>OY992510.1:34223714-35423714 GCA_963921215.1 Scoparia ambigualis | reverse complement strand
TTAGTCCGTTAGTCGCCTTTTATGACACCGAAGGGAAGGAAGGGGTTGGCAGTATTATTTTGATGAGCCCATTGCTGTTCTATGCTGTTGAATGAATGTGCAGTCTTTAGTCTGTTAGTCGCCTTTTACGACACCGAAGGAAAGAGAGGGGTTGGTAGTATTATTTTGATGAGCCTATCGCCGCTCTATGCTGTTGGATGTATGTGCACAGTCTTTAGTCCGTTAGTCGCCTTTTACGACACCCAAGGGAAGAAAGGGGTTGGTAGTATTATTTTTATGAGCCCATCGCCGCTCTATGCTGTAGGATGTATGTGCAGTCGTTAGTCCGTTAGTCGCCATTTACGCCACCCAAGGGGTTTGATGGAAAGACTTCCTACCTTTCACATACCTATATTTTGTCGATTCAAACAGCGGCTTCTTGTTCAATAATTACTTTAAAAGTTTAAAAATAAATATGTCTAGTTTTAGTAATGAAGAACTAAACTTCAGTCTACACCACCGGAAAGAATAAGTGAAGCGCAAAATGTTATTGACAGCCTAATACCATCTAAGTCCAAAGAAAAATATGTTGGCTTACCAAAAATTATGCACTAGAAAAACAACAAAAACACGCAGTCATTTTCAGAAAATGTGTTTTCCTCGCAAATATGTTATAAAACGTCGTATGACATACGTGCGCTTTGATAATTACAGCCTCTGCTTTCTTGTAGCCCTCGCCTACGGCTCGGGCAAACAATATCGCCTCTGCTGTAATTTTCAACTTACCGCACTTATATCATAATGTACTATTACCGTTGTTAACCATACGAATGATACGATTCAAAATAAATGTCATTAGTTACGTAAAGTTTAGTTTTGTTATAACTCTAAGATTTAAAACTGTTGCTATTTTTTACATTAATTAATTTTGTAAATTGGTAGCTATAAAGTCGCTTAGCGGGCAAAGACTCTCTGCAGAAAGGGCTATGCTCGGAGTTACTCTGAGAAATGGGATCCAAAGTGAAGTGATCCGACAGAGAACCAAGGTAACTGACATAGTCCTTTAGATTAGCAACCTGAAGTGGCAGTGGGCCATATCAGTCGCAGAACGCAGATCCGATGACTGTTGGGGTAGACGAGATCCGGAGTGGAGATCGCGTATCGGCAAGCATAGCGTAGAACGCCGTCAGACTAGTTGGATCGACGATCTTCGCAAGATGGCTGGCAAGAGCTGGATGAGAGCAGCCGCGGATCGTGCTCAGTGGCGTGGTCTTGGAGAGGCCTATGTCCAGCAGTTGATAAGTATAGGTTGACGATGATGATGATGAAAAATAAAATAATAAAAAGCTATTATTCCATCTGGGTCAATGTTGCTACACAACTCCCTTTATGTTTGTATAATCTAAAATAAACGATAAAACTTTAATATTGTATATTACACAAGCACTTCGTACTACTTTCAAGTATGTAGCCATCAGCGTTTAAATGAAATTCGAAGTTATTTCGATGTAAAAACTGCATTGAAATTCAAAACGCCCGTAAGTGTGCTAACACTAATTGCTTTTCAATGCATCTATAACGGGTCGATCCACAGCTAGTTGGAAAAAGGTTGAGTAGAAAAACAGACTAGCTAATGTATTCACATAGCATATTATAAGGTAGTTATTACACAGTGCCACTCAATCGACATGTTAGATATAAGAGGTATGCCTAGAATACCGATACTGTACATTTTTATATTTAATTCGTTTGACAAAAAAAAATAGGTGCAAGTCAAAGGCAACAAAAGGAATATATCTCAATTCCTAACTTCCTTTGAAGGGAAAAGGTAATGTATGCAAATGAGTGAAACTTTAGAGCTATTAGGATGATTTTGACCGTTTGATAATGTAAGACTGTAGCTGCTTCGAGTTTTCATTTGATGATGATATAGGTATACGAACTTACTTTGTATTTGCTTGATTTTATCTTTTAAAAGGTACGCAGTTACTAGACAGGCTAGTTTATGTAATTATCAAATACCTATGGGGTGATTTCATTTTGATTTTTTAAGGTGCGTGTTTCGAATTCAAGTGAGAAAATAATATACTTTGTTTTGAAGTGCATTTTTATCCATTAATCCATTGTTTTATACATTTAATTATGTACCGATAATAAATATTCTGTAGTTTTGACTTCTACTTTTACCTTACCTTTCAACAAGGTCTAACAGACGAGTTTTTCTTTTTAGTAAAATGAACTTGAACCAATTAACGCAATCAACTCTAATTTACATTTCATTTCCAATACATTGTGAATTGCTATAAAGGTAACAGTTTTGAAATATATACTTATATTTTTTTATTCTAATTTTGTTGATCTATATTCTAAATTTTATTATTGTTGTTCAAGCGACAAACTCAAACAGCTGGTGGTAGCTTAAAAGCAATACCACAAACCAAACTAACTACTGTACATAATGGAAGATTTTATTTAATGAATAAAACAAAGATGCCAAAAAAAATTGAATTACATCGAATTGTAAAGATAAGTTATTTAGTTCTGGATTTACATCTCAACCGAATATTTAATACGGTGCTAGCTTTATCTGGAGGTCTCATAAGTTTTGACAAAGGTCCATTTGAAGAGACCCTGAGATACCTAATTTATTGAAATGTGTTTTCCTTTTGTTTATTTATTCCTCTGTGTCTCGTAAAGACAAAGAAACTAGACTACTGGCGCCTATTACTTTTATTACAGACTCAGAAAAGAGAACATTACAAAAATTGGAAGTTTGAAATGCTTAGATGTAAATTTTGTTTTCATTGCGTTATTTGGAAGTTGTTAAAAATATTTATTTAGACAATACCTATATGACTAATAATGGATAGCAAGTCATGGCATGTATATTTTAATTATCACTGTCAACAAATCTAACAAACGGTTGCATCAAAATCAATTTTACCACGACAACATAGATATGTAATTAATGTCACACTTGGCGTGATGATATATGAACATTCTTTATCTAACACGGAACAGCGGCATAACAGCGATCGACTTAATTGTGGCACTTCCAAACCCATTAGGTGGGGTGTCGCAAAATAAAAATTAATTATACGTAATTTATTATCCATGCGGGCGTGTTATCGCTCAAGGGATTTAATGACACGCTGTTGGCCATTAATAAAACAACAGTCGACTGGTGTAACACCCCCGGTTCAATATTTCTTGGACAATACATTTTAGAATTTTATCATACCTCTTATTGATTTAGTGCGACTGTCGTAAGTCAAGAATTACATACATACACACATATATACATACATACACACGTACATTATACTCCCGACTATTATCCCCGTAGGGTTAATCAGAGACAAGGAGGACCGCAAAAGCAGTCCAATATCATAGTCCACGTTTTACGAAATATAACTTTACTGCACATGTACAGTCAGCATCAAAAGTAACTGAACAAAAACAAGGTGGCAAAAGTAATAGTCACGTGTAGGTAAGTGTCTTTACATACTCATCATTTAACATTTCAGAATTATATGACATTTTTTGTGTTCATAATTATAACTTCTCTGTAATTACCTATAGTGACGGTCATGTACTTTTGACTCAACAGCTATGTCAGACAATTCTGGTCATTTCAACCGTAACAATCATTTGAAAATTTTATATGCTAAGCTACTTCTGATGCTGACTGTACTTAGCGTCATAGTTGAGTTCATCGCTGCTCTTATACTTTGGATGTATGTGCAGTCTTTAGTCCGTTAGTCGCCTTTTACAACACACAAGGTAAGAGAATGTTTCTTTTTTTTTGTAATTTTTTTGCTGTATGTTTTGTTGGTTGTCCATAATAAATATAATAAAATAAAATTAATGAGACGCCAACACACAGCTAAGTCAAACACGTACTCTTTACTTGCAAAAGCTTAGCTAAGTTTGTGTGGTTATGGACCGTGTTATGTACTATCGGGGTCACAGTCGCTTTATCAGTTTACCGAGTTTTTTATACAATGCGCACCGCCCGCCTGCCCGGGCGTGCCCGTTCCAAATATACGACGCGGCGTGCCCTTCATAATATAAAAGGATGCTGAAAAGAGTCTTCCCTTCGGATCTAACCGCCTCTGTGGTCTAGAGGATAAACCTGTACTTACCCGTACTACCTACGGGGAATTTTACATTTGCCTGGTACTACTCGTACTTATCAATTTAATATTCCCTACAAAGGTATTTCGAGGTATGCATAAGCTTGAAAAATCGAGTATTATAGAACCTTTTTCAAATATGTAGGTCCTGGGTTAGCTGTGAAAGTATAAAACCAAAAAAAACCAAAAATAAACAAAAAAAAAACAAAACAAAAACAAAAAAAAGGTTCTACAACACTCGATTTTTCAAGCATAAGCATACCTGGAAATACGTTTTTAAATTGATAAGTAGTACCACGGGCAAAAATAAATTCCCGTGGTACTACCAGTAGGACCATCGGTAGTACCACGGGTAAGTACAGGGATAAACCACTGGTTTTAGACCTAGAGGTTCCGGTTTCGATTCCCAGCGGGAAGTTCAACTATGTATAGTTAGGTTGTCCGCCTGGTTAGCTACCATCATTTTATCTAAAGTCTGGCGCCATAACAACAATATAAATAGCATAGTTGTGTTCTGACAGTTTAGAGATAAGATAGCCAGTTCCTCAGTGATTGAGGTGAAGGGTCCCGGGTGAAGCTCGATTCCACCTTTGGCATCATTCATCGTCACTTACCATCACGTGAGATGAAGACCAAGCGGCTACCCGCAGTGGATTAAAAAAACCTTTGCTACAAAAAAGTCCTTGAACGTCACCTAAAGGCTTGCGGTACAGATCAAAGTGCTCACTGCTGCACGCTCTGGATACCGTTCCATTCGTAAGAGCGTAAAATTATCCGAGGATGCTCGCATGGCTACGCTTAACTAGAAACGCCTGCATGTTTAATCCCACTGTAACCGCAATATATGACTTGGTATACTCATAGTTGGTCAACTTTTTTGTTTGATAATATGTGACAAATATACCTGATAGAAATAATAATATTCGTATAACATAATGTTTGAGTTGCTAGCCACATAGAGCACGTCTGTGCACATTATTCTATGTGCTAAGCGATTCGTGATTGTTACGACAAGATAATTTATTCTCAATCCTTTCTTCACCCACCCACTCCCCTATTTAATGAATGCTAGAGGGGTGAAATAAAATACAACCATTATCATTACATGTCATGATTTTAAAGCGGTTTTCACTAATAGAAAGAGCGGTAACTGACGATGGTTTTTGTTTATAATTTGATGAAAATTAATTGCCGAAATGTTTGTACGCGCATCACTAGAAAAGCTGCACCTATTTGACTAATTCTTTTATTGTTGTGTTCGTATTTGTTAAGACATGATTTGTGTGAAAGAAATTGTTAAAAAAAAGCACGGAAAGTGTTACAAATATGTAAAGTTACTTAAAAGACAGCAAAGAGGATTTAACAAATTCAGAATAACAATATAAAAAGAATGTTTTCAGAATTGACTTTAGAATTGACAGCTTGACGTTTTTGTTCAGTTTTTTTCGTTGTTTTAATAACATGTGTAAATAAACACCATAAACATTTTAACTAGAAGTTGACACTACATTCATTGATAGTTAGGCGGTAGGAAGTTCGCCGGGACAGCTAGTTTTATATAAAAAAACATACTTTAAATAATAAAACATCACAAAAACTTAGCCGAGGTTGCCGATATTATAATAATTATAAATTGGTTTCATTATTATATAGTACCTAATTCACGTCTCCTCGGCTTGTTATATTGTCAATTGAAACCCCCACCTCCCAGGTTATATATAAAATATTAATGTTATTACGCCCGTTGGCAGACGACATAATTGTGTTTGCCGTTATTGACATAACAGAACGCAGCCAGCTTCGACGTGTCCAAAGCATATTAATTTGTAATACCCATTACCTATTCTAAGGGAAACATTGTTAATTAAATTAAAATCCTAGCAGCGATCCTCCGAGGTAACTCTGCTAATGAAATTTGTATAGAGCGTTTAACGATATTAATTTTGCAGATACAATGTTGATTTTTCAAAATAAATGTACGTATGCGAGTATAAAATATGATAGACATTTTAATGATTTCGACGATGTTTTATAACTATCCACAAACGGCACTTAAACCTCACTGGTGCCCTGCCTGGCCTGGATAGATAGGCTATCTAACATTTTTGTTAACTGTATTTGCCTACATAGGTTAAGAATAATGTTACTGAAAAATTTTGGGACTATTGTGCTCGTCATTTTACATATTGTTAATGTGATGTGAGTCTCAAACATAAGTCTTATGGAATACAAACTGCAAAAATCATCGATTTTTTTTCTTCTTTTCTTAAATAACATTTTTCATTTCGTTTTTCCTTAACAAATAATGTGTTTTTATTAACTTCCTAACTATTAACATTTAACATTTTAATTTTATTTATTTATTTGTAGTATCTTATGTTAATTTTGACCTTTATATTATCTGCTATTAGTTCTTCTAAAAGCATTACAGTTAGTGCTAGTAGGTAGGATAGTCTGTCACTTATCAAAAGCTGAATGAGAGCATCTAAATTACGGGCTGTACAGTTAGACTGAGAAATTAATTAACTAAAGCGCAACCAGCTCAGCAAATTGGTATACCTACGCGTCCAAATAATTAGTAGTAGCTTTTAGTGCACGTAGGTAAATTTGGTGTCACGACTTAGTCCTTTAATCCAAACTCAAAGGTATACATGTATAGTTACATGTTGTGTTTCAAAACGTTTTCAAATTAGAAGTCCAAAATCAGTGCACACATTATTAACAGTTTCTATGGTCTAGTGGTTAGTCCCTGACGTCCCGGGATCGATTACCCGCGGGGGTTTGGTAGGTGGTAGGTCTTGTTAAGTCGACTTGGCTTGGCTAGCTACCACCATCTTATCTTAGTCGGTCGCCATAGCAACTATTAATAGCTTGTTGTGTTCCGACAGTTTAGAGATACGATAGCCAGTTCCAGAAACGCGAACAAGGGCTTTCCCGTTGAGATTAAAAAAAGTGATTCTGTTGTATACACTTTTTTATAAAAACGTCTTCAGTCTGAATGTACCGATTTTTAAATTTAGATTTAGTGATAACTTGTTTTTGATGTCGTAGGTCTTTACGCAGCAGTGGGACAGTGTAGCTGGTTACTGCAGAAGTCAAGCTAAAGTGGAGAGCCATATGTCCAGCAGTGGACTGATGCGGGGTGATACATACATCATCATCATCAGCCTATAAACGTCCCACTGCTGGGCTCAGGCAGGAGAAGGCCTCGGCGGACGTACTTCGATCAGATCGTAGATGTTCTCGTTATAGGTCATGTCAAGACGCACTATCCACCTTAAGCCGACGATCATGTATGAAGAACTTTATGAGAGTAAATGAAGGAAAGGATGTGACAGGATCGTAGCAAATTGAAATCTGTGGTCTCTGCGCATCCCGCAGTGGAACGAGTTTTTGTTTTTTTTATTTTCTTTCTGCTCAAATAAATTGTCACTTCTTAATATAAGTACTTAGAGCATTTTAACCTCTCAGTCTTGGCAACGAAATGTCAAAAAAATTTCACAGCAGGTGCGATTTGGCGGGAATTTAAATTTGCGGAAATGGAAAAAAAAATAAAAAAAATCTAACTGCGTTAGATTTTGTGTTCATGTAAAATTTTGCGTTCACGATGCATAAGATGTACCGCAGAACCGAAATAATCGACCTTGTTCATACTAATGTAGTCTCTTAGTACATCAAAACACGTTACAAAGTCAAGTGGAGAGCGCGGCCAGCGCGACCAAATATGGCCGCTTGGGGTCTGACGGAATTCCTAGCGAGTTTTTTATGTGCGGCCAAATATAGCCGCTTGGGGCTTGAGGGGTTATAACCACTGAGGTTTGTGTTGATGCTGTTAAAAGTATGTGTGGTCGTGGCCATAATACGTATCCTTAACCGCGTCGCGTAGCGGTGAAAGAATACTACCACCCCCTCTCTCCCCTTGGGTGTCGTAAAAGGTAACTAACAGACTGAAGACTGCACACACTTCCAACAGCATAGAGCGGCTATGGGCTCACCACCTGTCACGCTGAGCATATGTGCCGTCGCTATTTGGTGAAAAGTGAACTATGGTAGAGGACTGCTTTTGCTATCCTCATTGTCTCTGACTAACCCTTCGGGGAGAATAGTCGTAATTGTATATCTATGTATGTATAATATCGTACAATTGGCCATATCATGAAAATGCTCGATCATTTCATGGTTAGGTTAGGTTAGATTAAGTTAGGTTAGAACATGATTATTTCATGAAATATTTCGAGAATTTCATGATATGGGGGTTAAAGTTACTCGCGTCCGTAGGCTTACCCTTGAGACCCTACACGTGACACCTGGGTGGTGCTAAATGAGTGACACTGACTGAGTGGTAGAGCCACGCTGCGTTGCAGCACGCATTGGGCCGGCTCGCCCGGGGTAATATAATCCTCTCACGAATGTCCGGCGTGAAATAATGGCACTTGGTGCTGTTGTGTTTTGTCCGGCCAGTGAGAGTTCCAGAGGCCCCTTCCTCCTCACCCCTCCCCACAATTCCTATTCCTTCCTTAACCCTATTCCTTTCTTAAAGGTCGGCAACGCATCTGCGACTCCTCTGGTTTTGCGGGTGTCCGTGGGCGGCGGTGATTGCTTGCCATCAGGTGACCCGCCTGCTCGTTTGCCTCCTTGTTTAAAAAAAAATATATGGCCAAATTTATACATATCTGTAGTATATGTATAAAATTGGCTATATATTTTTTTCAAGCCGCTGCGTTATCGATTTAACTCCCGAACGCGGCTATGCCATCAAGTTTGTGTGCCAATGTAGATTTAAATCTAGCAAAGAGAGGAAAACCCGATGGCACAGCGGTTGGCGAGTTGCGTTTGCGATTTTACAAACAAAGGCTCTTCATGCCGCTTCAAAAGTTAATTTTAAAATCGCTGAAGAATGATGGAAGATGTTTTAAAATTAGTACAGCTCATAAACTGTTCCACTGCTGGGCAATGCTGCTGGGAAAAGACTGGTTGTCTGGAAGAAATCGCTTTATAGCGATGAGACCGCCAAATTGCAACTGTGTATCGTACTTGTTTTTTTATGTTTAGTGTATAAGATATTGTAATGTATCTGTTGCAATAAAAGTATTATCTATTTAACAATCATTGAAATCAAGTCATCGCTGCAGCTGCTGGGTTGGTCTTGGTTCAATCACCAAACTTGCCAAATTACGATTGGCGATCACCAATATGAAACATACTTTGCCTGTCCAGGTAGTAAACCCATAACATTTTTAATTACCACCCATTCAGGACGTCTTATAACTGTAGAGAATAATAGACGCAAGAAACTCTACAGCTTTACAAAGCATAGATAGATAGATAAAACGCTTTATTGCACACACAAAAATACAGATAACATAAAATAAGCATATTAAAACTAATGTGGGCAAAGGCGGTCTTATCGCTTGAAGCGATCTCTTCCAGACAACCTTTGCGGTATAGGACAAAAGAAAAAGAACGACAAGCAGTGCACCAGAAACAAGCAAATATGAAATTTAAAAAAATAGAATAGTGGATTGTATAGCCAGACTCGTAGTACCTAGAGATTTAAGTTATTTTGAAGAAATTAGCGTTTACTTGCTAATTAGGTCTCCCTAAGTTATTAAAACATCATAAATAAGTAGACGTTTATAAAGTCCATTAAGCTTAATTTATTTAAACATTCATTTTTTAACTTTTAATAACTCTAGCCTTGATAACTTTTAACATCCACAATTATAATGATAGCTACCACGGGAACTCTAAAACTTTGTAATCTTGAATAAGGGCGCGAACAGACTCATTAGTAACGATTAGGATCTTGTGAATTTATAAAATTTATTTCAAGATATCAAAACCAAATTCTTTTTTTGGCGAAGGAAACGGGCGTAATCTAAGACTGTTTATGAATAAAATATTAGACATCACAAAGCGATCATTTACGTAAATAGTACTGTAACATATTAACTTAGCTTGTCTTATGTCATCATCATCAAAAAAGTCGTCGCCTATAAGGTTTACAGGGTTCATTGGTCATGCGTATGGGGGAATTGGTCATTACTCACTGTTTATTCCTATTGAGAACGCAGTCAACGCGTGTTTATCGATCTAATGACAACCACGTAAGCGGGACGAAAACTCCTAATACTTGGGCCAAGTTCGACGAATATGGTAAACAAAAAACAAATTATTTACAAATAATTGTGCAAATATGTATTGTTAATTGGATTTTCACTTTTTTTGAGAGAGATTTACCAAAAAACCAATAACAGTGAGTGTCTTTCTTTCAAAAATAGTATAAGTCCGAGTGACACTAGATATTTGCACAAATAATTGTCAATAATTTGTTTTTTTTTATAGCAGTATGAGGTAAACGAGCAAGCGAGTCACCTGATGGAAAGTAATCACCGCCGCCCATGGACACCCACAAAACCAGAGGAATCGCAGACGCGTTGCCGGCATTTAAGGAAGGAATAGGCTCGTTTCTTGAAGATCCCTAAGTCGTAACGGTCCGGAAACACCGCCGCCGAGAGCTGGTTCCACAACACTGTAGTTCTAGGCAAGAAATTTCTTGAAAAACGCACAGTAGTAGACCGCCATCCATCAAGGTGATGTGGATGGAATGACAGTCGATTGCGTGTAGTGCGGTGAAGGAAATCAGCGGCAGGGATCAAGCCGAACAATTCCTCAAAACACTCTCCCCATGATATATACAACATATACATATATTCATATTTTTGTCAACTATTTTCAGCGAAATTGGCTATAGTACATTACTTAGGTCGGGCGAGCTCTGATTCAGGTTTTTCGATGTGATCACCAACCCCCATTTGACAATCGTGGTGACTCAACCAATGCCTAACAGATTAATTGATTGATTGACAATATCAACATCTAGCAAAGGGCCTGATGGCGTCAGTGGATGGGTGACCAATTTACAATAGCTTGAGCTAGGCACTTAAAGATGATACAGGTATTTGTCGTAAGATGGAAGTCGTTAAAACCCTGTAACAACAAACTATCGATTATGGTTCATCCTCAATGCTATTATAATGTGGGAAGAGAGAGACATTACCCATAATATGTTAGCTCTTATTCACTTGCACTTATTCAGCAACTTAAGTTTATTGTACTTAAAAAAAATCATACTTTACCGTGAACTCCTAATTTACTAAATCATTCCGAAACAGATGACCGTTTATGATAAATAGGCTATATTCATGACAAGGTTTAGGTTAAGAGCTTTATTGTCATACTGTAACAAACTTATTGGTTTAATTAGTAGTAGTATTAGCTAGTCTAGATATAAAGCTAGTGTTAAATAAAAAGAAGGCGCGTATACAAGGCCGTTTATAACCGTTAATTCTAAGTAAGTAGCGGACAAAGATAGAGGCACACTATAGCATCAACTATTTACAACCTGACAATACGGACGGATTCACATAAAGGTAATATCTTCGCATGGTAGCGTTTACATTTCAACACATGCGATATTAAATTCCACTTAGTGGTTATAAATAAAATATTTTTGACATTACTTTTTTCCCAAATAGAATATTTATCCCGAGCAAACATTTTATTTCTTTAGGAGTTTTCCCTTAGGGACAGACTAAGCTAGTAGGTCTATACTAAAAATACCTAAACTAGTTGGGTATGCCAGCGGCTACAAACATTTCAGCGAATAAGGTAGTTCTCAAACATATAGGTAATAGGTACCTAAATATTTCATTTAAAGTCTTTTCGTGCTTAATCGCGGTTCGTTATAGGAAGACTTGATTACATTTGTTCAAAAGAACTACCTATATAGGTAAAGTTAGGTAATAGCAAAAAAGAAAAAAGTTAATTTTATTCAATCTCCGGCGTCATTAGCACGGCAATTAGCCGCTCGATTGTAACAAATGGAAAGAAGCGGATCGCACACAGCAGCGGGCACTCAAGATTAATTTATTAACACTTAAATGGTACCTTGCGCAAATTTTGCGGGTGACGTCAACCCTCATATCTCCGGGAAGAGATACTGAGCAAAATATTTTACTAAAGGCGACAGTTAATACGGGGGGAATGGAGAAAAGTTGATATATTAATTAACTCGTGAATAAGTTTGTCAGGGCGAAGAGTCACTTTGTTTCACGCAGGCGCAGTGCGCACGAGTGAAGTTACGCCCTTACGTAGTTCGTGCGCGGCGTCCGTGCGGCTCGCTCGTCTGCGCCCGGCTTAACCCTGAAAGTACGATTGGACCGAGCCCGATGGGTAAAAACTGAATGAATAATGAGTGTGAGCGGAGCCGATTTCGCGCGTGGACTTGGTTCCGCTCGGCTTGTGATTGTTGTGTTTGTGAGTTATGTGCCCGATGATGAGCGGGGGAAGTTTGTCCCGGCTTACGGTAAGTGTGCACTCGTGATGGGCTAAGTGTTTTATCGTGCTCACAGTGACGACTTCACTGCTTCGTTCGCTGCGTTGTACACCGAACAAACTTTAGAACCGGTGTTATTTTAAGAAATTTATTTTATAGAAATAATAAACTGCTAATATTATTCGAAATCGGTGGTGACAAACAACGCTCTTCCCGAAAAAAGATGAAAGGGACCTAAAATATGAATTCCATTACTAATTTATGTTTTCAATAAAGTGATTAATTTACTTTTCAATAGCGTTGATTACGATCATAAATTGTGCTGACAAATTTATTGTTCCTACCTCTATTATCCTCGAAGACAATATGAAGCGAGGGGTGCTGTATAGTTCAAAATTGCCTTGCTTTCCAAGGTTCTATATTAATAGAATTGTTTTTTATTATTTTAGATTATGATTATATTATTATAAATTTGGAAATAAAATTTTCAAAATAAACAAGTGACCAATTGATTAGAAGATCGTCGGGATGATGCTATTAATAAGCAACATAGTTGATGATTAATTTTTTTTTGCTGGGGCATTGAATAGGTACTTATTTGAAAGTTACTATAAAAAAACCAATTCATTATATTTACAGTGGGTACTTACTTTCATTATTGTAACATTGCAAAAATGAAAATTTCGCATAAGCGATTGGCATATTATTATGGATCAGTTTCAATATTTCTTAGTAAAACTACATTTTCTGGATAAACATGGTTTACACTTTGCAAATAAGTAAGTAATAATGTCACATAAATTTAATTACATTATGTTTCATGTTTGTACAATTACAACTTATACAAATAAATATGAATTTATTGATTATAATTATTATAATGAAATGCAGAACGCTGTGATTCAATCACTTAACTTACCTACTCAATTTAATGGTTCTATTCATTTAAAAAAATATATAGTATGAATTTTAAGTTCCTCAAGTACTAAATAGTTATCTTAATTCTTTCCTACATATTATTTAAATTAACTTGCACACCGGGTGAAGCACACTTTACCCGGACCACTCATCAACTGAGGAACTGGCTATGTTATCTGAAACTGTCGGAACACAAAAATACTAGGTACTAACGTTGATGTCATGACCCAGGATGACCAGGAACCTATTAATTGAACCTGTAAAGCTGGTCATCGAGGTGGTTAATACCTTTTTTTGCTTGCCTATGTAATAAAAGAAACATACTTTAGTAGTACCTACCTAACTTAAGTGCCTCGGGCGTACGCCTAAATGGTTTTTTATTTAAGTATATCACATATAAAGGCATATAGAGCTTGTAATGTACAGTGTGGACATAAGTTCATTATATAATAAGTAGGTATAACACCTTTAGTCCTCAGCTTAGGTCAAAGTGTGGGCTAACTAAATAAACTTTGAAAGGTCAGTTAATAATGTCATGAACTAACGACAACATTATATACAGATTATTAAGTAGTGCCTTTTAAAAAGTTTTAGTTATTATCTTATTATCCTTATTTAGTTTTGTTTAATAACTTAATAAGGTCTAAGCAGTTACATGTTAATAAACTGACGATGATGATGAGAACTACTGGAGATGGAGACATAATTTATGCCTCAAGGTTTTTAACATCAGTTTCAACCTGGGTTTAACAACTTAAGATCACGTTTTAAAATAAAAGTAGTATCTTCGGAACGCACATAAAGCCGTTGGTCCCGGTTGTTGTCGTAAGATGGCCATTTAACCCACCAACCCGCATTGGGCCAGCGTGGTGGGTTATGGCCCAATCTGTCAATGTGCACTTGTCCACGTAGGAAGGCCTAGCAGTGGGACATTTATAGGCTAAAAATGATGTTGATCCCTCTAATGTTTTGCATTCCAATCAAGTTCTAAACCTATACATGTTGCTATTGATACTTACTAGTTTTTCTAATTTTTTTATCTTAATCTATTTTTTTGGCTTAATAAATAAATACATAACACGACTCAGTGACTACCGGTACCACAACTAATATTATATTAGATTTAATTGCAAAACCCTTGTAGGGTTCTTGTTAGTTCAAATAAAATTAAAAACATTTGTATACAAACAGAATAGCAATAATATTTATTTAAAACAAAATTAACTGTTTTGTTGTTTTTTGTCACGGACCCTTATCGACTAATTTAAAATAACCATAGTGAAGGATTATGCTCATGCATTTTGAGAACTGAAACTATTTTATTTATTTGCCAGCCAGCCAACGGACATCGGATTAACTGATAGCAATCGGTCACCACAGTCTATTAACTCTTAAAACAAAATCACTGTATTTTAAGCAAATCATTTTGGCACGTTTCCGATGTAAGCCGATTACGAATGTCACTACATAGTAAACTGTGACATAGTACTCGTAGTGTTATTAGCTTTAATGCGAAGGGTATGCTACAGTCGGATCTATTTTCATAAATTCGCGACCTGCTAGACCTAGAAAACACCAAAAATATTTATTTGATGATTGTACACTAGTTTTTGGTCTGTGTTTGGTACTTATAAACCGTACTAAACTACACAACAAAAAGTTGTCAGTTTATGAAAATCGATAATATTTAATAGTTATAAAATAAAATCAATTGGCAGCAGCACTTCGCCATAGGCTTTTGTTCAAAAAACCGAACGTTAAAGTTATAAAAAAAAAATATTTCTTCCGATTTTGTTTTAAAAGTAAAGTATAAGTTATATTATACTGTCCTACTGCTGGGCAAAGGCTTTCATTAATAAAATTGATCTAAAGAATTGGTCACCCTGTGACCACGAACCCTGCAAAGGGTTCGAAACGTCAGGAATATAAAAAAACTATGTAATGTAGTAAATTAAACGCTAGTTTTGATCCGTAAAAAGTGTTTTATTTCAATGTGTAGTGCTCGCGTAAACCTCAGAAAACAATATAAAATGAATCTAGTCATTGATCTATTGATAGTTATTGGCTTGCCGTGCTGGCCAAATGCTGGTTAGTGATCATAAAAATGTGAGGTTATATTGAATTTTGTAAGTATGTGACATTTTAAATCAATTTGAGGTTCGCAAAAAGTTTGCAAAGAAGACGGGAGCCAAGTAATAGCTTCTGGTCAATGTACAGTCAACGTGGAATTCATCAAAACAGCATAATCAACCTTCGTATACCCGCGCGCTAAAGCATAACACATTATACTCGCGCACGGTGTCACATACCGAAAGTCGAGCTCGTTTTTATTGTAGCAATTATATACCTTTTTTTTTTTTTTTTGATAATGGCTCGTCATAGTTACTGCATCCTGCCTGATGGTAAGCAGCCGATGCAGTCCAAAATAATGAGAGCGCTCCCCACCGTGGAATAAGCACGATAACGAGCGCACCCATTCATGACGGCCTGCATAAATGCCGTTTCACGCCTCGTTTATAAGACCCGGGACTGTAGGAGCTGGGAAACACATGCGCCGGCAAAGAATTCCAAAGCCGAATGGTCTTACAGAGGAACGACTTGCCAAATTTTTCGGGAGTGAAAAACCGGCTCACCTTATTGAGAATACCCAACTTCCGGGAGGCAGTTAAAATAGCACTCTCGATGTAGCATTTTGGATTCAGTTCCTGGCCGATGTCCATGCCAAGAATGCTGAGGTTCACCGAAATGGGTAACGGAGAGTTCTGAAGAGAGGGAGGAGTAAGGAAGGGAGTTACTTTGGACGAGAATGCACAAACCTGGGTTTTGCTAGCATTAAACTCGACCAGGTTTTTGGATCCCCACTTAGAGACACGATCGAGAGTCTGGTTCAGTTTGGCAACTAGTTCTTGCCTTTTCACCATGATATCGGCTTGCTTTGCCGCAGGATGTCCCACGTACCACTCATGCACCGTACTGTCATCCGCATAACAATGAATATTGCCCAAGGACAACATAATTATCATTAATATGCAGAAGAAATAGAGTAGGTGAGAGCACAGAACCCTGCGGCACTCCGGCATTGACCTTGTAGAACGCGGAGGAACTACCCTCACAAAGGACACGAATCCTCCGCCCTTCTAGAAAGTCTGCCTGCAACCCAAGCGCACAAACGGGGGGGTACACCGAAGGCCGGTAACTTGGAAAGAAGGGAACGATGGCACACTCTATCGAAAGCTTTGGCGACATCAAGGCTAACTGCCAGGGATTCGCCATGCTTGTCCATCGCTTCACCCCACGCGTGAGTAACGTACGCTAGAAGATCACCCGTTGATCGCCTGGGTCTGAACCCATACTGGCGATCATGGAGCAGCGAGTGATCCTCTAGGTAGTGAATGAGCTGGGAGTTAATTATCTGCTCAAACATCTTGCACAGCACAGAAGTTACAGCGATGTTTAAAAGTAGATGTTATACTTAATTGAATAAACAAAACTGAAAATCATATTAGTACCTTGACGTTATTTTGGATATAACCTTATAACATAATTATTCGCATCCTAAGTTTAATATTTAACTTGAACTTTTTTCTTGTGTTCACTGAAAAAAAACTTTGAAACGAATGTTGCAAGAGTAAGAAAAAGGCATAAAAACATATTAACTATCAATGGTTTTATTGATGTAACAATCAGAACATACCACCGTACCCCCATTTTTTTTTATTTTTTTTTATAAAAGAGGTAGGCAAACGAGCAGGCGGGTCACCTGATGGAAAGTAATCACCGCCGCCCATGGACACCCGCAAAACCAGAGGAATCGCAGATGCGTTGCCGGCCTTTAAGGGAGGAATAGGTTTAAGGAAGGAATAGGAGTTGGGAGGGGAGAAGGGGGGGAAGGGGCCTCCGGAACCCTCACTGGTCGGACGAAACACAACAGCACCAAGTGCCGTTATTTCACGCCGAATATTCGTGAGTGGGTGGTATTACGCCGGACGAGCCGGCCCAATGCGTGCTGCAACGCAGCGTGGCTCTACCACTCAGAAAATCTAGAGAAGCTATCCCATAGGAAAATGTTACCGGGTTAAAAGTATTCTATGTCCTAGTCCGGGTCATGGTCGCTCGACTCGTAAAAAAATAACACATGTCTACTCGGCAGCAGCGCTTGTACTGCACTAAACAACGGCAACCACATATTACGAAGCTAATAAAAACCGAAAAGTCACAGTGTTGAGAAAAATGCGAATTATTGATTTGTCGGTCTGAGGGACCAACGCGCGGGTATAAGAAGGTTAAGAAGTTAATTTATATAGAGAACATACATACAATTATGAGTATAGACTATGTTTGTAAGAGTAAAAGTGTTAATATTACAAATTTATTTTACTCTTACAACTTTCTATATTTTTTGATCTATCTGTCGCTGACTGTACAACGACTTTCCGCGGAGAATTCTCAATGTGCTGACTGAAACTGCTTTTGCTGCAGCTATTTGCATATCTTTGCGTTCTCTTCTTGAAGTTAGACCTGTTAAATTGGATTTATGTTGTACGATATTTAACTTGGTGAGGCTGGATTTAACAGACGAAAAGCGTTTTTTTAATCACCGCCCAAATGACGATAAATATGTTTCATTTAAGAAATTAAACAGTTTCGTGTAAGGAACTTTGGTCGTAATAAGATAAATATATTTGGATATTGCCCTTTGAGTGAAGATTTAAAATGGTTTCATCGTATTTCGACTTATTTATTAGGTAAGTACAAATACAATAGAACATGTCGAAGTATCTCAAAAAATCAGAAAAAATCATAACCCGAAAACTATGAAAAATCGCGGAACATAGGTACACACGGCGTCAGATCAACCTACCCAAAACTGTCAAATTTCTACAATCAATTTTGAACTTTATAGTTTGGTTCTAAGGATCAATATTCATTGGAGAAATTTGACAGTTTAGGGTAGGTTGATCTGACGCCGTGTGTACATGGAGGAGATTCGTACACCCCACGAGTGCCCACGACACAAGGAACCAATTTTTTTCATTTGGACGTCGATGTTCTGGCCATCTGGTTCTGTATATTTAGCATAATTTTAGCAGCTGATTGTGGTTGTTCCAAAAATAGCAATGTCTGACACAGTTTACAAGAAAAACAAAGAAATAAGTAATACGAGTACCACACTTCTGCGTAGGTAATAAATAAATCTAAAACGAATTATAATAAATAGCCAAAACAATAAAAGTCGCGCAAATTGTGAGTGGTTAGAGTCCACAAGCCAAAAAAATATTATTTTCTAATAATTATTACATTGTTACAATGTTTATTATAGACTAGATGACCCGGTGAACTTCGTATCACCTACATTATGTTTGTGAAAAATATGGTCAAAACCTTATGCCGGCACTTCACTTGGCGTATCGTGTTCGTGTGGCGATATCGTTGTGTTTGTCCAAATAATCTGGCACATCACTTGGCGTCAAACAAGCCATCCACACGTGGCCTATACGGGCAAACAACGCAAATATTCACAATATTTGCTTGTTCACAAACAAATTGTATGCAACAGTGATGGACGTGTCAGTGGCAGCAGCTTATTATATTTATCTGAATGCAGCTTGCCAATACCTGCATTTTTATTGTGCAGGGTTCTCCTAAGTTATTTTAAATATCGATCAATGCAACGTGTTCAGTTTTTGTTTTTAAGAGAGGCATTTTTGGGGTCCCAAATACTAGGATGCATTTGGTATAATTCCAAAAATCGCAATATGGTTTCGTTTGTCCAATCCATTTTACTATGTTTACGTATAAAAAACTGAACACGTCTGAACAGGACAGCCGCACGCGCGCTTCTGAACACAACGCAAATATTTGCCGTATTTGATTCCTTTGATGTGTGATCAAAAACCGACAAGTGGACGGAAACGCATATTCGCTATTTGCGTTGTTTGCCTTATTCGTGCAAATAAAGCAAATATATTCAAATAGGCCGTCTACACATTGCCGTGTTCGGCCAAATAATGCAAATACGCGAACACGATACGCCATGTGAAGTGCCGGCATTAGATGAATGATTGGTCTCGCTGCGCTCGACCGCAAAACTTATTATGGGGAGGTATTTCGAGCGCTTCTCTCTCGCTCTCTCGACGGTACGACGGTAAGGGACGGGTATAACAGGGAAGCGTTGCGAATAATCGCGTTTTATATTTTAAAAAATTGATAGATGTAATAAATAAAAAAACGATCGGTTATAATTCCTCAAGTTATCTATGAACTTCATTTTGGTAAATGACTCATAATATTAAATCACTTATTTTAAGAATAAAACCTGGAAAAGAAGATAAAATGACACAAAAATATGTAACTTTGTGAATTTATTCTATCAAGCCAACTTTATCAAATCGCGTTTCCATCGGGTGTATTTCACCGTATAAAGCCTCAACAATATTTCATAATTTTCGCAGATTTTAATTATACTGTTTACTACTTCAAAAAGTAATTCTAAGAACGTGTTATTTTAACTTTTCACTAACACCTAGCCTATTTTTCGGTCAGTGTATTTAGCCAGTGTCAAGTTAATAAGTGATGGTCTAAAGTAGATGATAATGAGTGCTAATATAAGATAACGATTAATGGTAAATGATATTCCCACAAACCCCTTGAAACTGAATAAAGCTGTGGGACTTAATTGAGATCTCACACGGACTTCTTGAGAGAATCTGAAAAGTGATGTTGCACGGTTTTGTTTTATTTGCCAAACGAACACTTAATAGTTATTAATCCGCATATTAAATAAAACAAAACTGCAGACATGATGCTTCACTTTCCCGCCAAGAAGTCCACTTTTATACTTTTTTTATATCTTGAACAGAACTGTTTTTTATTCCAACAAAATATACCAAAGAGATCGGACCTCATACTAAAGCTGTTATGAACAGACAAATTTCTGAACGCAACTATAAATATTTGTCAAACAATTGTCAATTTTTTATTTTTATAAGATATAAGACATCAAATGTATCTTCACAGCTAAGAACAGCGGAACAGTTTGTATAGGAAAATTAAATTGTCGTTTTTAGTATTTTCCGTTACTTCTTATTTATGTTTCTCACTGTTTATAGCTTCCCTAAGCTTCCACAAATATTAAAAAATCGAAATTAGCCAAATCGGTTCAAACATTCTCGAGTTTTAGCGGGACAAACGCACAGCTATTTATTTTTATATTAGATATTTCTCAATTTCTCAGTTACAGGGATCCAAATTTTTCGTGTCTGATGTCTACTTTTTAGTGAATTCCTGATTTTCGGAAAACATCTGAAGATGTTATCTCAGTATGTTTATTAGCTGGTTTAAGGTCATCCGGAATATCAAATACAAGTCCATCGGGTGTCTCGATCGAAATTATGCAGATCACATTTGTTTTTATATCAGTTGCTGGTAAAACCGTGAATGTGAATCTCAATTTTTCCATCATTCTTGACTAAAAATGTCGTTTTATAAGATAATTTATTTGGATTGTCAGGAATCGACAGTATAAACTCAAAGTGTTTCTCAGAAATAATAACTTTTTAAATATTTTATATACTTACCTACTTACAACTCTACACATTACATATTATTATTATTACAATACTGTTTTACCTGAATTAATAAAGAAACGACATTTAAATTCGATTCCTTTAATCAACAAATCTTTATTTTATTGACTACATGACTTATTTGTCAAATATCAGTAATGTCACAGATAATAAAGAAATGCACATAAAAGTAAGTGTAAAATGAGGTTGTACTACTATTACTATGTATGTACGACGTTACTGTTATATTACGTCAATTGAGTGGAAACTGTAAGTAAATTACTTTTAGATTTAGGTATAGTATTTCGCCTTTAGGTCAAATAAAAAAAAATTACGAGTTTTAAAAACATTTTAGGCTTATTCTCTAAACGCATCCGATACTTCGAATGCGCGCGCGCTGCTTATTTTTATACTAGAAGTTAGCACAGTATATACACAGCAGTGCACAACAAATTATGGGGTAATAAATAAATAAATAAACTTTGTTTACGTTCACACCAATTATTTACATCAAGATAAGTATTCTTTTGAAACTCGTTGATATGGTGGTAAGATAACGGATAAATATACATAAACATAGAAAAAACAGACCCATAAACAATTTAGAAAAACAGTTTTTCTCTAAATTGACCCGACCGGGAATTGAACCCGGGACCTCAGAGATGGCGCGACGCCAGACCGGTGTGCTAACCACTCGACCACAGAGGTCGTCAAATGAAGTCCCAGATTAGCTCAAGTAGGCTATGCGTAATGTCATTTGTACATCATTACATATTATAAAGTAAAGTCGCCACTTTCCTGTCTATGACTCTGCTTTCTCCTTCTAAAAGTGGATCTACTATGACGTTGTTTCTAAGTTAGCGTAAACAAAGGCGCGGGCGAACCACTAGTCTAAAATAATTCAAAGCAATTGTCATTATCTGCAATCCTCCTGTTAATAATCTTAGTCCAAATCTGGAACAGCGATAGCGGTGATTCTCGCGCGTCGCGACGCCGACCGGTCCTTTTTACGTAGTCAGGCCACAAAGTCACTTAATGCTGAACAAAAGTTCAAGAGTTCTAGCTCAGTCATTAATTATAATCCCTTATGTAGTGTCACAGTCAGGTCTTGGCGAAACACTGGAGGGTTAATCCGTTCAACTAAGAAACTCTTGACGTCGTCGGCGGTACAGCGATAACTGGATGGTTGTGTTCCAACGATGCCATTGTTTTTGTGTCGCGAAATACAGTGAAAATGTTGTTTGTTGTTTGAAAGAACACTTCGAGTAGGCGGTATTATGTTTTGCTGGTATTTGATTTTTATATGCAATATGTTTTTGAAATTCTTTAAAGCATAGACGGGTTAACACAATTTTGCCATTTTTCAAATTCACACCGAGACAAAGCGATGACGACATGGTAAAACATATTTTGTTAATAACTGAAATGAAACATAACCGTTTTGTTTTTCGATACATTATAGCTTATCAGTTTGAATTAATAAAATTCATTAGAGAAAATGTTTTAATGTAAATAAGAAAAGCCAAATAGGTAACACATTGATGGATCTATTAATATTCATATTTATTAATTTAATATTTCAAAGATATTATGTAAATCGGATATCGGTATAATAAGTTTATTCTGAGAGTTATACCTCAGTCAAGTGTTAAAACAAACCGTCAGTAAGTGCGCATTAATACTTGTGACTTATATTATTTTATTTTATTTTGTTATATTTTGCTGACCATATAATTCATGAAATCGAATCATTACGTTGAAATAACTTCAGGATCCTAAACGTATAATGATTTTATTCGGTACGAGTTTAACTTTGCCCAATTTTCCAGAGCCCATAAACACAAATTAATGATTGCAAGTGCACTGTTTTATTAACAGAGAACTTGAACCCACTTTATTACTAAATTAAACAGAAACAGTTAGAAAGTAAATGTGTCAATCCTGGGGCACTTGATTTTGAGGGTCACAGCATAATATAAATTATAATATACAACACACAAAACTAATTTAGCACATAAAAGTTTACTTAAGTTATGTCATTAAAGCATATCAATTGAAACCAATATTTTACAGAATGAATTGTTTAATCAATCATTTGAATCTAAAAAATGGGGTGATTTGACAAGACTTTTACATGTCACACGCGCGGTGCTCGGTGTATTACTGTGTATTATATTATTTACATTTATAAAATTGCGTTAATTTACACTTTGTTGAATACGGAAAGAGTGCCTCTATCAAATCATATGTTCATTGTTTTAATATAATCAAAACCCTTGTGTCTGTAGTCGTTCAATAAAATGTCACGAGGTGGGCAAATGTTGAATCGCGGAATGAAATTACGTTTACATACTTCATTGAATACGTGGTAAGAGTCTCATCTCCAGAGAGATTGGTCCAAACCATCACAGGTAGTGCTGCAGCACTTCGTCAGGAAGGACGTGGCGCTAGCTTTCGCGCAAATACTTTATTTTTAAGTTCTTTCAAATTTTAAAAATTTTGGTTCAGTAGGTAGGTAGGTAAAGCTCGTGTCTTGTGTTGCTACTAAATTAACAATAGCCACACTTTACTGTCCCTAGAACATGGTTGCATTCATCCCTGAGTAGATATTGAAATCAAAGTTAGTACGATTTTATATTTTATAGTTATAAATAAACAGCTTTATTTTTAAATTGTCGTCAGATCCATTCCTGTAAAATCTTAAACAATGGATCTGTTTTATCGGCCTTGGATCCCACATAGAATGTGTGATGACATTCAATTTCTGTGCATAATAACCGAATGACTCGTTTTTCAACCTTCTTTTGCCATGTAATTTTAGTTTTCAGCAGGCACGTGAAAAAATAAATGCCATGGCTCTGACGCGAAGAACGCTTTATCCAGGATTCACCCAAATACTGGTAACAGATGGAGTAATAATATAAAGTAGTATTTCTGAATGTCTGCACACTATTGGATTTTGATAATACCTGATACCTAATGTGTAAGATACCGGTATTAAAGCGAACATACAACCCATCCTCAAAAAAGGGGGTCGTTTGGATCCAGCCAACTATCGACCCATCGCTGTAACTTCTGTGATGTGCGAGGTGTTTGAGCGGATTATTAATTCTCAGCTCATTCACTACCTAGAGGATCACTTGCTGCACCATGATCGCCAGTATCGGTTCAGACCCAAGCAATCAACGGGTGATCTTATAGCGTGAGTTTCTCACGCATGAGGTAAAGCGATGGACAAGCATGGTGAATCTCTCGCAGTTAGCCTTAATGTCGCCAAACAAAATAGAGTGTGGCATCCTTCCCTTATTTCCAAGTTGCCGGCCTTCGGTGTGCCGCCCTGTTTGTGCGCCTGGGTTGCAGACATACTAGAAGAGCGGAGGATTCGTGTCCTTTCTGAGGGTAGTTCCTCCGAGCTCTAGAAAGTCAATGCTGGAGTGCCGCAGGGTTCTGTGTTGGCACCTACTCTATTTCTGTTGTCCTTGTCCTTGGGTAATATTCATTGTTAAGCGGATGACAGTAAGATACATGAGCGGTACTTGGGACATCCTGCGGAAAGCCGATATCGTGATGAAAAGACAAGTACTGGTTGCCAAACTGAACCTGACTCTCGATCGAGTCTCTAAATATGGATCTGAGAACCTGGTCGAGTTTAATGTCAGCAAAAACCATATTTTTGCATTCTCCTTCAAGGTAACTCCCTTCCTTACTCCTCCCACTCTTCAGAACTTTCCGTTACCCATTTCGGCAGACATCAGCATTCTTGGCATGGACATCGGCCATCCCCTCTCCTTAATTCACTAAGTTTATTTGTACTGGCACCTCTAGACCAACCGTTAGGTTATGCAAGAAGTGCCAGACGTCCCTGCGCCAGTAGAACACTCGCGCAGGAGACCACCAACGTTAGGTCTTGACGCCAAATTAGTGCCCGCCGCAGCGCGCTCTTCATTCGGTACTCATAATATTAGTGTCTCGGGAGAGTATCCCCGTGAACACGTGTAGTTCACTGCCTATTGTCCAGATAGGTAGCCGGAGCTGACGAGCTCGCTCACTTCTCGTTGCACGAAGGGCACAACTCGCAGTTGCCACTGCTAGGGTCGTCGACTCTAAAGTCGACTCCCAAGGGTCCACCTTGGTAGCGGAGTAGTAAGCACACTCACTTCTCGGAACCCATCCGGGCGCCTAGCCAGTTCCCACGTCCTACGCGGCTGGCTGGACCGGAGACTACGGCATCTAGGAGGCCGCCTCTACTAGTTATCTAGACTAGTACCGGAGATGTCAACACCAATGTCCAATGAGAACCACCGGACAAAGCTGCCAACTATAAGGGAAACTCACGTTCCCCGCAGGACTTTTCGCTTCTGGCCCCTCAGAGACCGGTACTAGGCCCCGCTCGCTGTGCACGAGTTTGGAAGTCCTGGCACACAATACCAGGACAGGCGAACATTCCCAAGCTCTACAGCTAACCACACGCCACTACGAGTCCAACCCATGTCCGGATTCCGCCGGAGGCGCCTGGTTAAAGGCACGACCAGCGGGGGGCTTGAACCGGAACCCCGTAGTACCTCTGAAAACACAACCGGACCCGTAGTTCCAGTTGCGATACCCTATCTATTGAGGTCAGTAGATAGGGACATGGACATCGGCCAGCAACTGAATCCAAAATGCTACATAGAGAGTGTTATTTTGACTGCCTCCCGTAAGTTGGGTATCCTGAAACGGCATTTATGCACGCCGTCATAAATGGGTACGCTTGTTACCGTGCTTGTTCCACGGTGAGGAGCACTCTCATTATTTTAGACTGCATCGGCTGCTTACCATCAGGCAGGATGTGGTCACTATGACGAGTCATAAAAAAAGTTCTAATGGGCATTGAAGAGAAAACATAGTCATTGCAGCACTTACTATGCGTTTATTTCCCTGGTTAAGAATAAAATAGGGCTCTAGGGATCGGCTTATCCGATATCAGAAGACTTCAGGCTCTAAGCTCGTGTTTTGTTAATATGATATTTTGCGAACATCATGTTTTGCTTTTATGATATTTAGCGACGGAGCGCACAAAACATTTCCAAATGCTTTGAAGTGAACTTTACTGTAAAAAAGTGTGAAACAATAGAGTGGTGCAAAAGATAATTATGAGTTAAAGTGATACTCAGAGAGAAAAACCTCGACAGGCTCAACAAAGACAAGATAAGAGAGATAAAATAAACGTAAGAGTATATGACTCAAAATTTTTATAACTTAAACGAGTATTTTAGAAAGGAACAGGAAATATACGATGATGAAAACTAAATAATAGCATGTTGGGTGACCAAATTGGTTAGTTACTCGTATTTCGTGCTTCCGAAATCATGTCAGACCCGGGTAGAAAACGATATCAAAAGTAATAACGAATTGTAATTTATTAGCTACAGAAATTGAGTTTTCTTTTTTATAAATACAGATTTCTTTAAAAGTAGGGGCATACCTTTTTTATTATCCAGATAGAGAATGGCATTAAACTAAAAATATGTCACGTATTAAAAAAAAAACTGACTACCGCTTCCGTAACATCTCTTTGTGTATTTAATACATAAATATTTATTCGAACAAAATGCTCAGGTTGTGTCTACTACAACTAGTGGCATTTTATTGCTTTCTTTTGAAGAGAGATTTTATTTTATCGAGTAAAGATTTTATTAATTTGATAACGCATCGCACGGTAAAGCGATGTTAAACACTCCAATCTGCTTCCATAAAGCTTTTCATTCAAACAATTTAGGGTCGGGCCTATCGCCCAAAAAGTCTACGGTCCAAATGAAAAGGCATTAGGGAAAAATAATTTCGTTAGAGGAAAAAGCCGAGGGCCGTCAAACACATTTCGCCGTTGTTTCTATTTGAGAAGGGATGTTGAAGTGTCATACAGATAAAATGGGGGGCCGCAAATCCGGGTCATTGGACGCTCACAGTTAATAGGAGCGGAGAGCTTGTCGCGACCAGAAGTTTCGCATTTTACACCATCGTTACTACGTAGTCGCGTGTTGGTACTGTAGCCCGTTTTTTATAATTCTAAATAGGTGACAAACAAAATTTATTTACTTGTTTATTTCTTAGCATACAAGACAGATTACAATCAACATGAACACGTAAAATAGCTTGTAATTTTATTATATAAATATATATATATAAATAATTATATTGGTCTTTTCTGCTCTTCTGGTCATTTATATGAACGTGATAATTATGTATCTGTAGCCTTAAATGGAATAAATCTAGTAAACAATACCCCTTAGCCATGTAAGGTGACGGTTGCCGGAGTAAAACCGTCAGCTAACATGGCTTAGGGGTTACCTAAAACTTTGGGGTCGTTGATGAAAAGGGGCTAACATTGCTTTTTTATTTTGTCTGATAAGTCAACAAATTTCTGTATTTTACTGAAATAATCACAATTGGCTAGTTAATTTGAAAAATATTGAACTACATATAACTTTGTATGTGACATCGTCAGGCGTAAACACGTTCTAGGTATAATGAAATAGTAAATAGCCCTTATCCATGTGGTGGGAATAGTCCTTCATAATTGAAATCATGTCATCAGTACACTAAAATTGATGGTTATTGGTTTAATACCACCACGATTGCCAAATGCGCGTTCATGATCTAAAACCCGGTTTATCTTTTATTCTACTCATGCGGTAGCACCTACTGCTGGCCCTCAAGGCCATTTGCATCTTACGCAACTTCTGCTCCTGAGGATCGAAAAAGTCGACACACTTGGCCCGATATAAGAATTGAATACAGAACCTCCGGATACCGGGCTAAGCATTTGCCACTCTGCCACCGAGGCGTTAAAGGCTCGGCTCTTAATAAGAATTTTAAAATATACAGCTTGTGACGTCAGTCCACAGCTCGCCATTCAATGTGATAAATAGATTTGCCCTCTCCTAGTTGAGAAACTCCGCGTTGTCTGCAAAGCTGAACTTTGCAGCAGAAAAGTTTAGCAAGAGGAATATTGAATTTTCAATAGCCTCTTACCATTATTAAGGCCAATACTGGCTACTGTAGTAAATACCAGCTGGATATTTGTGCAGTGAACTCGAATCAATAACGCGAGTGACATTTTTACGGCTTTAAAGCTTGCTCTCTTATTTGAAAAGGTTTTTTTTTTATTTTATTTTTTTATTTAAGAAGGAGGCAAACGAGCAGGTGGGTCACCTGATGGAGAGCAATCACCGCCGCCCATGGACACCTGCAAAACCAGAGGAGTCACAGATGCGTTTCCGACCTTTAAGAAAGGAATAGGGTTAAGGAAGGAATAGGAATTGTGAGGGGGGGGGGGGGCTCCGGAACTCTCACTGGCCGAAAGAAACACAACAGCACAAAGTGCCATTATTTCATGTCGGATATTCGTGAGGTAGACGAAAGTTAAAACTGGTTTAAGCCAGATGTTTTATTTCTGTTAACGACAAGGTTTTAATTTAATCTACGTTTTGTAATGGCAGTAAAAATTACTCAGTATTGGTTTTTTGCAAGGGATCCCTTTTTTCGACTAATTTTTTTGTTCTAATTTAATGTGGCTTAACGAGTTAGGCATGTTTTTTGGTCATTACGATATGTTGACATAAATGTTTTTTACCATATTACTTCAGTAAGCATAAAACATTTTGGCTTAGTGTATTTATGTGGTTGACAATTAAATACACAAATGCACACGCGCATTAAAGAGAAACGAGCGTACCAAAAATCCGTACGTGAGTATAAATAAATAAATATTTCCTACACTCACACCAATTATCTAGCCCAAGAGACTGAAGCTTCGAAGAAACTCGTTAAATGGTTACTAGACAACGGATAAACATACTTAAAATACTTAAATACATACTTATTATACATAGAACACACCCAGACCCGAGACAATTTAGAAAAACAATAATTTCTAAGTTGACCCGACCGGGCATCGAACCCGGGACCCCAGAGATGGCGACACCATAAAAACCGGTATACAAACCACTCGACCAAGGAGGTCGTCACTCATACTATAACATACTAATCCATTTAGCATTGCTTATCGAATGTGTTTACGGATTTTCAACCATATAGTAAGGGGGTCAAGTTACAGTATACGATAAATCCAGAGTCCTTCAAAGTTTTTCTTAGTTTTCTGTAGTTTAGTGAAGGCTTCCGTCATACTCCGCCATGCATTTTATTAAAATTTATTAATTTGACTAACCCTCATTTCACAGTGGGTGTGTAAAAACAAATCGCTCCTGGAATCACGACTGATTTATTATGTCACACACATTATGTCACCACAATTGATTAGTCGTTTCTCGTAGTTGCTGATGGAAACTACATAAACATCATTGTTATGCACGTACTGGCAGCGTACACCTAGAAACAATAAACAAGATTTCTTACATTTCATGAAAACAGTATATAAGTGGTTATATTAAGTATGGGAAAGCAAAATTTTTATATTGATCTAAATAAAACTTTCGTATATTTTTGCTATTTAATATTAACATGTTTCTTTCTTATAAAGGTTAAGGAGCTTCTAAGTGTATCTTGTATATTTAAAAAGTTTTGAAAATCATGGTTAATAATGACCTCTTGACATTAGGTCGAGTGGATAAATATCTAAATAGCATTTGATTCAGAACACCTACACCCAACGCCACGCAGCATAGCTGTGTCAATATGCCGTCAGACTACAGAATTGGCTCTGATGCACACTGTAATTGGTCGCAATTATTGCTAATCAACACAATTGGTGTTTGTAACACTGAACCCAATGATCACGTTTCAAGATGTATTTTATTTTAATTGATATCTGTTACAAAAACATGATTTTTTAAAAGTGAAGTCAAGTACGACAAGTGGAAGCGTACTTCACCCGGATGAAGTATTCTACTACTGGGGCACTGGCTATCTTTTAATTATCGGAACACTGCAAGAAACTTTCCGCTAAACAATTTTGCAATTTTTAATGAAAAAAATTAAGCCTCCAGAATGCACAGTGTGTGGCACTGTTGAAGATTCCGGTACCGAACTGAGAGATTCAAAACATTCTTGCCGAACCTTCAACAAGTTTAGCAAGGGCTCTATTAAATTATGTGTGTCATTGTCTACAAATAAGAGAAAGTTGTGTTTGATGTATTAATTTTTATTTTTATATTTGTTGTTACTTTTGTCTCTAAGATTTACTAGGACTGACATGGTCACATTAGAGACCAAAGTCTTTTTAAAATAAAGATTTAAAATAAAAACCATGGACCTCTGGGTCTGACATTAGACTATATTCATTATTATTATTCATTTTAACAGCCATAGTCGTCTTACTACAGGACTAAGGCATCCTTTCTCTCTTTCCACTCTTCGCGATGAAAGGATCTTGACGTACAGTCGTTGCAGTAGTACAAGGTTTCCACCATAGAAATAACCGAAGCTTACGTTAATTTTCAATAAAAAAGGTACATAATTTAATAAATGTGTTTCTTGTAACTGGGCAGATCAAACACAAAATTTCTTATTTATTTTAAAAATTAACCTTTCGCATTTCGTCATGTTTCATGAAATGGAGAAACGAAACGTTTTATAAACATTCTAGTACCATCTCTTTGAGGATTGTTTTATAATTTTTTAACAATAGGTAGCTACTTATCCGCTAATGACATTACACAAAAAGGCTCAATAAACGAAATAATTCAAGGAGTAGACTTGCCCTAAATAAGTTTTTTAATGTGTTTTTATAATTATTTAGTTATGTTGGGGACAGACTTTCACATATGGACAACCACTAATGGGTAGATTAAGTCATAACCATAATCATAATGGCCCACAGCAGGGTTAAAAGGTACTAGTCACACTGCACAAGGTCAACACAACGGTCGGTCAAGTTTATGTTGTAGATTATTACTTACCAATTACCAACTTTATTACATAAATAATGATAATATAACATTGGATACAAATAAGTTTGTTAATGTATTTATGTTGCGTCAGCACAAACAACACCCTTGTAATATATCAATCACCTTTCAATCATTCACGAACGACACAATGAGTTACTATCCCCAATTAATATCAATCAATTGATATGTTATGTTGTTGTAATTTATACAGTCAACATGAATGTTACGAGCCAGACTCTGTCATCGTAATAGTAGGTCAATGGGCAGTTCAAATGAAGTCTAGACTAGAGTATTCGGTATGCCGTACGAATGTAACCTTGCGTCGTCTGTCGTCCGTCGGTAACACGCAAGTCATTCTCTTGCGTATTGGAAGCTTCTATTCACTGCGGTGATGTTACAGTTAACGATGGATCTTAATCTTAGTTGGCGAAGCGTGTTCGAATGGTAATAGAAACCGTATAGGTGGTTAGGCCAATATATAGAGGTAAGGTTGTATCTATAGCGAGTTCAATTTTCGACGGCCGTGTCCGGTAGCGGTGAAAGAATACTACCACCTCCTCTCTTCCCTTGGGTGTCGTAAAGGCGATTAACGGACTAAAGACTATGCACATACATCCAACAGCATAGAGCAGTGATGGGCTCACCACCTGTCATGCTGAGCACATGTGCAGTTGCTATTTGGTGAAACGTGGACTATGGTAGATGACTGCTTTTGCGGTCCTCTTGCCTAGTCTCTGACTAACCCTTCCGGGCTAATAGTCGTCGTTATACGTATAAATGTTTTCACACTAACACCAGATATCTAGCCCAAATTATGTTTCATTTCATCATCATCATTAGCCTATTAACGTCCCACTGCTGGGCACAGGAGTCCCATTTTATTAAGCCATAACCCACCACGCTGGCCAATGTGGGCTAGTGGCTCAGTTCTTCGGAGTAAGTGAGCTTTCATGTTCGGCCTTGTCACCAATTACCTTAGCAAAGACGAAGGGCAAGGGATTTTCTTTTATAAAAAAAAAACAAAGTTACGAAGTTTCATAATGGATGGTGAAACATAATAACCATGGAAGTTTGTACCTTTACGTTTTCTTTTTCACGTCTCGTGAAATATCGGATCGGGAAGGCGACTTTTGAAATTATTAATATACTTACAACAAAAATAATACGTTTTACACATTATTATGTACCTAGTTATAAACAATTCAACCTCCCAAAATGTCTTTAATAAAATACAAATTCTAAGAAGTACCACTATAAATATAGCCCTGCTCATTCCCTAAGTATCTTTATACAGGCATACAATTTTATTGAGTTAAAAAGGGATTTGCCTAAATCAGTTTTCAGATAACGTGATTGTCGAATAAATTGTGCTTACAACCCTGGAATGAATCATAAATACTGTTCAATATTACTACGACCCCGGCCAATGTTTTTTTTACATCCAGTAACAATGTCTTGTTTGAGAGCTGTTTTTATAACAGAAAATAATGCATTACGCTCGAAAAATAACATTATTTTGATGTCGAATTCGTATTTCGGTAACAGGATTGTATTTCGCATTCAAACAAAAGAGTAATAAAGAAAAAAACAGAATTTATATTAAGTTTTTAAACTGAAAATATACTGATAAATTCAAATTCAAAATCTATCAAAAAAAAATTCGTAGGTTTAAAAATGAAATCGTGAACAATGATTCCACATGAGGATATGGATATGGCTACTTACGATTTAAAACCTCGTGATAATATTTGGAGTAGCTTGCTGTTGGTTGTACAATAAAAGAGAGAAATAAAGGTCCGTTGAGCTCAAATGAACCAACTAATAGATAGATAGATGATACTTTTATTGCAACATTTCAGATTGGAAAATGTTGAAAAAAATCCTTCTTATTATTTACGTTGCGTCGAACCTAACATTGCAGTACTTAGTTACAATTGTTTAATTATTTATTGAACGCTCTTGACACATACTCTTAAAACATATAACTTTACACAATTGTATCTATGCTATCTAGCTTTTATAAGTGGTCGAAATTCTATACATTTTATTTTTTATTATATTTAGCCCTTTCTAGTTTCTAGTGGGTCGTTCGTTGTACACGGTCTTCCACTTTGTAGACGTTCCTTTGGGCGTGGGTACCTATGGCATAGTGACATTCAAAAAGCTCAACAATTGTAGGTAACTGAATAAAACAATTTAATTTTGTGACAGTGAGAAAATCTCTCAGACAGTTAGTTATACGGACAAAAAAGTCATAATCATTTATTCTGATAAAGCTACACTGATTTGAAATCCAGTAACTATTAAACAATACTGTCTATCAATTCTATTATAAAATTTTAATCATAACTAATCGGAAATGTAAAATAACGATACAGAAATAACTCAGTTGAATTTTGAGGACTAAATATAATTTTAATAACTTGTTCGTTTCCCAAAATAGTTTTATCTCATGATTCTATTGAGGTACAGTGTAGGTAAGGCTTATTAATTATATTAAATTCAAAGTCGTTTTTATACGTTTGTCCTTCCTTCACTGTTTCACGAGGGAACATTGAATTTTATTGAAGGTACGGGGCTTGCTTCCCGGTGCTTATATTTGTGCTCAGTTTGTTTTGTGAACAAGCATAGTTTAAGTCCGCCTGGTTAGCTACTTATTACCACCATCTTATCTAAATCCGTCATAATGCTATGTTAGTAGCATTATTTTGTGTTCTGCTATTATAGCTAGACAAAATGTTTTCTAGAAAAAAACAACCGGTCTCAGGAAAGCTCGAATGGAATTCGAATCTATGACCTTTAGATTGCCGGTCCACTGCTCTAACCGCTAAGCTACCGAGGCCCAGAAGACTCGTTGAATTTTTTCTAGTAGTGTGATTTACGCTGCAAGCCAGCGGTATTACGTCACTGTCACGTTTGTTTTTCTAGTAAACATTTTATCCTATATCTATATAATATAGTATTGTGAATGCCAAAAAATCAATAATAAAGATATTATATCTAGTTTAAAACTACGGCCAAATTCGATGAAGAATGTTTGTTAACAAATTTTTGACATTTCTCAAAACAGTAAAAATCCGAGTGCCTCTAGATATTTGAACAAAGACATGCATGCATATAATCACGACTTCTATCCCCGAAGGGTTTGTCAGAGACTATAGGCAATGATTATCGCAAAAGCAGTCCTCTACCACACTCAATCCCACCCATCATTGGCTTCCCTACAGTGGTGACCCCGACGTGATCCTGCATACATACCATCGGCTTCCCTACAGTGGTGACCCCGACGGAGCACAGAAGCACCTTCAACATCGTCACAGCGCCCATCCATCACTCCCCCATCCATCACCGAGTCTACCTTCGCCAGCAGACACAGCAAGCCAGCAATCAAGCCTCAAGGTTCCACCGCAGCATCTTGGACGACGTTTCCTGGACCTCCGGCACACTCGACGGCATCAACCCGACCTGGTCTCCGCAGCCCACGACCGGTGCATCAATGTCGACCGCATCACGTGGCGTGGCAACTCTGCACACCAGCAGCTCGGACTCACCGTCATCAGCTGTCTCGACTCACCGCAGACAGGAGCAGCACACTGCATCACTGGCAACGCGCTTTCACCCCACCCGTCTCGACTCACCGTAGACTGGGGCATCCTGCAGCAGCACTCTCCACTGGCACTTGCAAGCTCTGACGCACTGATTGCTGAGCACACTTAAAGACATCGACCTCCAGTCTCAGGGGGGGAGTAATGTGGCGGCGCCACCTACCTGCATGACGCCGCACATAGTACGACACGAAGCAAACACCTTCCAACCGTGTCAACAGATGGCGCCACAAAAACCAACTCAACGACATCTCCATACTGCGACAGAAAATAGTATGGGAAGCCTGCATCGCGGTAGCGAAGCTTCACCATCTCCTTCGCTATACATAGCACCTCCAACTAACATCCGTTGAACTTCGGTCCTCGAGCTATACCACCCAGCTCGGTCGGAAGAAGATCTTCCCTTTGCCTTCCTCAATGTGGCATCCATCCTACCCACCTTCGGCTTCCTTACACACTTTACACCAAATAGCGACTGCACATGTGCTCAGCGTCACAGGGGGTGAGCCCATCGCCGCTCTGTGTAGTTGGATGTACGTGAAGTCTTTAGTCCGTTAGACGCCTTGTACGATACCTAAGGAAAGAGAGGGGGGTGGTAATATTCTTTTAAAGCCGCTACGCAACACTGCCGGGCAAAGAAATGTTAATAAGTTGACCGCAGTATAGAGATAAGCTACTTAGCTATTGTTCACTCGTTCAGGGTTGCGGCTGAATTGCGCTCCCATGTTATCGTCACTTGTCAAATAAGTGCATCCGTTCTGAAGTAGTATTGCTATTGCGGTGCCGAGAACTTTCGTTCTCAGTTCGGAATGAGTGAAAGAGAGATGGAATCTTTGAAAGATGGCGACGGGGACTGCAAAGTTTGTAACGTGTGTGTGCTCTGTAAAAGTTCTGAACAGTAAAGAAGTTTACAGATTTCTTACTATTATTTGCCTCCCAAACTTACAGTCTTTTAAAAACTCTCAGTGGTAGAGCCACGTTGCGTTGCAGCACGAATTGTCCCGGCTCGCCCGGCGTAATACCACCGTACCCTCATTTATGTAAATATACACTATCACGAAAGATAAAATAAGATAAGTTAAACGGAATATCCTATTCCTTCGTCAAGGCCAGCGACGCATCCGCGACTCCTCGGTTTTTGCGGCGTCTTTCCATGGGCGGCGGTGATTACTTTCCATAAGTCTCCTTCTAAATAAATTAACGGTTTTATCGCAAGGGCTTTGAATAACGAATTCTCGCATTCAACCCTAACATTTATCCGTCCAGTTGCTGACGCCTTTGACATAGCGTTTAAAGGTTGTATTTATGACAGTACAATACCATTACGCCCCGATTTTGTAATAATACGTATAGTGCGATAAATTCTCAGAACCGATACGTCCACTCGCTTAGCTAATACCGCACCGGTGTCACCGTAATTGCTGTTTTTAGAAACTAATTAGAGGTTAGTACGAGGCTAGATTTCTTAACACAACAGAATATAATAATTTAACCGCCTCTGTGCTCTAGCCAAGCTCATGCTAAGCCACCGGTCTTAGCCGTCTTAGACCCATAGGCCCTGGGTTCAATTCCCAGAGGGAGGTAATCTTTATGTACTTGGTTTGGTTGGTGGTAGTGCTTTTTATTAAACAATAATATTTATTTATTTAAGGCAACAAACAATGTACTAGATGGTAAAAATACGGAGATGCCCATATAATAAATACCTAATAGACTAACATATTATAGTAGATTATGAACCAAGGGGATAAAGTAGCGTCTTATGTAGCGGGCGCCCCGTATTGCATCCCGAGCAAAACGAAGCATTCTAGCGTTAACTCCCAAGCGTAGCGAGGGTGTTTAGAGTTTACTCTCGAGCAAAGCGAGGGAGTTAAGACAAGAATCCTGAGTGCAGCGTGGGATTTAAGGTCACCCAAGGCGAAGGCATGCCTATCTCAGAGGAGAATACTCTACTTTTCAGACTATCTACGATACAATAAAAAGCAATAGTAAAACAATAGTAGATTGTTATACAAGGAGCTAAAATGACCCAAACGAACTAAAGACTGCACATACATCCTACAGCATAGAGCGGCGATGGGCTCATCAAAATAATACTACCAACCCCTTTCTTCGTCTCGTAAAAGGTTGTTTTCTACTTATGTTCTAAATTCAAATCACATTAATAGTAGTCGGCCGCGGAACCGCCGAAACATGACACCTTTCGGCCAATAGTCCTGTTTTATGAAGGTCAACAGATGGTCGGTCGGGACTCTCACCACAAATGTGTTAAGGTTAAGTTTTAAGTCCGCCTGGAGCTATCACCATCTTATCTAAAGTCTAGCGCCATAACAACAATGTTACAGCATTGTTATGTTTCGACAGTAATTTAGGATAACATAACCAGTTCCTTAGTGGTTGAGGATTCCGGGGAATACGCGCTTCCGCCTTAACGCCCCGCCCTATAGACTTACGAATCGATGGAGTACTGAAAATCAAAATCAAAATTTCTTCATTCAGAAAGCTTAAAATAAACATTTTGAATAGTCTAAACTTAAATTTACTTCTCTTTAAGGATGGATGACTGACATTTATAAGTACTAAATTATTGTAGCTTAAACTGAATACATAATCGAAGTGCTTCATCTATATTCCACTATCGTCTGCCCGCAGCTTTACTTGTGTGAAATTCAAGCTGTCACAAAAATATTGATTGCATGCCCAACTGGGATAAAACATGCGCCTATAAGAATTGTGACATTAGAGAAGAAAATTTTAAAATCAGCCCATTAGTTCCATACATTATCTACCTTATTTCATATACCTATAAATATACACATATAAACTTTCGCGTTCCATTATGCACACATGTTTTGACGGGACTTAACGCAAAAACTACTTAGTAAAGGCATTCTACGCATACCTTTTATATCCGACATTTCTACCGAGTTGCACCGGCCGTGGTCACGGGCTGACACGTCGAGTATAAAAGGTATGCGTAGAATGCCTTTACTAAGTAGTTATTGCGTTAAATTCCGTCTAAACATGTGTGCATACCTATAAATAGTTTTATAAAATATGCTGATAAAATAATACAATGTACTGAAAAGGCGTTGGGGCGTTTGTTATTAAAACCACCTTTTCTTAGTCATATTCTTTATTTCTGATTCTAATTATATATTACAAAAACACGTTAATACAAATACAGCTGGTAAGTCCGTCCATGTTAGCATTTGATCGATCTCATCTAATAGACATTCCTTTTGACATTCTAATTCTTTTCATGATTTCAAATTATGTTTTATTATTATATTCATATATTATTGCAACGTAGAACCTGCCAGTGCACGAACCAACTCAGCTAGAGTCTGACCAACGAAAGCTGAACTAGGAAAAACGCGGCAATTTAAAAAAAATCATGACACAGGTGACATGATCACAGGCTCACTCACACAGCTACAATTTTCTTAGAAAAATTTCAATTGGACATACGACATGACACCTCAGATACACATAGAGACAAAGTGTTGCCAATCAAATAACTACGAGGTTCAGCTTTCGTTAGCCAGACTTTATCTGTTTTTCTGCCTAGTCGTGAGTGTATGTACTGCCGAGGATATTCGACCGATCACTTTTGGGCGGTATTCGTTTGCGCTACATTCCGACCGCGCCTACGTACCGTAGCGTGTGCGTACATTGTGTGCAAGCGAATAACGCCCAAAAGTGGTCGTCCTCGGCTGTATGAAACATACATACTTAAAATCACGACTATTATCCCCGAAGGTTTGGTCAGAGACTAGTCAATGAGGACCGCAAAACCAGTCCTCTGCCATAGTCCACTTTTCATCAAATAGTGACTGCACATGTGCTCAGCGTGACAGGTCATGAGCCCATCGCCGCTCAATGCTGTTGGATGAATGTGCAGTCTTTAGTCCGTTCGTCAACTTTTACGACACCCAAGGGAAGAGAAGGGGTGACTATTGACTTAATTTTTTTTTTTTTTGTCGGTACTCGCATAATAACTAATTTCTTACACTCATATTGACTTAAATGCATTATGACTTACACGCATATTGACACACAAGACATATTTAAGTATTTAACACTAGTTTACAGTCAAGCGGCTTCACCTACGATGTTGATTTCTGTTAATTTCCCACTGTAAAAAGTAGTAGCCTGTGTCCAAATCTATATTTCTGTGCAAAAGAATCATGAAAATTTGATGCGTAGTAATATTTTTATATTTATTGAATTCTAAATCATGTCAATAATCGACGTTAACACGAGCAAACGTACGAATAAACTCTATTACGGCTGCAATTGGAGTCGCCGCCGCGCGCATAACACAATTTGTTGGGCGTTAAAACTTTATTCGCTTCCCCGCCAAACGTATTATACCCAACATAATGCCGTGAAGTACAAGGGATTAACGTTTCATTCGCAAATCGCAAATCGGGATGCAAAATTATTCAAATTTCACCAACATAATTCAGGCATCGAGTTGGAGGTGCCGATATAATTACCGACACGACCGCCGCCAAAGCGCCCCTTACATTAGCATGATTTAAACCCTGATTTATCATTAAACATTATCTACCTTGAAGACCATTGGAGAACATAATCACCGATAAGGTTGGTGTAAATTTAATTGATGAAGCAACATAAGTTAGGAGCTCAATGGCAAAGCAGCTGGCGTGTTTACTTTGCATTAAAGTGAATGTCAAAATGTTTTTATTCAACGAAACTCAATTTGATAAAGCACATTTTATTCGGTTTTGGCTACTTTTGTTTCACCACATCCTAACGAATTTTCAATACAGAAGTATGTCCCATACCTATGTAATCCGAAACTTAGACCAAAGTTCATCATGTTATGCTAAGCGGTCGTCGGTCGTGTTGGGCACTATTCTAATGATGGTGTTGGCGACCAGTGTAGTGACGGTACCTAGATAAATCATACGTTACTACAATATATTATGAACGAGATAATAATATAAAATAAAGAATATAAAGTACGTAATAGTAAACTAAAAGTAAATAGTGTTTTTTTATTGTTATTAGATAATTACAGAAGAAAAACGAAATTAGGATCAAAACGGCCAAATGAGAATAAGGGAGAAGAGTTAAAAAGAAATGATAATGTAAAAATTCTGTAACCAATATCTGTTGCCTGCACCAATAAAAGATCTAATATATTTATAATTCAAATAAGATCAATCATAGTCTAGACACGTCTAGACTATTCGAAAATAATATGGACTAATGAGATATCATATCGCTTTGCCCTTGTATTAAACTTTTCCATTATTGAATGCATGAGTGCTATTCTAAGAAGGCACCACAAGCAATACCATATTTATGAGATATCGACCAGCATTTCTTCGAGGTACTCGTATAAAGCGTATAGCAAAATTATATTATTACTAAAGTCATTATTTCATTCACAATAAAAGCATCATAAATGAACAAAATTGCTTTTTTAAAACTTTATTATAAAATTAGAATTGAATATTTTAACTAAGTATTAAGGATTACATCCATCTGACAGCTAGGCAAAGGTCACTTCACTACACAATGGGTTCCTGGAGATGGACGACGCCGCTGAGGTCAGCCCAGAAAGAGGTGTCGTGACGATGTAGACGCACATTTGACTGACTGGCATGAGGCGGCTTAGGATGGAGATAGATGGAGAGACTTATGGGAGGCCTTTGCCCATCAGTGGGACCGTTAATAGGCTATAGAAAAGAAAATAAGGAATAGGAAGCAACAATGGCATCTGTTTAGAAGTTCAACCGCTTTTGTGGTCTAGCAGTGCTTAGAATACCGGGTTCAGACCAAAAATTCCAGGTTGGATTCCTAACGGGACATAGGTTCATAACATTATTTGGTTTGGTCGGTGGTAGAGCTAGCGTTATTCCGCTTGGCTAGCTAACAATTTTTTTTTGCAAGCTTTTATTTATCTTGCACTGTTCGTATGTAACTAAGTTGTCCGTCAAAATTTGCAAACCATTTTTCGACCATTTGTTGGTATCCGATTAAGCTGAAATTTTGCATTTAGTTCTGATGACAATACAATGTGAAAACTCAGTATTGTAATAATTTCAATATGACCGCCGCTCCAAGATGGCGGATTGCAAATTTTATTTCAACCCCATTATTATGGGTATCAAATGAAAGGGCTTGAAGAGTAGAAAACAATAAAGTTAATAACATTACACTAAAATCAATATGGCCGCTACTTCAAAATGACAGATTATAGATTTTTCAATCCCCTCAATATAGGTATCAAATGAAAGGGCTTAAAGAGTAGAAAACAATGGTAATAACATTACACTAAAATAATGTCAAATTAAAAAAAATGTTCAAAAAGAGATGTTAATAGTAAATCTTTAAAACTAAAAAGTAAAAAATAAAATTTAAATATAAAAAGATTTTCAAAAATAAGCTATTATTTGAACAAAAATGAAACATGAAAAAGAAAAAAATAACTCAAACTATAAAGAAAAAAAAATTTTTTTGTGAAATTTTTCATACACTTTTTAATTAAATTTTTAGTATGTTGCCATACCAACCACGTTATTAGCCTTCGTGTATTTCAATAGTAAAATAAATGTGTCAGGGGGTCAACAACGTTATTAGCCTTCGTGTATTTCAATAGTAAAATAAATGGGTCAGGGGGTATTCTATGTAAAACCAGAAAAAAATAACTTTTAGCTAATTCAATTAATGTTTCTGTTTTACAGTTAACTTTTAGGACTTAACCCTTCATTGCATAGTGTTTGTAGTTTTTATACTATTATATTTATATTAAAATAAATATTTAGATTATACTCTGTTTAATTAAAACATGTTTTTTTTTAAATATTGTAATGTTAAATTTTTCTTAAATTTAACATCATAGACAAGGAAGTTTTGACGGAAACCTCTTTGGATACGAAAATGCAACCTTTTTTTGAAAAAATAGATAAAAATACTTCTTTATGTTATATTTTAATGATGTAAATTGAAATAGATTCGTAATTAATTAAACAATTATAAAGTGAAAAAATAACATGAAATAAATTATTAAGAAGAGCATTTTTTCAAGATTTTTCGTATTTTTTTTATTAAAATAAAGTGCAGTGGCAAATTTTTTTTAATTTTTTTTCGATGTGTTAGAATCACATATTATCCATTAAAAAGGCTTTTTTATGATAAACAAAAATTCATGCAAATAAGGGTAAAGTAATATAAAATATTATTATAACTGGCGATCAATCAAGAAAATTAAAATTTGATTATAATAATTGATGAAATTGCTTAGGTATAAATTCGAAGGTTTTTCAGTAAACTTCCTGGAACTTACATTATAAATTCAAAGGGACATGACTGTGTTGAGATATGTACATACATATAGGTATAGTCGTCCAATAACGAGGTTAGTTCGAAGTTCTATGAGTTAAAATTAATGAGAATAGTTAAAAATAGACTGGAAATTAATATTGCTTCACAAGTTTTAAAGTAAGTATTTTGGCTAAGTTAAATTTCATGTATGATGAGATTGACGAGTGACACAAATATATTTAACAAAAAAAGAAAAAAAAGTTATTGTATTATTTAAAGTTGTCACTTGATGTGATTTGTACTTGAGATTGTAATGTTTTGAATTTGATAAGTGTTAGCATGAACACACATTTTATTCTAATATCTGTCACGTCTGCATTGTCTAACGATGCGGACATGTCGTATCCAATGCCTAAACGCTTGTCCATTTTGAATAGGAACAATATGCACGTTCAAGTAGTTCATCAATACTACATAAACGTCCCACTGCTGGGCACAGGCCTCCCTAAAACATGCTATAACTCACCAACCTGGCCCAATGCAGCTTGGCAGGTCTTAACGACTACGATTTTATGACAACAACCGGGGCCAGCGGTTTTACGTTCCTTCTGAGGAAAAGCAGCTCGAGTTGTTTTTAATTTGGTCACTGATCCAGTGGCCTGGCATTGCGAAACTTGCTTAACTGGTAAGATCGCAAAAATAACGCTTTGGCCACTCCGCTCTTTTTAGCATTTTAGCATTAAGCTCTTACATGCGAGTACTTCTAAAACTGATAACTTACTATGTAAAGCTTGTTAGATTCCCTATTATCATTGGTAGGAACTTATTTTTTGTTATCGTTTAACTGTAGATTGTTACTTTGTTTGTTCACCTTCCAACGCTATAGAATTCATCTAATTGCGATAAAACTCCATGCGGTTTACGCGAATAAATGTTTATTTTTATGATTTTTTAATTTATTTTAACTTTTCCAACATTTTATTTCTTTAACCGAACCGTTTCTTAACCTGTCGCTCGGTGAAAGAATATTACCACCGCCACTCTTCCTTTGGGTGTCGTAAAAGGTGACTAACGGACTAAAGACTTCACATACATCCAACAGCATTATAGCGGCGTTGGGCTCACTACCTGTCACGCTAAGCACATGTGCAGTCGCTATTTGGTGGAAAGTGGCGTATGGTAGAGGAAAGCTTTTGACATCCTCATTGCCTAGTCTCTGACTAACCCAAGGGATAATAGTCGTGATTATATGTATGTATGAAGATATTTAGTGAATATGATTGATTTAAAGACTTAGGCATTCGCACTCAACCAAAGGGAAGTACAGAAATTACATAGGAGATGCAATTGTTATTTTGGCAACCATTATAAGCAAAGATTTATTTATATTTGACAAAGATAACAGAAATAGTTATTCAAATAGTTGGTGACCATGATAGGCTAAACGACATTTCTACTAATTCACTAACCTCAACTATCAGTGATAATAACATGGTTTCACGAGTATTTGGTTGGGTCCGTAAACCACAGTATTTAGTCTGAATTGGCCACTAAATGGAGGGTAAGTAACTGTTAATTTGACTGTTAGAATGAGCGTCGAATCGTTTAAGTCAATATTATTATAATAAAAAATAAAATTGTACCTTAATTAGTTTAGTTTAAGTAATTGGTATTAACGAAGTTAAAGGTAAAGTACCAATTTGAACGTTGATAAATAATACGCTAGCTAATATCGTATTGAACGAGCACTCAAAAACTTTCACAGGGAGATTTTCTTTAATAATTTCTCAGTATTCGATAATTCTGGATTAACTTTTTAACCTCCTGTGTGGTATAGTGGTTAGACCACAGCTCTCATGACCCGGAGGTCCCTGGTTCGATTGCCACTAGTTGGGATACAATAGACGAGTTACTGTATAACACAATTTTATTCACGATTTCGTAAGCAGCACTTAAAATAAAGTTACTTATTGTTATTGAATGTTCCATTCAATCCCTTACTGCACTAATTTTCACGAAATCTACAAAATAAATTATTTTTTTGGTATTTTAGTAATAATAAGATTATTACAGTAAAATCTATCTTTAACCATTTGCAATAGCTCTTAACCACAAGACAATTAATGACTCCCGTGCAAATAAGAAACGTGACAAATGAATTTACATCGCTCCACTGACCGATAAAGTAGGCATTACACTACGAATAGTCGACCTATTTCATTCATTCATTGAATGAAACAAAGCAGTGTGTGAGGAATGTAGTTCGAAAATGAAACAAAAAAAGAACCAAAACCAATCGATACAATTCAACCAGCATTAAGTCAGTGTGGTTAAAGCGCGATCTCGATCTTTCCATTTACTATAATAGGAGTATAGTAAATGTGGAAATGGCAGAACCCAGCAGTGTATCAATTAATAATGTAAACTTATTAATAATATTATTTATTCTCACGGTCCTATTGCTCCTACATTTCTTCCACTGAATGCGGTCCTGAGCTAATCGACAGCCAGCTAATGACTGCATCATTTTGGTGAAATAAATCACACTTACCTACCTATTTTCACTAGGTATTGCGAGAAAGGTATTCAGCAAAATACTATTGGCTATTTTGAAACATAATTGGCAGAGTGGAAAACGGAGTTTGAAGTTTTTATTGGCGAGCCGTTTCCCCTGTCAATGTGGAATTAAAACGTTTGCGATTTCTTTGGCGAGGCTGGCGGGGCTACGGACACGTTAAGCCATTGGCCTCGCTGTAGCGAGATGACAGTCGTTTAGGGCCATCCGTTTTAAGTTTTAACAGACATTGTCTAAATTGGTTTTATTTGATTTAACGAGGCTTTCCAAGTCTACATAGGCAGCATCCCTAGATATATTTATGTTTTGAAGTTAGTACTTATTTAGTCTATTTATGCTACTGTGCTGGTAGCGCTCCATCTCTTTCCTTGGGTGTCGTAAAAGGCGACAAACGGACTAAAGACTGGACATACATCCAAGAGCATAGAGCGCCGATGGGCTCACCACCTGTCACGCTGAGCACATGTGCAGTTATCATTTGGTGAAACGTGAACTGTGGCAGTGGACTACATTAGCCGTCCTCATTGCCTAGTCTCTGACCAACCCCCCGGATATAACAGTCGTGGATATATGTATGTATATATAACCATTGAAACCTCCTCGTTATTAGTTCCTGGATCAATATGTAAATACTTATTGGAACACAAACGTCCAAATATTTTTTGACGCATTAAATTTGAGAACACTTTTCATCCATTGGCCGCTCGGTGAGGGTCGTTGTATGCTCGGATCCTCTACTTTAGTTAGAGTGATAACTTAAGTTAACAATTCATTATGATTATCATTCTTCACCTTTAATCACAAAAAACGATTAATTAGCTATAAGTTTTAGCCGTTTGTGTCGCTAGGGGAGAGACACTTGCCTGCTATTTTTGTCTTGTACCAGGATACGTTTGTTTACACAGAATTCTATCACCGCGGCTTATATTTTGGTTCGACGCGATTCTGTTTCGGCGTGCAGTGGTACTGGGGGTAGCGATGCGCATTTATCTGACACAGACTATAGCTCGTTAGATTAGTTGTTAAGTCTTAACTACAAGTTAGTTAACTGTATTTTTTTTATTATTATTATTATTGGTATTGACGTCAATAAGTGCCTGTAAAAGTTTAAATTGAATAAATAATTTGACTTGACTTGACTTGACAAGGACTGAGCGTAGAAACGTACCATCAAGGATGGAGCCGGAAAAATTAACTTCGTATGGTTACCAATATAGAGAGATGTGGTTGTCATTGTGTTGACATTGTTGTTGTGACAACATACTAGGATGAGATAAATAGCTGTTTAACAGGAAAATAATACTGCTTCTTAGCATGTAATAGATTTGTGGAGGGTATAGCATTCGGGTTCTGTGCTTGAACTCTATCGAAAGCATTGTGTTTTTATTATGTCGTAATACCGAGAAGAATGTTATGCGCTTATAAACATTTTAATAACATAAAAACCTAAATTGATATTTATAAAACATGATTTATTTTCGTAATAAATTGACCTGTTAGGAATAATCACACGAGTTTCTTTTTAATTGGAAGTAAAATTATATTTCTTACTAGCGGCCCGCCTGCGACTTTGTTCGCATGAAGACCCCGTATCCCGTGACGAGTTTCTATAAAATATTATTGATACAAACTTTTTCCTGACAAAGAATACAACAAAAGAAATACCCAAATTTTTTAAATTTTTTTTTGTTTGGCGCGACGTCAGACCCGGCGCGCTAATCACTCGACCACGGAGGTAGTCAAAATAGGTGCAGCCATTCTGAAAAGTGATGCGCGGGCATGCTTTTGTGGTAGTTGATTTTTAATTAAACAATTGTTCTTTTATCTTTATTATTGAAATTTTGCATTCACAATGCTATATAGATAACGGATAAAATGTTTACTAGAAATAAAAATCAACCAGTCTCAGGAAGCTCGAGTGGGATTCGAACCCGAAATTTTGCATTGTGAATGTAAAATTTCAATAATAAAGATATTTATAAGCAATTACGTCTTTATCGATTGTTAAATACTTGCAATAGTATTTCTTTCGAATATGAGGGTAGACTTCACAGTGACGTAATACCGCTGGCTTGCAGCGTAATCAAACTACTAGGAAGAATTCAACGAGTCTTCTGGGGTCTCGGTAGCTTAGCGGTTAGAGCAGTGGACCGGCAATCCAAAGGTCGTGGGTTCGAATCCCACTCGAGCTTCCTGAGACTGGTTGATTTTTTTTCTAGTAAACATTTTATCCAATTGTTCTTTTCTTATTGTTTCAGGTTCGGACATGTGGTGCAAGCGTGGTTATTAGGGAAACCGGTGTGTTAATGTCCAAGTGTAAATATTTAATAGCAAATTTAATGTTAGCTAGAAAATAAAACGATGTATATTGCCGGGAGTGTACAGAGGACGCTGGTAGCTTTCCTCCTGTTGGCCGTTACCTCGCCGTCTGCTACGCAGAACACAGTCATTTCAGGTAAACTACTTTGCTTGACCATTACAACTATTAATAATAGAAATTTAAGTAGCACTTTTTCTATCTCTTTCATCCAAGTTGTCTGGGATACCTTTTGCAACAAGACCGCCACCAATACCAGTTTTAGGTTATCTCATATACTTCAGTGATTAAGTTTAACTCAATATTGGAGGCCTTTGCCCAACTCTGGGACAATATATTATAGTATATACTATACCATATAACACTGTAATTTTATATCATAATTATATTAAATAAAAATGTTAGTATTGTAAAAAATGTGTGATGAAAACGTTATGTAGTAAATTACCTCTAAGAGGCAAAAACATAGATGGTCCTAAAAACTTAAAAGTTTAGTTCTGGTTCATGTTCATTTAATGTAATGTAATTTTATAGTTCACCATTGTGAAATTAAAAATACCAAAAACAGAGTGCTTGTCCAAAACCAAACGTATAACGATTGCATTTAGATACGATTTCTAGCTATCACCGCCGTCCAATAAAATACCACAACAGCAGAAACGTTGAAATCTAAAAGAGAACGAATACAGCAAAGCCGCGTCCCAGAGAGAAAATCCGAAAGGCTGCGATTAAATAAGGCTTTTCTCAAATCTCCGACCCACCGTCCTTCTTCAAACAAAACAGATATAACAAAGCGGCTTAGGCATTATTAAGTATCTTAATATCTTACGACAGCGTTCATACATTATTATGAATGTCCCTACATACGAGGGGACGACGCGTGCATAGCATTACAATGAAGTCCGTTTAAGCGAACGCGTGGGTCAACCGTAAGGTTTAAGATTTCAGCCAGTTGTCTACTAGAGCGGGATTTTTCACTGATTTGATTCTTCTGTAATTTATCAAAGTTAATGAAACTAACGCTTCGGTGACCAAGTGGTCAAGCAGTCAAGTCTCATACATACATTTCTCGTGCATTTCTAAAAAAGATTTAAGATATCTTTATAAATATAATAAAATAGATATAGAATAAAATGTTTACAAAAAAAAAACCAGTCTCTTTTTTTTTCTAGTAAACATTTTATAGATTTGAGATTTATTTTTAATTATGTATCTTTTATATCCCCACGTGCTATTTTCAGTGTGGGAGGCCTGTGCCCAGCAGTGGGACGATTATAGGCTGATGATAATGTATCTTTTATAGATAATCTCATCATTGAAAATTATTTTTTTTACCTTTCTGTACAACATGAAACAATAAAGATATTATGATTTTTCAAGCAGTTCCAACTTGGTGCTTGCAAAGGACGATTCGTCATTTTATTTTCTGTACATAATTCCTAATGATCGAGGAAAATGTGTAAGGCTTTGACATAGCGCCTGATGACAAAAGAGGTGGGTTGCGATTTGCCATACAAATTGTCGTTTTAATGTGATCGAATAGTAAATTAAACTCGTACTCGGCACCCCGAAGCATAGAGGACAAATTGTGTCATTAATTGTCATGGCAGCGTGACAATCGGGAATTTATTCCCAGTTGTCAATAGTCAATAGTCAAAATATATTTATTCAATAAACTCAATTAATAAGTACTTTGAAACGTCCAAATATTTTTTAACCTACCACCCATTCAGGACATCATTTTTTAACTGTGGCAAAGAACGGGCGCAAGAAACCACAGCGCACAGAAGCAACGACATTTACAAAAAATATAATTATGTCGTTACCAGGTCACAAAATACAAAATATGAATTTGAATGTAAATAGTTTAATTAAATATGGTGCTCTATATAAATTAATTATAGGCAATTAGAAATAGCTGTTGGAGTAGGTACTTGGAGCATTTCAGACCCAAGCTGTTTTGTCTTCTGTATAATCCGACACTTTATAATAAGCTTTTTTATAAAGCTTTTCTTTGATTTTGATTTTAAATTTATCAAGATCTAATTTCTGAATATCATTTGGTACTTTGTTGTATAATCGTATACACAGACCCTTAAAAGAATTATTTATTTTATGGAGCCTAGTATAAGGCACTGCTAATTTGTTCTTACTTCTAGTATTTAATTTGTGATAATCACTGTTTTTTGAAAACATTTCAATTTTTTTATGAACATACACAAGATTTTCATAAATATATTGTGATGCAACTGTCATTATACTTATATCCTTAAGTCTCTCTCTGAGAGAGTCACCAGCCTGTAGGTTATATATTGCTCGAATAGCCCTCTTCTGCAGCACAAAGATAGTTTGAATGTCGGCAGCATTTCCCCACAGTAAAATGGCGTACGACATTACACTATGAAAGTAACTGAAATAAACTAATCTAGCTGTATCAACGTCAGTTAACTGACGGATCTTCATTACTGCATAAGCCGCAGAGCTAAGTCTATTCGACAATTTAGCTATATATGGGCCCCACTAAAGCTTGGCATCCAACGTGATGCCTAGAAACACAGTGGTGTCCACAGGATTCACATTCTTATCTTTAATTTGTACACTAGTTATTACCTGCTTAACATTAGGCTATACAAATCTTACACATTTGGTTTTTCCCTCGTTTAATAGCAAGTTATTAACACTAAACCAGTGAACAATCTTTGAGACCGCATTATTCACATCGTCATAATTTGTCATTAGTGTAAACCACACCAATTGCGACAACTGGTTCTGTATCTATTTAAAACAAATATTATACAGAGGACAAACATATATATTACGAAACGTGGACTAAAGTTAAACCTTATTTAAAACTGATTTTCTCTACCTGTCTTTATTAACAGAAATGAGACAGAATTATGTTTATACCAATTTTAATTTAAGTACAAGTCATAAAATAAGAAGAAAAATGTTTTCAAACATCAACTTTATTAGTCCTCTACCTGAAGATTAATACAGTTTTGGTGTAAAAACGCAGGTCAGCCTATCACGAGAACGTCGTCGAAAAGGCTCTCAAAGCCTTTCACTGGAGTTTTAACCGAAAATTACGTACGAAGAACACTAATAAACCTATAGGCAATGCTTTCACCTGGGAAAATATTTGCTGTGAACGTACGGGCGAAGAACAAAGTCATCCCGGGAGGATTCTTTACTTAAACCGGTATGTACCGCGCGCAGTAGCTACTTTTTCCCCGTCTGCGCTCTTTGGGGACCAGCTATTTTGCAAAAGAGAAATATTCGGCTAAAAGCTGTGAACGGTCGGAAACAAGCATGCGCGTCGGAGTATTTGAACCACTGCTCTTGCTTCATAGTTAAAAGATAGATCGATTATTGGCTACCTCAAAGTATGAGCAAATACATACATCCATATAACCACAACAATTATCACCGAAGGGTTAGTCAAAGACTAGGCAATGAGGACAGCAAAAGCAGCCCTCTATCATAGTCTACTTTTCACAAAATAGCGATTGCACATGATGTGCTCAGCGTGACAGGTGGTGAGCCCACCGCCGCTCTATGCTGTTGGATGTATGTGCAGTCTTGTCCGTTAGTCACCTTTTACGACACCAATGGGAAATGAGGGGGTGGCAGCACAGTATATATTACCCTGGTGGCAGTATTCTTTCACGGCTACGCGCGGTTTATGAGTAAATATGAAATTAAAATTAAATAAAGAAACTTGTTATACCCACGGCTTAGATATATGATATATATTTTTGCATTTAATTGCACTTAAATGTTTTAAAATAAACTAAAAAAGTCTTACTTTTAGTATAATGCAACATGAATGAATCTTACATAATTCCATTTAGTTATATTATGTTCAATAAAATTTTCAAAGAGTTTCAACTCAATAACAAAATGTCCAGTTCCGTAAACCTACAAACCGATTGTAGCATTTATAAACTAAATAAAATATTTTGAATTATAAACCGGCCTCTGTACCGCGCCACAAGTCATATCTTCTTCTTCTTCAACGTATCATCACCTCTCCAGTCCTCCGCTAAGCAGCTCAATCCCTCTCAGTTCAGATCAGTTAAACTAGTCCAAATCGGCTCTGAGACCAACTTAATGTCGTCGGAGCAACGAGCGTTCTTTGTTCTCGGTCTACACTGTAGAACGCAGCTACTCCATCTTTTCTCTCATAATCACGGCGTCAGAGGTGGTCAGCCCAAGCCTACTTCATCTTTTCTACTCAGTTCCCGATACCGGTCACATTAAAATTTTAAATATGACATATTGACTGATGATACGACCCACAAAACTTTTTTAGGTGGAAGACTAACTTTTCTTTTATGTTGACTTTCTTTTATGTTGTACTGATAACTATAAAAAAAGTTACATATAATACAGAGTTCCGGAGGCCCCTTCTCCCCCCCCCCCCCTTTCACAATTCCTATTCCTTAGAGGTCGGCAACGCACCTGCGTCTCCTCTGGTGTTGCGGGTGTCCATGGGCGGCGGTGATTGCTCTCCATCAGGTGACCCGCCTCGTTTGCCTCCTTCTTATATTTTATAAAAAAAAGATTCACGAATTTTACCAGCCCCCATCCCCTCCCCCCAAAGGGTTAGTCAGAGACTAGGCGAAGCAGTTCTCTGCCGTAGTCCACGTTTCACCAAATTACAACTGGACGTGTGCTCAGCATGACAGGTGGTGAGCCCATCGCCGCTCTCTGCTGTTGGATGTATGTATTTTACGATACCTAAGGAAAGAGAGTTGATAGATTTCTTTAAATGAACCGTCACCACACAGAGCACTAAATTACTGAATGAATACAAACAGTCCAATTTGATACACAGAGAACAAAGAGTAAAACAAGTAAAAAAGTCACGTTACCGTTGAAACTCCGGCGTTCTCCAATGTTACAACTGATGTCAATAATAACTCCCTTGATGGAAGTTTGGGAATCGCAGGCGGCCGTCACGGACACTGGTCATCCTTTTGTGAATACATGTGAGTGTAATAGAAACATTGTGATGGATCAGCAGCACAATAGGGCGGGCTTGGGTAGGACACAATAATAATATTTGCTTGTGAATATTTTCGCTTTTATCAGGTTGATCATCTAAAGTGAAACAGAAACTGATTTTTTATATTTTTGTTTTAGGGTTGATGTGGGTTTAAAGGCTTATACTAAGTTCACGAACATGTATTAAGGATTTAACAGCATTTTTATGTTGTGTATACCGTATCAATTGTACAAGAAAAGATAAACAGAAACAATATTTTTAACGGCAAAAGTTATAAAAACTGTATGTAAAAAAACTACTTATCAAAAAGATCATTAAGATTAGGGTACTCGTTTATAGCGTAGCAAATTATTGGAATAAAATAGGATTGTGTTCAATCTTTTCACATATAGGTAGACAAATACTAAATTCATTTTAAGCCTTTCTTTAAACTTCACATAACTTAAATCACTAATTGGTACAAATGTGAACTGAGTAATTATGAAAAGCGAGCTTGTGTGCTGCGTAGTTTGTAATTACAGAAATTTAATTAGTTCAAGTTCATAATTATACCGTAAAATAATTGTGACGAATGTGAGTTAGTTACGGGGTTTAAAAGACTTTGACGATTTGTCAATACTCATAAAAATATTAGTCTTTTAATAAATTATTTCCCAACTAAATAGAAAAAAATCATGAAAAAAAATATCTAGAAAAAGCAAAAACATATTTATAATAATTATTAATTGGAAAGTTTCATTTATGAGTTTTTTGTAATATTGACCGTGATATGCTTATTGGAACATATTATTACTACGGTCAATAGTGATATGCTGAATGTAATATTTTTTATTGAAAAAAAATTAATAGAAAATAAATCCATAAAACAATCAACATTATTTCGCGGTGGGTACCAGACAATATACAGTAATTTATTCAAGTCAGTTTTTTTAATATCCATTCCGAATCAAAGAGAAATTGCTGATTACGGTCAAAAGGTCGGACGTTAGGCCCATTTCAGTATTAAATTAATGTTCTTTATAAAAAACGAGTCTGCAATTGCCTTTTCATTGAGCTCTTAAATAAATCTGTCCAAGATAAGGGCCAAGGATTAACGTAAGACAGACAGACGTTAGGAGTGTTGCCGCATGCTGACTGAAGTGGTTTTCGTTCTTGTCTATGTAGAGGATTTTTTTAATATATTATTCATTATCATTCAACATCATTCAGTAATGTTAGTAGACATCATTTTCTTTTTTAAATATTATTTATTATTTAATTACACGATTATTAATTTTATTTTAAAAATATTAATTTGGGTATTTTTTAATTAAATAGAACGTGAACACAACACATAGACAGATCCTCTCTACATCTCTTAGTTATTTGATGTAAAGGCATTATACATAAATGCCTTACATTGACAAGGACCAGATATTCCCATGGGAACATCATGATGTTACAGCCGCCAATTTATGTCATCTTGGTCGTAACCACTTAACGACAGTTCTGTTTCGTCTATATTATATTACTTTTAAAACGCGAGGTCTACCGAATAAAAAGAAGTAGGTAAATGGCGTTTCACTATTGTTGACAGCTTTATAAAGGTGGACTTAGTAGAAAGGCTTTCTCACAGGCTTTGCGTACGCCAACAAGTGGGTTTACTCAAGATTCGTTTGTTTGGATAGAGAATAACTACGTGAAATAAAAGTATATTCTTTAGAACCTTTAATCAGACTTTAGGTCTTAAGCGGAATATAAAGACGGTGCTATTTATACAGACTTCTCAAACATGAAAGAAAATAACATCCAAGACGAAAAACCGCAGAAACAGCTAGATTGTAATTCAGCGGAAAGTGTTATAAATGTTTTTGTAACTTTTTGTTTTAAAGACGCTTTTTTAAATGAAATAGGCAGATGCTTGCTAGCACTAAACGTGTATGCCTTAGTAGGCGACTAGACTACATATAGCGACTTGTACGCTTACTAAAAAAATGTTACGCTCGGTAGCCAAACGGATAGGATACTTGGGTTAATGCGAGAAATCGGCTTTCAATTAACATTACTCATTAACAAATCTGTAAAACTATTTTTTTTTACCTGCCTAGATTGTTTAAGAGGGTGTGCGAATTTCGCTTTACCATAGAAACTTCTAAGTAAAAAGTTATACAAACCAAGCCAAGTTTAATGAGACCGTGCATGCTAAAATAAAATACAAAGATTTTAATTGTTTGTTAAAAAACATTAACATTAAAAAAACATTTAAAACATAAAAAAAAAACGTTTACTTAGCTGAGCTATTAAGATTTTAATAAATTTGATGGTTTAAACAAACAATTTAGATCTCTGTATTTTATACTTGAGCATGCAGAGTTGCAATTATTGGTTTCTCGGTTCGTGAAATGAATAACTTGGAAGTTTATATGGTAAACCGAAATGCGTAAACCCTCTTAAGCATATCCCACGAGCAGCTTGTATCGAGTATTTATTCACAAATTTTGCCTTAATTCAGAGTTTAAAGCTGTCCAAACCTCGCTAACTCAGACATGTGCAACTTAATGTATTTTCCGCTCGATGCATTATCGAACTTTGAAGGCAGAACGGCCCCAACGTAGCCAATTTATCGGATAAACGATTTGGATGCATAAATGGCTTAACGGTGTATCTCAACGTCCATTATTTTAAAATTTAAATGCTCTCTGCCATGACTTAATAGCGGGCTGGCGATTATTTACATTACAGCTCTGTTTCATTGCCGAACTTTTATTATTTTTTGGCTTTAGAAGGCTTCCGAGCTGTGTCGTGTAGCGGCTCATTCAAAGAATACTACCACCCCTTCTCATTCCTCAGGTGTCCAAAAAGGCGACTAACAGACTAAAGACTACACATACTTCCATCAACATAGATCGGCGATGAGCTTACCATCTGTCAGTGCACATATGTGCAGTCGCTATTTGGTGAAAAGTGGACTATGGTAGAGGACTGCTTTTGCGCTCCTCATTGCCCAGTCTCTGACTAACCCTTTGGAGATAATAGTCGTGGTTATTCGTATGTATTTACGTTCAGTAGAGCCGTTCGATGTTCCCGGGTGTCGCCGTAAGATATTATTATATTATTCAGCCCAGCCCTGCCTACCCTCCTTCCACTCCTATTGCTAAAGAGATAAAGTTGTAAGATATCAGTCGTTAAAGCCTCTAACCCGCATTGGGCCAGCGTGGTGGGTTCTAGCCCAACCTCCCCACGTGTATGCCAGGAAGGCCTTTTAAAGGCTGATGATGATGATGATTATTTTTTGTCACTTACTTAATTTATGTGATTTTTTTGGTTTTGGTGACGATCGTGCAAGCGTCTTATACAATCGACTTTTTTAAATACAGTGTCATCATTTTTCTTTATATGAAGTGTACTGAGTGGTAGAGCCATGCTGCGTTGCAGCACGCATTGGGCCGGCTCGCCCGGGGTAATACCACCCTCTCACGAATATCCGGCGTGAAATAATGGCACTTGGTGCTGTTGTGTTTCGTTCGGCCAGTGAGAGTTCCGGAGGCCCCTTCCTCCCCCCCCCCCTCACAATTCCTATTCCTACCTTAACCCTATCCTTTGTTAAAGGTCGGCAACGCATCTGCGACTCCTTTGGTTTTGCGGGTGTCCATGGGCGGCGGTGATTACTATTATCAGGTGACCCGCCTGCTCGTTTGCCTCCTGCTTATATATAAAAAACAGTTTAAAACTAACTTTGTGACTATATGGTAAGGCTAGTAACATTATTGTGTTAGTGAGAGTTAGATTTCGTACCATACCAGTTCCGTAAACACTAACACCTGTAAAATCAGATGAAATTAATAACTATCTATCGAAATTCTAAAATGAAATATAATGGATTTCGGAAATTTATATACTAAAGTTAGTTTTATGAATTTTTTTTGTTCTTCTTATATATTTTGGTGAGTATAATAGTGAGACTGTAGCCAATTTGTTGGCCAACTGATTTGAATGCAGTACAAAGTTCACCTTGCTTCGCTCGCAACTCGTTACTTAGACTGCCAACTTGCCGTGGCACCGCTAAACTTATACAAGTGCCCTAGTACAGCTCTCTATCCGATTATCTTAGTCTGAATAGCGGAGATCGTGACACCTCTAAACTATTTGAATGACAAAACTGCAGCTTCAGTTTAATTAACTTAGTGCAGCGTTACGTCTTTATAATTGTACGCTTACAAACGTTTTTAGACTGAGCTCAAGCTTTTACACGTAAACAAAAGCGCAAGGCGAGGTCGGCCATACTTTCACGCTAGCCGAATGACTGGATGAATGGTGGGTTTTGACGACTGCCATATCTTTGGTAATAACTAATTAACGTACCTATGAAAATTGAAAGATTGTACGAAAGCTCTAATTGTATGCGGGGCTAACCATTAAGTACCTTAAATGTTTACGAAATGATTTGTGTTTGTTTGAAATGTTTACGAAAAAATGTTTGTGAAAAAAAACAACCAGTCTCAGGAAAGCTCGAATGGGAACCGAACTTTGGATTGCCGGTCCACTGTTCTAGTAAACATTTTATCCTATATCTATAAAGCATTGTGAATGCAATAAAATCAATAATAAAGACTTAAGTACCTATACTATGCAATTATCAAACAATAGGCAAAGCATTAACATAATTGAAATCAAGTCCTCGTTATAATTGTGACTGACACCGAATAAACCGGAACTACCTTAACCCTATCCTTTGTTAAAGGCCGGCAACGCGCCTGCGATTCCTCTGGTTTTGCGGGTGTCCATGGGCGGCGGTGATTACTTTCCATCAGGTGACCCGCTTGCTCGTTTGCCTCCTTCTGCTATAAAAAAAAAAAAATTGATGGGTGTTGGCTAAATCACTACGCGTGGGGTGATCACAAACACAAAAGAAAAGTATAAAACACATTTTGCCTGACTTGGGATTTAAATATAACATAAAATCTTAGCTAGCATATGCTCTGTGCTACAATAATAGTGGAACTTTCATTCGAGCTAGCTGAAGGCAACTTGAAGTTCCAGCGATGCGCTATTTACGGTAGTTCCAGCCGCAATAACGAACCAATGTGACCGGAACAAAAGATAAAGAGGGCTATTCCAAATATTTGTTTCGATTGCGATTTCGAATCGCCTTTTGTTACAAATGGCACATTCGTCGTATGTGCCAATACTTTATTGTTTCTATCTCAAATAAAGCTTTATTCAATATTTCATTTGTTATATTAATGCTGCATGCATCCCGAAGACTGAGCAAAGGTACTACTACTCAATGGGTTCCTGGAGATGTACGAGTCGCCACCGAGGTCGGCCCAGAAGGAGGTGGCGAGACGATCTGGACAAACATCAGCCATGACATGGCATGAGGGGGCTCAGGATAGAGATGGATGGAAGGACTTGTGGAGGGGGGGCCTGTGCCCAGCATTGCGACAGTATAGACTTGCAATAAGAAAATAACATTTACTCACATTGCTCGTATCAATGATGGAACAGTTGAAAGTTATCTGTATAAGCTACTACTCTCTCGTGTATTTTGCCGACAGTCAAGCTAAAATCAAAACTGTTGTTTTCCATACCACTCCCATTTATACAGCAATAAAAACTTCGCACGGAATAGCTGAAGTAGAGCGTGATAAATGTCACGCGATTCATGTATGACAACATATCTATAGATTCGCCACATAAATAGAACTGTGAATAGTATGAGCACAGAATAAAGAGTATGGTATAAGTATGTGTCCTCATGCTGTATCACCGCTGGGCCAAGGTTATTATAGAAATGAAGTCATCGCTTCGATATAATAAGTTTTGGCTTAGTCACCAAGCTTGCCAAATGCGCGTTGGTGATCAAAAATCCATGCTATGCATAAAAAAATCCGAAACAACGCGTGTTTGTTCGGCTGACTCTGGATATAGTTAAAGCCAAGCGCTGCCATAGAGGCGTTGAACCCCACTTGGGTTAGGCGGTGAAAACGGAAATATTGGCTGTTTTCTATTAGCTGTTATTCAAAATGGTTTAGATATTTCGCACTGAAATTTTCAATATGTTTTACCTACAAAACGTATGTGTGATGACTGTTTCCAAAACACGCTTGGAAACATTTTTGCTCGAAAAAAAAATCCTGAAGTTACCTCTAAAATTTAATTTAAATGCACCATCACGACCGTATTTTACAATAATAATTCGTGTTAAATCATAAACACATAGATAATTTACCTTTTCGATTTCTCGACTGATTTGGATATCCAAAAAACTAAACATTTTTATTAACTTTTTGATTAAAATGTGAATGGTACTTAAGAATTAGAACGGATTCCACACCGCGCAACACCCGCGAAGGCCCGGAATTTTCGCTGACCGCCAAACCCCCCTTAAGAATCCTAACAAACAATTAAACGAGCCATAACACATTCTGAATGAAACGTACGCCCGTATCAACCAATAACTCCGCCCTGGCCGTAATATCATGTCGCTACAGCTTATTATGAGCAGTGTACATTTAAGTTCATTAATTATTTCGATTGACCTTCCCGCATGAACTTTGGAATCAATGTTTTACGAGCACCGCGCTCTGACGATTAAAGCACACCATACGTATACGACTTGCTAGTTATTAATATATTTGTTTTTACGATACGCAACTTCAAAAGTTCGCTGTCCACGAATTAACAATTTGTAACAATTTAAAATCACTTTATAAGTCTTTGATGCATGGGTCAAGAAAAGGCTAATATAATATAAAAATAAATATGGCGTATTTGAGTGGGTATAGAGTGTGTTATAAGTGAGTAAGTGACTGAGATAGGCATAGAGTGCTACAGATAAGCTGACAGAATAAAACCCAAAAGTAAAGAAGAGATAAAGGTAACTGTTCCTAAACTTTGCTGAAGGGAATGAATGACTTAACCAATATACCTACATCACTCGCCGTTATATTTCAAGAACAAAAAGTGTTTGATTTTACATTTATTCAATGAAATGCAATAAATAAACAATAGATAGGTTTATAAAATTTAAAATTTTGGATGAGTTTATTAACATTCGATTCTACCGAGTATCTTGCCAGAATCTAGCGAGTATCCTGCCAGATTCTACCGAGTATCCTGCCAGATTATCTCAATAGAAGTTAAATTATTTAGCGGTTGTAGAATCTATAGAAAAGTGATCTTACTCAAACAAACCCTTTTTTACTTTAAGGCTAACGTTACTTTTATTTTCAGTGAAGTTATTTTCTAACAGAAATATAAAGCGAAGCTGTCAATTCCGGCAGCTGATTGAAATTAACTATTTAAATAGTGTTCAGATCGATTCCAGTAACCAAGTTATTATTTCCCAGAAAAACAATTAGAAGCACCCACGAAAGCGATACAAAAATTGTTTACAATTTCTTTGATTTCTGTGACCGGGGTAGTAGTACAAAATATTGTGTTTGGTTTAGTTCGAGCGCTGGACTTACAACATACCGTAATTCCAGCTAAGATAAAAAGCCTAAGGTTGCTATGCAATAATTATAGACAAGATAGCCAATTGCTCAGAAATTGGGGATTCCTGCGCATGGATTCGCTTACACCTTCAGCCTCATCACATACCTTCAGGTAAGTAAAGGCTACGCGTTTCCTCAAACTGAATAGGAAACATCGTTACAGGAGTATTTAAAAACAAACTTACTATTACTAAATTACTTGTGATCAATAACAAATCACCTAAATTAGTTAAGTAGTTGACGATTTGAAAATATATCTTCCATTTTGTATCGAATAACTCAGAATCTCTTTAACGTACTTAAGCCTCTAAGCGGTAGAATAATAACAGCGTACGTTATTATTATTCTAAAGGAAGCATGTCATACTAAGGCGATTATCGCATACACGAGAGTCTTATTGCCTCGCAATAAGTTAAATATTCGCTTCACAAACGTTTGAGTGTACATCAAATTCGAGGGGATAAAGGGGAAAAAAATAAACGCTACATTCGCTAAGGGGGATTGCCCCTTTACGTCACCACTCTTGTAGCAGGCAGCAGGCGTGAGAAACTCAAGCATTTTCAATTATATTTCACAATAACGTCAACCTTGGCATACATTTGCGAACGAAGGTGCAGATCATTAGCATAAAGAAAAAAAACAAGTCTAACCGCTTCCCAACCGTTCAGCGGCATCGGGGAAATTTTGTTTCGAGTGCGGGGCAAAAAGTGGAAGAAATAACCGCTATTTTTAATTAAAACAGAAGGCTAAAACATTCTCGTAGAACGGAACGCACTTAATTGTTTTTTTTTACTGTTGATAATCACGGCGCCTGAGGCAAGGGAAAGCTTGAAGGATTTCCTCATTAATTTAAAAACGAGTTTTGCTGTAGGAAAAGCTTTACGATATTTCTTTGGAATGTCATTTGAATTACAGAAAGGGTGACGATCAGACAACGGCGCGATTGTGAGGGTCATTATCGCGGGTTTCTTTCTGTGAAATACACTTATTCCAAGTTACGACATCGAAATCTACTTTTTTGCAGAGATTACTTCATAAGAAACGGGGGTTGCATATATTTTTTATTTTAATTTATTTAAATTTATTTATTTTGGCGTGGCCGCGCATTTTTTAGTTAGTTGTGTTGAAACCTTTGAGGTTTTGATACGTTTGAAATATTTGTACTTGACAGCATAACTGAAAGCTTATTTAACAATCATCAGACGTATTGTTTTTGTTTTTGAGTTAAAAACCAAAAGAACTGAAACGGAATGCTTTCGACTGAAGCGTTTAAAATTTGGCATGTTTAGCAACATTCACATGTTTGGTAATTGGATGGGTGACCACGTTATAAAATCTCGAGTTACTTTGTTTTTTTATCGACTACTTTTTTTGGCAAAGCTGTCAGCCAGAAATCCGGGCCTGAGTTCAAGTCGTAGGTCACGAAAGTATTTCGATTTTTTTGATACATAGCCTGTGATTTAAAACCTACATTAAGTCAATATCCATCAATTGTAACAAACTAGATTACATTGATGAACACTTAGCCCAGTATATAGACGGTTACTTCTTTTCCTTTCACTAACTTACGACAACAACTGCAAATTAAATACAACACTCTAAGAAACCTAATATACGTATAAAACGTGTATCTTCTGTTACCCATCCCACGACATGCCGCCATCATCCGCCGACATCCAACCCGATACACGTACACAAGTTGCACGCTCAGTTTGGCTCGTCAAAAGTCACCCCTGATTCCATATGCCGTAAGCGATCTCACCAACTTTTGAGGGCGACTAACTCAGCTGTTTGCCAAATTGGGGACGTGTTCTTTTGTAACTTTTCATAGAGAATGACTTTCATAAGAGGCCTTAAATGATATACTTTGCTATATTATTTACAAATATTGTTTTGTAATTTTTATCATCAAGTGATCAGCTTTTGAGTTTTTGAGATAGGTACTGAAATGTTTTTTTAACCTTGCCTGCATAAGACATTGTGTTGCTATAAAAACATAAAAGTCAAAAAGGTTCAAATATTTCGTCAGGTCTAACCAATACCTCGGTGGTGGAGTGGTCAACGCAGCCGCCCGCGTACGCGGAGGACGCGGGTTCGATTCCCGCCCGAGGTAGACACTTTTTTCAACGTTTCGTTATCTTTGAGTATATTTGAGCGTTTTTTAATGCAAATAATCAAATATTACGAAGAAAGACACTACCTACTGTTATTTGGTTTTTCACGAATCTCTATCAGAAAACTGTAAAAACCGAGTGTCACTAAGATATTTGCATCAAGAAATGACAATCAAATTTGTTTACAAACCTTCTTTATCGAATTATTATGGATCCAGTGGTAAAAATATACAGGGCTTCGACGTAGAAGAACTAAAATTTCAGGAACGGCAATTCGCACCCCTATTCCCATCATGCGGATAAAATAATCATCATACAACCCATCATAATTAGTATACAACCCATCATAATCAGTATACAACCCATGATAATTAATATACAACCCATAATCAAATGTTTTTAATCATTTATAATCAGGTCTTTGACATGGTTTTAGAAACGACTGCAGTTTTCTGAAAAACAGCCGAAACCAACGGCTCCGTAGCAAGAAGGAGTATTTAGGATAGGTATATAAAATGGTGCTAACAGGGAGAATTTAGATATTATATAAGATTTTGATAACCTACCGGGACATAGAACAAGCCCTACGACCGACGACGTACTAAGATCAATACATACCCCGGCTGAGAATCGACCCCGGGAGGGCCAGTAGACAAAAGTTATGTTACAGTTTGAACGGCCAAGTATATCGCGGACACAACCCATGCTTAAATGGCGAGCTTGGAAACGCAACTTGGATAAGCCCCGCAGGGTCGTTTTATTCATAGGCATCCAAATCTGGGAGCCGTTAAAAGATTACCGGCCGCCTTGTGTTTTCGAATAGTAGTTTTTTCCCCAGCCGCCGCAGTGACCGTATCGGTCGGACAAGATTTATATTCGCATAATGCCCGCTAGACAATACGCTCAGTTTATTTCCGTTGCTTTCTCCGCCGCTTTTGCTGTGGACGCCATTTGTAATGTTTGCTGATATTCGCGAATGAATTTAAGATTTCAGAATACCATAAAGTTTTATTAAATATATTTTTAGATTTGTGACCTGAAAGTATGGTAATCTTTCGTTTGAGCCGACTTAATGTTATACAGTTTGGTTTTTAGCTTGGACTTTTAGGTAGGTATTTTATGGAAAACATTTAGGCGTTGTAAAATTTGTGTATAGCTTTTGTTTTACAGAAATTTGTATTGCTTAAAAAGTATTCAATTTAAACTTGACGTTTCGACCGAATTGCACCAGTCGTGGTCAGTCAGCCCAGCCCAAAATTTGAAACATCTTATATAGGATATTTATTGGCATTACAAGACAAGCCTAAAATATAATATGATATATTAATAAATAAACTAAATGAATATAATGTGCTTTTGATTCCATAGTTTGGACATGCATCTAATAAATTAAATCACAGGCTTGTGGTCTGAGTCAGTTCGTAACAACGTAGCCAAAACGGTTTTCCTATATTTAGAATAAGCAGTTTGCGGTACGGGGTAAACACGATATTAGTGGGTCTTACGTAGAGACCTATCTACTTACCACGACTACTATCGACTATTTTCACTGTCTTTACCACAGATAATAAAAAAAACAAAAACTAGCTAGTGTGAAATTATCAATTAATATACTTACTGCCTTTGATTATGTATATAGTCAAAGACTTACTGCATAAATAAACTATGTAAGAAAAAAGGTATACGAAAAAATGCAACATATTGGGTCTTTACCTATGAAATTGGAGATTTGTATATAAATATAAAAATTTTGGTATTTTTTTTTATTTTAGCTAATCAAAGTACTGGCCCATATTATTTACACAATTTTGCCATTTTGATGGCAGTTTATTTATCCCTTCCCTTTACTGTAGAAGTCTGCCGGACGGGAGGCGATGAAGTCAGAGAAAGCGTTTTGTACTGCCTCTCGGGTCTTGAATTTTTTCCCAATTAAAAAATTGTCTAAATTTTGAAAAAAGTAAAAATCTAACAGATTTTTACGGACAAGGTCCGGTGAGTATGGTCGGCGGCGGAGAGCTTCTAGCTGTAACTCTTGTAGCTTTGCGATGTTCTGTCGTGAAATGTGAGCTCGCGCGTTGCCGTGGAAAGCAATGGGTAAGCGATTGACCAGTCCTGGTTGTTGAATTGCGAGCTTCTCCATCATTGTTTGCAATTCTTGGCAATAGACATCTGCCGTCACTGTTTAGCCATTCTGTAAGAAACTGTGATGTACAAGTCCGGCACTGATCCACCAGACAGTCACCATCATCTTCCTAAAGTAATCTTTTTTTTAGCGCACTGATTAGGTGCTGTACCTGGGTCCACCCACTGAGACGAACGCTTACGGTTGTCGTAAAGGATCTACTTTTCATTGCAGGTGACAATTCGATTAAGAATTCCCTCGTTTCTATGCCGATTCAGTAGTGCTATGCATGCTTCGACGCGTAAGTCTCGCTGTTGGTCGCTTAGTTCGTGTGGCACCCACTTGTCTAGATTTTTTATCTTTCCGATTTGCCGCAACTGCCTCAATGTTATTTTGGCACTAACTCCAAGGCCCGCAGCAAGCTCAGCCGTAGATTAAGTTGGATCCGCTTTCACTATCGCCTCCAATTCGTCGTTGTCGACAATGGTTACCGGCCGACCGCGAGGCTCGTTCTTCAATTCAACATTTCCTGATTTAAAACGATTGAACCAATAATGAACCGTGTTTATGCAAGCAGTGTTAGGCCCATACACGTCGTTAATGTTTCGTGTTGTTTGCGCAGCGATATTCCCACGTAGGAACTCATATTCAAAAATTGTACGAATTTTCAATTTATCCATGGCGTCATAAACTACCACAATTGAACAAAAAACAAATAACTATCTAAAAACAAATGACTCAATTTGAAATTAAATTAACAAGGCTTTCGAATAAAATTTATTTGAATTTCGAATTGCGCACCAATCCCCAGATATTTAAATTTGATAATGCCGGTTGTAGAATCTCCAAATACATTGGTAAAGATCTATTATTATTTTCTTTTGTTGGTAATGTTTATCGGTACTAAGAAACAAAGCTTATCTTGGAAATACAACATACACAAATAACCATCTATATTATATAATGCCTATAACAGACATTGGCAAGTGATCCAAGCCCCTCGCGATAGTATACCTGTGACCTATTTGTCAAGCACCACTTCCGCTCCTCGCCACAGAACTCGGGGACGTCAACAACATCAACCAATACTTAGCACCAAAGGTTTATGTTAAATAGTCTCTAATAATCTTGTTAACCGGGTCGCATAGCGGTGAAAGAATACTACCGCCGCCGCCGAGTGACATTAAATGCAACAAGATCTAATTTTAATTATTGTGTGATAATTGTTTTGTTTGTTTTTCCATATCTACCGACCTCAATAGATAGGGTATCGCAACTGGAACTACGGGTCTGGTTGTGTTTTCAGAGGTACTACGGGGTTCCGGTTCTAGCCCCCCGCTGGTCGTGCCTTTAACCAGGCGCCTCCGGCGGGATCCGGACATGGGTTGGACTCGTAGTGGCGTGTGGTTAGCTGTAGAGCTTGGGAATGTTTGTTTGTCCTGGTATTGTGTGCCAGGACTTCCAAACTCGTGCACAGCGAGCGGGACCTAGTAGCGGTCTCTGAGGGGCCAGAAGCGAAAAGTCCTGCGGGGAACGTGAGTTTCCCTTATAGTTGGCAGCTTTGTCCGGTGGTTTTCATTGGACATTGGTGTTGACATCTCCGGTACTAGTCTGGAGAACTAGTAGAGGCGGCCTCCTAGATGCCGTAGCCTCCGGTCCAGCCAGCCGCGTAGGACGTGGTAACTGGCTAGGCGCCCGGATGGGTTCCGAGAAGTGAGTGTGCTTACTACTCCGCTACCAAGGTGGACACTTGGGAGTCGACTTTAGAGTCGACGACCCTAGCAGTGGCAACTGCGAGTTGTGCCCTTCGTGCAACGAGAAGTGAGCGAGCTTGACAGCTCCGGTTACCTATCTGGACAATAGGCAGTGAACTACACGTGTTCACGGGGATACTCTCCTGAGACACTAGTCTTATGAGTACCGAATGAAGAGCGCGCTGCGGCGGGCACTAATTTGGCGTCAAGACCTAACGTTGGTGGTCTCCTGCGCGAGTGTTCTACTGGCGCAGGGACGTCTGGCACTTCTTGCATAACCTAACGGTTGGTCTCGAGGTGCCAGTAAAAATAAACTTAGTGAAATAAGGAGAGGGGATGTTTGTTTTTATAATAGAAGGAGGCAAACGAGCAGGCGGGTCACCTGATGGAGAGTAATCACCGCCGCCCATGGAAACCCGCAAAACCAGAGGAATCGCAAGCGCTTTGCCGGCCTGGAAGGAATAGGGTTAAGGAAATAATAGGAATTGTGAGAGGGGAGGCGGAGAGGGATGGGCCTCCGGAACCCTCACTGGCCGGATGAAACACAACTGCACCAAGTGCCATTATTTCACGCCAGATATTCGTGAGAGGGTGGTATTTCGCCGTGCGAGTCGGCCAAATGCGTGCTGCAATGCAGTGTGGCTCTACCACTCATGTTATTGATAAATGTCGTTTTTATCACAATAAATAAATTAATAATTACAACATTAAGAGACGACCACCACCTTAGTCTGCCAAATGTCTGAAAAACACTTTAAAATTAAATAATACTCGTAATAATATTATGTAGCTAATAATTATACACGTGTTGATCCGTAATAAATGTTTCATTCCTATGCGTAAACTTAGGAAAACGAAACAATGTATGTAACAAACAGTACATTAAATTTTAAAAACGTTTTTTTTTATACACAGTTTTATATAGGCTGGAAAAGATAGAGACATAGCTTATACTTATACTGCTTGAACATATAATTTAAAATATTGTACAAGCAAGCAGTATTCCATATTTTTATAGTTTTAACACACACATTGAATTTACAAAACTTTTTACAAATCTACTCTCGTTATCACTTCACTAACCACATTCTACCATACTCTAGCAAACAAAAAATATTATTCGGTGAACTCGTAACGAATCTGAAGCTTTCAGGACCCATTCCACTCAAAGTGGGTTTGACAATGGGCGGGTGTTCCATGGCTTTATTTTGTTCGAGTGACCCCGTTGCCAAGTATCACCCGTGAGTGTCACTTACTGTGGGACAAGATGGTATGCTGCGGTGAAACAGACCTAACCTTACCAAGATATTCATTTATTATTCAGTGCTAACTTCTGTACAGTCGCAATCACTTAAGTAAAGTATGTTTTATAGCTTTTATAGCCTTTAATATGTCCCACTGTAGGGAAAATACTTTCATGATTGAAATCTAGCCTTCGCTATAATTTATGGGAATTGCGTAATCACCACGCATTAGGATTACATGTTTACTATGTGCTAACTTCGAGTACCTACATATATGTATTAATAAAGGTGAATAAATGAAAATGTTTCTTGTACTTAACTTTAAAAATTCAACCCGAGGATATAAAAGCTTTCTATCAATAAAATAATATTAAAAATCGAGTAATAATTAATAATAAGATTACAATAATAAATTATGTATACCAAATATTACTAAAAGAGGTTTATATGATAAACTTCAAGATAATTGTCGAAAATTGCCATCCGAAAATTTGAGTACACTTCAACGGAGTACTTAAACGGCACCAACGAGTGTCTATAATTAGTGGATGGGAGCAATTAGTGACCCGCAAATTATGTCGTGAATCGCGGAAGTAATCTGTAACAATCAGTGCGGAGGGTCCCGCCGTGTTATGGTGCGGGTTTGAGTTATAACGTAACGTTTCGAATGAAAATGTTGGAATTAATGATCAATCAACGGGTTTAATGATTAATGAGACGCTTGGCATAACGATTTAAAGATACTATGCGTAATGTTATTGTTGCCCTCATGTTTTGCGAAATCAATGAAAAAAGCTAATCATTTATGTAATGTTAAATACACGCTTAATTTTAATTCAATAAAAAGAAATTAAGGGTGAGTTCCACCCATGAAACTGAACAACTTTCTCCAAGAAACCATGTGCAAAAATGACTTTTTGTCATTTTTGACATCCCATTCAAAAATGTCCGTTCAGCTGACGACAATAGTATGGCAGGTCGAAATTTCTTTGTCATTTTTGCACATAGGTTTCTTGGGGAATGTTGTTCAGTTTCATGGGTGGAACTCACCCTGAATTTCATTTAAACTAATAAAAATAAAGGGTGTATATAATATGTCACGGTAAATATAAAATAAAGTACAGCTTGTACACTGTCCCACTGCTGGGCAAAGGCCTCCAACATTGGAATCAAATCGTCGCTACAATTGATGGGACTTAATAGGGCCTATATGAACGTGATGGTAAAAGTAATTATTTGAAAACCATTAATAAATTACCGGCCTTTACTAATAATTGCAATAATATTACTTAGTAAGTAGTAGTAGGTTAGGATAGAACAGTGACTAAAACTTCGTAACGCGCAACGAGCCAGCAAAGCGAGCGTGCCGCGCGAAGCGCCTTATAAGCTTGCTTGCATGCTGCATAATATTTACGAGCTGTCCCGGCAAACTTCGTACCGCCTTACAATGAACAAACGTCAAGCTGTCAATTCTGTAATTTTTTATATATGCTATTTGAATATCTTCCAACTGTCTTCATTACTTAAATCCTCTTTGCTGCCTTAGAAGACATAGATGTCACTCACTCAATCTCTTTAAATGGAGATGTTTAATCCAAAGGAGATGTTTAATTTTTTGCCAAGACCATGTACACCTACTCAAAAAAATAATATAAAATACATTGTATTTAGTTGATATATGTAATATTCCGATATGCTTTACCATTTTTGCGTAAGAATAAAAAAAATAAACATAGTTTTTAACTCGGTGCTGCTCGCTATGGGTAAATTTTACCCAACCGTACATATTTTTTGCCCATATTTTTTTTAACCACTTATAGCGTGCCGTATTCCTAAGTACCTTCGAGTTGCGTCTTTGTTTTGCTATTTACCACTAAAACATTCGGTTGGAGCGGTGCCTTCGCGGGTTCTGGATGTGCAAAGTGAGTATGGGTATTTTTTTCCCCTTGCGACTATTTGTGATATGCATTTTAGGAACAAATTTCTTTTGTTTCTTTAGATTTAGTAATTTTTCGTACGTATTTAGTAAATAACATTACGCCAGCAAATAAATGATAAAGAAATATAACAGTATTTACAGATATGCCACAGCAGTTCTTATGAAATTGACGATTTTGAAGAGTTTAGTTACAAAGGTGTTTATTTGTTTTTCATTATGGATTGTTAAAGTTTTAGTAAGGAAAAGTAAATCGTTGTTGTAAATGCATGTTTTGTCACAAGGCAATGTTACTTTTAAAAGTAATCTCATGTAAGTGAAATCTGTATTCTTATGAGAATAAAGTTTCTTTGAACCCAACCCAAGGTGAGATTTCTCGAGTACTATTACCAGATGATGTAATCATTGCTGTACAGACAACGTGGCATTAGCCTGACGTCGTGCCTAAATATTTAAATGATGACTTTGTAAGTAGTTAATTACAGTGTTGATATTATTTAGGAAAGGATTGAATACCCCGATGAGATAATATGTATCACAAACCAAAAGTTTAGCATTAGCTCTTTACAAGCCCCAAATCAATTGTAATAGTATCCAATTTATCCGTATTTGAAAGAAAACATACTTTTTTAAGAGTTTAAACTTCGTAAATGATGAAAGGGAAAGAGAACCAACAAACAATGAAGCCATCGCATCGACTTCAAGAAAAAGTTACATCAAGATGTGAAGAACAACATCAAGTATGCCCACCTAAAAAGGATCGTACAAACATTTGTGTGGTTGAATAAACGTTTTGATTATAACTTTATGTTTTAAAAGGTAGTCGTGTAGACGTCGTTATTACGTTTACTCAACGGCATTTAGGCCCATTTTATTCAACTTAATGTCATAAGAAAATCGAATAACAGTCATATTCACCTTTAGTCACCTTTTTGGTCGTATAGTCGTCATATAGATGTTGTCGATTTAAGTAATAGTTGAGTAACGTTTGCTGCTGCAATGCGTACTCGACTTCATGACGAGTAATTGTTAATTTATCGACATGTTACCGACGTGTAACCGACGTGTTACCGTCGTGTAAATGTCATAATAACGTAAAAACAATCATAATTTATAACAATTTTGGTTTCGTTTTACTTTACTCCGTCGTAATTAAAACACAATCGAAGGCGACGGCCATCTTATTAATATACATTACATTAAAATAATAAAACAACTCTGTTATTTGTCAGCTACAACCATTTCTGTTGTGGAAAAAAGTTTACTGATTAATGTAAGGTAAGTTTTAAAGTAATTTTTCATGCGCTTCATAAATGCTTAAGTATTATTTAATGTTTAATCATATTTTTATCGGTAACTATGTTATGGGACTTTAATATAACTTCCCGACGTATAAATTGTCTTCTGCAAAAGTGTTTCGTCGCCATTTCTGTACTTTTAGGGTTCATTAGATACAAAGCAAAATTGTAAATACTTACAAATATTATGATTATGTACTCATTTATTGTTTTATTATGTTTATTTTGTATGTACCTAATAGTTTTACTTTTGTAGGCAATCCTCATAAATACAACAAAATGATTCAAATGCTATATGGATAAGTTTATATCGAAGACAGATATGAAGAAAATAAAAAACATACTTAAAGTTGGAGTATGTGGTTTAATTATGTTTCAAGAAATACAAAAATAAACGAATTATAAAACTTTAACAATTTTTTTATTTATATCAATTTAGAGTAAGTAAGTACTTATTTACCTAATTCATAATGAATAAGTGGAACAAAATAAATAAAAATAAAATTCAATGAACTCATTATGCCAATATTGAACATTATCGACAACGATTATTGAAACATCTCTTCCACTTTTTAGAAGACTTCTTGGGTCTAAAGGACCTGTACAGGGTATTCTTTCGTTCAGTATTATATTTATTTTCCTTAACGCGTCATGTGGAATATTATAATCGATAGCCCACTTTCTATAATTATTTCTAAAGTCATCATCTATATTCTGTATGCCCTTCTCAGTAATACATTCACTTTCTGAAAGTAATCACAGTTACTAAGACTCAAATTGTTAGTCTTCGTAATTTCCGGCATTTTAATTAAAAGAATATCTACAGTTTCAGTATTTTCAAATATTTTGTTTACTACGGAACCATCCTGATATCCTCTCTTCCAGCTTGTGAAAAAGTCAAACCAGATGATTGAAGGACTTTAGTTATGTACGTTATTTACAAGTTTATTTTAAAACCTGTACGTGGACATTACTTAAATAACGGTCGTATTGTGATATTTATGTTCCCTGAAGACGTATACAGGTTGTACTGGGGCCTCTTTTTCTACTGTTATTTAATGATTACCATTACGACGTATAAACGACAATCGCCCGTTTATAAGTTGTAAGAAAGGTAATAACATGACGTCATTGACACATCCGACACTGTTATATGCCCATAACGTTTTTACGACTAAAAAGTTATATAGATAAGTTTTATAAAAGTCGCCATGACTATAACTATACAACTACATACATACTACATACTACATACGTTCTATAACAATATATAATATAACTAATTAGGTTAATAGCGCACCTGTACACGACAAAAAGGGGAACAAATTACTGTAATATAACTTTTAAATAACTTAAAGTCATGTAAATCTATCATTACATGACCAAATTGTTTGTTGGGAGACCAACACTTGTTGTAATAAAATGTAATAAAATTGTTCTCAAATTTGTAATTAAATGGTTAACCGAAAGCATGCGGTACTTGTTTGTTCTAAATGCATCAAAAAAACTTTGTAAATATTATATATAAAATATATTTCCACGCACAAAAGGCTAATTAGTAGTTCATTATTGATATATTCATGTTAATTTTTTATGAAAATGTAAACTAAAAGTGGAACAAATGTGGTTAAAATTCAAAGCTATACTATTAAATTAAAAAATAACATAATAAGATTACACTTTTGCTAAGAAAAAAAAGATGTTTTTTAAATAATTAAGATGTTAATAGTCAAATAAAAGCTTTGAAATATAACTTGTTAGTATTATTTAACACTTTATTTTGCACACTTTTGGTGTACGAAATATCTTAAACTAATAAAGCAATAAATATTGATAAATACCTTGATTAAAATCGGGGGTATTTTTTACCCATAGCGAGTATTTGTGTTGCTTATAGGGGTGCGGCAAGCGCCGAGTTAATACCCTAGCAACTTGAGATCTCTTTCTGAGATTAAAATCAAGTGTCCAAAGCTGTTAAGAACGTAATTAAAAGTGTCACCTAAAAAAATACGTACGTTTTTTAAATTCCGATTTTTTACGTGGATTCTGAGTCTGCTTTAGAAATATTCTGTGGGTTTTGTGCTGTGCTGTTTTGATAGCTACTTGACATGTCGTGAAATTGACAGAAAACCGCCTGCGATCACGATAATGCTTTGAAATGTTATTTTATACTTCTTACGTAAAAGCTATTCATTTATTAGAAGAAAATCATTTCGAATAAAAGTTTATTCCATGCATACAGTTGGTATTATGTACCTACAAGGTGTTGACTTTTCCGTTTTTATTAAACATGTTCTTTTACACAAACCTTGTCTTAACAATTACAAACACATCAAAAAGAATTAGCCAAATTGGTGCAACCGTTCTAAAATGATGCGACTACAACATTTCGTTAATTGATTTTTATTAATATGGATTAAAGGGTAGTTTTAGCGTTACCTTATTTTATTTATAAAAGCACTGTGTATACTTTTACTGTGGTGTCATTTTATTATTTTATTACCATCTAGCGGACCGCGCGCGACTTCGTTCGCATGAACTTATTCTTTGTTTTTTTTTGTGTAATTGTTAGGACAAGGTTTGTCTGAGCTGTCTGAGATCTTTTTTTTTGGATTGTTCACGCTGACGAATTTGCTGGCGGACCGCTAGTTCCAAATAAAATTTAAATGTGATATAAATAAAGATCAATCCAAGTACAGAAATTACAACAATTTGAAAATACCAACATTTTATTAATAATGATTAACCAACGACATCATCCGTATTATTGGATAAATAAAAATAGCCATCGCAAAAATATTGTTTTAACCAAAAGGGGAAAGTTAAACCCTCTCCAATCATTAAGTATAAGAATTTAAATTGTAAACCACCATACCTACAAAGCGGTAAATTGGACTAATTACCACCATTTATTCCAAAGACAGATTTTAATAGGCACCACTTTGGGCGTAGCATTTATTAAAATAGCATTCCGCCGGTTATTAGGGGCTGGAGATTGGACCGATTCCTGTTAAATAATCAACGGCCTCGTCACGTGACCAGTCCTCTATCTACCCTCCAAAGATTTATAAGGGGCGTAACCACAGTTTATCTTAATCTTGGCGCGCCTCTACGTCTCTATCAGCGGAATTGAGATTCGGTCCCGTTCCGGTTTTCGGATACCTTTGGTTGGCTTTAAAAGATTATGTACCTTATTTTTCGGTGTCTGCCACTTTTTTATATTTAACATTAGTATGGCTTATTATGATCATGTCGGTTATGGGTAACAGATATCATAATCTCAGCTTAGGGACGTTTTTAAGAAAAAATGATAACATTGAATTTTAATTAATGTTATTACTATGACTTATTTATGGTCATGTGGGTTATGGGTAACGGATAGCATGATCTCAGCATTGGGACGTATTTAAGAAAATAACGATAACATTGAATTTTAATTATTATTACTATGGCTTATTATGGTCATGTGGGTTATGAGTAACGGATAGCATGATCTCAGCATTGGGACGTATTTAAGAAAATAACGATAATATTGAATATTAATTATTATTACTATAGTTTATTATGGTCATGATGGTCATGTGGGTTATGGGTAACGGATAGTATGATCTGAGCATTGGGACGTTTTTAAGAAAATAATGATATAATTGAATTTTAATTATTATTACTATGGCTTATTATGGTCATGTGGGTTATGGGTAACGGATAGCATGATCTCAGCATTGGGATGTTTTTAAGAAAATAATGATAACATTGAATTTTAATTAACATTATTACTATGGCTTATTATGGTAATGTAGGTTACAGTGGCGAAGCGTGAAATATTGAGAGAGGTAAGCCGGAGCAAAAAAAAATGCTTACCTACTCCGAGCGCGGGCACGCAGTCTTGAGTCCTTACCGAAAATCTGTGATTGGCATCCTGGCTTCAGTCTTGTATAGGCAGATGTATCTTCAGTCCACTTTTACTATACGTGTAAGCACTGAGATATTGAAACAGTGTCTTGCAAGCATAATAGAAGTGGCTTTGATAAAAGCCGTTTGTGGTGAAATGATGATATGATGTAAATTAAACAAAACTTAATCGACTAAGTACTAATAATACTACTTATACTCTAAAGCTATTCGTCTATTCTTTCTAACAAAGTGCGCTAAGACATTATCATAAAAGCCGGGAAGAATCTAAAGCTATTAATGCCGACATCTTACAATTCTACCGATTACTTTGCAAATCTACTTACTCTAAATATGTAATTTCAACTTATTACAATATCTACTTACCGCAAATACCTAATTACAACGTACGTCTTCGTAACTACTTTCTACACACAACACAAATAAACAAAGTCCAACTACAATACTAATCATTCTAATAGGTGAACCTAACTAATAAATTCAAATACTAATAAAACACAGTCATGCATTCAATGATGAATTGCAATTACATCAAATTATCTGTCAACAGAACACAGACCGAAAGCGATATTCCTCCGTCCCGCTCACGCGTACGCAAATTGTATAACTGTCTCTATCAAGTAACTCGGATAAAGACGGCTTACCCGCTGCTAATACGCGGGTGGGTTTATTGACCTTCATGTGACGTCATGACGTTTATTTTGTATGGAAGTTTAACTGCCTAAAAGCCGATCGCGCCTGCGGCTTATTTTAAAGCAATATGTTGTTAAAAAGCAAATTTTGTTGATTTAATGTCCATAGTGTAGGCAATTTGTAATGTTTCTTTTATATATTTACTTTTTTAATTACTGATTGTGCCATTTCTCAATTCAAGTAGAGAGTGATTGTGTTCTAAACTTCTGAAGGGAAGCCGGTGGGAATCGAGTTGTATGGAACCTTCGTCACTGGTAGGTTATGAGTAACGGATAGCACGATCTCAGCATTGGGACGTTTTTAAGAAAATAATGACTACATTTAACATAATATTTAATCGAATTCCGGAGGTTCTGGGCCCGATTCAATTCCCAGGTCAGGCTGAGCGTATTTCCGGATTTTTCGATGCATAGCCCGGGTTTGTGATCACCAACACGGATTAGGCAAGCGTGGTGATGAAACCAATACGTGTTAATTGTACCGATGGCTTCATTTCTATGATGGAGGCCTTTGCCTGAGCTGTGGGACTCAACACAGGCTGTAAGTACTTTATTTATAGACGCAAGTTGCTTTTCCATAAAAAAATGCCCGTAACTTTTTCAACTCATAAAATCAGCAGCGTATTGAAATAATATTAAAATTAATACCGCGTTGTAAAAATAGAAAGAAAAAATTCTACCCGAAGTGTATATAAAGCATTATACCGGTTGTCCTTTTTACGGACTGCTTGCCAATAACTTCTGGCTCAGTTGGCCAGATCAATCTGTTTGCTAGAGTGAAAACAACAGACGGAGAGCGAGCTCTATTTTTCTCCGTTTAAAAATACAAGATTCTTGTATAGTTCGAACCTCAACCTTTTCCATTTTTCCACAGGATGAGTAGGTAGTGAAATGTTATTTTTGAGAGGGCAAGGGTCACGCGTAACTGTTGACTTTAAAAAAAACTGTTTCAGCTAAATTTCATTTTAAATAAAAATAATTTTAATGTATACATAATATTACACATAATCGCGACTATTGTCCCCGAACCGTTAGTCAGAGACTAGGCAATGAGAACAGCAAAAGCGGTCCTCTACCTTAGTCCACTTTTCAAATGAAACTTAATTTCGGCTAAATATCTGGTGTGAGTGTGAAAACATACATACATACATATAATCAGGACTATTATCCCCGAAGGGTTAGTATTATACAACTTAGTCTTAGTTAGGCTAGTCTATGAAGACCGCAAAAGCAGTCCTCTACCATAGTCCACGTTTCACCAAATAGCGACTGCACATGTTCTCAGCGTGACAGGTGGTGAGCCCATCGCCGCTCTCTGCTGTTGGATGTATGTGCAGTCTTTAGGCCGTTTGTCACCTCTTACGACACCCAAGTGGAAGTAGTATTCTTTCACTAGCATGGTTTTAATGTTAATACAATATCTGTGGTTAATACATTATTAAGAAAATATTAAATGCCAGTAGATTTGAAGAAAGTGAAGTTTTATTTAAATATTATTTTTGAAGTACTCCGGAAGGCACGTTAAGCCGTTGGTCCCGGTTGTTGTCGTAAAATAGTAGTTGTTAAAACCCACCAAATAATATTGGGCCAGCGTAGGTTATGTTCCAATCTCCATATGGGAAGTTTTTTAGGAAGAACATTTATTTTATAAGCTGACAATAAATTTAAATAACAAAATGGATGTCATCTCACGTTTTTATCTCAATGGGAAGTACACAGCCGCGAGGGTTAAAGAAAATATTAAATGCCAGTAGATTTGAAGAAAGTGAAGTTTTATTTAAATATTATTTTTGAAGTACTCCGGAAGGCACGTTAAGCCGTTGGTCCCGGTTGTTGTAATAAATAAAATAAATAAATAAATCTTTCCTACAATCACACCAATTATCTAGCCCAAGAGAAGCTTCGAAGAAACTCGTTAAATGGTTACTAGACAACGGATAAACTTACTTAAAATACTTAAATACATACTTATTATACATAGAAAACACCCAGACCCGTGACAATTTAGAAAAACAATAATTTCTAAATTGACCCGACCGGGGATCGAACCCGGGACCTCAGAGATGGCGACACCATGAAAACCGGTGTACAAACCACTCGACCAAGGAGGTCGTCAAATAGTAGTTGTTAAAACCCACCAAATAATATTGGGCCAGCGTAGGTTATGTTCCAATCTCCATATGGGAAGTTTTTTAGGAAGAACATTTATTTTATAAGCTGACAATAAATTTAAATAACAAAATGGATGTCATCTCACGTTTTTATCTCAATGGGAAGTACACAGCCGCGAGGGGTATTTATAATCGCTCTTTCCTTACACTTAAATATTTGAAATCACGTCCCCTTGACAGCCTTCCCGGTAACAAGCCTCCATAACGTCTTGATTGCGAGTGACGTGTTTACATTAAGCCGTTTTTACGACTGTCTCTTCGTGTCTTCTTACATTATAAAGTTAGGGAATTACTTATGTGCTCAACAAAGAGCTTTTGTCATTTACTTAGGTACTATTAAGGAAACCATGTAAGAACATTCTGACACACACATCCTTTGTTTGTTAATGTCTAATGTTCTTTATACCCCACCCCCCTCCCTCCTTCTAACTATTCCATCCGCCCTCTTCTATACGTATCAATAGTAGCGATAACTTGACTTGAAGGCCTTTTCCCAACAGCGTGTTATTATATTATTATAGGCTTGTCACTCACTAATTCCTATGTTGTAAAGATTTTGTAAGCTATCTTTTAGTAGATTGATCGGTTTCTATCACAATTTTCTATTTGAGTTATTCCCCGTATACCTTCAAAAAGGCTTCAGAAGGGTTGATATAACGAGTATTTACTCGAGTAATGTGCCAGAAAACGTCTACAATGTACATGCGTGGTAACTTTTTGTATATACACAATAACCCAAATTCAAGTAAAGGAATGTACCTACTTTAGATTTAACTTCATGGCATTTAATTTCATATATTTTATCTTAAATCGATGACAGGAACAACAAATAACGAATGAGCAACGAACTTAACAATTATTATTGTAATTCTTATGATGAGTGAACAAATATAATAATTCAGGGAAACCTATAGGTACCTACTTATACTTATCATACTGATATACAATCACGACTAGGTATCCCCTAAGGGTTACTGGCAATGAGGGCCGCAAATTCAGTCCTCTGCTATGTTCACGTTTCACCAAATAGCAACTGCACATGTGCTCAGTGTGATAGGTCAGGTTAAGGTGAGGCCATCGCCGCTCTATGCAGGACTAAATACTGCACATTTAGTTCTTTAGTCGCCTCAAACGACACCCAAGAGATACTTATAATATTATCAATGTTTTATAAAAACCACAATGATATTAAATAATCTACAAGGAACGGTATTTAGTAATCAAAACTCCTTGGTAATACTTCATTGGTTAAAAGGTCGATACGTTAAAAAACTTTTTATGAATTGTCGAACTGTATTACTAAGAAGGTTCTCTCCAAATGTTGATTCAGAACTCTTCTGTCGAATTGGGATGACCGAGTGAGCCGAAGTTGTATTCATCGACATTATTATGTTTCTTTTTCCTTCAATTTTTACAGAAGATATTCTTACCATTTATCCTGGCAAATTGGATTGCTCGGTTATCTACGATTTACTATCAAGTTGATACCGATTACTATAACATTGCTTTATCACACTGTATTACTTTAGAATTCTTGACTATCGAAATAATGTTGAAAAAATAACCTATTGTATCATATCTAAAATTGGTGTGAGATTTTTTCAGCACTCTGACATGGCCTGTTTTTACGCTTGCAATCTTCAGACGGCAGCAGAAACAGCGGCTTAACGTGGAAGCATGAAAAAGGTTATACTTTGTTCATAAGTTAGATATAAATTGTGTCATGTTCTTCAGATCAGATATTTTCTTCAGTCAATAAGTAAGCAACAGCTAGCAGCAGTTTTGTAATTAAAGCTATATCGGTGGTCAGTCACACCAAAATCTGGACCAATTCGTACTTACTGTAAACTATCAAAATTAAAGAAGAAAATTTCCATGATTTCAGTTTCAAAAAGTGTGATAGCGAGCTCTTTCCCTATTCGTTCTGAACAGCACGATTTCCACACAGCCAGCAGTTTCGGTGAGCATATTACTTAGTCGTAGTACATTTTGGCAACGCTAACGTGTTCTGTATTCACATAAATTGTGTTCTGTGTCAGTTCAGCCGCTCCTTTTTTTGGTGTATTCAGCAATCCGTGTAGGGTAGGAACAAAAGAATTAAACATACTGTAGTTACATCAAGCCTCTGTGGCTTTGTTACGAACTTGTGATGGCTTGGAATGGGAATGTGTTTTTGCTCAGATGTTTCCTTGCTGTTTAACAGATGTGAAGATTTATAATTTTGTCGGTTTTTCTTTGGGAGTCTCTTTTTAATGTGTTCGGTTAATGGTTGGTAGTTTTATTTTACTTTTCTGAGCGTTGACTTATTGTTTGCAATTTAAATTACAGTTATGTACTTATATGGAAGAATCTAGATTTACACACTTTGAGTGATTACTAATGAGCTCCTGCTGAGTTTCGTGATTTTAAGTTTTAATATTATAACCTTTAAGTCTTATTATTATATAAACTGTTTGAGCTAAACGGAATCTTTTAATTGTTATCATCTTCCTAATAATCCACATAATCTATTGGTTGCTCTAAGATTGCGCTATTTTTTACGGTCCTTTAAGCACTTCGTCGAACCGTCCATACAGTTTTTAAATAATAGTAATTATGTTTATTGAATAAACTATGTACATTAAAGTCTTATGAAGCTCCCATAAAATTAAGGGCTGAGAAATAAGAAATGCACGTAGTTTAATTGTGTTTGTAGTTTCAACACTTCCCGCATTATACGTCAGGTGTTATTTTTGTCACTTACCAAGCTTCAGTGCTCATACTTGGAATTTTTACATAAATAAACAAGTAAGCGACGTATTGTGTTCGTTTTGTTTAAGGCGGTAATCATACTTGAAAACATTGAAATCCGATAAATGATGAGTTTAAGAACGGTTATAGATTTTAAGCTTAATAACTTAAGAGGGTTTACGCATTTTGGTTTTCCATACAAACTTCAAAGTCGAAATTTTTAAAAACCAATAAGTCAATTTTTATGAAACTTTGCATGCTAAAGTGAAACACAGGGATCTAAATAGTTTGTAGAAAACATTTTTTAAAAACGTTATTTTGGCTGAGTTATTGCGATTTAAAGTTCACTATAGAAAGTTAAAAATCCCAATGACTCAGTTAAATAAACATTTTTTTTAAATGTTTTCAACAAATTGTTTAGATCCTTGTGTTTTACTTCAGCATGCAAAGTTTCATCAAAATTGACTTATTGGTTTTTTAAAATTTCGACTTGGAAGTTTATATGAGAAACCAAAATGCGTAAAGCCTCTTCAATTCGAAGTAAGAAAATAGTTCTAACATTAAAAGAAGACACTTAAAAACGTACAAGGAAAAGTTTATATTATATTGTGTATTTCTGGACTTAATACATGGTAAGACACAGATATAAACATTTTACTTCCCATGAAGTGGTTTTTAGAGTTATTTGTAGAGTCCTGTATTTCCTGTAAATATTTTTGTTATAAGGAAAAAGGAGCTAAACAAAGCATGTGAAATGTGTGTATGCTATTTTGTACAAACAGTTGTTGAGCCTTAAACAAAATACTCAAAAGAAAGTAAACGGTTGAATTCTAAAATTTGTATGCTGCTATTAACTATTTAACAATAATTGCTTAGATTAATGATTGGTCTCGCTGCGCTCGACTAGATACCTCCGTCGTACTTCTCAAATGCGGCAACAAATACTACACCGAAATCGGCGTACCCGAGCCAGTCACATTGACAGCTGTGGGTGATGTGTACGTCCCGAATGTTTTATTCAATTTTGGGCTTAATTCAAACTAAAATGCCAGTTTGCGTAGTAAAACTGTGTAAAAATAATACTTCTAAAAATGAAAAGGACACTGGGATCACATATTATCATCAGTAAGTATTGTATAATTTCGAAATTTCATCATAAAATAATATGAACAATAAACGCCATTCAGTGTTACCGCTTGTACAAGAATAAAGTCCCCGTGGTTGAGATTTTTATTATGTGAATTTATTGTTATTGTCTTTTATTTTAAAGGTAACCTATTTCATTTGTCTTACAAAGTTACTATATACTTAACCTAGTTCTTTGTTATTTCATGTTTACCTACTTATATTTGTGATCTATAATAAGGTGTAAAAATGTTAGCTGACACTACATCAAGGGGATTCTACCGATGAAACTGAACAACTTTCCATAAGAAACATGGGTCGAAAATTTATTATTTTTCCCTATACAAAATGCGCAATCAGCTGATTGACTCAAGTATGAAAAAGCTATTTTTTTCATTTTGACCTATGTTCCTGAAATGTAAACTTTCCGTGTCTGTACTTACATTGAAAATATTTGCGAAAAACATAATCTAGGGGATGAAGGATACGTAAACATTAGAATCATTTTTGGAATTTTTGTCTGTCTGTTTGTTTGACGCGCATCACACAAAAACCGCTGGACGGGTTTTAATGAAACTGAAAAAAAGGTGTATAGCTTATGATTTGAGTAATATTATAGGTTAAAGGTTGCTTCACACATATCAGTGAAGCCACAGTTCCGACACAGTACCGGCAACAGTGTTTTTCATACATTCTCTATGAACGCATCCCCACTTGTCAGTGATAATGGTCTCAGTGTCAGTGCCGCCACAGGCAAATCACGGACGTATTCGTTTTGAAAAAATTCATAGACAGTGTTTGAAATAATATTTTCACTCCTCTTGCTCTAAAAGACCGTCATTGTAGCGTTGTTAGCGAGGCTAAAATAGCTTTTCTTGCCCTAGGGGAAATGGTATTTTTTTTAAAATTTTTGTCTTTTACATGACAATGAGCCTACAAAAACGAAAAAGTATTTAGTCATATGTAGAATAATCATGAATAAAGTTATTTATTGAATAATTACTGTTTACTTAGATCAACAACTTTTTTGAGATAGTTATTATTAAAGTTTATGGTAAAATTAGTAATCATTTGAATCTATGGACAACACAGACCACGCCCACACAGTCCACGCTTCAGCAAGAAACAACTGCACAGTCTGCACATGTGCTTAGGTGGTGAGCCTTTAGCCCGTTACTTGCTTTTACGACACCAAAGAAAAGAAAGGGGTTGGTAGTATTATTTTGATGAGCCCATCGCCGCTCTATGCTGTTGTATGTATGTGCAGTCTTTAGTCCATTAGTCGCCTTTTACGAGACCCAATGGAAGGGAGGGTTTGGTAGTATTATTTTGATGAGCCCATCGCCGCTTTATGCTGTTGGATGTATGTGCAGTCTTTAGTCCATTAGTCGCCTTTTACGACACTGAAGAGAAGAGAGGGGTTGGTAGTATTATTTTAATGAGCCCATCGTCGCTCTATGCTGTTGGATGTATGTGCAGTCTTTAGTCCGTTAGTCCCCTTTTACGACATCAAAGAAAAGTGAGGAATTGGTAGTATTATTTTGATGAGCCCATAGTTGCTCGATGCTGTTGGAGGTATGTGCAGTCTTTAGTCTGCTAGTCGCCTCTTACAACACCGAAGGGAAGAGAGGGGTTGGTAGTATTATTTTGATGAGCCCATCGCCGCTCTATGCTGTTGGATGTATGTGCAGTCTTTAGTCCGTTAGTCGCCTTTTACGATACCCAAGGGAAGAAAGGGGTTGGTAGTAATAAAAAAACTACAAAAAATGAGGTCTAATCATTGCTATACATACCTACCATTTTTCTACAGAAGAAACCTACGTCTAACCTACATAATAATATATACAATTATATTGATACATATTCGCTTTTAATTGTTAATTTTTAAATATTTTCTGAGCTACATTTATAATTAGCAACTTAACTAATACATCACAGCAAAAATATTTTTCCCATTAACTCGGGTAACAGTTGAGCAGCTGGCAACAAATTTTTCACGCACACTAGCATCCTTGCATATTGTCATAAACACACTACAATAATGTGTTGCCGCATTTACGGAGCTGTGGTTTATAGGTAGCGCGGTATCTAGACGAGCGCAGCGAGACCAATAATTCATTTAGGCAATAATTGTATAATTATGAACAACTTTAACACAATTGGCTATTTGACAGTTGTTACAATAAAATATTAAATATGTCGGAAATGGTAGTTAATGATTTAACGATAATTATCCAATAGTTTTTTTAATACGATAATTTGTAAATATTTTATTTTTACAAAACAAATTTGAGATTGTTTATCTGTAGATTACAAGACCAGAAACACGGGCGGCATGGGTCGGCTATGATTGAGCTTCATGTGACGTCACATTTCACAATATTATCAAAAACTATGTCAGGTTTCTAGATAAGTTTCTATATTTATTGAAATGTAACGTCACAGAGCAAAATGTCACGTGACCAACCGTTTTCGCACTAAATTTGAAATCAATAAAGAAAAATATGTTTTTTCTGATAAATAAAGGTATTTTCGAGAAAGAAAATATTGTACGGGGTATAAAATAAGCGTTTGTTACTTTTTAAATACTTTTTCGAAAACTGTCAAGTAGCCAATTTGTAAAAAATGCTTCTCTTTGCAAAAGAGTTCTTGAGATCTTATTTATTATAACCTTATAGACAATTGAAAATCATAACTGCTGTAACCTTTATACTAATGGACGTTTCGTAATATTTGATCTTTTAGCAAAATTAGCGCTCAATTATACTTAAAGACAGTGAAATGTTGAAAAAAATTACTAACCTCAGGTTTCCCATAGTCATTTATCTATCTGCAATCGACGTTATTCAGTGCGGCATGATTCGTTAGTATGTAACTAACGAAGTATTAGCTATAAAAAGGTAAACACACCGAGCTCCAAGACAAGTTTGATGCGGCACTAACAGCGACTTATCGAATGTGCGTGCGAACATCCCGGCGGCGGAATAGGCGCAGGATAATCCCGACTCCGACCCATATCCATTAGCCATAGTAATGCGGCTACGTATTTCACGGGAGGCGCAAATGGCGGGCGAAACTTTTATATCGTCCTTTCATTATGTGTTTTGTTTCTTTCACAATCTTCTTTTGAACGATCGGATTATTGGTTGTTATTGTTTCTACTTTGATGTTGTGATACATTTTTGGGATTTTTTTTCCTTGTACCTTACCGAGTCTTATTAATAATGCTGAACTTCTTTGATCTTTTAAAGCCGCAACTAAGAAGATATTATGAGGTTATAAAAGTTGCGAATATTTTGGACATAATTATTTAATATAATAGCCCAAATTGAATTAATGAATAATATTGTGCCCAGAATCTATGGTACTATGACTTTCTAGGATGTTATAAAATTTAGGGAAATTCTACTAAATGCTGCCTAACCATATCAAGATATTCTTGCCTTAAGAATTTGTATTTGGGATGTTGCCAACATTGTTGTTGTTGATGTTGATGTTGCTACGTATGACATACGTAGTTTGATTTCGTCCCTATAGGCGCACCCGTATAAATAATATGCGTTTAATCCCTTCTCTACCACGGCGATGGTTTGCTACCACGACGGAAACTGCTGATTTCCATTCCCGCAATGTGTATCCGAACAGCTGGGGCGTAATATCACTTGAGATGTATTGTCACCGGAGGAGTTTTTTTCCATCGAACGTGGTGAATCTTTTAAACATTCTTATTTTTTTTTCTAATTATCTTTGCTAAATATTATAACAATGCAAGTTTGAAAAAAAATTGTTTTAACGTTTCGTTATCTTTGAGTTTATTTGAGCGATTTTTAACGCAAATAATCAAATATTACGAATCTATAAAGCAGTCTTATCTTAACTGAATGTTTAAAATATTGTAAAATATTTCCATTCAGATCTCTAAGAATGAAAATTCTAAAAGGTTTAATAAGACACTGTTGCTATAAAGACACAAAGTTAAAAGCGTTGAAATATTTCGTCGGTCTAACCAATACCTCGGTAGCGGAGTGGTTAACGCAGCCGCCCGGATTACAGAGGACGCGGGTTCGTTTCCCGCCTCAGGGTACACATTTTTTTCCAATGCAAGTTTTATGAAATAGTAAAAACACTTTATTCTTATATGTAAAGTAATTGCTAATTTTATTATCTGATATCTTTCTTTACAAGGTAAAGTTTGTGTACGCATCACAAACCATTAATTTTTATTTATTACGCACTCCCGTGACGAATTTAAAAAAAAAATTTCACACAAGCCTAGTCCTGACAATTACGGACACAACAAAAAAACAATTACCCAAATATGTGCAGCCATTCTAAAGTCATGCGCGTACTAACATTCCGGCAATTGTATTAATATACTCGTACATAGAGATACACTCAGGAGTATGGACACAAAACACACAGAGTCATTTAAATTATACACATTTAAATTATACTCCAAAACAAGTGGTTATTTTAACAAGCTTTTATTTAGTTACACCTAACTCAGATTTCTAGATAAATGTGACAAGCTCTCTTAATTTAACAAGAAATAAGGAATTGTTCTTGTACCTACATATAAACTGAAAAATAAATAAATAATAATAATGATAACACACGTTAACTTCAGTATACAACATCAAATGGTAAGGCTACACGGCCGAAGCATTTTAGTGAGAGTATGCCTTCGGAGGTAGGTAGGTATATTAAGAAATATCCATTTATTCTGTGATAAGGAAACCTTTTAGCGTTGTTCCTAAAAGCCTTGACCCGGTCTAATGTAACTTAGCATTATATTTTACGATTGAAATAAGATTTTTTCTCGGTGAGAATATTTTTTGGTATTCCTTTCACGTAAAGTAAATGGTGTTGTCTAATAACAAGTAAAATTTATGAATTTACATAACTTTATTTGGTTTTGCTGGTACAGCTACAATCATTAATAATAGAGTTCATATTATTTTACAATAGTTGCTTGACAATAAGTAAAGGTAAGCTACCAAAACTTACCTTACTAATTATCATACAAATATTGCTAAGCGGATGGTACTCGGGTTGTAATGCCAACAATGGGAGGTCAATCCCACCGACACCCAAGGCTTTGTCAGACTATTGCCATGCACATATTCCTAACACATTATCATTTAGCTTTAATCAGTATCATTATTGTTCTGTTTATTGAAATCGAAAACGGTAAACCAATTTTGTCTTCATCTGATGGTGAGTGACTACTGTGGAACTGGCCATCTTATATCTAACGGTCGGAACACAACAAAGCTATTTAATTAACAGTGATACTAATAGCAACATACTTAATAAGATAAGTTATAATAACATAACCAGACAGACTTAATACAAGCCACCAACAAGCACACCAAGGACATGAATATACACGCCTTACTGGATTTTGAAGCGTCGATGCACCGCTAGGTTTTATTAATTAAAAATATTTCTTTTTACAGTTTAATTATTTTACACATACCATGCTGCCGAGTAGTACAAAAACCAAACAACTAACCTAATCAAATACAAAAGCGTGTTAAAATAACATCAAAGAAATGGAGTGATAAGACTATCTATAACTCAAGCTAACACAGCTATCGAGGAATCGAAGGAAGGAATAATTTATATGCACACATAAAAATACAAGGCTCGGAACACCTTCAATGGATGGGTGCTCTCCAAATCGAAATATGAATTCGTGCAAATGTATCCAGACGTACCGTCGAAGGAGGTATCTTTACGATACGCTCCAACTTTTATTGCCTACCGCAGTTCGTGCCTCATGTTTACAGTCTCTCCAAATAGTCTTAGTGCCCGACTATCTTCCATGTTACCTTTTACTAGAGAATAATGCTAACCCACAGTGCAAGTGAATGTAAAAACTTCATAAAATATTTAAATGTTCTAATCAAGTCTTTACTACAGTTGATGTGTACCACGTTGCCAAATGCGTGGTCGGTGATCACACATTTTACCCGACTTGAGAATTCAACCCCGGACCTCCAGTTATCGGGCGCTTAGCCACGACGCATCCATTAAGGATGACAGTTCTCTTCAACAACGGCGGTAATAATGTTTAACTGCCTAATAAACATCGTTGCTGGCCAGTCGAACGAGTATCGTCCCAGTGAACGCAGGTGCTTCAAAAAGGTTACAGGCTGATTATAATGTCTCTTGAGCAAAGGAGTTTTGTTAAACAGAACAACAGGACCGAACAGTCGAAGCAAGGTGTTTGCCGTGAAACTTAGTGTAGGTTTATATACAGAAGGGCACAGTATACAAAGGCTTTTTCTATGATTTATTTATTGGAGCTTGTTAAAGCTTCTGCCAGATTAAAGGCTTGTTTAATTAATCAGTGTAATTAGTTCGGGCACGTCGTAAATGTCTTTGAAATATGATATTTCTCTTTTTTTATTTGTTATTGGAAAACCACCGAGCATCTACGAATAATGTTATGAGACTAAGGGTGGATTTCACCAAAGTTGTATAAGTCTTATTCTAAGTATAAATCCATATTTACACGCGTGTAAATGAACTTTACGTTTCACCAACGCTTAACCTAATGATAAAGTCACTACACTACAGTTAATTCTTATACCGCCAATTTTGGCCGTATTAGCCCCTATTCTTAAGATAATAACGTCACTAATGTCATTTAAAGCAGCCTTCAAATTAATATTGTAAATAAAAAATGCCGCGTCGTTTGAGATTGTTGATTGACGAATCTGATAGCAGTGATGAAGATTATTTTAGGCCCACGCCCGAGATGGTTTAAGGAAAGAACAAATTACTTAGAAGATTAACAACAACAACATTTTTTTTTTGATGTCTCGTCAGAAACGTTACGTCAAACAAACAATATTACGCCAGAAAATAGAAAAGTGTCAAGCGCCTTTGCTCTCGTACGAGATAAACTGCAACTATACTCTGGTGGTTAATACGCTCATTCGTTCGATCCACATAGGTTCGTTCAATAGCACAGAGTAACTATGCGAGAGTAACTTAGTCTTACATTAGCGTGGTGAAATGAAATACAAGTTATACGTATGATAAATCTAGGTAGTAAATTTATACTCGGGTAGCTATTCTCGTGTAATTTTGATATTGGTGAAATCGGGTCTTAGACCCGATTTCACCAATATTAAAATTACTACCTATATTTATCATACTTATAACTTGTATTTCATTTCACCACGCTAATGTAAGACTAAGTTACTCTCGCATAGTTACTCTGTGTTTTTGAACGAACCTATGTGGATCGAACGAATGAGCGTATTAACCACCAGAGTATAGTTGCAGTTTATCTCGTACGAGAGCAAAGGCGCTTTACACTTTTCTATTTTCTGGCGTAATATTGTTTGTTTGACGTAACGTTTCTGACGATGACATCAAAAAAAATGTTGTTGTTGTTAATCTTCTAAGTAATTTGTTCTTTCCTTAAACCATCTCGGGCGTGGGCCTAAAATAATCTTCATCACTGCTATCAGATTCGTCAATCAACAATCTCAAACGACGCGGCATTTTTTATTTACAATATTAATTTGAAGGCTGCTTTAAATGACATTAGTGACGTTATTATCTTAAGAATCGCTAATACGGCCAAAATTGGCGGTATAAGAATTAACTGTAGTGTAGTGACTTTATCATTAGGTTAAGCGTTGGTGAAACGTAAAGTTCATTTACACGCGTGTAAATATGGATTTATACTTAGAATAAGACTTATACAACTTTGGTGAAATCCACCCTAAATAAAGTAAGAGAAATGTGCTACAATCGTACTGAGTGTAAAAAAACCGTGGTCTCTGCCTATACACCCAGGAAACGGTGTAAGGTTTTCAAAAAGTACGTACGAGTACGTAACAAAAAAAATAAACTAGAGTAAATAGCACTTAAGTGTGTAGCTATGACATTTTACATTGTAATTTTAAATTACCGTTTTTTAAGGTTACATAAGTTATGTAATTACGATCTAAACTGGATCATAAAATGTAGTTAAAATTATCTGTTAGCAGCGCCGAGTGTGAATATATTCTGAAATTAAATAAGAACAAGAGTATATTATTCTTAATTGAAATTTAATATAAGATTATATGAGAAACCTCGAACTTTTTTGCTGTCCGTATTAACGCATTCATATTAAATTGAAAGCACCAAAGCTTTTCCAGTTTTGTTTTTTTTAGAAATGTTTATGGAATAATTTTCCTCTCCGCGTCTTCCCTTGTCCGGTTGCGATATAAAAACAGATGTTATAACTGTAAGTCTTCCTGTTATGTTTTGGACGATGTTGTTTCGGTTCGCTTAAGCTAAAGAACTATCTAGATGTTTGTAACAAAATAATATTTTACATATGAACACAAACATTTGTTCTATTTCTTGTTCCCTTCATAGTATTCTTATAAGATAAGTCTAGCGTTATGTAATCGGTATTTGAGTTACCTTATCTGTCATGTAGATACGACACTAAAATCGGACCAAACCTATAATTTAAAGTTAAGACTATTAGGTTTAAAAATTTAAAGCAGGATTCAAAGCCCTAACAACCTATAATTAAGGCCGAATAGTATACGCGTGAAGTTATCCAGTCCAGAGTTCGTTAAACCATAGGTGAGGGTATGAATGAGCAAAGAGCTCGCAAGCCCTACGCAACCTGTTTCGTGTTTCCCTACAGGAGGACGGGTCGAGGGCACTTACGCGCGCGGTCGGTGTGGTTTTTCACTCCGATGGATACTTCAAAGATAGGTTTGGGGATGTACACGAATTCCCTGAAGATTTCAGTGAACCTTCGCCGATCATATTTTCCGTAACCACAGGCAATTGAGGTTTTGGGGGCTCATAATTGGACGGTCGGCGATATGCACGGGCTTATCGTAGTAGACCGTTTATTGAGCTTATATACATTTTTTTTAAACTATTTTTCATGTGCCTTTAACACAATTATAATGGTCCTGTAACCTGTAACCCATCCTGCTGATATGACTGTGTCGGAGTGGGTTCACGTCAGTAGACTAACGGAGCTATGGGGAATGAACCACGATTTCTCGCGATCAACCCGAGCATCTATCCGCTCGGCTACCGACCAACGCCTTGATATACTAGGTAGTAATGTAATGGAAAGATAAGGTTATATACAGTCGGCCTCAGAAGAAGCTTATCAATGTTGTACCACGTCATACTAGCCACTACGCCCATGCATAAAGGCTGGACGAGCGCTTAGGTTCCGGCGAGTTGGTGTGACATGGTACTAAAAAAAATAATGTAAAGTTACTTTTGAAGCCGACTGTACAGTCCTGTTAATAAGAGTCACAGTACATTTGATTTTCATGCGTAGTCATTCTAGAATCATTTTAAAGGTCCGTAAACTATCTCTTGAGCGGCATATTGGCAGTGATAAAAATATAATAATAATAGTTTTTTATGACTTTTTTGATTGGTAGAACAATCAATGCAGTAGCACGGTTTTTTATCACAATTGTAACATAAATTTATTGATAAAAGTTTTTCCCATTTCAATTTTTTTAAACTTATTCAAAGCTTTATTAGTATCGTGACCTAAAATTTCAACTTCGTGAATTCAATATATATTTCAAAAAATATTGTCACTTCGCTTTGTAAGACGTTGTTTTAAATCGTCCAAGTTCACTATCCTCTGCAAAATAAATGTATGCGCGCAGTTCAGCATTCTCTGCTGTCATAAGAAAAAGTTTGTTTCTACAAAACTCCTTAGTTGGTATTTCACTTATTTCCTCGTCGGCCAATATAAAACATCAAAGGCATTTTGTAAATATGAAATTCAATAGACTTTATCTGGAATACATTAATGAAAAGGAGTACCTTAAAGTTTTCGAGGCCGCCCGTTGTTCATTCTTAACCAATCAATTTACAGTTGAAGCCACTAATTACTTACTATTCAAAGGGAAAGTTGACTATATTGATTAAATAAATTATTGGAAAAAGAAAGGATAAATTTCATTTCATAAAAAGAAAAGATAAGCAAGTCAAGCAAAGCAGCAAAACATGTATAATAATAACGTATACATATACATCAAAAATAATAGTGATTAATCTAATAGACACTTCACTATGATCAAAGTAAATACAAGACAAAAACACTATTGACAAAGAAAGAAAACATAAAAAACCGGCCAAGTGCGAGTCGGACTCGCCCAATGAAGGGTTCCGTAGCAGCAAGTACTACATATAAAAGTTCTTGTAGTTCGTTGTAATTACAACGAACTACAAAAAGAAAATAACTTTGATCGATGTTTTAATAATAGTGTATTTTCTTTTTAATTTATTAATTTATGACGTATTAAAAAAAACTACTTACTAGATCTCGTTCAAACCAATTTTTGGTGGAAGTTTGCATGGTAATGTACATCATATATATTTTTTAGCTTTATCATTCTCTTATTTTAGAAGATACAGGAAATGGGGCACATTTTACTACTTTGGAAGTGTCCCTCGCGCAGAAAAAAATGACATTAGAAACCTCAATATCATTTTTGAAGACCTATCCATAGATACCCCACACTTATGGGTTCGATGATAAAAAAAATTTGGGTTTCAGTTCTAAGTATGGGAAACCCCCAAAATTTATTGTTTTTTTTTCTATTTTTGTGTGAAAATCTTAATGCGGTTCACATAATACATCTAGGTACATACCAAGTTTCAACAGTACAGTTTTTATAGTTTCGGAAAAAAGTGGCTGTGACATACGGACGAACAGACAGACATGTCGAATCTATAAGGGTTCCGTTTTTTGCCTTTTGGCTACGGAACCCTAAAAAGTGGTATTACCAAAAATGATCTGTTCCATTCAACCAAATAATACACATTTAAACATATTTGTAAACATAATTGAGGTGCTCGATTGCGCAGCGGCTAGCGCGTTGGGCTTGTGAACTTTCGCGATGCCGGGTCGATGGATGGCTGACCAAATTAAAACAACTTGAACTCCTCCGTGCTTCAGAAGACACGTAAAGCCGTTGGTCCCAATTGTCGTCGAAAGATGGCAGTTGTTAAAACCCACTATGGTGGTTATGATGACCCAATATCCAATTGTCCACGTGGGAGGCCTATTCCCAGCAGTGGGACGCTTATAGGCTGATGATGATAATGTAATGTATTTACAGTAGAACCCAGCATTTTCAATTTCTTTTCACATAGAAAGATTCATTTGTTAATGTTATAAAAAAACTAATTATAGTGATTATGTCTAGTTTAATAATTATAATAATGTTGAGGAATTAATTCCTAAACCACAGCTTTTTTCTTTCCTATTTTACGTTTGAGTTATTGTTAAATGGAACAATTCAATTACTTTTTATAACAGTTTACAAACTACTTTTATTTCCATTTCATGTTTACGAAGAACTGTTGAAGTAACTAGAACAATAATTACGATTTTTACAATCGTCATAAAACTTTTTAACAGCAGCTATAAACACATTACTTTCATGCATTATGTTTTGTTTGTTTTGAATAATTTTACTTAAACAAATTTATATGCATTGCAAATAGTTCTTGCATGCTCCAATTTTTCACACCGACGCTTATATTTTCTTGAGCCCTACCTTGAAATACATTTCGTTGAACCCTACCTATATCAAAGCAAAAATAAATCTTACTAAAACCCTTCTTCTTAAATGCGACACTAAAGTTAACAATGAAACGAAAGTACGAATTCACATGTAAATGGAATCTTTTCGAAGCAAGCCAGGGGTAAGTAACTGTTTCCAGTAACGCCACGCAACAAGGTTAAGGTCGCTTTGTTAGTGCCGACTTTCGACGAAAAGTCGTTCAGCTCGGTGACGTAAAAACTTAATGGGCCACATTAACTAGTGAACCGTTTGTGACGTCATGAAATGTTTGGTATTGCATTTTGGTATGTGAGACTTCTTTTTGAAATCAACGCTTTTGTACATTGAGAAGTTAGATGAGGTAGCGGCTACGGCGTTCGGCTTGCGATCAGGCCAGTTAAGTAACTTTCGTAATGCCCGGTCACGGATGGGTGCCATATTGAAAGAATATCGAGCTCTTCCGCGCTTCAGAAGGCACGTGAAGCCCGGGCCCAGTTGTTGTCGTAAATGACTGTCGTTAAAATCTACCAAACAGCATTATGTAACCATATGGTGGGTTACGGCTTAATTTCCCTATGTGTTGTTGTCCATGTGTCCTGTGTCCAGTAGTGGGACGTTTATAGGCTGATGATGACAGTATATTAGGTTATAGGTTAGGACACGGTCGCGCGGGTGAAGGCTGCCTGTCTCTGAAGCTTAGAGGAAGGGAACGCAGCTTTGCCCGTACTAATATTGAGCAGACATTGTCTTATTTGTATATCGTGAATAATAGGTATATAAAAAAGAAATTATAAAAAGTATGATGGATAATTGAAAATTAACTATAGCAAAATGAAAAACAATGTTGTTTCACAGCTCATTTGAATATCTCGAAAAATAAATTAATTTACAGCATTCAGCTATAGCGCGGGGCGTTCTGGTGAAAATTATTGCCCGATTGTATGAAGCCTAATTTACATTTATAGCCCACTAAAGTGAATGAGTTCGTTTAGTAAGTACTGACCTGGCCATTTTAATGTATTCACTAGTTTTGTATATATTTAACACATACGTACCTAGTTATATGAATATATAAGAAAACTAATAAACACAGATAGATTTGTATTGTTATAGTTATATTCAATTTATGTGTTATTCATTTAAAATCCAACTTTTAAGAAGTGCATGGTTATCGCCGGCTAAGGATATTTGGAACATTCGGGAAATTAAAAATGCGTTACCAACTTACGGCCGAAACTATTTTTTTTATTCTACAACGGGTAAGCGCTTGGCCTTCATCTCACGTGATGGTAAGTGACGATAAGGCCGAAGGTGGAAGCGCGCTTCACCCGCAATCCTCAACCACTGAGGAACTGGCTATCTTATCTCAAACTGTCGGAACACAACAATGTTAAAAACATCGTTGTTATGGCGACAGACTTAGATAAGATGGTGGTAGCTAGCCAGGCGGACTTAATAGCCCTACCACCAACCAAACCGAGCACACAAAGATGTACCCCCCGCCGGGAATCGAACCCGGGACCTCTGGGTCTGAAACCGACGGCTTAGCCACTAGACCACAGAGGCGGTTATACTAATAATCAATGTACCTGTTGTTTTACCTACTAGAAATATAAACCGACGGTAAAGTGCCAATACCTTATAACTAACATAGACGTTTTACACAAAGTGAAAAAAAACGATTAGTTTCTTGAAAACATCCGCGTCCAAGTGTACCTATTCGAGTTGTACGTAGATAGGAGAAGATGCCATAATGCCATTTAGTTAGAAGCTATTTCCACATTATTTTTTAGTTGTCGTAAAAAATACGGATAAGTGAAAAGATAGTAAAAAATGTTAGGAGGTATTGGCACTTCGCTGTTGACTTGCTCCATACAAATTACGTCGCTAACTCTGGCAGGTAAAACAACAGATTATTGATTATTAATTTCGGTCGTTTAGAGAGCCTTAGGTATTTACACGGTTCTTGAAGAACCTCCTTTTCGTTCTAAAAAAGCTTTCTCATTATTATTGTTACCGAAAATTATCCATATGCGTAATTTTGCAAGGATGGATGTGGAGAAACTTGAGCATGACGAGCGTGCAATTGACTGGGCCCCTGTCTGGGATGCGTCATCCACTGACGGTATTATAGCGTATTTGCAAGGTGTTACCTTAAGCCTATTCGACTCTCACGCACCACTGAGAAGTGTTAAGATGAGATGACCGCCCGCGCCATGGATTACGCCTGGTGTTCGTATGGTGATGAGGAAACGGGACATAAGCCTACAAGTCTGCCAGAAATCTGTGTAATCAGTGGGTAAGAAGAGCTAAACGTCACTACATTCACAACAACGTTCTTGATTCCACACCTGCTGATACCTGGAAGTTTCTTCGTTCGCTTGGCATCGGCAAGTCAGTGGGTTCACACAAGCCATTATTTACACTGGATGAAATTAACAATCATTTCTCCTCTACTAACACACTTTCTGAAAACGTTAAACGTTCAACCATTTCTGCCATAACTTCGTACACTCCTCTTTCTGTCGATCAATTTTCATTCACTCCGCTAACTGAGGAAGAGGTCCGCAAGATTATTCTCTCTATTAAGCCTAAGGCAATATGGAGATGACGGTGTTGGTAGAGGTATGATTATTTTTATTTTAGAATGTATACTCCCCGTTCTTACCAACATCCTTAATTTTTCCCTATCTTCTGGAGTATTTCCATGATCGTGGCGTAAAGCTTTTGCTTTCCCTCTTCCAAAAAATTCCAATCCAAGCATTCTCAGTCACTACAGACCTATTTCCATTTTGCCATTCCTATCCAAAATCTTAGAAGCTGCCGTCCATAAACAATTATCATCATTCGTTCTCCGGAACAACCTTCATAGCCAATATCAATCCGGATTTCATCCTGGACATAGTACCTCTACTGCTCTCTTGAAGGTCATTGAGGATATTCGGGATGGTATGGAGCATGCGCGGCTGACTGTGTAAGTTCTTATTGACTTTTCTAACGCATTTAACGCAGTCGACCATGACATCCTTCTCTCCATTCTGACACAACTCGGATTCTCTTCCTCAGTGTGGACGTGGTTTTCTTCTTACCTTCGTGATCGCCAGCAAGCTGTTCGAGTAGACCAAACCGTTTCTAACTGGTGCGACCTAGTTGCTGGTGTTCCACAGGGTGGTATACTTTCACCTCTTCTCTTTTCGCTTTTTATAAATACTCTTTCCACTCATCTCTCTTCATCTTTTCATCTGTATGCTGAAGATCTGCAATTATATGCACAAGGCGATGTTAGCACCTTAAACAAAGCCATCGTGTCTATTAACCAAGACCTTCAGAAAATTCACGACTGGTCAGCCAGTCATGGCATATCTATTAATCCCAGTAAGTGTCAGGCGATAATTATTGGCAGTTCCCGTCAACTATCCAAGGTGGATGTGACTTCTGTGACCCCATTGAATTACAACGGCCAGGTAATACCGTACTTGTCAAAAGTTAAGAATTTAGGTTTAGTTATTGACAGTACTCTCAGTTGGGATGGGCATATTGGAAACATATCTCAGAAAGTTTCAAACACGCTCAGATCTCTGTACAGATTTAAACATTTCCTTCCTTCTAGTACAAAGATTATCTTAATGCAGGCTCTCGTCCTTCCCATCCTTGACTACGCTGACGTACGACGACGACGACGACTTGACGACGTATGTTATACTGATGTCAGTCAAATTCATCTCAACAAGTTAGATCGTCTCCTCAACAACTGCATACGGTTTATTTTTGGGATGCGTAAATACGACCACATTTCAGATTTTCGGCATCAACTCAAATGGCTTCCTATTCGGGAGCGCAGGAAAGTGAGAGTTGTTTGTTTCTTCCACAATATCATCAACAATCCACTTGCTCCGGAATACTTGAAGTCTAGGTTTCAGCTCCTAGGTGCCTCTCACCAACGTAATCTTCGCTCTTTCAGCAACCTCCTTCTTGACACCCCAGCCCACCATTCTGGATTTGTATCCAACTTGTTTACCCTCACTGCAATACGACTCTGGAACGCCTTGCCCTTGCACATAAAAAAAGCTACCAGTAAATATATGTTCAAGTACGCAAGCACTTCTTTAAATCTCTGCATTAATTTCATAGTCTGACATTATATAGTATTTTTTTTATATATATTATTGTAAGTAATTATCTATTATCATATTTCTATATTTAGTTATTATTTTATAAGTATTATATCTTAATCATGTATTATATATATTTGTCTACAAATAATTAGGTTTTTAGTCTAGTCTTATTTTGCAAGCTTGTTTTTCTCTAGACAACCTTACTGGTCGACTGGCAGAGAATGCCTCAGGGCATTAAGTCCGCCTTTTGCTGTAATTTTGCAATAAAGAATAAATAAATCAATAAATAAATATGTTATAAAGCTTGAAAAATAGAAAAATCTTATACCATTCAAGTTTTGTATTCGCGAATGAAACGTCGAAGTGTAACGTCTCACATCATTCGCCGAAAGACGTCCACTTTTGGACAATGGCGTCAATGGCCTCTTGTGCTGCTCGCATCCTGCGGCTTCCCGCGACCTTAATCAGGTCGTCGGTCCACCTTGTTAGAGGCCTGCTTACTCTGTGTCATTCCTCAGTAATTTATTAAAACACGTAACAAGCAGCGACAGGTTCGGTTGCGTTTTAATTTGTCTGTGGCATGCGAAATCACGTGGGTGTCACGTGATACCGGCTCCGCGCCGTTACGTTTTCGGCCAAATATTCACTCGGCTTTTTGGACGGCTGCTGGCGTTATTGGGCAAAATGCTATTTATACCACAGGGTCGAATGTATTGTTTACATGAATATCGGAGAAGGAGGTAACTAAACACTTTTTTGGCTGGTGATACCAAATATTCGAATAGACACATTTTCCCTCCTTCTTGTGATATGGAATCCTGAAAAAGATGCGTGAAAGGACAACTAGTGGGCCGGCAGGGTGAGGGTGAGTGATGCTACCTGCGCCGACTGAACAGTAAAATTTCAAGTGACACTAGATGTCTGCACAAATAATTGTGAATTAATTGTGAATTATTTGTTTATAAACATTCTGCAACGAATTTGGCTCTATTATAGAGGCTCCCTCGGACTTTCCGCTCTAGTCAACCGGCTGAAACCTCGTGGAAAGTCTAGAAAGGGGACTCACTTGTGAGATGCTATCTGCTCCCGGAAGTCCTCCGGGAAGTTCGGTCACACAGCTTGTGGAATCTGAAAGTTTCATCATTAAAGGCAAACATAAAAAAAATGATAATTTTTCTGATATTAATTGTGACAGACGCCTTTGACCTCATCAGTTTTACACAAAATGTAAAATGTACACAGTTAAATCTGTTTAAAACGTGTAAATTGTAATGTAACTATGTTAAGATGTATAGTGATCATGTAAATTTGCCACATTACACTACCGTCGCGACGCGTTGGCGGTAGTGTAATGTGGCTATGGGAATAGAATTACGAAAGTCGCGGTCCACCTCAGCGTACGTCGGTTATTTCTAAACAAAAGACAACGCTCCTTTCAATCAACACAACAACGGTTTCAAGTTAATAAGACCACAATAGCGTGACTCCAGCGAGTGAATGACATAACTCGATTGTCAATTGTTACTTCAATTAGACCAAATTAGGCGAAACCGCCAACTTTGAAGATTGTTACACGAATCGTTATTAAAAATATTAAAGTTCCCTGTAAATTACATTCGTTTGCATTTCACACGCACATATTTTAATGGTCCGGTTTTCCATTTTTATTAAAGGCGAAATTGCTGCGGCCCAACCTTATATCATCAATAACACCTGTAAATGGTACTCGGGTGTGTTTGGACTACGGGTAAAACACTTCTCATTAATTTCTGAGTGGCATGCGATATGCGCCTTTGGGTGACGTAAAAACGGCTTGACTCCGAAGTACATTACGAAAATTATCCAAAAGTATCAAAGGCAGATCCGGGTTTATATAATTTAATGTCACTGGAAAGTGTAGTTAAATAATGTTACTATAAACAGCTGTATTTATATACTATAATTAATACTGCGAAATACCATTGAAATAAATGGCGAATAAGACGAATAATCAATTGATAGGTGTCCAAATGCAGGTTGAAACACACTTTGCCCAAACTGGAAATGGAACCGAGGACCCAGAACCAGGGATATATGGAACCGAGGACCCAGAAGCAGGGATATATGGAACCGAGGACCCAGAAGCAGGGATATATGGAACCGAGGACCCAGAACCAGGGATATATGGAACCGAGGACCCAGAAGCAGGGATATATGGAGCATAATAGACCATTGCCGCTTGCAATACCAATAGTATTACTGAAGTTTCATTAATTTTGCTTGCATAGTAATTTAACGGACCCTATTAACCTTCAAACCAAAGCATCACCTTCAACAATGTTGCTTGGCTTATAAATAATGTCACGAGCAGTTCTTTCATGTGAGTAATTAAATCTATCGCCCTTTCCAGCAAAATGCCTTGACCTACCATAATTAAGTAACACAAAGTAAAAAACCGGCCAAGTGCGACTCGGACTCACGCACGAAGGGTTCCGTACCATTATCTATAATTTATTTTTACTTGAATTAAAAAGGTATTTATTTTTAAAGTGAATATAAATCTAAATATTCTGTAAATATTTCAAGTTTCTACCTGTTGTCGTTATTAAATTCGAGTAAAAAACGGCAAAAGAATCACGTTTGTTGCATGGGAGCCCTCTTAAATATTTATTTTATTCCGCTTTTAGTATTTTTTGTAATAGCGGCAACAGAAATACATCATGACTGTGTAAAAATTTCAACTGTCTAGCTGTTACGGTTTATGAGATACAGCCTGGTGACAGACAGATGGACGAATGGACGGACAGTGGAGTCTTAGTAATAGGGTCCCGTTTTTACCCTTAGGATACGGAACCCAAAAAACAGCTAGGCTCGACTAAAAATCCAAACGGTCGTAAAGTGTGCGTGAATTCCCAAAAAAAATATAACTTGCCTAAAAACTAGGCTTAATATGTCATTACCCAATAATTACACCATAAAATATGCTTCGAATCGTAAGGACCAACTTTAGCTGTTTCCAAAGCAATTTATTTGTAAATCATAACCCTCATTAGTATGGTGAACTATACCTGCTTATTACTTTGAATTATTTCGGTCCGCTCGTTTTACTGCCCCGCAATTATGTGGACAAAACCACCCAGAAATGTCAAACGAAACTTTGTCACGTGTCTTTTGTACTGCAGTGCTATATAAAATTTAAACATATACAATAACTAATTTATTTATTAAGTCACCTACAATTATATGCACATTCAATCAAATATTCCGTAAATAAGAAAACTGCTAATCACATTGCTATTTCTACCAACAGATATAGGTCATTATAAAACGGTGGGATTTTAACCTTGTTTTCCAGCTCAGTAGAACAAGAGAAAACTATGACCCGATTCCGTTTATGCCACTCCAATCAGAGCTATTATCTTTTCATCGAACTTGTAATGAACACGTTAAATCGGAAGAGCTTATCGACCCTATTCGTAAATATTCCCAAAGAAGGCAGTACCTTTTTTATCGGAAAAAGAAACGCAATACTAGTTTTTATCATCCTGTTATATTTCACTACAAGGCACGAACATTTTCTTATCGCAAAACAGTATTGGGCAATAAAGCCATCGTGCGCCGACCGAATGAAAGCCGGTTTCTTTTGTACTAATTTGAATGGTTACAATAATTAATCTTGTGTTTTTTCTCTCATAAGAATGTTGGTTCGACAGCATGACAACTACCACGCGGATCGATGCCTCGATGCGTTCCGTTTGTCCATCACTCATTACCTTCGATGTATTAATCATCGCTACAGCAGTTATCTTCATGTTCCCGTTGTATTTATCGTATTTGGGCAACAACGGCCCAAGCTCGTTTACATGCCACTAAGGAGCGAAGCAAATTTCTCTCCGACACGCACTCTGTAGTCCCGCTAGAAAAAGCTGTAGAAAAACATCCCTGCTTCATTATACCTTAAATGTGGGAGTAGTTTGTGTCCCGCGCTGTGTACACAAATGGGTGTAAAAAATTGCGGCTGAGGTGAGCGTGTCGCGTTATGCACTGTTCCATTTAGAATGGATATTTATGGGTTAGAATTGTCGTTTACTCGTTTCAGATCGTTTTATTTGGATTGTTTGAAATGCGATAGTAAATGAAAAATGTATTGGATCACTTTCTAAAATTTTATGTGTACAAATGTGGACAAGAGTAATTAGATAAAATAAACTTTTTGTTCACACTGCTTTAATAGCGGAGGCTTTGTAACCTTTTTCATGCCTACTTAGTACTACTATCAATTCTGTATTCCGGAGAAGTGGGCTGTATATTTTAATATGAATAATATACAACTCTGTCACTTTTTTTTGGCAATCATCAATAGATAGACTGACAAAAGCTTGGCATCTAACTCCATTAAATATTTATCACACAACACACAGGTGTTAATATGATAACTAGTGTTGATAAATTTCTGCGGACTGACTGGATAAGAGCTACTGTAGCATAATTGGAATTGCAATCTGACCCGGAATGTCATAAAGTTGAGGGTTCTTTTATTAAATAAATAAGATTAAAATTAATGGGCGTTTAACACATTATTAACAGTCCTGTTACCCATCCTGTTAATCTAAATGACTGTGCCGGAGTGGGCTCAAGTCAATAGTCTAACGGAGCTATGGGGATTGAACCACGATTTCTCGCGTTTAACCCGACCATCTATCCGCTTGGCAACGGACGACGCGCGACGCCTCGAATCCTGTTCGTCGAAATATTTTCAACATTTGCCAATTTATAATTTGTTTGCAACAAAATTTGTGGTAAATTATACAAAAATAATTAGGTACACTTTAATCTATTAAAAACAAATTGTACTTTATCTCTAAAAAAGTTATTTCATATTTACTAGGTAAAAGCTTAATCATTTAAAGGACATTTCAACCATAACTGACACAGTGTTATTGATAAGAAAATACAGGCAGTGTGTTTTAGAACACACGATAGATCTTAAAGACCTAGCCTTAGAAAACCATTGGCTGGATTATCAGTCCCATTTATCATAGACGTCATGTCATTCCGTTGGAAATGGTTGTTAACACAGTTATGTTGGTAATCGATTATAAATCGTTCACGTAATCGTTAAACGAAGGTTTTTGATTATTGAAATTTAAATGAAGTTTAATTTTAGTTTATTTTATTTTGTAAGAATGTTTTGTGGTATTGTTATTGTTTTTGCTTGTATTTTTACCTACTTTCTAATTTTTAATATGATATTTTCTTTTTTGTGACTGACGTCGTCGCCCCTATTTCAAGGCCCAGCTGAAAATCAGCGTTGTGGCTGCAACAATGTAGCTGCAACAAATAGCGGAGCTGGTTATGGTTAGCCTTTCGGCATACCTTTATAGTTCAATTATTATTTTATATTCTTTTTTATTATGATTTTTATTGTTATTTTTTTTCTTCATGTCTGTAATTTTTGAATGATGATGTAGCCGAATAAATGATTTACTTACTTACTTACTTACTTACTTACTTACTTGACAATTTTTAGTAGAATAAACTTTTTTTGACAAACGCAATTTTTTGCGTTTATATATTTATTGATGATTATGATATATTTATTAAGTTAAATATGTTTACGCTTAAACCAATTATCTAGACCAAGATGATTATTTTATAAAAATTGTTAATAAGGTAAGATAACGGATAAATATACTTAAGCATAGAAAAAACACCCAGACCCGAATTCAATACAGACAGTTTATCTCTAAATTGACCCGACCGGGAATTGAACCCGGGACCTTAGAGATGGCGCGACGCGGCACCAGACCCGGCGGCGTGCTAACCACTCGACCACGGAGGTTGTCAAAATATTGTCGAACAGTATGGTTTTTATGGGCCACTTACGTGACGTAGCATGCGTTTGTTATAATGCTTTATGAGTTTGTGGACGCAGCGTTCGGTTTACGATAATGCGAGTTAAGTAACTTTTTTTAATATTTTTTTTTTGTAGTTCAAAATACAAACTTTAAACTAACATACACAACACTTACTTTTCCCAACGCCGGGTCACTAGATGGGTGATCAAATTAAAACATCTAGAGCTCCTCCTTTGGTAATAACTACATAAATGACTCATAAATAAAGGAAGCCCCTTGAGGATCGTAAATCCAGACACAATTTAAAATCAATTGTTTCGCGACCTATTACAAAGCATGTAATAAAGAGGTTTTTTTGATTTTAATGTTAATAATTAGTCTTCAGTCCCTAACGGTTTCGACATATAACTATCATAATGCTATTTAACAGAAATCATTTACTTGAATTACGATTAAATACTACCAGGACGAAATTTGTAGCTGGTTTTCCAGGCATGGCAGGCCTTTCAAACGCCCTGCCATATTATGTAACAGTGCCGGAGGGATGGACCTAAAAAGAGTCACCAGAATAATAATAATCATCAAACTGTTAAAAGTAACCGATCTGAACGACAATGGCGACGTTCTCATTTTCGTGGCGAAAGAGCTGGTAGCTGTTCTCTGTTACGTTCAACCACATCGAAGATACCAGGCTGTCGCCATCAACTTTAACTGAAGTCTGGTTTAGGCACATTAGCTGTTTCAAGCGCATTTTGTGAGTTGCGTGCCCAAGTTGTGCTATTACGCTATTTCGGTAAGTGGGTCACCCGAGGCCTCTAACGTACACACGCGCCGCATGGCGCAAAATGCATCCATCGGCAATTTCCAGCCTTCGCATATGGATGTCACGGAGTGCGTTGCACCGCGCCTGGATGTCAGAGCTTTCGCTCCGATGAAGATGAACTCAATGGCCTTAATGCCAACCTCCTTGTCTACTAAGCTTTAGATTCTGAGCGGCGAAGGATTAAGAGAAAATAAAAAAACTTTCGAGACCGTTCGTTTGTGACGTCTGCACGGCTACCTTACACAGCTGTCGTCATAGGCTACTTTTTCTTCAACAGCCTCATTGTCACTTCACTACAATCTCAGGTGCTTATAGAAACAGTACCTACCATCTTTTTCCAAATACTAAAAACAATACAACTTCATACACTATACAAACACAATTATCTTACATAGACCCAAGGTATGTACATACACGTAAATAGGGAACTAAAAAGCTCGTCCGAGGTTCGCATGTCGCGTACGTCGCTGTCCGGCTCAAGGGCGTACGTTTACGGCTCTGGATGTCATTTTCTTGTTTTATGATGTGTGGACCAAGACACGAAAGGAAGGAGTTTAAATTATACTAACTGACATGGTTGCAGTGTAGGTTTGTATTTCCTTAAGGCTTAAGTTAGAGCGAATGCCAGCTACATATTCTTATTATGGTAATGAAACAAGTCGCGTGATTGTTACATAATGATTATTTTATGCTGGGCCTGTACAAAAAAATAAAAAGATGTCAAATAATAGAGTAGTTTAGAATTATAATGTTGTTTTATGTGAGTTACCTACATAATATTGTTATGTAATCACGAATTCTGTGTTTTATTGATCTAAAAAATAATTCTAACATCCATTTGTGTATTATACATAGATGCAATATTTTGACGAAACGCTTCAGAGAAAAGGGGCATTTAATCAAAGATAATAATTGTTACGTGTGCAAAAAATATCCGCTAAATAACCGCTCATAACTTAAAAACAGAGATGCCAAGAACATTGTCCTATCCCCGTTTATAAAGTAACACCATTTCATAAAAGGCTTTAGAGATAATATTCGGATTCGGTCGGGGTTTGCAGAATGCGAGATAATATTTTTGACTGCATACGTTTTTCATAACACGCTGGTAGCGACCGTAAACACCTGGAAACATAATGAGGGTCGGAGGGCGCTCCGGAATGACCTACATTAGTGACAACTCAATGTGTATTATTACGGAGCGTGTAAAAAATATAAAATCGCGCTCTCTCAAAGGCTTTTGTGGTTGCTAGACGGCAACTGCCGGTGACACTGTGGAGGTAGGTGTAGCTTTGGTTTGGGTACCAATCGGCTGAAATAAAAGACGAACGATTTAAGCTGTTTCTTTAACGTTTATTACTTGTTATTCTTTGAAAATTGACGCACATAACACTTTTGTGTACGCAGCGACGTAAGCACATATTTTGAAACTTTCTCGTGTTAGAAAGTTTTGGTTGAAATACGCTTGCAGGCCTAATCGTCGCATGCTAGCTGGGCCCTGTTTAATAAAACTTACTTAATCCGACATATTTGTCAAGTGTGACAATTCTACAATTTTTTGTTTAATAAAACTTACAGCTGGCAAAATTGTCATGTTGGAAAATTGATAAATATGTCGAATTGTCGCGACAATCCGGATTTTTACTGTTTAATCCATTTTTTTGCGCGAATGACGACAGGTGACAATTATTCGTTAAAAACTTGTCAATTCTGCTTTATTAAACAGATAACTATCGCGACATATTGACATATTTATAGAATTGTCGCACAATTCTGACAGGTGCCCTCCTGTGTCGCACAATCAGTTGAAGGTGTTATAATTTTTTTGTCTTAGTCGATCAGTGCTATCGTCGAGCAGTGACGGTGATTATGAAAAGGAATCGACGATCAGTTATTAAAGATACCTAATGCTCTTAATTTTTTGGCAATTTCCTTCCATTTGTTTATTTTTGTATCATGGATCAGTTGATAACTATACTTACATGTGTTATTAATTGAGTTTATGTACAAATTACAATAACATACATTTATTTAAACAGTGTCACAAAAATCAATTTTGGTTTTACCTTATACTGCCATTCACCATCTTTTACAATTTAACCCTCTGCAACTGAGGTAAAATTATTGTTTACATACGACTGAGGTGGAGTCTGTCAGACACCATTTTAAAATGTAAATATCATAAAATTATACAAAGATATTATTTTATTTTTACTTTTATTTCCTTAAGTGTTTTATAAAAAGTTATTTATTAGTATAAAATATAATATTTCAATAAAACGCTAAGATGAATAAAGTATTTTTCATTGAGATCAAAATTTTATATTTTGGGTAGGTACCATAACAAATTATTTTTTTCTTTTTTTTTACAAAAAAACATTAAAAATCTAACATTTTTTCTTTTACTTATTAAACTAATAAACTTTAATTTAAAAAAATTAACGAGATCGTATGATACGTTTAAGCACAAATCAGTCTTAAAGTTACTGTACATTTAAAGACTCAAAATTTACAATCTTTGCAGATCTGGGCCAAACATTGTAGACAAAAAGGCTTCTTACAGGCACATCAAGTAAATCGAGTCTGACGTTTTAATCTGCTAGGACAAATGCTGCATACATTTCTTGCTGGCGGTCTAGGTTTGGGTAAAAATTCAGGCTTAGGAGGTAAATCTTTACCCAAAACTCTTTTTATGGTTAGTCGCAGCTCTCTTGGTAATCTATCATTATAGACATGCTGCTTTAGGCTAGGTAGAACTAATTCTTTTGCTAGCGTTGTCAAGAAGTCCGCCTCCTCAATTTAGCTCCCAGGCAATGTCTAAACAAAACAAAATCGTTCACACCAGCAGACTTTGACCACAAGAATCCATTTTTACCAATAAAATGTGTATCAGTTCCATTATCCATCATCTTTGCTCTCATTCTCTTCTTCTTCGTCCCTTTCACTAGATTCTTCTTCTTCTCTCTCACTTGCTTCTTCTTCCCTGACACTTCACTTTCGCTCACAATTCTTGATTCCTCTGGGTCTTGTATATTTTCAATTTCGATGTCGGAATCTTCGACTGAATCGTCAACATCGCTAAACTCCATATGTATCCTCTTCTAAAAGCCATTTTTCTATTTGCTCGTCATTATTTTTAGGTGTTTCTTTAAAACGTCGCTTGGTAGGTCTAGCCTCTTGACTACTTGAATTCGACATCTGCAACATTTAGTATTCTGTATGATATGTCTGTATTCGAAAACACAAAATTACATAAATACATACATATACATACAATCTCCACTATTATCCCCTGACTAACCCAGTCAGGACTAGGCAATAGGAACCAAAAAAGCAGTCCATGTTTCACCAAGCAATAACTGCACATGTGCTTAGCGTGACAGGTGGTGAACCCATCGCCGCTTTAAGCTGTTGTATGTATGTGCGGTTTTAATTCTTTTAGTCGCCTTTTACTACCCAAGAGAGGAAATGGGTTGGTAGTATTATTTTGATGGTCGCCACTACACGGTTCGTTACGTTACAATAAAACAAAATTTAAAAAAATAAAACTGAAATAATTGAATTTAAACGTTAGTTTAAATATGTGGCTACGTCTGAGAGACGTTATGTAAATATACATCTATTACTGGGGTTACGACTAAAAGACACTATGAAAGTTTAAATATTTTTGGTACGTGACGTCTAATAGAATCAACGCTTATTGCTGTACTTACGTCTGACAGACACCAGAAACTTGTACAGCCACACCTGTGCACCGTGTCGCCGCTCGCGTCTGACTGTTCAATGGCTCGCACCATTTAAGTAAGGTACTAAGTGAGACGGAGCTCCATCACGCCCTATTGCGAAATGGCAACGTCTTATTTGGTTGGCGGTGTCTGTGAGACTACCACCTCAGTTGCAAAAGGTTAATTACATTCTAGTAGGCACAAGTTAATTATTGTTGAGCTGCAACATATATTTTTTATTGTAGGGTAGTCGAAAGTCATTTATTTTCTTTTATTAGGCCTCAACCGGTAAGTTTATCGTTATTCTCTGTTATGGCAATAGAAAACCAACAATCGAATGTGCATTTATGATAATTTTGTTCATTAATCAACTTTTTTTAGCTTACCCTTATGTTGTTCCTTTCATAAACCCATATTTAGAAATATGTCAAGAATCGACATAATTTGTCACAACTATTCTACAATATTGTCAAAAATCATTATTATTGTCATGAATTTCGACAGGTGGTTTTCGACAATAGTCAAGTTTTATTAAACGAGTTTACAAGTGTGACAATTTGTCAAGATGTTACTGTCGATGTCCGACATATGTCGACTTTATTAAACAAGCTAAGTACAACAATTTGACAAATATGTCGAATTGTAAGTATTATTAAACAGAGTGGGACGAAAGACAATAGCGCTTCCCTATATGAAATAAGAAAGAGGAGGGCTAGGAGAAGACCACCGCTACCACTTTTTCATCATCATCATAATCAGCCTGGCACAGGTCTCTCACTTGTAAAACAGCACGTGGAGAGAATTTATTGTCTTGTCAAAAAATATGTAATATAGTATTAGGAAACGGAAGTAAGAGCATTAAGAGCATCGCTATTCGTTGAAAAGTGAACTACGGCAGAGGACTGCTTTTGCTGTCCTCATTGCGTTAATCAGAAACTATGATTAACGCTTTGGGGATAATAGTCGTGATTATATGTATGTATGTACTAAGAGCATTAGATGCTTTCCAAGTTATGGAGGAGCTCGACGTTTCATAACTTTCACCACCTGTGGCCACTAGAACTTAGTTTCCACAATAGTAACACAAACGCACCGCCCGCTGCGACAATCTTAATTCTACAATCATACATTCACCACTATTATGCCCAAAGTTAGTCAAAGACTAGACGATGAGGACCGCTAAAGCAGTCTACTGCAATAGTCCATGTTTCACCAAATTACAACTACACATGTGCTCAGCGTGATAGGTGGTGAGCCCATCGCCGCTCTATGCTGTTGGATGTATGTGCAGTCTTTAGTCTGTTAGTCGCCTTCTACGACACCCAAGGGAAGGGAGGGCTTGGTGTTTCTTCTAGTGAGCAGCTAACCACACAGTTTTCTACACAACTTTTAATTATACACAACTTGGAAATAATAAAAGAAAAATATTTTAAGTAAAAACATTAATAGTTAACGTTAAACAGTGTACTGCATTTAATATTATAGCTGTCTTCTCCTTCAAGTGAACTATGTTTCATTAACTCCCATGCAATTTTAATATGAAGCAGTTTGAAATTCAAATTCAAACTATACGTTCGCCCTCTTAAGATCCATATAGCAAAGTCTTAAACTCAAGAGGATTACGAGCTGCAGCTGATGCAGGTCCCAAGGAAATCGCTCGGATAAACAGCTGTCTTAGGCGGCTTACATTTATTGTTGGCAGAAGTACCTTTCAACAAAAATATGAGTACGACGTTGTTTAGCATGATGGATAATCTTTTCTTTCCAGTTCACTTGATTCTTGTATCTTCCTTTGTCATTTAAATAAGGAAGCTTAATTCTGTAACGATTCTTCTTAATTTAGTAAAACTGATTATACGATACTGTATTCTGAGGTTTAAGCGAGCACTACACATTGATATGAAACACTTTTTTACGGATTAACTCGCGTTTAATTTACTACAGAAAGGAGAGAGACAGGGAGACAGAGAGTCTCCCTGTGACCACGGACCCTGTAAAGGATTCGAAACGTCAGGATAATGTAAAAACATTGTAAATAGTAAATTAAACGCGACTTAATCCGTAAAAAAGTGTTTGATTATACAGTGTTAGCAACTTTGTTGTGTTCCGATCGTAAGAGATAGTTCCTCAGTATTGATAAGCTAGGTCAAAGTGCGCTCTCTCTTATTAGGCCTTATCGTTTTATATAATCCGATAACATAAAGGTAAAGCGATTCACTGTCGTGAAAAAACAAAACCATCCTGTTGGTTGGTCAAAAAAATGGTAATTATGTCTTTCAAAACTCATATTAACGCCTAAACTTTAACAATACTTATGATGTGGTTGAATGCTATTATGATATAAGCTGAAACGATCTTCCGAAGAATAACGTCATATCTTGCAGATGTGACGTTATTGTTCGGGACCGTCGTCGCTATGTTAAAATACCTCGTCAAAAATCTTTGTTGTGAAAATCATAGGTCTAATAAATTATTAGGTACCTACTTCGTTTTATTTATTCTTAGATTACTTTATGGGCACAAGTTTACGATTGATTCTTTGCTCTCCTAGATACATCTTGAGCTCTACCCGAGTTACTATTTAACTCATGGCGGAACTTTTGCTCGGCGAACTTGAACCTTAAGTATTTAGCAGCTGCATAAGTAAAACTGCAATCTATTCGTGCAGGAAATGTGCACGGGGAAGGAACAGGTCACGCGTATCTTGGAACTTGCCGCTTTAAAATTTCACAACTGGATTCCAGACACTGTTTATAGTCTGTCACAGTAGCATGTTTCTTTTTCTAGAAAATTTTAGAGAAATTCAATGTAAATAATGTTAAAATAAACCTGTATTTGTTTTTAGTATTCTGCACTGCCCCACGGCTAGGCAAAGGCTTCTTATTCCTTCCATTCATCTCTATCCTCAGCCACCTTTTTTCGGTCTGATGTACATCCAGATCTCTCGCCACATCATTTTGAGCCGACATTAAATTCTAATCAATTAATTACTGATATTAATTTAGCTGTAAAGATGTAATGGATGTTGTGTCTTGTGGGTGGGTGATTGCATAGCGAATAACCATAAAAAAATATGAAGTTTTATAAGGCTACGTCTTGGTACTGTAGGGTCTAACAAAGCTATGGATTAGATTAAACTTATCATTAAATAATATATGTTATTTAAGTTCGTGTTAAATAAAATAATCTGTATCTTTCACGTTACATTATGATATAACATGTAACTTTATGGAAACACAATTGGCAACAAACATGAAAGAAAAGCTTTTTTGTAATTTATAGAACAAAATCAATTTAATTCTATTAAATCTGAACTTAACACGCGATAAGTAATGTAATTATCTGCTACTTGTACACGCCAATCGACTTATCAGTTAGATTACACCGACCGTTGTCACGATATTATTTTATACCAACTTTTATGTATTTTTAAATCGGAACAGGATCCCCTGTTTGTTTTACGGCGTAACTATATTTAATGGTAAAATAGGAAAATGTGACACCTAGTGGAATGCTAGTATCTGGTAGTAGAACCTACTACTTTTGCGTTACGTAATTCTGCGACTTATGCTCCAATAAATAGAGTTGTATCTTTCCAGAAAACCATCTGTCGTTTGTAACAGGGTCAGTGATTTATGTGCTTCTGTTTGTCCAATAAAAGTTTACCTAAGATACTATTTCGTTTAAAACATTATATATAACATTAGAGTCCAAGATTATTTCTTATTTATCCATAAGAAGTGATAAAACTATAAGTATGTTATGTAATTCTTAGACTTACTTTTAAATAAATAGAGTTATATCTTTCTAGAAAGCCCTAGGCGTCAAAAATAGGGTCAGCGACAAATTTATCAAACATTTATTATTTGTTTGTGTCATAACATCAAGAAAATATTATTGTAATTTATATTCAGCGTCACTTGTGTTAAACACTTAGCTATGTAATTATGCGACTTACGCTGCTATAAATAGAGTTGTATTCGCAGGAAGCCCGCTGTCGTCGGTGACGGGCGCCGTGACGCGCGTCTCAGCCGTGGTGCGCGGCGAGGTGGACCTGCCGTGCGACTCGCGTCCGCCGCAGCGCAACGACAGCCTGCTGCTCGTCGTGTGGTACAGGGACGATAATCCGGTGTACAGGTGAGATTGAGACTAATAAATAATTCCATATTAAACTGCATAAATATCCTACGGTTTGACTTTCTGAAATAGAAATGAAATCAAGATTTTTTGAATTTGCACAAGGGCTTAACCTGAGAGATCGCAACCTCCTCGTGTTTGTATACCACCAGTCAATTGTTAAGGCTCGTTGATTTAATTAAATTGTTCTAATTCAACGCGAAACTTTGTAAAGAAGATAATTAACAAATAAGTTGAATCTAATTTGTACGGACAACTTACACGTGCTCGCAAATTAAAGCTTGTTCTCTCAAATTATCTGTATTCAAAGTTAAGTTTGGAAAGATTTCAGTATTAAGTCCATGCTGTAAGGTAGTGCGGGCCGGTGGAAGTCCGCCTGCCCTCCCATATACGTGTGCCTTAGAGAGTGCATTGCTCACAAATGCAATTCAAAGAAATCTAGTGCCGCGTTAGAAACGGGACGTGCCTTCAGGAAATCTTTGAACTTTACTTCGTTGCAGAGATTTATTTTAGATTTGCTTTTATAGCACTTCGTTTCTCATATTCCTTCGTAGTTTTGCGAGTTGCGCCGCTAGTATTTAAAGTGAAAAGATGCTTAATGGCAATGCTGGGTTCTTCTCAAACCAACATATATTATTAAGCTAAAGAAAAAAAATGGCAAAGAGCTCCGATTTCATTAAAAAAGATAAAAGTTTTTTACTTTATGACGCAGTCATTTATTAGTTTGCGGTCATGCCATATTTAAAAAAAATAATTAACAGCATAATTATTAATATTAATTTAACGGGGTGCCGCGCGTTCGCAAAAACTGATGATAATATAAGTCCCTTAGTAAACTTCAAAGCAAAATCAATCAAATTGATATTCATAATTAGAACAATTCTGTTTTGAAGTTTCAGACCTAGTAACTTAATTAGAGCAATGTTTTTATTTTGCGAAATGTGCAAAACCATCACGCGCTTGTGTTAAAAATAAAAAATAAATACTTTTTAAAGAAGGGGGTGCCCTGCGGAATATCAGTACAAATATTTTCATGTAAGAATTATTATTTCATGCGTAAAATTAAGAAAGTTGTCGAAGAAATATGTTTTTAGGAGTCATTCGATTTATGTATTGTTTGTTATTGTTTAAAGAATTTGTTTTAAATTTCAACAAGGTCACGACCTTGTGCAATGATCAGGCTAACTTACATAAGTTCTTTTAATGTATTTAACTAATTCAGCGCATTGTACAACTGACTTAATAATACGTAAAAATTCTCAATTTCGTGCACGCACCCCTTAAGGCAAATGATACCGCAGCGGCTTGCACGTTTTGTTGCAATCATATGAAGCTTGAGGAGCTCGATGGCGCAGCGGCAAGCGCGTTCGGCCCAATATCCCCACGCACACACACTGCACGTGGGAGGCCTGTGCCCAGCGGTGGGACATTTATAGGCTAATGATGATACTTACGAAGCAACTTCTAAAATTAAAATATCTAGAGCTACTCCATGCTTCTTATGGAACGCTAAGCGTCAAAGCCGTTGGTTCCTATTTGTAGTAAGTTGGCAACCACGAAAAATAAACAAACTGTATTGGGTCACTGATAATGATGGGGTATGGTTCAATACCTTTAAGTGCGATTGTTCATAATTATGGTTTTTATATTTTTTTACGAGCTTTTATTTAGTTTCACCTGTCCGTTTGTCATCAAATCTTGCAAATTAAATTTGATCCACTTCCCGGTTACCGATTGAGCTGAAATTCTACATACATGTGTAAATCGCATGATAATGCAATATTATGATGACATGGTGCTGATCTGATGATGAAGCTGGGAGATGGCCATAGGAACTTCACAATGAAACGACACAACCTCATCGAGTTTGGGCTCGTTTGAATGGTCTTGACGAGTAGTTTGTCTTTCAATAGTAACCAGGGTCTGATGATGGAACTGGAAGATGGCCTTCCATAGGAATTTATTTTTAAAATAACAGCCCAAGATCAATTAATCGATGGAACAAAAAAGAATGACCAGATTGATATTTATAATATAACACAATCAGACATTTACAAAACAGGAGGTCTTCCAAAATAACTAGAAATTTTTGTTGGTGTTAAAATGATGTTGAGGTCTAACGTTGACGTTGCTAAGGGACTTGTAAATGTAGCGATAGGTCACATTACTGAACATATATGACTATATTACAGACGTGCTCAACTATACGATAAGATATACCATCGGTTCGCGTAGACTTTGGTAATGACGGCATTCACATCACACAGCCTAAATCAGTTCAGTTCCCTGCTAAATTTAATTACGGCGAAAGAAGAATGCTCCCGATTGTCCTGTCTTGGGCTTCAACTGTGCACAAAATGCAGGGAACTACTGTTGATCATGCTGTTATTTATCTTGGTTCCAAATTGTTTGCATCGGGTCAAGCTTATGCGGCTTTTAGCCGAGTTCGGTCTTTAGCGGGTCTTCATATCGAAGAACTTGACTGTTCCAAGATGACTTCGATGAAACCTTGTAATATTGACGCAATAAATGAAATAGATATAATGAGAAGTAACAAACAACTAACCAATAATTACACATTGAGTTAATATGTACTACGTACTCGAGAAGACATCTCAACTAGATTGTTTGCAACATGCGTTAGAGCCAGCTCGCTCCACCTCTATTAGTCTGTGGTAGGCGCTAGATGCAAATACGTGTGTAATTCTGTGTTCCGTTTAATAAAAATATGCCTTCATGTGTGCTAAGGTACTATTTAAAAAACTCAGGAAACACAAATAAAAACAATGGAATCACTTTTCACCTGTAAGTACGCATTAAATTAACGTTTTAACATGCATTTGACTAATTTTTTATGAAATCACCAGCCATGAAGCGGCGGCCATGTTTCGGTAATAGCATTGCATAGAGTAACAATATTTCTGTTTTGTGCAGATGTGACACTTTTAACGCTTTATGTGAAATAATTACTAGGGTTGAAATTATGATGACAGTTTGATTGGGGATTTCGTTAGAATTATTATACTTAGAATATTTTTCAATTTTTGATACGTAATCCCAAAAAAAATTTTCTGAAATAAAAATTAACGAAACGGCAGAAACTTACTAAACTTATATTATTCCAAGGAAATTAAAATATTTTGTTACCATTGAAATACTTTTTTTATTTATTTCTCATACCTATATTGGACTAAAATACGATTTTTAATCTCATCTCAATAATGCTTGAAAAATTTGAGCATCTGAATATTTGATACTCAGAAATATTATTTACTTAATTTTATGTTTGGCATTAATTTACTTAATTTCATTTCAATATTACAATTAACAACAATAAAAACATTATCTTACAACTTTACAACTCGGTAATAAAACTGTATAAATAGTGTGTCGCATCTGTTCGCTTAGACATTTCTATGACAACTAGTTAAGCCTCGCACCACGGTACAAGTATCATTGTAGCTGTGCACAACTGCACATTTATTGTATGGGGCGTCTTCTCTAGTTCATTTATCTCAATGTAATTACATAACTAATTGATATGTAAAGTTATTAAAGTATAAAATAACACTAAAACGTTAAAAATAAAATTAAAATAAAATCTTTTATTATGTTCTTGTTAATAAAAAGAACTTTAAATTTAAAAATATTAATTTAAACCTAATCAGAAAAATATCATTATTACCTACATTGCAACCTTAAACGATAATTAATCATAATTCGTCTACGTCAATAATCCTTGATTCCTTGAAAAAAATTGCAAAAGAAAAAAAAACCTTTTTAAAAAAAAGCTTTTGCGATAATTCAAGCTTCATTATTAAAAGCTTTTATTTGACTTCCTCTGTTTGTTAGTTTGTGTGGGACAAATCTTGCAACTGAATTTAAGACCAGTTCTCCTCAATCGATTAAGCTGAAATTTGGTATACTTATGTAAGTACGATGACAATGCAATGTTATGGTACCATTGAGCTGGTCTGATGATGGAGTCTGGAGGTAACCATAGGAAATCCTAAACGAAACAGCAGAATCGCATCAAGTTTGGATTTGTTGTATTTGTCTTTTTAAGCACTTTAGTGCTAGATGATATCCAGGGTCCTGATGATGGAGTCGGGAGGTGGCCATATTAACTCCTAAACAAAACGGCGGAAACTCATCGAGTTTGGGTTTGTTGGATTTGTCTTTTCGAGCACTTTAGTGCTAGATGATTCTAAATCCAATACTAAAAAGTAAAAAATAAATTAAAAATAAAAAACCTTTTTTAAAAACAAGTTTTTAATTAAATGCGCTAAAAAGAAAAAAATAAACTTTTACTATCAACTTATAACGTCGTTACACAATTTGTATGATTTAAAAGGTTGTCGCGTTGTCGCAAAATACGTCAGCACAAATATACAATGTTGCGACACAATAGTGCCGCTACACAACGAACCCAAACTCGATGCGATTCCGCCGTTTAGTTTAGGCTTTCTTATAGTTACCTCCAGACTCCATCATCAGGCCAGCTCAATGATACCATAACATTGCATTTTCATCGTACTTACATAAAAATACCAAATTTTAGCTCAATCGATTGAGGAGAACTGGTCTTAAATTCAGTTGCAAGATTTGTCCCACACAAACTAACAAACAGGGGAAGTCAAATAAAAGCTAGTAAAGTAGGTAATGAAGGTGTAATTATACTAAATGTTCTTTGTTGTTCCATCGCAATGTAATACGCTTTTATTTATAAATAAATGAGTATGTGATGAAAACGCAAACATTTAATACAAGGTGTGTAAGTAAATGTGTAAGTGTTTAATAAAAAAATCTAATAGGTATTTAAGTACCTACTTACGATATTGGATTATTGACGTAGACGAATATGGTTAAATTATCGTTAAAGGTTGCATTAAATAAATTTTTTAGTTCTTTTTTTAACAAGAACATAATAAAAGCTTGTTTTAAAAAAATCTTTTATATTTTTTATATTGAAACGATATTTGGTGAAAAGTAGACTATGGTATGGGACTGCTTGCCTATTCTCTGACTAACCCTTCGCGAATAATAGTCGTGATTATTATGTATGTATAGTATACATAATATATATAATGAAACGAACAGAAAATAATGTAAGCATTTTCCTGCTAGCCTGAAAGTGTATAATATATGATAAAAATTTAAAAAACCAGCTGTTTTATCATGTTTGTGAGTCGAGCACCGAAAAGTTCCCGCGTTGACTAGAGTTGCTAACTAATTTTAAAACCGCATTTTCGTTGGTCCACTGGAACATTTCTACTTCAACTTTTGTTGGTTTATTCGATCCTGTTATCAAATTGAATCTAAATTAACTTTGTAAATGGATTCTCGGAGCGGGTACCAAAAGCTCCTTAATTCGTAATCTTCTATTTAGAACTGAGGACTTAAGACGAATGTGTCTTAAGTCCAACATCATCAATTAATAAAACGGGACATTTATTTTTCCTTTTTATTGCCTCTATTCTAATGGTTGGTTTTTGACCTTAATGTGCCGGGTTCGAACCCCAGCGAGGGTTACATTGTAGGTACTCAGTTTGGTTGGTGATAAGGCTTGCTAGGACGTCAGGTAAACTATATCTATTTTGTCTAAGTCTTTCATCATAACGAAAATGATGAAAACTTGATCCATCTAGAATATTCGTGTTGCAAGTGCACTGTGGTTGAAGTCTATTTTTTTCTACAGTAAATAGCTTGTATGGTTTCCTACTGCTAAATTAAGGCCTATATGATTAAAGCTAAGCATCACCACAATAAAATTTATGGGCACCTGAATATATCGCACCTCCAGTGGAAAAAAGGCAAAAGTCGTGTTTCGTCGAAATGTCGATTTTATCATAATTGAAAAGTAAGGTTCAAGTTACATAATTATGCAGTATTTTTTCATATTTTTCTTGTTAAAATTGACGATTTTATAGAAGAAAGACAGTTTTATGAATGTTGATTACATGATAATTTTTCTTAGGGAAAAGTAGAATATGCGTGTTCGGTGTAATAGCACCAAACACTGTGACGTATTGTGTTTGACGTCACAGTCCGCCGATGCGCTTGCATCGTTTGACATAGTTTTTAAGTTAGTATGTACAATTCCACGCTGCGACGACGGTTGTGTTACCTACTCGTAAACATTAACATTATATAACATTGTAGAACATCAATATAATTACTTAGTTACATAAACATTTTTATCATTTAACATTTTCCACCAACAACCCCCGCTCAACCCCTAACAATGCGTTAATACGCAAACAATAAATTGAGGAATAAGGCGTATTACCGGTTGTTATGTTTTTCGCTGAGATTTAATGTAGAATATAATAAGTAACTAATATTAAGATTTATCCATTACATTTTTTACACTGCTGGTCGTGTATACACGATTACGCTTTTATTTTGTTGTACCACCTAGGTAACATTTAAACATAAATGCACATACTTATCTAAAGAGATAAACTTATAAAAATAAAGCAGATGTTTGACTGTTTACGTTCTTAAGGACTTCAAATTGAATTAGGATAAGAACTATTATTGTTTTCTATCACTACGTTAGGTCTGAACAATGCCTGAGAACCTCGATCAGCATCAAGAGACCTCTCGCTAAAAGGTTGAATCACAGATCAGATACAAAAAGCAGTACTTCTTGACACGGCACGTATTATCCGCAGTTCCTCACATTGCAGGCCTAACCACCGATAGCTTGCCCCGTTGCCGGTGTCAGTCTAGGTTAAGTTTTTTATAATTTATTTATTTCTTATTGTAAGTATGATTTTGTTTCACAATATTGTAATTTTTTTTCTAAACCAAAATATAACCTAAATACACTCATGACTATTAATCCTCTAACTATAGGTTAGTCAAAGACTAGACAATGAGGACCGCAGAAGCAGTTCTCTGCCATCGTCCACGTTTCACCAGTTAACAATTACTGCAGATGTGTTCAAGGTGATAGGTGGAGAGCCCATCGCGATGGGCCCCATCGTCGCTCTATGCCGTTGGATGCATGTACAGTCTTTAGTCCGTTAGTCGCCTTTTTCGATAAGCAAGGGACGAGATGGGTTGGTAGTGTTCTTTTAGTCAGTCCTAATAAAGGATATTCTTAAGATGTTTAATAAAGAGAATAATAATAATAATAATTTCCTCTTGATTATTAAAAAAAAAGATATTGCATGTACCTTCCAAGACCTGATTTTGTTAGCAATTTATGCTGGTTTTCTTAGATTTTATTAGGAATACTTATTTAATCATATGCACGTTGTAAGTGCCAGCAAAATGTTATTATACTCCTTACATTATTTTAAATAGATAATCAATCTATTGCCGAATATTTAGAGTTAAATTCATAAATATATCAGAAACTGTGTTTTTTCTTCGGTCTTTACCAGAACTACATATGTATTTCTTGGCAGTAATTGTTCAAATCTGTTAAACTTATATTATACAATACTTATATTACAAATTTTAATTGTATCCAAGATAGAAGGGTCGAAATAATTAATAATTATTTTTAAAGATTTTTAGCTTTTTTCCTTTTATCATAAATATGAATCCGTAGGTAATATCTATTGATATGCATATAAGATTTTTATAATATATAGTGTTTACTTAGCGTCTTTCAACAAGTATTTCGACTAAAAAAGGGCACATGTATTTAATATGCATTACAAACAACAAATTTCTAAAGGGAAAAACGCAGTAAACTTACACTTGCAAAAATGTTCGGTATTACAAGTTCATTATTGCTTTAATTGGATATACTTTGTACGATATATTTTTTTTATTGTATAAGAAGGCAAACGAGCAGGCGAGTCACCTGATGGAGCGTAATCACCGCCGCCCATGGACACCCGCAAAACCAGAGGAATCGCAGACGCGTTGCCGGCCTTTATATATTTTAATGGGAAAAAGTGGCATAAATTTTGATACTTAGAATCCTATATTTAAAGTACATTATGAAAAGTAGCATAATAGTTTATTTTTACAATTCCTAATAAACTAGACACATTAGTACACATTTAAAACCAACACGCAACGTCAGTTTTTTCCCCTTTTTGATGTTTGATTAATGTTCTACGATTAAAAATAAAGTAAATAATTCCAATTTTTTTGCTTTAGTGAACAATCAACATTCTCGACTTATGCCTTTTATCCACTGAGGGTGCGATATATATATTTATTATAATAAATCTCATATCGTTGGCCAAGATACATTATTGACATCGGGGTAAGTACACGGGTAGTAGGTAAGTAAGTAGGTTCAAGCTCTTCTGTGTGACCTTGATGTCGGCTATTATGTTACTGGTTGTCTGGTAGAAATCACTTTAAGCGATAAGATCGCCAAATTGTTACTTGTTATTTTTATGTTTTAATAGATTTTTTGTTGTAATAAAATAAATGTATTATCTTTCAATTTGTATAATTACCTAAAACCCAGCAGAGTGACAATTTATAAGCTCATAATAATGAAGATAAATGTTAAAAATAAAATATTTCAGAAATTGTTTCTTTTTTATTGTTGTCTTTTTTTCTGTTTGACAATATTCTGTGAACTCGTTATCAACTTATTATATTACACAAATAATTTTCAGTAAGCCCCTATTTATTGTACGGCTTTAACGACGAGGTTCGCAACACTTTTAGTGCAAAGGTGTAACTAATTAACACTTTCGATTATAATACCCGCGGCGATTGATCTCAATAGAATCGCTGGTATAAATAGTAGGTATGCAAACGGTGAATCAACTTATAGGTTTCTTAGGAAAAGGTTAATGAATATCGATTACTTTAAGCTAATTATTTTAAAGGCGGCAGTCTTAAAAATAATTTGATTGGCAATGCCGTGTACCGTTAATGAGAGGTAAGTAAGTTATTACTAATAATTAGAAATAGAATACTTGAATCTTGGTTTAAGCTAAGTAAGTAAGCAGAATTGATACTCTGTTTATGAACAAAAAGCATTTATATATAAATGAAAATCTATGATACTATTCAAAATTGACATCTTTTATTACAAATGGCTAAAAAAGGCAAAAAAACCTATTTCTACATATAATCACGACTATTATTCCCGAAGAGTTGGTCCGAGACTATTCAATGAGGACAGCAAAAGCAGTCCTGTACGGCGTATGGCGACTGCACATGGGCTCAGCGTGACAGGTGGTAATCCCATCGCCGCTCTATGCTGTTGGATGTATGTGCAGTCTTTAGTCCGTTAGTTACGTTTTACGACACCTAGTAAATTTTTATTTGTATCAAAAACATTTAATTACAAATTTCATCGGCTTTTAACAAAACATTATTTTTAAAAAAGCAATTTATTATGTAAGGATACATACAAAGTCTGCTGAATGTATAGTTTCGGTACTGTCGTTATTAAATAATTGGATCTCAATATTATCAAGTTACGCAATTTATCGTTTGTCGGCCCGTTTATCATGTTCCCTAAGGGTATTTAATGTTTTGAATATAATTATCACGGTATATTACATTCCGCCGTTACCGCATGATATTACTTTTACTTAGAAAATTACTAAGAGCTACTAAATTAACGTGTAAAATAAATTATTTTATCTGTTCACACCGGCCCCAAAGGAGGTTTTGGGTATTAAAGTTACTCGCGTCCGTAGGTTTACCTTTGAGACCCTACACCTGACCCCTGGTTGGTGCTAAATTAGTGACACTGACTGAGTGGTAGAGCCACGCTGCGTTGCAGCACGCTTGGGCCGGCTCGCCCGGCGTAATACCACGCTCTCACGAATATCCGGCGTGAAATAATGGCACTTGGTGCTGTTGTGTTTCGTCCGGCCAGTGAGGGTTCTGGAGGCCCATTCCCCCTTCCCTCTCACAATTCCTATTCCTTCCTTAACCCTATTCCAACCTTAAAGGACGGCAACGTGCCTGCAATTCCTCTGGTTTTGCGGTCCGCCTGCTCGTTTAACTACTTCTTTGATATAAAAAAAACATAATATTCTAGGGGTGTATGTTGTAGGGGTGTATGTCGTAGGAGTGTGTGGTAATTAGATACCATAATGTATAAGATGCAAAAAATACGTCCCCGTAAACCGCATTAGACTAGAGTGATAGGTGATGGCCCGATCTGTCCATGTGCTACTGTTTGTAAAGACTTCATGCCAGTAACATGGTACGATCAACGTTTTTGTTAAGGAAAGCTGGTCGCGAACCAGGCGACTTAGGACAATGATTTATCAAAAAAAAAAACAAGCACAATAATCGAACATCTGTGTGTAACACAAGAGTAGCAACATAATCAGTCTAAATACTGGTCCGTTGCTTGGCGAAGGCCTCCGTCATATAAATCATGTCACCGGTACAATTCTTGGGTAGTTGCCTAATTACCACGCATGACATAAAAATGCGGGTTGGCCATAAAATAGATACCCGGGATAGGTATGTATCGAAAACTTCGGAACTCACTTTGTCCCTAATGGAAATTGAACTCAGGAACTCTGGATATAGGGCCAAAAGCATGTCACTTGCTGAGCCACACACGGCCACAGTATGGATAAAATCTATAATATAGTTTATTCCGTTCAAGTAAAATCCAAATACAAATAATAGATAACGTTAAAGAAGATAAAAGCTGTAGCAGCATAATTAAATTACAAAGTTACAAGGTTTTATTTTATTTACAGTACAATTAAGTAGTTTAAAATACGGCCAGCAGAATTCTTATCTGCGGAACGTTGGAACCCGCTAAGCCGGCTTACTTAAGGCGGTTTCCCGGATATAGCTTTTATTTACCTTTCTAGAAAATCATAAGGTTTTCTTTCACGTACTATAAGATTTTAAATACCTATTCAAGTGACGTTAATTTTTTATTTGTCTTAAACGATAGTTTGTCATTAGGATGAAATAAACTATTTTTGATAACGATGTCACTCGTTATATCACGAATAATATCTCACGACTATTTTCCCCATGACTCAGGCACTATCCAACGAAGACCGCAAAATCAGTTATCTGCCATAGTTCATGTTTTATCAATTAACAACTGCACATGTGCTCAGCGTGATACATGGTGAGCCTATCGCCGTTAATGCTGTTATATGAGTAGTATTTAGTCCTTTAGTTAATGTGTTTTCAAAGAATATAAAAACAACACAATATGACAAACAAACAAACTTATGACCACCGTTTTTCGGAGGGGTAGTTAGACACCACAGTTTTCTGTAACACCTAATAGATATCCTCCTTGGTCGAGTGGTTTGTACACCGGTTTTTAGGTGTCGCCATCTCTGAGGTCCCGGGTTCGATCCCCGGTCGGGTCAATTTAGAAACTATTGTTTTTCTAAATTGTCTCGGGTCTGGGTGTTTCTATGTATAATAAGTATGTATTTAAGTATATTTATCCGTTTTAGTAACCATTTAACGAGTTTCATATCGAAGCTTCTCTTGGGCTAGATAATTGGTGTGAGTGTAGGGAAGTTTATTTATTTATTTATGTCTTATATTAATTCTATACACTGACTCTAAAGTGCTTGACTAGAATAAAAGTTACCCGCACCGCTACCACTTTTATTAATAGTAATAAAGATAGTAAAAAACGCGAGTTAGATCCGAAAATAGTGTTTCATTTCAATGTGTAGTGCTCGCGTAAAGCTAAGAAAACAATAAGTAATAAAGATTTTAATATGAAATATTACTAAATTATTTTAGGCTCCATGTATATTATTAAAAATGTCCGTCGCACAGCAATGTAAAACTGAATATTTCTATAGTTCATAAGGGTAAATGGTTTGAGCAGTGCGAGCTTTCCAATGAAATTCAGATAAAAAATATAAACGGAAGCGTATTACCAGTGACAGGTAACCAGAGGCGAGCGATACGGTTGATTATTACAAATCCCTTCAAAAGGACGACCCTTTTTTCTGGACCCAACATTCGTGTAGCATAAATATCATCGTGAAAGCCATATTCACTAATACGTACCCGATATCATGTTGACGTACAAAAGCACTGGTGTTTTTTTACATTTCTGTTGCTTTTGCTGGCTCGGTCGAGTCTACTCGTATGTAGATTTCTGTCTTGTCTGTTTCGTCATAAATAAAAGTACATCTCAATTTCTGCTTTCTTTTGTTTCCTGGTTTATGTAAAGAACTGATTTGAATTTAGTTACTAAAGGTACTAATAGACATGCTACTAAATAAGTATGCTTATTAGCTTGCTTATTACAAGCGTATACGTAATAAGCATGCTAATTACTAGCAACGCTTTGACACGTGTGTGCTTCGACACAAGCATGCCACTATTGAGCAATTTCTACTTAGTAGTATGTACTACTAAGTAGCAATTGCCTAATAGTGGCATGCTTTCGTGCTAGTAATGAGCATGTCTATCAGTACCCTTAAGACTTGACTTAAAAAAAAGTGAAGAGCAGTTTTGATTTATTAAAAAAAACCTTTTTATCGAATAATGTAAAATATTGATGGAGCATTAACAGTTATGTGTTCGTGAATGTGCATGGTGTTGGCAAATAAACAAAACAGTGCAATATCACTTTTAATATTTTCTCAGTAAATCCGTGTGAGCTCTCAGTACAGCCCAACTTTACTGAAACTCAATGGGGTTGGGAGAAATATCATTTACTATTAAACGTTCATATATAACATCTATTTTAAAGCGTACTCGAAAATGGATCAATGCGAAACCTACATCATGCCATTCATCGTCAATTATCATCTCCTTTAATATGTGCCAGTTCCTTTTGTTCTGTGCCGATCACATTCAGGTACTGCCAGCAACTCTGACGATGTCATCGTCATCATAAAAAAATAAGTTCTATTTCCAGCGATTCTGTTACATGGCTATACAAATACCCCGATCAGTCCAGCCAAGGGTGCATTTTTAAATAAATTATATAATATATACTTTTTACACCTTGTATAGGCAATATATTATATTATATTGCCTATACAGGGTGTAAAAAGAACCTTAACGAAGCCGAAATACATGCATAATGTAACATAGAGCAGAAATAATTGTTAGGGAAGCACTATTATTTTTAGATATTTTAAAACAGCTGTTTTGTGCGCACAGACTGTTCAACGCGTGTGAAAAAGTCGGGTAATAGCCAGGTGATGGTTTCTGTTGAATGAAGTTTAGTAACTATCATATCAAAATTGTTAAAGCAAAAAACGTAAAACAATATTGTAACTTTGCCACTTGATATCTTCGTAACCACACGTTTACGAAGATATCTAATGGCCTCTGTGGTTTAGTGGCTAAGCCACCGGTTTCAGATCCAGAGGTACCGGGTTCAAATCCCAGAGGGGGGTACATCTTTGTGTGCTCGTTTGGTTAGTGGTAGGGCTGTTAAGTCCGCCTGGCTAGCTACCACCATCTTATCTGAGTCTGTTGCCATAACAACGATGTTTATGGCATTGTTGTGTTCCGACAGTTTAAAATATGATAGCCAGATCCTCAGTAGTTGAGGATTCCGGGTGAAGCGCGCTTTTACCTTCGGCCTTATCGTTCCTTACCATCAAGTGAAATGAAGGTCAAGCGCTTACCCGTAGTAGAAATAAAAAAAATGGTTTCTAGGTATGGTCCAGTACAGAAAGACGTTCGTAATGACGGATTGAATGCGTGGCTCTCGGCTTCGTTACGAGTATTTTTATACCATGTATAATAGCCTTATACCTGACTGACCAAGTCTCGATTCGGGACCGGACCGGACCAGATAAAGACTGAAATCAATTAAGTATTCTGTGTCATAACATAAGGCAGCTTTATTTACCGTACCGTTGTTACGTTTCCGTGTTTTGTGTACAATAAAAGAATAATCTATTTAAGCCCGAGCACAGGAAGACATTAGTGGATATTGTAATGTATATTTAATGAATCTCAGCGTGAGCTAACATGCCAGGAACTTGTGCCATAATAATATACGTTGTGGACATATTGCATATTATTCCTATCTCTTGTTTTTATTCTTATTGTAATGTTATTTGGAATACCAAAGAATAAGAATAAATAAGATAATAACCGCAGATAATAATCTGCGGTCACGTTTATAGTTAAACCAATTTTACCCACATAGAGCTGTTTAGCCATCCGCTTGAAACTTACGGTAATAATAAGTATAACACGAAGGACGGGACGGTACGGTCGACATCTGTCGGGCATGCCGCCGTCCAGGAGAATCACTCCGACATATTATTTCCGGTTGTTCTCGTCTTGCTAACGGAGAGTATTTGCACAGACACAACCAAGTAGCCAGAATAATTCACCAGCAACTTGCTCTTAAATATGGCCTTGTTGAATCAGAGGTGCCGTAGTATAAGTACGCACCTGCGCCAGTTCTCGAAAATGGTCATGCAACGCTTTACTGGGATCTCTCTATCATCACGGACAGGACTATTGTTGCCAATAAGCCTGATATCGTGGTGATCGACCGATCTCAGCGCCGAGCAATATTGGTTGATATCACCGTACCTCATGACGAGAACCTCGTGAAAGCCGAGAAGGACAAGCTTAGTAAGTACCTTGACTTGGCTCACGAGGTTACCGCCATGTGGGATGTGGATTCAACCATTATTGTGCCGATAGTCGTTTCGGCACACGGCCTTATAGCTAAGAGCCTCGATCAACATCTAGAGAGGCTCTCGCTTAAAGGTTGGGTCAAGGGTCAGATACAGAAGGCAGTACTCCTTGACACGGCACCTATTGTCAGGAGGTTCCTCACTCTGCAGCCCTAACCACCGAAAGCTTGGGTCTATCCCCGCTGCCGGTGGCAACCTAGGTTAAGTTTTGTTATAATAATTGTAAATATGTTTTTATATAAAATATTGTAAATTATTTTTCTTAAGATAGGTATATGTTTAGATAAAGACGAGAATAACATTTTAAACTTGATTATGACCATCATCACGAAGTAACTAAACAATGCTGCAACTGCGCTGCAATATCGGGGGTTAAAAACAACAACTCAAACAATCATGTTGGAGATCCAATTTTTCATAAAAAATACTATAAGAGTGTTTCTCTAAGGGTAAAAAAAATAAAGTATAAAGTAAGGTGTAGCCCATTGCTGGGCAAAGGCATCTATAAATTGGATTTAAGTCATCGCTACAATTGGCTATTTGACAGTTGTAACAATAAAATATGAAATATGTCGGAAATGGTAGTTTATGATTTAACGATAATTATCCAATAGTTTTTTTTTAAAGATAAATTGTAAATATTTATTTGACAAAATAAATTGGCGATTTTTTATCTGTGGATTACAAGACCCGAAACACGGGCGGCCATGATTGAGCTTCATGTGACGTCACATTTCACACAATTATCAAAAACTATCTGGTTTGAAGAAAAAATTCTATATTTATTTGGAATGTGACGTCACAGAGCAAAATGTCACGTGACCAACCGTTTTCGCGCGAAATTTGAAATTAATAAAGAAAAATATGTTTATTTCTATTAAATAAAGCTTTTTCGAGAAAGAAAATATTGTACGGGGTATAAAATAAGCGTTTGTAGTTTTTAAAATACTTTTTCGAAAACTGTCAAGTAGCCAACTGGTGGGTGTTGGTTCAATCACCAATGTTGCAAAACGCGGGTCGGTGATCGCAAACCCGAGCCACACATATGCACTGAAAAACCGAAAAACACACTTTTCCCGACATTGGAATTGAACTCGATACTTCCGGATATCAGATTGAGTTATTTTCCTCTAAGCCACCGGAGCGTGTAATTTACTTATATTATTTTCTATTATAAAGGACTTTGAGACAGTCAACGCCTTGTACTTCACTCCCTCTTGACCATTCCATAACGTGCCTGTTAAGCTCTTCTAATACAATATGAAAGGTTGCCGCAAAATTGTGTCGCTTTCTCCCTCATCCTCACTTTTAATTTGTGTGCCACGCAAAGTCTTAGTCATCAGCCCCGCTCCCGCAGCGGGCTGACGCAAATTAACACAGATCCCGCTGGGATTTCCCCCGTTAGCCCCGATTTCCCCAACTTAGCGTGTAATCGCTCGTACGAAGGTCAGTTCTGATGTCACTTTTGTTATATAGGCATTTTTTGCGGTACACTTAATAATTTACTGTGTCGGGTAACGGTGAAACAATACTACCACACCCTCTTTTCCCTTGGATGCCGTAAAAGGCGACTAACGAACTAAAGACTGCACAGACATCCAACGGCATAGAGCGGTGATGGGCTTACCACCTGTCACGCTGACCTCATGTGCAGTCGCTATTTGGTAAAAGTGAATTATGGCATAGTACTGACTCTGACTAACCCTTCGACTATTAAGTCGTGATTATAACAAAGTATGTATGTAGTGGAGAGTAACCTATATTGGACCACTTTTGACATAACACTAAAAATACCTAAACCTTGTAAGTTAGAGAAACCCAATCTGACTTAGTTGATTCCTTGGTATTCCTGTTAGAACATATTACGTATTTACTTAAGATTCTTATCAAGTTAAACTAGTTGTCGTTCGGTCCAATTTACGGAACTAGTATCCTAAATTGTACCACGGGATAATATAATCATAATTATTTATTTACGTATTATTGGGAACAATGTTTTTGGTAATGTTAAAGGATCATTCTTGGCATAATAGGAACTAGACATTAAATCTTACCTCAGATTAACATATATTATAATTTTAATAATTGTACCGGTCGAATTTTGGAACCTCGAAGAGGTCCAATATAGGGTACACGCATAGTTCAATAGGAAACTTAAAAAAAACAACAATATAACCTTAACCAACTGTATTGTACTAGCGATGTTTAAAACAGTAAGAATCGTGCTTTCTTATAGAATACAGTGTTAAATGATTACTAACATTTTTGTTGAGCTACCTTCTTAGACAATAGACGAAGTAATTACATGAAATCACAAAAAAAAAACGTTTTTCACTCTCACTCTCGTGTCACCTGTCTTAAGAAGAAACAAAATGGCGCAGTGACAGTGGCGCTGTAGTCGCCTCGTTTTGTGTTGCCGGTGTAGAATAATGGCACCGTTCAATGGGAAATTTGAAGAAGGTACAATTTAGGAGTCTGAGTTATAAACATAATTGGTAAAACTTTTGAATCGAGTCGCCTGAATGGGGGTGGGGGTGGTGAAGGTATAGAGTGGGGGGAGGAGTACTCCCCCATTTTTCCCCCCTGCCGCAAACAAGTTGTTTTTAAGTTAAGTTAATTTTTGTATTTTGAGGTTATGTATCATGGTAAAACTTTTGAATCGAGTCTCCTTAATTGGTGGGAGAACGGGAGGGGAGGAGAGAGGAGTACCGCCCACTAACCCCTCCTGCCGCAGACAAGTAATTTTTAAGTTATGTTACTTTTTTAAAAATATGTAAATTTACAAAAACCTCATTTCTGGCGCTTCGCTGGCCGCTCCCGCGGCACGCTCGCTTCGCTCGCTCGGCTCGCGCGCTTTTGGTCTTATAGGTTACTCTCCCCTAAGTTATATTTTTTTGTTGAAATGCTAGACTAGCTTTTTGCTAACGACTTTATACAAAGTAATTCATAAAAAAGTTAAAACAATTCAAATCAAATTACCCAGACCCACCCAGACGAATTAGAAAAACAGTTTTTTTTTCCAATTTTACCCATCCGGAAATTGGCGATGACGCCAGAACGACCGCGCGTAGACCGCATTTGCGCGCGTCCTGACCACTATATAGAGGTCGTCGTATATGGTGGTTTTGAATAATCTTTAGAAGTACTTTCGTCTCATTTAAAATTATAACAACAGTAGAAGAAAGCAAATGATTAAAAAAAAAGCTTTTATATACATTTACATGACTACTAAATATAATTGTAACATGAAACAATTTGTCAGCCAACAACATTGTTTCGCGCTTGTAAAAAATATCGGTAGGATTAGGTACATTTCACAAACGACAAAGCGTAACGTGTCTCGCCTCGCGTGACGTATGATCTCCATATTGTATTTTGTCAGCGGCCGGGTGAGATACAAAAAAAAACGTACCTACACATAAGTACACTCAGCCATTCGTATCGTTGTAAATATATTTTATGGTTACCCTCAACCGCCCGAGACGGCAGCTAGCTTCAGTCAGCGACATTTTTGATGGATGGGCGCGGTCTTTCAGACCGGCACATACATCATCTAAACACCCTATAAAACCTCAACCAAGCTGCATTTGTGTCTAAACTCGTGTTTATCTTGTGGTTGATAAAAATAATGACGCCCTAATGATATTTTTTATTATGTAGGCGGTTTAGCTATCAAGAGCTAGGCATCTACCTAAGAATGCGATTGATGTGTTAGTTTCTTTTAAGGTTTCGTACTTTGACAAGTTATATTAATTTAATTTGTTAAAAAATACAGTTAAAGTAAATTCAATTCTTTTATTGTCTTCATAAAGTATATGTAGATTATATACAACAGTTAGTAAAGTTAAAGTATTTTATTTGCAAAGAACAGGTATAAACAAGATTCAGAACCAAGAACCATAACAATATAAACAAAAAACTAAGAAAACACCAAATGGCAAAACGCTTGACCCGATATACTTAGATCTTGGTTTCGATTCACATGTCGGGCAAAGTGTGTTTCGGATATTGAAATGCTCATAGACCGGGTTCGTGATCAACATCGTGGCCACAACAACGACAGTGTGTTAGCTATTGACATACATAGTTACAACTAACCAAACAAAGCTAGTGAAACTAAAAGTACAAGAAAGGTTATACAATATCAACTTCAACGTGTGTAGACGTGCTAGCAACCATTAACAAAATATAATTAAATAAAAATGGATTAAACAATCTCGCAATCAACGTAATCAAAAAAAACGTGACCTAACACACGTCTGATATTTTAATGGAATAGCAATTATATCATTATTCCATTATTTCTGTGTGGTATTTCATTTGGTAGGAAGGTAATAATTTTGTGGGCATGTGTACTGTACGTAGGCCTAGTTTTAACTTTTAGGCATTACAACAATTAAAATGTATGCTGGCTCGCCCGGCGTCATACTGTTCAATCAAACAACTCTTTTCACCTTTTAAATAAATTTATTGTAAACTCACACTTGATAATGTTAAATACAAAATTGTGACTTTAAGCAGCACAAGCTTTCTCTAGTCGTCTGCACCGTTTTGAAGCTCGTAACAGAATGCCCTCTCGCCAGGCCACGATGCTCCACCTCGCCGCGCCTCCCACCTCTTCATAATGGTAAAGTAACGCTATTGGTGGGGTCGTTGGCGCTACTGTGAGCGACATCGTGGCCCGACGTTATAGTCAAATAAGTTACTTTTAATAAAATTTGAAATAGTAACAATTTAAATAAATGCAGTTTCAATTAGAATCAATTAAGTTTAATAACACTTTTAATACAGTAAGTAATTTAAATAAGCTAAAATAAATATAGTTGAAATTAATATAGCAGGATTTTATAACAATACCCACCCTCTCACTGAATATCGGCGTGAAACAATAGCACTCGTTGTGTTTCGTCCGGTGAGTGAAAGTATATACCGGAGCCCATCGCTCCCCCTTACAATTCCTACTCTTCCTAAGAGCTGCCAACGCATCTGCAACTCCTATGCTTTTGCGGCGGTGATTTCTTTCCATCAGGTGACCCGCTTGCACGTTTGCTTCTTATATACATACATATATATTATATAATCACGAAAATTATCCCCAAAAGGTTTGTCAGATAGGCAATGAGGATAGCAAAAGCAGTCCTCTACCATAGTCCACTTTTCACCAAATAGTGACTGCACATGCGCACCCTCAATAATGTATGGGCACAATTAAAAAATGTAGGTTTTTTAGTTTTTGTAAAAGAAAGGCTTATTACTGTCAGTCCCACACGATGGCACTCGCAGAAAGAGAAAACAATTGTTAAACATAGAAGTTCTGCATTATGTGTCCCTTTCACACATTCACCTTTTGCTCCCACCTCTTTGCGCTAGACGGGCCTTACTAGTAACGTGCCGCGAATTGACGAAGCCGGTTCGCGCCACCGTGGGCCGAGTTGGAGTTGTGTCTTTAATTTACAAATTCTAAGGTAAGTTTTGTGTTATTCTAAAATATTGTAAAAGCTTAATAAGGTTCGTGCCCGTCTTCTACTAAAATTTAGTTCAATTATGTTGTCTAAGTCTAATTAGTTCCATAAAGTTTTAATGATAATCAAATTCATTTTAATTATGTTGATAAAATCCCATATAGCATTAAAAAGGACTGCAATTTTTTTTTCTTATCATTAGATAGGCCTTTCCTTGATGAAAGTTTAGATTTTTTAAAATAAGTTTAGATTTATTCCCTAGAGCAAGAGATATTTTGCACAAAGTCTTTTATCGTCTCCAAAGTTTATCTTTATGGTCATAATCAGTTCAGCGGTTTTAGAATGAAAACGAAACAAAACATTTCATAATTCAATTTTTAAAAATAATAATAATGTAATGTACATAAAAGTTATTTGATATTTATTTATTTAATTTATCAATAAATGTCATCATCACGGTCACAAAAAATATTGAGGATGGTTAATCGTAATGATAAGGAGGATGCTGCTCTATTATAGTATTTTTATTCTATTTTTTTATAAATTCATTTTCAATTCATAATCGTAGAAAAAAATCTTACTTAAAGCGTTTTTCTTTTAGGATAGTGCTACACATACAGAGGAGAAGGAGAATATTCTGGAGAGAAATGAAGGAATTGACAAAACTTTGCAAACGACATCCTAGGCCGAAAATAACTGTGCCAATGGAACTGCGTCGAAGCGTTCGTCAAGATCGTCGTCCAGCAGCTCAAGTTCATCTTCATCCTCCACAAGTACCAGCTGTTCTAGTTCGAGTAGTTCCTTCACAAACACCAGCTTAATTTGGACCCGTGCGTGCTCTCCAGTAGAACCTAATGTTTCAGAACACCATGAAGAGCTAAATAATCGGCCACAATCTACTTCACCTTCTCATGAAGAGCAAAATGATTTACTACAATCTACTTTACCATCCTACGAAGAGCCAAATGTTTTACCATGTTCTACTTCACTGTCACTACTTGTCCCTATCTACCGACTCCGATAGATAGGGTATCGCAGCTGGAACTACGGTGAGGCTGTGTTTTCAGGGGCACTACGGGGTTCCGGTTCAAACCCCTCGCTGGTTGTGCCTTGACAACCCACCAACCCACGTCCGTGGATCCGGACGTCGGTTGGACTCGTAGTGGCTTGTGGTTACCTGTAGAGCTTGGGAATATTTGTTTGTCCTGGTATTGTGTGCCAGGACTTCCAAACTCGCGCATAGCGAGCGGGGCCTAGTAGTGGTCTCTGAGGGGCCAGAAGCGAAAAGTCCTGCGGGGAACGTGAGTTTCCCTTATAGTTGGCAGCTTTGTCCGGTGGTTCTCATTGGTCATTGGTGTTGACATCTCCGGTACTAGTCTGGAGAACTAGTAGAGGCGGCCCCCTAGATGCCGTAGCCTCCGGTCCAGTCAGCCGCGTAGGACGTGGGAACTGACTAGGCGCCCGGATGGATTCCGAGAAGTGAGTGTGCTTACTACTCCGTGACCAAGGTGGACACTTGGGAGTCGACTTTAGAGTCGACGACCCTAGCAGTGGCATCCGCGAGTTGTGCCCTTCGTGCAACGAGAAGTGAGCCAGCTCGACAGCTCCGGTTACCTATCTGGACAATAGGCAGTGAACTACACGTGTTCACGGGGAGACTGCGCGAGTGTTCTACTGGCGCAGGGACGTCTGGCACTTCTTGCATAACCTAACGGTTGGTCTTGAGGTGCAAGTACAAATAAAACTTAGTGAATTAAGGAGAGGGGATGTTCTACTTCACCTTCTCTATTAAGTCACCCAAACGCTGAAGCCATCTTAAACAAACGGGGCCATATAGTAAATTATGAAATTTACCGATTAATTTAGACGAAAGAGATGCAGACTTAAGTAACCACGACAAGACCCAACGTATGATGTAGAACAACAAAGGAGGCGACATTTTCCACACTTTTTATAACATAGTTGTTAACAAATTTAATTTTGGTTTCTTCCAACCAAAAAAAAACCAATGTGATCTTTGCTTGCATCCTTATCATGAGTTTTATTTTAATGAGATGTTGAACTAACCTTCTGGTCTTATTTTGAAGGTTTTTACTTTACTTATTTTATAAAAAATACTTTTATTGAAAACTACGCAATGAATAATGTTTTAACAATTCTAAGTTTATTTAGGTTACGTAAATGTGAGACTGAACTAGGTATTTAGGCTATCCACTATGTTATCCACACTGTGGTTGGTTATTGGTTACTGATGCCATGTGATATTATAATAGTTAGGTACAACTAAAATGTGTTTCTATAAAAGTATGTTGATTTGTTGTGAATTATTTGATACCACAACTATAATTAAAAAGTTAATGCTAACTTTTAAAGTTTTTTTTTGTTTGGAGAATTTAATCTTGAGTTTTTGGTTATTTAGAATAATAAACCTTTACTTAAAGAACTATTTCTGGTGCGAACATTTTGCCTGATTTTTGTTATTCTCGTATGTAGAAATATAAATAATGCTGGTTGAGAATTGGTTTTTAATTTCATTGTTTTGTATTTCCTAATTAAGAATGTTAAATGTAGTTTAGTTAACTGAAACTACATTATCATTATAAAATAAAGACATAAAACGGTGTCAAAATATAAAAAGTATCTTATTTAAATATAAAAGAGCAATATTAATAGATATGTCCTAAGATACAAGATAGTGTAAGTATTAAATAAGTACAAATAAATAACAAAAAAGATTTTTAGACATTGTATAAGAGAGGCCTAACTTTAAACTTTATATTTGTTCTTGATTTTTGTATACTATTAATCTGTATTTTTAAGTATTTACCATGTGTAACTATAGCAAGAACATCAAAGGATAATTATGCTAAGTTGCAAGGCGATAGCTCGCAAAACTACGATTTTAGAGCTTATTAAGTAGAAATCGACACAGGGGCGGTTATGTTCTTCGGCTTTTCCCAAAAATATGATTTTTATAGTTGTGCCCCTACATTATTAGGGGTGCGAATGTGCTCAGCGTGACAGGTGGTGAACCCATCGCCGCTCTATGCTGTTTGAGGTATGTGCAGTCTTAAGTCCGTTAGTCACCTTTTACGACACCCAAGGGAAGAGAGGGGGTGGTAGTATTCTATTAGCGCTACGAAAGACGGTTTTACATAAAAAAATGTGTTGTAACTATCGCTAGTAAATGTCTTTAATATGCGTTCCATATAATTAGGAAAATAGACTTCTATATAGAGCTCGCTAAAAGCGAGTTTATAAAGCTATAGTAGCTCTTAAAACTTAATGTTACCCTTGATTCTAAAGCAACCTATCGGTACGTGCCCTCTATATTATTTCATAAATACTGTTGGTACCTTAATAGTTAATAACATAACTGATGACAAATTGTTTAATGGACTGGGCGTGTTGTGCCTTAATGTATTTATTTTCTAAATATTCTGTGGGACCGATGTAAGATAAATGTTTGTGGAACCATGAATACCGTGTACGCGTTTGGGTAATATCAATTTAGCATATTAAACCGTTTTCTAGTACTGTTTTTTTTGTTTCTGTTACCATGTCAATTGAAGATGGCGAGACCATAGCTGCTATAAGATGTTATAGGCTAATTTTTAATAGGAGAACTAATTTGTTTTATAAACATTTTTAGTTAATCTTTGGCGTCTCAAATAACACTCACCACACAAACACAAAGTCACGTTTTAAAAATTATGTGTAAAATCAAATCAAATCATCAGCCTATTTAATCGTCCCACTGCTGGGCACAGTTGAGCCATAAGTTATGGCCCAACTTCCGTATGTATGGGTTATGGCCCATAACCCACCACGCTGGCCTAATGCAGGTTGGTGGGTTTTAACGACTGCCATCCTTCGACGACAAGAGGGATCAACGGGTAAAGGAGCTCAAGATGTTTTTATTTGGTCAAAAATTATGTGTGTTTAATTCTGAATTGCTTAACTAGAATTGATGGATATGGACGAGTGGAGTCATCTGGTAACGATATGTTCATATCTAACAGATAGCCCCAAAAATATGTCTGTAGCCCTAATCTGGTTTTGAAATAATCATTTTTGTATTGTTTACCGTCCGAGATCTCTCTCTCGCAGTTAGCACGACAACCTTCTTTGTGCAACTCCATCCTTGGAGTTTACCTCCTCAGTGAAAATGACTGCCATAAGTTAGGCAAAGTCTAAGAGCGTGAAGAGATAACCACTACCCACTGCAAGAAAAAGCTTCGTAAAACATCATTCGGAAAGCTGTGGCTTCTTGCGCCCATTCTTCTCCACAGAATTACGACAAGACACAATAGAAATTCTGTTCATTGAGCACTGATCAGTGCACGGCCGCAGTAGAAACGTTAATTAAGTTTATTAATTAAATACACTTTGACGTTACTTTGACATTGGATAATACCTCAGATTAATAACTAAAGCGCGGAAGGAGTCCAAATGAGGCTCGTAAACTTGTCCTATTTTTTTATATGGGCCATAAACATTGAAAGGAAAGAGACAAAATAAGTTGCTAAAAACGTCAAATGTAAAATGAAAAAAAAAAATTGGATACCTGCCGGCCTAGTATGAGGAACACGAGAACTCTTCTCGACCTGTTTTCTCGTGTTTTATTCATTTATCTCTAATGTCTATCGACACTAAAGACACATACATGGATGCGCTTAGAACTCTATGTCAAAAATAGACTTAATATTAGTTTTTGCATAAACTGTGGTATTTTTGTCTACAAACCTTAACATGACAACTTAAAACATATCTCGTGTTACGCATGCTAGGCCTACTGGTCCCCAACCGAATTCAAAAGCGATCTACAAAGTGTAATTCGAAGGGTAATATTTGACTTTATATACCTCAATGGACATTGGCAAGGGCCAACGCGCCCGTGTAATTTACTTAGGTTTTATTTTTGCGTGTGCATGTCATTTCATATCGCATTGTTTGACAACAAACGGAGTAACATTTTAAACTTTCATGGTCACTACAATTACTTTAATGAAAAAACGGGATTTTTTCATTAAAACAAACGAAGTGCCCACTCAAATGGCATAGCACTCCTTCTATGCTTTGGTTATTATTCTATGGATAATACCTAATACCTAGGTGCGCACAGCCCACGTACAGCCATACAGCCTTGCGTCGGCGACCTCTAAAAACAAACGAGAATTATGTTGTCACAGCGCCGCGTATTAACTGAGATGGATTTCATACGCAGCAAATGCAACAAATCCTCATTAGACAGAGATTTATCGTATCAGCTCGGAAGCGATGTGTTGCGTTTTAATAAATAACACGCGCGAATAATATCGCGCGTAAATAAATCGTGCGCGATACTAATGCGGGCGTATTAATACACAGGTTGATAGGATTTGGTTTGCTCGTTTTTCTGAATTAACTTCGTGCGAGTCATGTTCACATTCAGCTGTCACTGTTGTAAGGAATGATGTAGGTAATTCGTGTAAGTTGACAAGCCTGGATGATACGGTTTTAATGTTATTTAATGCTGTAAAGTAAATAAATTAAAAATATATTTATTTTGCAATTGCACTATATATAAATTCGATTTTTTTCGACGATTTTTTTTCTAATTAAACTTCAAGCTATTGAACATAGCAAAGTTATAAATAACTGTAAAGAATGTAGACGTGTTCGTCTGTTTAAATAAAAATATTCATAAGTATATACTAATATTACCCAATTTTCCCGGAGGGGTAGGAGAGAATAGAATAGAATAGAACAGTATTTATTTGTGAAATGCAAGTTAGTTACAATATCATAGGTGTTAGACTTATTTAAGTTTTACTACATTTCCACCTTCGTCAAGGCATACAAATGTCTAATTGTTTGGCATACAAAAAATCTAATAATAATAATAAATTACACAATGATATTTTGTCCAAATACAAAATAATTACGAATAAAAAAAATATGAAAATATAAAATTAAACATGTCCACATACAAATTTATAACTAATAAATAAATTTAAGACTTATAGATAATTACAAACTCTAAAAACTAAGTAAATGTCTAACTACTTCAAGGCTTTGTCATTTAGAAATTCTACAACCGAGTAGTATGATCTATCGTTGAGCAATAATGATAGACGTTTTTTTAAAAGACTTCAGTGGCAGAGTCTTCAATCCATCTGGAATTTTGTTAAATATTCTATGTGCCATACCAAACAAGCTACCATTGAATAGTCCGGTTCTGCATGATACTGCGCATATTCTATTTCCGTGTCTGTGATTTCTTTCACTGTTTCTCTCGGAAAAAGTAACATACCGATGTTTATTAAGATATACATATAATGCTACTTCATAGATATACAAGCACGGTAAGGTTAGTATGATCATTTGTTTAAAGAATGGCTTACACCTATCAGTTGATTTGAGCCCTAGCCTGAGAGATAGATCTTCTATACCACGATCCTATTCTCTTCATTACTACGTACCACTAGTACAGATTTCACTATTATAAAAACACAGTAAGGTAATCGATTGTTGCTTCTTTCACCATACTACATATGTGAGCTCATCCCTACTGTGGTAGCAGCTGTGTGCATAATCTTTTTTCAGCGGTCTCTAACACTATTATGAATGTGTTAATATAAAATTACAAATTACTTCCCGATTTTTTTTTCAATCCAGTAAGTCATTCTGTTACTTTGAAGCACCCTCTACTACCTGTCCGCATGCTCAAAAGTTTCTCGACCATCTATCAGCATAGAATACTTATTATCTGAGCAAGTCACTCTTGGAAATGAGTTTTGAACTTATTTTTGGGTTGAAATCTTTTATGAGAACTCATTTCTTTTGGAGATTACAATACTTTTTTTCATTAAGGTGTTACGCACAGAAAAATGTTATCACTAATGTTTCGATAAATGAATTTGCAAGTAATATAACTACTGTTTTTAGTGACGTATTGTAGGTTGATAAGCGTAAAATGGTTACGGTTAGAAGAAACAACTATTAGCTATGTTTATATCAAAAGTATCATTTTTAAGTGTTTATTTTTGTTTCTGTTAGTTTTAGTCGTAGTTTGTGCTAGTTTTAGTCTTAAATATTGCATTTTTTAAGCTAATATAACACATCAAAAAAATGTTTTATATAATTATGCTATATTTACAGGATATACGATGAGGGTATTAGGTACGTAATAATTTTTTTAACACACTTGCTCGTAAAGTGGCTCTTATCACACCGATTTCAGCATCGTAATGTCCTAAATAAGCTATTATTACACTAGTGTATACCGCACTAGTGTGCGGTAATGTAGTTTAAAAATAAAATCTCGACTTTTTTTAAAAGGCTAACATATTTTTTTGTGAATAAATTAACTTATTTGATTAAAATAAGAATAAATAAACTGTTATATATGTATATAAACACTGAGTAATTTTACCAAATTATTTATTTAGTCAATAAATTAACCTTAATTCGCAATACTATTGTTTAGATTATCATATTTTTCACTCCTCTAGCTCAAAAAGACCGTCATTGTGGCGTACCAGAGCAAAGAAATAATAGCATTTTTTTCTCTTATATAATTGCTTCGTGCGGTCAGTGCACATTTAGCCAGACTCAGTGTCAAGTAAGATATTAAAGTAAATATTTTCATTGCATACAGTCTTCGATGTTGATTGAAGGAAGCATAAAGTAAATGATAATAATGAGTGATAAATATCGTTTAATGGTAAATAGCGGGCCAGATGGTGTTCCGGCGATTGTGCTGCTGAGATGCGCGCTGAGTTGTCTCCTGTGTTGACACGATTGTTTACAATATCTTACGATACCGGTATTGTGCCGGTGTCTTGGAAGGAAGCGAACATACAACCCATCCCCAAAAAAGAGAATCGCTCGGATCCAGCCAACTATCGACTCATCGCTGTAAGTTCTGTGCTGTGCAAGGTGTTTGAGCAGATAATTAACTCCCAGCTCATTCACTACCTAGAGGATCACTCGCTGCTCCATGATCGCCAGTATGGGTTCAGACCCAGGCGATCAACGGGTGATCTTCTAGCGTACGTTACTCACGCGTGGGGTGAAGCGATGGACAAGCATGGCGAATCTCTGGCAGTTAGCCTTGATGTCGCCAAAGCTTTCGATAGAAAATGGCATCACTCCCGTCTTTCCATGTTGCCGGCCTTTGGTGGGCCGCCCCGTTTGTGCGCCTGGGTTGCAGACTTTTTAGAAGAACGGAGGATTCGTGTCCTTTGTGAGGGTAGTTCCTCCGAGTTCTATAAAGTCAATGCCGGAGTGCCGCAGGGTTCTGTGCTCTCACATACTCTATTTCTTCTGCATATCAATGACATGTTGTCCTTGTGCAATATTTATTGTTATGCGGATGACAGTACGGTGCATGAGCGGTACATAGGATATCCTGCGACAAAGCAAGCTGATATCGTGGTGAAAAGGCAAGAGCCGGTTGCCAAACTGAACCTGACTTTCGATCGTGTCTCCAAGTGGGGATCTGAAAACCTGGTCGAGTTTAATGCCAGAAAAACCCAGGTTTGTGCATTCTCGTCCTAGATAACTCCATTACTTGCTCCTCCCTCTCTTCAGAGCTCTCCTTTACCCATTTCAGTGGACCTCAGCATTCTTGGCATGGACATCGGCCAGGAACTGAATCCAAAATGCTACATCGAGAGTGTTATTTTAACTGCCTCCCGTAAGTTGAGTATTCTCAATAAGGTGAGGCGGTTTTTCACTCCCGAGCAGCGCTGTTTGCTGTACAAGACTCAGGTGCGATCGAGTATGGAGTATTGTTCCCATCTATCGGACGGCTCCGCTAAATACCTCCTCGATGCACTTGATAGACTGCATAGGCGAGCGGTACGCATTATTGGAAATGCTGAGGTTACAGCCTCTCTTGAGGACCTCCAGCTGCGTAGAGACATTGCTTCTCTCAGTGTCTTCTACCGAAATTACTACGGAGAGTGTTCTGAGAACTTTTTGATCTAATCCCGCCCTCTCTTTTCCTGTCCCGGACTACACGTGCTGGTCTTAGGAACCACCATCATACTGTGCAGAATATCAGCACTCGTACCAAAAAATTTGGCAAGTCGTTCCTCTGTAAAACCATTCGGCTTTGGAATTCTCTGCCGGCGCATGTGTTTCCCAGTTCCTATAATCCCGGATCTTTTAAACGGGGCGTGAAACGGCATTTATGCAGGCCGTCATGAATGGGTGCGCTTGTTGCCGTGCTTGTTGCACGGTGGGGAGCGCTCTCATTATCTTGGACTACATCGGCTGCTTACCATCAGGCAAGATGTAGTCACTGTGACGTGTCACATTAAAAAAAATGATATTCCCCCAAACCCCTTGAAACTCAATAAAGCTGTGGAATTTTATTGCGATCTCACACGGACTTCTTGAGAGAATTTAAAAAGTGATGTTGCACTGTTTTTATTTGCCAATACTCATGCACGTACACGAACACTTAACAGACAAAATACAAATTAAAGAAAATAAAACAAATCTGCAGACATGACGATTCACTTTCCCGCCAAGAAGTCAAAATAAAAGCATTTCTTCCACTAGGGGAAAATGGTTTTTTTTGTCTGTTAAATGACAATGAGCCTACAAAAATGGAAACCTCTTTAGTCATAAGTAGAATAATCATAAATAAAGAATCGACTTATTACTGTTTACAAAAATCAACAACTATTTTAAGATATTTATTTAGAGTTTATGGTAAAATTAGTAATCATTTTAATCTATGGACAACACAGACCACGCCCACACTGTCCACGCTTCAGCAAGAAACAACTGCACAGTCTGCACATGTGCTTAGGTGGTGAGCCTTTAGCCCGATAGTCGCTTTTACGACACCCAAGGGAAGAAAGGGGTTGGTAGTATTATTTTGATGAGCCCATCGCCGCTATTGGATGTATGTGCAGTCTTTAGTCCGTTAGTTGCCTTTTACGACACCCAAGGGAAGAGAGGGGTTGGTAGTATTATTTTAATGAGCTCATCGCCGCTCTATGCTGTTGGATGTATGTGCAGTCTTTAGTACGTTAGTCGCCTTTTACGACACCCAAGGGTAGTAAGGGGTTGGTAGTATTATTTTGATGAACCCATCGTCGCTCTATGCTGTAGGATGTATGTGCAGTCTTTAGTCCGTTAGTCACTTTTTACGACACATAAGGGAAGAGATGGAAAAACTTCCTACCTTTTACAAACCTATATTTTGTCGATTCATACAGCGGCTTCTTGTTTAATACTTATTACTTTAAAAGTTTAAAAATAAATAAGTATGATTAGTTCTAGTAATGAAAAACTAAATCTACAGTCTACACCTCCGGAAATATTAAGTGAAGCACAATATGTTATTGACATCGTATTACCATCTAAGTCCAAAGAAAAATATATGTTGGCTTACCAAAGATTTATACACTAGGAAAACAACAAAAACACTCAGTCATTTTCAGAAAATGTGTTTTCCTCACAGTTGTGTTGAAAAACGTCGTATGAAACGCGTGTGCATTGGTAATTACAATCCTCGGCTTCATTAAGCCGCCTCCATTGTAATGACCAACATAGCACACTTGTATCATAATGTACTAAACTAACATTACCACACATTACATCACATTACATCACATAATAAAATAATTACTGATGGCACAGTACACTTTGAAGTCATGGAATAACCAAATAAATTAATAAGATGTTGCTTAACAAATCGAGTGCATGCATTGGCACATTAACTTGTATAGTACTAGGTTTCAATGCTTCTACTAGTATTATATAGAGACTAGCATTTGCCCGCGACTTCGTTATCGTGAAGTATATTAATATCTCACAGGAATCTTTAACCATGTCAAAAGTATCCTATATTATTCTTTTTTGTAACCTTCACACGTGTATTCAAAATTTTGTGATGATCGGTTAAGTGTAGGTTACATCGGTTACCTAGTTAAGCCATAAAAGAACAACAAACAAATAAGCTCACTATCGCATTTATAATGTTAGTTAGAATAATGTCGAGAAAATGTCTCAGAGTCTTTATATTGACATTAGAAATATTTAAAACATATTGTTTTTATTAATCACAAACCTAAGTATATTCATCGAAATATCCGAAACACAAAGAAAATAACTTAAAATAGAGCTGACAGTGAGAAAAAAGTAAACACAAACAAGAGATAATTCACGCCGAAATAGTGAAATAGATTTTAATAAGTACAGCTTTCACCAACTCTTAAATCACGCAATCATCACCATATCTCAGCCCGCTATCGCCCAGTGCTGGGTATAAGACCTCCTTTATTTTATGCCAGCCCCTCTATCCTTTGTGCCGACTTAAATCACGTGAGCCTCACAATAATCACTATCACACCGATCACTACACATTGACCCAATTTGGATGGTCACCGTAACAAAGGCACTACATTATACGGAATTAATCACTAAATCAAACACATAGCCGAAACGGTTCATAGCTGAAATATTTTCAATGGAACGGCCAAAAGGTCCGATGCAGCTGTGTATTTGAAGTATTCCCCGTTATTTTGTGTCATTCGGTACACTGACTTTGCCGCGCCACTGGGTTTGTTATACCGGACTCGCTCGGAAATAACCTTCCGTTTTACTGTTGGTATATAATAAGGGACACGGATTTGAACTTACAATGCGAAGGAATATCTTCTCGGAACATAATGAGGGCTTTCACATAATATTACAGGCACCATATTGTGTCCTATAAAAACAGTATAACAACTAGGTGTATGTTACTTTTTAAAATTGCCACTTAAGTAAGCATTTTAAAAATAAAATTTAAGACAAACGATGCACAGATGGAAAAGGTAACTTCTTTAACAAAATAACAAATAAAATATAATTTTCGGAGAACAATAATCCCGTCGAACATAAAGTACATAATCCACTTTTCTAATATAAAAAGTACGAGCGTCGGCATCAACTCGCGAGGCTTAGGGCGAATTAAATTGGAACTTCACGTCGTTTCTGACATTGCCGAGTTTGTTTTATGAAATGACGATAGCAGATGGAATTAATTGTGACTTTTTGAGGTATCTTTTGTTTGCGTTCTTTCGAATTCTATTTTTGAATAACGTATCTTTTTTAGGAATGCTGTTAACAATTCTGCTTTATTATTATTTTATAAAATGGAAGAAATGAAAAAGAAAAGAAGTCGCAAAAGTTAAATGAGGCCAAGTTAAATTCAGTGCCAGCACTATATCTATATATTATCATTGGGTTATGATGAAATGGAATGAAATGAATATACTTTATTGTCCACACACAGAAAATCAAACACGTTACAATGTATAAAAGAAGTCGTACAACGGGCGGCCTTATCACTAAAAGCGATATCTTCCATGCAACCTAGGGATGGAGATAACAACCTATGATGGTGAATAAAATAGTGATAGCATAAAGATAAAAAAAATCCCAAGTGTTATGTTGAAGTACCTAGACAGTAATTAAAACTAAATTCTCAGATAAAGATTCTTACTATACAACTATTAACTATGTACCTACATAAAAGTAAATACTTAATGAAACCATTATCTTCAACGTACTGACGGTAACTAAAATACACTGAAACGGTGTGTGCAGCAACGTGTTTAAAACCAAACTCATCAAAAAGTAATCAAGCGTTATAATCGTTTCGTGGAACAACACTTTATTACGTACTCATTTGATAACAGAAAGAGGTCGAATGAATACTGCATAGTGTTACCTGCCAACTAATTGGTCTGACTGTGAAAGTAAAACATTTTTCGAAGTTATAATATGCGGCTTCAAGAGTAAGTTAACAACCACAATCATTAAGTATTTAATGATGCTATGTTTGCTAGGAGGTTTTTTTAAATTCTACTTACTTAATGATAAGCACTCGGCCTTCATCTCACCTGATGTTGTATGATGATGCACTTCAACCGGATTCCTCAACTACTAAAGAACTAGATAAATGTAATTGTCGTAACACAACAATGTTACTAACATTAGTGTTATGGTGACTTAAAGATAAGATGGTGGACTTAAAAACAAGCTCTACCACTTACTAACCCTAGTTCAAACATGTGCCTCCCGTTATAAATCGAACCCGAGACCTCCAGGTCTAAGATTGGTGGCCTAACCACAACACCACAGTTCGATTCGAACAGTTAGTTTGATTTTTCAACTAAGCATTTTATTTGAATAATCGAACTTACGAATATAAAAACATGACTCAACTACATTGATGACTAGGTAGTTAAAGCTACGTTCTGTGCTGCAGTTGATCTCAGTTGTTGTCCACTTAAGGACTCGCTAATGGGTCTACTGGACCAGGCTATATTGGCAGGTAACCTTTGAATTCAGCGCTTTGCGACGTTGCCGCTCTTACCTTTCAACGATACATTATCAAAACACTCAAAGACACCAGCTAGCGCGCCGCGATAGAGATTTGTGGACGTAAAAGGTGCCAGGATGTTGGACCCAGTAGCGACTAAATACGTAAGTGTTTTTAATCATTAAAAAAACTGTACTATATAATTATTTTTCTTGTTTTATAGTAAAAAATGGCGTCCAGTAAGGCACTAAACGACAGAAATTTTAAAATTTATCTTAAGGAAGAAATAGAAGGAGAAGACTGCTCAGAAACAGATGACTGTTTAGAAGTACCTAAATGAGCATAGATAATTTATAGTAGTAGAAAAATATGTGCAATTAGAAAATATAAGAAAATAAAAATAAATATAAGTCCTGAAAGTAACATGAGCCCATAAACTATGTATAATTTTAATTTTTTTTGAGTTAATTTGTTTAAATGTTTAAGTAATAAATAATTGACTTTGCATACCATTACTTTTGTTATTTAAGAGTAATAATATTATATAAATAAGATATATTCATTAACATTTAACAGTTTTAGATATCACACAATATAATCTGGGTCCAGCGGGCCCGATAGCGAGTTTTCGCGTCACAAATAGAGGCGCGGGTCCTTAAGTGTTAAGAAAGTCGTTGTTAAATAATAATTATTATCATAATAATTCTGGCTACTCTACTACCTATACGAGAACTTCACAGTCTTACATTTTCTAATACAGATTTTTTTTTAAATGTTCACATATTTTTTTAAATCATTGAGTACCTAACGTTAATAGACATAATTTTCAATTTTTTAAAATTTATTTAATTTACATTATTTATTTAATTTGTCCGGCACAACAGAAAATAACTCGTGGATACTGGGAAAATAAAGGTCACGTGTAACGTAAAGGCACAGTATAAATATAAGCTAAAGCAGTACGGAAGCTCGGCCCTTTTCTTGTTTTATATACCTACGCGCCAATTGAGCGTTAGGGTTGTCCTCTTATTTTTGTAAAACTGAAAAGGTTTTTGTTTAGTTAGCGCTGTATCTCAGCTAGTTAGCGCTTTTTTTGATATAACTAACAAAGCATAAGGGATGTCACTTTTAATTTTTTTAAATTAAAAACTAATAAGTTAAAGATGGCGGCTAATCCTCATTCTATTATCGGATTCATTGCCGGAAACCCCACTGATCCCCTGATATCGATTTTTAAAGCAATTGGTCGAATAACTAAAAAGTTCAAGATGGAGGCTATTTTGTCTCATACTAATAACGGAGTTGTTGTCAGAAACCACACAGATCCCCAGATATCGATTTTCAAAGCAATCGGCTAAATAACTAAAAAGTTCAATTTGGTGGCTACTTTTCTCATTCTAATTACGGGTTTATTGTCAGAAACCACACAGATCCTCAGATATCGATTTTTAAAGCAAAGTTTATTAACGATTAAGTTTCGTAGTATCAATTCTTATTATTTTTCACCATTAAATAACGCGCGCTCAAAAAATATACTTATGGAAGTACGGCAACTATCACTTAAACAGCCAAACGATTTATTTAAAAGAAAAAGCTTTTTATTTAGTAATAATAAATCATTCTTACCTTTCAACATCAGCAGGAAGTTTAAAAAACGAAAGCTCCTGTTTTGAAGAAGCCGAGTTCAAGCAGCCGTATACAACGCAATACAATCGTGGCATTTTTAAAAATCGCGCGCACAGCACACGCATTACACAACAGCGAACACTCGTTCTCGACGCGATACGCGCTACTGAGAGCACTGCGATGTCCGCTTAGGGGCCCTGTAAAGACGTGCGTCTGTGGGCGTGCGTCATTTCGAGCGTTTGTACGTAGCTTCCTTACTGCTTTAGCTCATATTTATACTGTGGTAAAGGTAACCTAACTCGTAATGTGTCAGAGTTCAATTGCGCGGTCCTGGTAGATTGACCATGATTAGCGGTGTTTATGTGGATATGTTTTATCAATTATTTTAGTTTTTATTTTTACTTTTAAAAAATTAAATTAAATCTGTAGCTCTAAATTAAGATACTCTATAATTTTTTAATTATATACACAGGTAAAAAATATATTCTATATAATATTAAAATTTCTTATTTTAACTTATATTATGTCAGTTAAACTAACTCAACTAACTAACTCACCCTGTCGCGTAGCGGCAAAGGATTCTACAACCCCTTCTCTTGCCTTGGGTGTCGTAAAAGGCAGTTAGTGAACCAAAGACTGCACATACATCCAACAGCATAGAGCGGCGATGGGCTGACCACCTGTCGCTATTTGGTGAAAAGTGGAATATGGTAGAGGACTGCTTTTGCGGTCCTCATTGCCTAGTCTCTGACTAACCCTTCGGGGATAATAGTCGTGATTATATGTATGTAACTAAAAAACATTTAAAAATAGTAACAGTGTTATAACTCTGTTATTATTCTTCTGAGGAGCTCGATGGCGCAGCGGCTAGCGCGTTCGGCTTGCGAACTTGCTCGCTAAGCAACTTTCGCAATGCCGGGTCGCTGGATGGGTGACCAAATTTAAAAACATCTCGAGTTCCTCCGTGCTTCGGAAGGCACGTTAAGCCGTTGGTCCCGGTTGTTGTCGTAAGATGGCAGCCGTTAAAACCCACCAACCCGCACTGGGCCAGCGTGGTGGGTTATGGCCCAATATCCCCACGTGCTATTGTTCGCGTGGGAGGCCTGTGCCCAGCAGTGGGACGTTTATAGGCTGATGATGATGATGATTATTCTTCAGCAATTTCTTGTGCTTCTCCGATGGTGTTGTTAGGCAATCTACCGCGAAAACGCCAAAAAAACCAGAAATTCTTATTAAAAAAGGCTTCCAGCTTGGTTGTCCGGACTCACACCAATGCCTTGAAGGAAGTTAGTCTTTGTCGTGATAAATTTTATCACCAGCCAAAACAGACCGTGTTGGAGTTTAACACTATCTTCCACACTATGACAGTGGTTTGATTAATGTGAAAAGTCCTAATCTAGGTAAAATAGAGTAGAATTTTTAGACTATTATATAATATTATATAATAATTGTATTAAACAATAGTAATACATTAGAAGCAACAGTAATACCCTTAACAAACATGCAATATAAACTAGGATCGTTTATAGACTGATGATATTAATGAAGCCACAGACGAACCACTAACACAGCTTAAGATCCCTTTAACGTTAAAGCTCTTATAAGAGTATTACTTTCACAAATTGCAAGTAGCACAGCCGAATTCCCTCGTTGCAGACATGGATATAAATAAACAGTTGGCCGTATTTCGTTCGCAGAGAAATTTATTGACAGCGCCAACAATAAAATAGTGTAACGATACTGCAGATACTGATGCGAAACAAGCCTCATTAGCAAGCGCGAACAGTTTATTGATATCCAAATAAACACGGGGGATTTTAAAGTGAATACTAATGAGTGTGACGCAGTAATCACCACGTTTCTGTATTGAATCGCTGCAGATCATCTTATGTCCATGCTGCAGAAAGCGTCGCGCGGGGCTTCTGAGTCGAAAGCAACGTAGATACCAACGCCAAATATTTGAAATTGTCTAAACGCAAGAAGGTTGTATTAGAAACGCTTATAACGCTTCAGCAGAACTTTATGGAGCTTTCTGTGTATCAGTTTTTATGAGCTTCGATCTATTTGAAATTGGCTCATATTGAGAAAAATGGAAATCGAGAACGGTCCGGAATTTTCGGAATTATCCGGAAAGGTTTGATTAACAAGAAACTTTTACATCATATATCATATTTAATTACCTATGTAATATGTAATTACAGCTCAAACCCTTCCATATGACAAAATATGGAGAATATAGTGTATTTTGGGAACAGGCCGTTTTGTGAATCAATCGTTGCGGGAATCGGGTGATCTGCAATTTAAAATTTAGGGTATTTTGGGAATGGAGCTTTCTGTGTATCAGTTTTTATGAGCTTCGATCTATTTGAAATTGGCTCATATTGAGAAAAATGGAAATCGAGAACGGTTCATTTTGGTAGTAAGTTAATTCGGGTTTCATTCGTTATGAGAATAGTTTTTTTAAACATTGGGTCGTATTGAGTATTGGTGTATTTTGAGATTAGTGTCGAATGCTCCGGAAACCTTTAGGATCTATGCTGCTATCAATGTTGCACTTGACTCTAAAGTAACAAAGCTTTACGGTATGTTTTTTTTTTAATTTTATGTTCTTGATTAGCATATTATGTGTTTTTAATATCTACTTTGCACAAAAATTGCGCTCGCGGATTGCGATTTTGGAAGTTTAACTACTTTCTCAATAACGTACACTCAACAAATGACCAAATTGAATGTTGTAAAAGTTTGTGATATTATTTAAAAGTTCCGGTTGATGTCGAAAGATAGCAGTGTAGTAAGGTATGTGCCCGTGCCAGCCCATTGCTGTCCATTGCCAAACTAGTTTTTGATGGGAGCAAGTGAGTGATCGAGCGTCAAAGAATCAACTTGTTAGACATAGGTTACTCTCAGTGCCTTCTACTTACACCAATCTTTCACTCTTCAAATCCAACAACTAGTGGAAGTTCTCTTCAATAATAAAATTAATACCGACATTGTTAAACCACACATTATTTACAGAACTCATAAAAACGTTAACAGTAAAAGTGGAATCATTTATTTTTTATTGTAAGTGAATTTTACCTACCTACTTGTTTACATTGAGAAATTAATGTTCTGAAAGAGACTTATAAAGGTCTAAATAAGGCTTAATTAATACAAAGGAACAAGGAAAAACTAAAATATCCGAAGCTATTCTACTAAAGCAGTACATAAGAAAAATTATTTTAAATATCTAAAGCTAATTCTCTTTTTTCTGAAAAGCCGCGCTGAACATCGAATATGCACTAGATTTGGCAGGTGACAGCATTGATTTTTAATCTTACAAATGCTTTAAAACCCGACCCAATAGAAATTTTATTGTTTTGTGACCACCGGCCGGCCAGCTGTTAGAACAATTGTGCTCGTGCAAAAACCACTGTTCGATAGATGGCTAATTAAGTGTTATGTTATATACACGTATACTATACACGTTTTACAGGACGATAACGTGCAGGATCATAACTATCTTTGAGATATATGTTAAATTTAAAACGCATAGCCAATACGAAACAAGGCAATTATATGAGAAACTCTTAAATTCAGATTTGTCTTGTTTTACTTCCGACATTCCAAATGCCGCCTCTTTGTGTAATACATCAACTTGCGTGACAGACAGACAGCGAACTTGAGGGATTGCAATTGTATTGTTTATACCAACATATTTTTAAGGTTGTAAGCATACATCAATGTAAGTAGAAGTAATATGGACCAATTCTCTAACATATCGCATTGCAAAGCATGCAATTAAAATTACACTGATGCACGGAGAAGCTTGAGGCATAATAATATAAACTTTGTCACCAATCCGCTGACTATGATCCGATTAATTTTCAAGATCATTTCCCAAACGCGCTAGAAGCAGCGGCCATGGAGCTCGCCTTTTAGGTATGTCATAAAAAAACACGATGGGATAATTCTTAATTCAGCTAAGGTACACGATAACACCATACAAAATAACGACGGCTTTTATAACTTGATGGTTGCTACCAGATCCGCAAGGCCGAAAGCCCATTTTGTTAGAAGCTTAACTCCGTAAGCCATTGATAAACAGGCTTCGATTAATAAACAAATTGAAAGCGCCAGCCCAAAGTGTACTAAATGCGATACAGCCAAATAATTTGCCTTCCGCAGCGGCCTTTTGTTTGGCTAAAATTTAATTTCCTTCATTATTTCTAAAATATGCTTGGGTTAGTTAAAGTTCGCTGGCGCAAATCCAGGAATTGCTATCTTTTTTGTAAACGGAACGGGATTCCTTTACTTGCAAAAAGTCGGACCGAACTGCATAAAAACTTTAACACCGGAGGCGTGTATGCGCAAGGTGGAAGTTTCGGAAATGAGGTATAATTCAGGGTTATGTAAAATTGGAGAAACTTCCAGATTTGTGATTCCAACTTCACTATCGGTTTGCTTCAAATAAACGGACAAACAGTGAAACTAGGCCACCCTAAAATGTTTTACGTCCATTGATTAATTTTCTCATAAACTTTTTTACTATTAGATTTTTAAAGTTTTTCCGTTTATTATTACTACAAAATTATGTTTATATACCACAGACCTGTGGCGTTTTTTAAAACTCGACATGTTAAACCGACACGTTAAACTAGTCATCGTAATCCTTTGTGTTTCTTTTAAGGTTTTAAACTAGTCCTCATCCTTCTATCCTCCTGCATCCGCCCTCATATTCACCCGCACACCTACATTGGAACATCTTGCAACATTTCTATTGCTCATCTTTTTCATTTAAGACTTATAATGATTTGGTAAAATAAAGATTATTTAGAAAATTTAATTATAAAGGTTGTCATTAAATCCTATCATTCTGTTAAACAGTGCATGTAAATGAATTTTTAATGATGGCTTATTTCTAACTTAAAGAAGTTTACGAGAAAAATGATTATTGTATGTAATTTTTAGGAGCTCCCGCTGCGCAAACGCAGACACTTTCTTTTTAAGACACGAGACACCATCATTTAAAAACGCGGTTGCAGCTTTCAGTAGTGACCCCTGAACGCACTGCAAATCTTGTGTGATAGCGTGATAGGTCCCGTATCGACAACACGTCTACGCAGCGCCGTAACGCGTAGCTGTAGCGACGTTGCGTTGAGCAAGTAGATCGCTCGTAGTCGTAGCATCGTAGCAATCGTTGTTGCGATTGCCAGTAATTTCTTCATCCTTTCTTCATTTATGTTTTTTTTCTTTCCACTTTTCACGGTATACTGCTTGTGCTGGCCAATTATTTTCATAGGCATCCAGCTCGTCCCTCCACCTGCGTCTAGGTCGGCCTCGCTGCCGTTTAGACAAGTAGACTGACTGTCTGTCTAAGTAACATTCTATTATTTTCTTAATCATAGACAAAGGTTCTGATACCAAAAGTAATCGAACAGTCTAGACAGCCAGTTTCTCAATAGTTTACAGTTTAGGGTGAAGTGAGATGTCACTTTGGCCAAAAGTAATTCCAATATCCTTTTAACCTTAATCATATTATATAACTGTGTGTTTGCTTATAACCCTATATACGGTCCTATGAATCCACTAACATGAGTGAGACAAAAATTATGACCACCCGTAAATAAACATAACCAAATACTAATCCTATTTGGACGCGTAGATTAATATAAGACCTTGTCCTCATTACGCGAGCGAGCATTACCATGAATAATGTGGCCATCATCCGGACCAAAGGCGGAGGGTCGAGAGCATAACGCTAACGCTTAAAACAAAAATATGATTACAGTAGATACAAAGACGAGTGCTAGAAAGAAGCGGACATAAAAAGCGCGACTTAGCCTAAATGAAGCCTGAGTAATTTATTTAAGTTATCTCTCCCAACGCCAGCACCAGACTATTTGTCAGCCAAGCAAACACAAATGATATTTTAGTCTGGCCGGAGCCGTTGACTCGGAATAATTCCGGCTTAAATATTGTTGGGATTTCGGCTGCGGTAAAAAGACTGACTGTAAACAATATGTTTCGTTTATGCGTTATCGTCGTGAAAACGTTTGAATTGTACTAAATAACATGAGTATGTGTATTCTTATTAATGAACCTAGAAATCAAGAAAAAAGTTATATAGAAAAAGAAATATAGAAATTAATGAACCTAAAAATAAAACCGTGTCGCGTGGCGGTAAAAGAATACTACCACTCTCTTCCCTTGGGTGTCGTAAAAGGCGACTAACGGACTAAACACTGCACATAAATCCAACAGCTTAGAGCAGCAATGGGCGCACCACCTGTCACTCTGAACACATGTGAAGACGCTATTTGGTAAAAAGTGGACTATGGCAGAGGACTGCTCTTGAGGTCCTCATTGATTAGTTACTGACTAACCCTTCGGGGATAATAGTCGTTATAATAGTTCGATACAAAAATACCATTTAAGACATATTTACATGAAAATAGGCACAGATCTATAGTACTTACATTAATTTTTGATACCTACTACAATGTAACTTGATAAAATAAACATTACCTCATTGTAATTCCACGACGTCGTCTACCTCAGTGGTCGAGTGATCTGTATGCCGGTTCTAGAATCGCCATCTTGAGGTTCGATTCCCGGTCGGGTCAAATTAGAAATAACTGTTTTTCGAATTTTCCTCGGGGTCGAGTCTCGGGGGCACTAAGTGCCATTATTTCAAGCCGAATATTCGTGAGAGGGTAGCCAGCTCGCCCAGGGTAATACCATTACCCCGGGCAAGCCGGCCCAATGCGTGCTGCAATGTAGCGTGGCTCTACCACTCAGTCAGTGTCACTCATTTAGCACCACCGTGGTCACGTGTAGGGTCTCAAGGGTAAACCTACGGACGCGAGTAACTTTAACCCCCGAATTATTTATTTTGCAACTTAATCTAGGTATTGTGTTATTTATGGTTACATTATAATACATGTACATAATATTTATAAACATGTATTCAAAAAAATGATACCAAAAATAGGAGACCGGCAAATTTCGAGTAGCGCCCAATGTTCAAAGTATTCATTCGATTGCAAACTCTTTATCGAATAAGCAAAAAGTCTTCGCGGAACAGTTCAAGGAAGCAAATTTCTATCGACTTTGTACGTAAATTTTGGGAGTTTGCCCTCTCATGCAAGGCAAACTTTGAAATATAACGCCCAATTCCGTCCGTTGGAGCGGTTGTCACAATATTTGCGGTGCCGCAATGCGCCGAATCGCGTCACAGGCAAATTTTTCGGGGCTTTATGTAAAATTTAGATAGGGCCCACATGTGTGAAGTAGGTCGCGCACGGAATATTTTGAGCGTCTAGTCCGCTGTTTAGTTTCACCATTGTTCGACGGTATGGTGATGTGATTGAGTTTTTTGTTACGTTGTTATTATATTAGATTTTGTGTAGTAGGTAAATTATGATGTTCTTGGGGTTATAAACGCTCAAATAAACATATAGATAGTGCAACGTTTATAAAAATGACTTCTACTTTTCTCACCCGATTTAGTTATTTTTTCACCTTTTCTAGCCTTTTTCAAAGTTCATATAAGAACATGACAGATAAAGTAGTCGTTGAAAGTTTCTTACATACATACGTATAATTACGACTATTATCCCCGAAGGGTTAGTCAGAGACTATTCAAGTAGGACCGCAAAAGCAGTCCTCTGCCATAGTCCACTTTTCACCAAGCTGCGACTGCACATATGCCCAGCGTGACAGGCGGTGAACCCATCGCCGCTCTATGCTGTTGAATGTACCTATCTGTTAGTCGCCTTTTATGACACCTAAGGGAAGAGAGGCGGTGGTAGTATTCTTTCACCGCTACGTGACATGGTTAAAAGTTGAAAGTAAAAATGACTGTAAACTGAATTATACACAATAATAGCAATGCTATATATTTCGTGATTAGGATAAAATAATTAAAAGCAAAGTACACTCATAACCAAGACTGGATGCAGACGGCAATGGATCGTCAGGCATGGAGGAATGGAGAGGAGACCTATGTCCGAAGGCGGACCTAATAGAGGCTGCGATGGATGGATGTTTTTTAATTACTCAATACACAAAAAGTATTGTATAAAATCAATGTTTTACTTTCCCGTGTCGCGCTGCAGTCGCTATTTGGTGAAAAGTGGACTATGGCTGAAAGGACTGCTTTTGCGGTCTTCATTGCCTAGTCTCTGACTAATCCTTTCGGTATAGTCTTCGAATGATCGAAGATGTGTGTCTTGATTATGTGTATGTATAATATGTGACGTATCACTGCTAGGGGCGTCACCAGCACGATTACGTAAATTAATGATAATGATAGTAATACTCGTACGTTGAAAAAAAAGACGTTTATCCATTTTATTCTTAAAAAATGTTAAAATGAAATATGACGATTCGTTTTATTTTTTTGCTTACAATAGTGTGCTTCATCCATTTAGAAGTTTCGTCTTTTATACTGTCCTATTGTATTGTAATTAGAATTTTTTGATAATATCTACATAAATTATTCATCGTTTAGCTTTACTATCGACAGAATCTCTATCGCTAGAGGCTCCATCTACAATTCGTTTGTGTCCCATTGTAATAGCACCCGATTTCTGTTATACAACAGAAGCCATTCTTGTGCAACCAAAATCAAAGCCGCAGAGGCTTATCGTGCATGTCATCGATTTATTCTTTGTCAATGCTTAATTTTTTTCGTTGCGTTCTCCCAACCGCGATGATTCGTTTAACATTGTGTAAGCCGATACCCGGTGGGCAGTGACGAACTACCGAGGTAAGGGGAATAACGCTTTTTCATATTATTTGCCTGAGTTGTAAAAATATCAGCCTGTTGGGAAATGACTATTAACACCATTGACATAACTGAATATGATACGCGAAGCAAGTTTTTGCGAATCAAGTTACTTCCCAAGGGCTGCAAACGCCTCAGTCATGAGATCCAGCAATTTTGGATCTGGCGGCCGCAATATACGCAAATCAGTGCACAAACATTTTCTTCGCGGTGACGTCTCCAGTTATAATAATCCTTTTTGTTTTCTGAGGTTTAAGCGAGCACTACACATTGAAATGAAACACTTTTTACGGATTAACTCGCGTTTAATTTACTATTTACATAGTTTTTATATTATCCTGACGTTTCGAACCCTTTACAGGGTCCGTGGTCACAGGGAGTCTCCCTGTGACCCAGCCCCAACAGCAACACATTGCCAGACCTAAAAATATTGGTAGCTCGTATTGTGTAAACTTGAACGCACCCGGTTAAATATAAAAAATATTGACGGTAGGCAAATAACTTCTAACAATGAGACGACCAACACCTCAGTCTCCCTGTGACCACGGACCCTGTAAAGGGTTCGAAACGTCAGGATAATATAAAAACTATGTAAATAGTAAATTAAACGCGAGTTAATCCGTAAAAAGTGTTTCATTTCAAATAATCCTTTTTTTTTATGTGATACGTCATAATCCTGCCTGATGGTAAGCAGCCGATGTAGGCCAAAATAATGAGAGCCTCCCCACCGTGGAACAAGCACGGTAACAAGCGCACCCATTCATGACGGCCTGTATAAATGCCGTTTCACGCCCCGTTTAAAAGAATCGGTATTATAGGAACTAGGAAACACATGCGCCGGCAGAGAATTCCAAAGCCGAATGGTCTTACAGAGGAACGACTTGCCAAATTTTTTGGTACGAGTGCTGATATTCTGCACAGTATGGTGGTGGTTTCTAAGACCAGCACGTGTAGTCCGGGACAGGAAAGGAGAGGGTGGGGTTAGATCAAAAAGTTCTTCAAAACACTCTCCGTAGTAATTTCAGTAGAAGACACTGAGAGAAGCAATGTCTCTACGCCGCTGGAGGTCCTCGAGAAAGGCTGTAACCTCAGCATCTCCAATAATGCGTACCGCTCGCCTTTGCAGTCTATCAAGTGCATCGAGGAGGTATTTAGCAGAGCCGTCCGATAGATGGGAACAATACTCCATACTCGATCGCACCTGAGTCTTGTACAGCAAACAGCGCTGCTCGGGAGTGAAAAACCGCCTCACCTTATTGAGAATACCCAACTTATGGGAGGCAGTTAAAAAAACACTCTCAATATGGCATTTTGGATTTAGTTCCTGGCCGATGCCCATGCCAAGAATGCTGAGGTCCACTGAAATGGGTAAAGGAGAGCTCTGAAGAGAGGGAGGAGTAAGTAATGGAGTTTTCTTGGACGAGAATGCACAAACCTGGGTTTTTCTGGCATTAAACTCGACCAGGTTTTCAGATCCCCACTTGGAGACACGACCGAGAGTCAGGTTCAGTTTGGCAACCAGTTCTTGCCTTTTCACTACGATATCAGCTTGCTTTGCCGCAGGATGTCCTATGTGCTGCTCATGCACCTTTCATCCGCATAACAATGAATATTGCCCAAGGACAACATGTCATTGATATGCAGAAGAAATAGAGTAGGTGAGAGCACAGAACCCTGCGGCACTCCGGCATTGACTTTATAGAACTCGGAGGAACTACCCTTACAAAGGACACGAATCCTCCGCTCTTCTAAAAAGTCTGCAACCCAGGCGCACAAACGGGGCGGCACACTGAAGGCCGGCAACTTGGAAAAATGGGAGCGATGCCATACTACGCTATCGAAAGCTTTGGCGACATCAATGCTAACTGCCAGAGATTCGCCATGCTTGTCCATCGCTTCACCCCATGCGTGAGTAACGTACGCTAGAAGATCACCCGTTGATCGCCTGGGTCTGAACCCATACTGGCGATCATGGAGCAGCGAGTGATCCTCTAAGTAGTGAATGAGCTGGTAGTTAATTATCCGCTCAAACACCTTGCACAGCACAGAAGTTACAGCGATGGGTCGATAGTTGGCTGGATCCGAGCGATCCCCTTTTTTGAGGATGGGTTGTATGTTCGCTTCCTTCCAAGACACTGGCACAACACCGGTATCGTAAGACATCGTAAACAATCGTGTCAACACAGGAGACAACTCAGCGCGCATCTGAGCAGCACAATCGCCGGAACACCATCCAGCCCGCTAGCCTTCCGCACGTCAAGCGACCGCAGCACGGCACGTACATCACACTGCCTGTTACGAATATCAGGCATGGTGGCCCCACAATGTGCTATGATAGGTGGAGCGGCGCTACAATCGTCGATGCGTAAATTAGCCGCAAAAAGGTCAGCCATCAAGTTCACCTTCTCAAGCGGCTGGTAGGCTAACGAGCCATCTGGATGTTTCAACGGAGGCAACGAGGGAGAGCAGAAGTTGGCTTGCACGGCCTTAGCGAGCCGCCAATAGTTACGGCTACCCGTAGGGTGCGAGATCAACTCCTGCCCTACCCTCGCGACTCTTTGTGCATCCGCTCCTGCGAGAGCCCTCTTATTAAACCTAGAGGCCTTGTTGTAAGCCGCCTTCAAGGAGCCGGTACTCGGGTCATTTAGTGCGCAAGCCCTCGTCCAAGCACAATACGCCGCCTGCTTGCATTCAGCAGCTTTGGCGCATTCGCGATTGAACCAAGGGCGTTTTCTACCAACGCTGGCAAGATCTGTGAACGAAATATAATATTCCATACCCAACAAGATCTCATCAGCGACTTCAAAGATGTGTACTATTTATTGGCACTCGAAGAGCTTGATGGCGGTGGCGCAGTGGTTGTCGTTTCCGGTTTGTGATCTTGCGAACCGAGTAATGCTGAGTCAATGGATGGGTGCCTCAAATAAAATATCTTGAATTATTCCTATTTCGGCAATGCGAATGCGTAATAATAATAAATGTACATTGCGCTTTCAAGGCAAAGCACCAATGTGTAACGTAAATTTTGCATTCTGTTGATCTGACATAATAATGTGGTAGCGATGTTTATGTTGATAATGTTAAGTTTAACACGCTACGTAATTACAATTTTATAGGAAACGTGCCCCGTGATGGTTTTACCAAGACCAAAGCCACTTACCAAAGTTCCACCGCATCGGATGAAAGAAAATATAGGAACACCTACCGAACAAACAAAAAACTACTCATTTTCAAATCATCATTTGCCTGTAACCGTCCTGCTGGGTAGCCCTTTGCACATGGACAACAGCACACAGGGATATTGACCACAACCCACCACGCTGTCATCATACGATATCAACCGGAACCAACGGATTTACGTGCCTTCCGAAGCACGGAGGAGCTTAAATTATTTTAAATTGGATCACCCATCTAGCGATTTGGAAATACGAAAGTTGCTTAGTGCCGATAATCGCAAACCGAACACGTCACCCGCTACGCCATCGAGCTCATCGATGTCCATTTTAAAACACATAATCTAAAACACAGAAACAAAAGAGAATCGAATAAATTCGAATGCCTGTTACTGGCTTTCGAGTTTGCGTCCGCAAACTGAGTTTTTATGGAAAGAAACCGTTTCCCTAGCTTACATTTCGGTCGGTACAAGGGTCGCGTGATCCCTTTCCGTGATGCGGCTGACCAATATCAAGGTTATGCGGCTTGAAATAAATGATGTGTCAAATAATAGCACGCCCACCATTGTGTATGTATGTCATAAAATGCCTTGCGTGCGCTCTTGCTGTAATGTATAGAATCCTTAAAGGATTTTTTCCTGTTTCAGAGTGTATCTTGGTGGTTAAATGCCTATCTTGGTTTGTTTAACTGAGCGTGTAAATTCTTGTAACACCATGGGTATAACTGCATTTTTCTTTAGTGTAGCGACGGACGATCTTACTTGATGGCACTTAAAGTTGAAGTTCCCTTCAACCTCAGTTTTATGAGAACTGTTTAATTACCCATAATGGTCAAAATAAAATAATTTTTGTTTTGGCGACAAATAAGAATAATGATGATGGAAGCTAGCCAGGCGACAATAAAATTAATTCTTCTACTAACTATACCAAATATGTAAGAAAATTATTCCTGCTGATAGAGCCGGTTGAAACTTGCTTGTTACTTTATACCTCAATTGAAATGCCTATTAGCTTGCTCTACAAAAGTGGTTCTGTTATCGTTCAAGCCGAAATACAGCAATGCAGTACACTGCTGCTTGTTAACAAAATTTGGTATAAAGCGTGCTATCCGAAAGAATTCATTGCAGCAACCCTACTAGCTTAAATTGAGTTTGATATTCTTGTATAGTTTTCTTTTCTCTCTACACTTCTAGGAGTAAAATATTGCATGCGTACAATAAATGCATGTAAATAGGTGCTTCAAAAGAATCGTGCACAACACGTGGCCACGTGCCAACAAATTAGCCATACCAGCTGAGACCAAATTGAATTTGAACAATGTCAAGGTACCCGAAATGTACAACGCCAGGCAGCAGTACATGTTTAACGATGCGGGATGCTTTCGCAAATATTGGGAGCCCTTTCGGTAACGGATATTTGAGTTACAGACAAACCCCAATTGTAACTTTCACCAGCCCGTAACTTAACTAAACATGGTTACTTTGGAAGCAATTAAAATAGAACTTAAGGGATGTGTACTTGAAAAGTTTTAATATGAAAAGTTGAGGGAAAGGCAGTCTAAAATTGTGTTATGACCGTTTGCCGGAGTGAAAGGCTAAGACAATAAAACGGGAAGTTTTGACAATATCCAATGTTTTATTTGGGAATATAGAGATTATTTCTTTCTCTGAAAAGTTTGACCGTAAAGTTCCTCAAAGTTTTGTTTTTTTTTTAATCTCGATCCTCCTCTGTCTTGTATTGTAGTACCATTTTCCGTTGAGTAAAAGTTAGTCAGATCGCATAAAATATTTCACGATAAAGAATTCGAAAACTTGGATAACCAATGGTATAGCAGAACATTGAGTTCTGTTTACAACAGTACTTTTCAGTGTTCAAGATCGAAGGCATTATTGAATATCACACGAGCATCTAATTGTCAAGATCGAGTGGCTTGCCTTCGAAATGTGACACGTTAGGTGGTTTCCAGACGTTAACAGTGTACCTGGGTAAATGATGTCAAGTAACTTGTTTATCTAAAGTGCTTACTGATGCCAAGTGCTCTTGTTGGAGGCGTGTGGTTTCCTTTTAGTTGAGTTAATATATCTGAACACGTCTAAATGTAGACTACCTACATCGATAACACTTATAACCAACTAAGTTCTCTCAATAATAATATATAAAGACAAAGCTCTTCCCTACAGTGACTGTATATGGAATTATCTTAATTATGTACTCAAGAACTTGATCCCTGTTTACTGGCTTAATTTAGTCTAGCATACGCGGGCTGAGCCACAAAATAAACATTATATATAAGGTTTCTACGATTACACTACTCATATTTCAAAGGTTAACGAATCAGTGCGTGGTAAACATAATGCCTTGTCTATCCGAACCGAAGTAGCGGCGTAAACCGCCTAATTCAATGTGATTCAAATAGTTTAAGACTTATTTGTGTCGGATTTGTGATTCTTTGTTTGTTATTAATTCTTTCTAATAATATAAGTACCTACCTATATAATTTATATAATATAAATATGTAATATACCAAATTACAACGGCACATGAGTTCAGCGTGATAACAGGTGAGCCCATCGCCGCTCTATGCTGTTGGATGTATGTGCAGTATTTAGTCCGTTAGTCGCCTTTTACGGCACTCAAGGGAAGAGAGGGGTTGGTAGTATTATTTTAGTGCGCCGCTATACCAATACTCTTAAACTTAATGATTAATAAAATAAAATGTTTATTTCCTTAGAGTATTAATTAAAGGGCTTAACAATGTTTATTGTCCTTGAGTTTTTAACATTGCGGCACAATTAATATAGTACATCGGTATAGTTATATATGTAAGTGACCATGCTAGTTGAATAGGTAATATTTATTTCCATCAATGTATTCAAGCCACTTTGATGTTTACTTAGCTTTAACTTTACCATAATATACCTACGCTGTATTATAGAGCTCTTCCCGTATTCCTTAGAATTCGTAAACCTAGACAGAGCAGTCCTATAGAAAGGGTAAAGGTCTTCAAATACACACATATTAGGCGCAGGGCGAGAGTCAGACATTTTATTATTATCCTTGCTATCCCCTAGATACCGGCGAAAAGGTATCGCGCCCGGAAAATAAAAGAGTCCCTATGGCACCAACGAAATATATTCCCCATCCGTAAATTATAAGCACCTCTGTTGTTTCATTATGCTTCTAAAACGTTCAAATTATGTTAATACAATTAAATGTATTTTGATCACGTCGCGATGCGTTCGCAAATTTGACAGGCACTCGCTGTAAAGTTCGCGAGTTGGAAAGAGCCCTTGTTTGCATAATTCAAGCTAGAATTATACGCTTCTTGAATTTGCAGCGAGGCAATGAACGACATAATTCCATTACGAATTTGGGTCTCGGCCGGTACACCTAGGGCTTGTGGGATTTCCTTGATATGATTTTGATCGGAGCGAAGCGGAATAGACTAAATATAGACTAAAGTGTGACATCGGAGTTTGGGTATTAATATTAATTTGATAAAAACACTCTGAGCGTCTATCTAAATCGAAATATTGAATGATATGTGACATAAGAGGATACTGAAGTTTGAATTGAACTTTAGAATATCCTTATTTCTCTTATGTATGTTAAATATATAATTCATTCTCAGATAAAATAGTCCAGAGTTAGCAACAATAATCTTAAAAGCTATGTAATAATGTAGTAACGTGTACCTAATTTTATATGAAACATATAAAAATATGTTTTTATTTAAGTAGTGCAATTGCATTACTTGCTTTGTAGCATAACTTAAGAAACTATAAAGGTTTGTGAACATATTCAGTAAAAGTTATATAATATGCTTTTATAATAACAGCATTTTAATACGCCGTTTATCATAAAAACATCAGTAAAGGTACGTACAAAAAATTACTGTACCTACACGACACGTGATCCTATAATTACTTGTCCATGTATTAAGAAATAACACGAAATCTGGGAATTCAATTTATAAATCATTGCTTCTATTTGTATTTTAATTGGTGATACTATATAAAAGCTAAAGCTGTATTTAGTTGGAAAGGCATGGAAGCATAATAACGAAGGTCGCTGAGTCGGACGCGAGTCTTATACTCATTGCAAACGTCTAAATGTTCCAGTGACCGTCTGAGCCAAATAAAGAAAAGTTCCTTGAAATAAGCTACCACCAAATAAACAAATGTTACATTTACATTTAAAATACGTCTCAAATCACTAAGATTTAACATAAGTGCTTGAGTTCGCAAATACATTACAATCATTATTACTTAGTACCTAATAATTATTTAGTTAGGTGGTCAAATGTGACTCGGGATAGGGAGGAGTGGATACGTTCAGGGGAGGCTTTTGCCCATCAGTGGAACACAATGTTATTATATAAAAAAGTACTATGATTTGATGTGCTCCGTCAATGGCTCGTGTAACATAAAAAATGAGTTTAATCTGAGATTAAGGGTAGTATATTAATAATTCGCAGGACATAACTGACCGTCCTCGGGGTATATGTAAGTACGTGCGTGACCCGCTCGGTATCATATAAACCGGTTGGTTAGGGCGGCTCGCGCATAACGAAAGAGGTATCCCTACTGTTGAACTTTTGAAATAAATTAATGTATTAACGCCTCAGTGGCCGAGTAATCAAGCGCTTGACTCGATATCCAGAGGACCCGGGTTCAATTCCTAGGTCGGGCGAAGAGTGTTTTCGAATTGTTCGATGCATAACCTGGGTTTGTGATTACCAATCCGCATTTGGTGGTGATTCAACCAATGTCCATCAATTGTAGTGTGTACTTGATTTCAATGATCGAGGCCTTTGCATTGCAGCAAACATGATCTACATACTCTTTTCTCTCTTTCTCTCTACTGGCTCTACTAACGGGGATGTGAGGGACATAATCACGTCGCGATCTACTAATAAATTTTCGTTTTTACTTTTCACCAGTATGGCAACACTCAAATCATTTTGACATTATATATTTCTATTACTGGTGGGTATAATGCAATCGTAGAAGTTAAGGTACATTGATTAATGTTAAACTATACTATAATGTTGGTAGTATACATAACTTGCGTAATACTTACCTACTTTGTGTATTCATCGCCTGGTTCAATGTCCTAAGTTGGTGAGTAAAGAGTTCTATCTCGTAACAACAACTAAGACTTATCCTACCAAAGTGCCTTCCAATGTACAAAAAAGCGTAAAATATTCATAATATTTCCTCTTTATTTTTGTACTACCATCATCATCAGTCAGTCAAAAGTCATCTACTGTTGGACTAATGCCTCCCCCAAACTACTCCACCACTTTAGGTATTGTGCTGTTCGCGTCCAGCGGCTATATTAAGACTTAATAGTGACTTTATTATTGTTTTCCAAATTTCGTATCTTATCTTGGTGGGGTATCTGTCGAAGTTTAACTCTCGCAGTAACACGTCGACCCATCGGGATCTTTGTGCAAAAAGTTAACGCGAACACTACACACTCAAATAAAAAATTGATATAGGTAGGTACTGGTACAAAGTGTTCCATTTATAATATAAAAGATATTATATCACAATTTGACTTTGACTATTCTTATCACAATAAAATGGAATCCAATTGACAACTTGTTTCGAACAACTTCAGATGTAATGAAGTAATTTCATATCTCCGCGATCTTTATAAGAATTCTCATCCAGTAACAGTTGATTCGATAAAATGCCTCAGCCTGCTTCCTGGGAGCATGTTTTTCCTATAACCCTCATAAATCAAAGGCCCAGTACTTTTTGTCTGCAGGTAATTCGTATAAGGTTGAAACGAGGTCGGCTTCAGTATGCTATGCCATTCACTCAGTATAGCGGTAGTGTGCAAACCCTTTGTGCTTATGTACTTATCCACAAAGTTCAAATTGAAGAGATTATTTTACCTTCACGTAATGTTATATCTTTGCAATACTTTAGACTTTATAAGTATTAAATAGATGCGATAGTTAGCGATGTTCTAGTTTAAAGGAAATTTATGAAATTTGAAATCATGAGCCCATAATGAGGGCGCAAGTTATAGGTACATAAGGTGCTGCCTAGCGTACTAGAATATTTAATTTTCATTAAAACTTTACAACATTAAATTTACTTACATAAAGAGATACATATATACATATAATCACGCCTATTATCCCCAAAGGGTTAGTCAGAGACTAGGCAATGAAGACAGCAAAAGCAGTCCTCTACCATAGTCCACATTTCACCAAATAGCGACTGCACATGTGCTCAGGGTGACAAGCGTTGAACAGTCTTTAGTCCGTTAGTCGCCTTTTACGACACCCAAAGAAAGATGGGGTGGTAGTATTCTTTAGGTATTCGTAAAGAGCTGATAATAATGGTACTAAAATAACAAGAGTGACAATATGGTTTTAAGCCTCTTCGTGCTTCGAAAAGCTGATAAAGCCGGTGGTTTCGGTTATTCTCGTGAGATATATCAATCGTTGAAACCCATGAACCCGCATTGGGCCAGGGTGGTGAGTTACGCACCAAAACTTCCTAAGCTCCCCATGTGCAGCTAACCATGTTGGAGGACTTTACTCAAAAACGTGATGCTTATGGGCTGATGATAATCAATGATATTATAAATAAAATACAAAAAAAAAAAATGGAATAATTTACTCTCATTACAATTTCACAATACAAAATTGAAGCAAGACAAACGTAAAGAGAGCGGAACGTTACCGACATTTTAGCAAGTTGGAAATTAAATTTGATCCAACGAAGCGTTTATTTGGAAATGCAAAGTCTGTTTCGATTGAAACCTTTTTAATGAATGAGCACGACAAAGTTATTCGCTTCACAGCGGCGGGCGTGACGTAGACGACCGACAATAGTCGGCGCGAGTTGGCGTCCGAACTAACGCCGACTTACCTACACTACTTTGTATCATCATTGTCAGTCTAGAACCGTCCCTGTGCTGGGCAGAGGCCTTCCCACTTGGACAATAGTGCGTGGGGAGATTAGTTAGGCCCTAAGTCACCACCAACTCAAATTAATCCTTAACAAATTCTTTTGCATGTCAAAACGTTTTACACTAAGTAAATATTTTTATATTTATTTATACATGTTATTATAACAACAACCAGCTTTCTCGTCGTACTACCTAGTCATGTCGTCGTTAGTCATTTTCATGTCAACTTGTAAGTACTACATTGCCTAGGAAAGTAGTCAGATTTTGAACAACATTTCGCGTGTTACGTCTGCGTTATCCGAATGTTCTATGTTGAACTGTTATCGAATTTCGCCGGAGCGGTTTTAATCAGTCGCTCGCGATAGGAATATTTGTGTACCCGTATAGAACCCGTTTATTTTTAGTTTCATTCCCATCTTCGTTGGTGGGAGCGGATGGGCAAAGTCTATTTGGCTCGGCTTAATAGGGCTTCCGGGGCCCTAATTACATTACGGATGTGTATGGACCATTTTAATGTTGCGGATAAATCTTAATTTCTTGCTTCATTTACATTTACGTGATAGTCAAATATGTATGATATAAACAAGCAAAGGTTTCGCATTAAAATTATAATGATAATATTTTTTGTTAACATTTTGACGTCGATAAAATACTAGACATATGTTCTGGTAATTTGAAAGTGACCAAACACGTCGTCGAGGTTCAGACATTTTTAGTGATTTATTTAATTAAAACATCAAATCTCTACAAAAACAATATCTATCTAGATTTCTTTATAGGTTTAATTGTGATTAGGCAATGCTTGAGCTGGCGTAGTGGATTATGGTCTTCGCATGTGCTTATTGTTCAGATTAAGGCTCGAACCCAGCAGATGAATATATTTTATTTGATGATGACAACAAAAAACAAAAAAAAAATAACACATTACGATAAAAAAAAGTTATACAGTCTCTAAGTGCCATAAACGGAAGGTAGCGAGCTGAGCAAAACGGTCGCAACAAAGCTTTGCCTCTCGCGTGTTCCTGACGCGACTTTGACTCGCAAACCTTTCAGCGATAGAGCACATCACGTTTATTTTCATCTTGTTTATCCCCTAAGGAAAGCAAGATGCATCTGGTACGGACAGCGCCTTATTGTTTCACTTTCGTGTGACGTCATTTGACAGAAAAACATAATGTTATTTTTACTACTATGTACATGAAACTTGTATAACAGACGCTTGTAACACATTTTATAATGACAATTGAATTATTTTTAAATATTCAAGAGATTTTCTATTAAATCAAAATGACAATAATTAATTCTCAATAGTTCACATTATTAAACACAGTCATTTTAATGTATATGTAGGTTTAAAAATTTTCGTTTTTGCTGTTCCTTAACGGCCGTGACAGGTATTCGAATTCAGAGATTCCATGCATTCAGTAAAAGCTCTGAATGCGCCGCAGCCTACGTCTGAGACAGCAATCATCCATTGCAGAGGCTCTAATAATACCTTCTATTTACACATGCTGTCCGGAAGGACGGCTCAATTGATTCAAATGGATCATACAATCCGGACGCCTGTGTTGTGTAGCCGGGCTAACCAACATGCAGTTCGCCATACAGTCCGTATTGATCACGTACATTTAAACACACAAGCGGTAGCTCCAATTCACTTATTCACTCACCCACGATGAGTTAGTTAATTAAGTTTTTTGTGCATTTTTTTACACTTCACCCCTACCGTCTTCAACATCACAATAAAACATCGGTACACATTCAGTAAGTAATTAAGTGGCAGTGTAGAGCAAAATATAATCTAACTACTGATTACTAACTACGATTACAATTTGTAGTTAGTAATCATAATATTAGATTACATGAAGTAATCGTAAGAAGTAGTTAAGCATTATGATTACTAACTATAAATTGTAGTTTCAATACGTTTACGTGATTACTTTTTGTAACTACCTACGTTTACTTCTATTATAAAGACAAAACGCGCGCGCGCGTCATCGCGTCGTTCACGATCACCACATTATGCATCGACTAATCAGTTGCTTGCTAGAGCGAGAGCGCGCTACACGTGGGGTGTCGACAAGCGCGGCGCCGCCGCCACCGCGCCGTCTTCTTCGGCTCCAGTGGAAAGACTATTTTCATATGCGACAATGATAAATCACCCTAAATCACACAAGCTATCAGATGAAATGTTCAAAAAACGTGTTGTATTAAAAGCTAGTTTAAATTATTAATTTGAATCTATTATTTCCAAGATGTTTGCTGTGCAAAGTTGATTTTTTTATCTATCAATCTAAATCAAATATCCCCTCGTGCTATTGTCCACGTGGGAGGCCTGTGCCTAGCAGTGGGACGTTAATAGGCTGATAATGATGAATCTACAAAATAATATATTAATAAAAGTTTCACGCAAATCTTCTCAGGTATTAACTCAGCGCATGAAACTGAACAACTTTTGCTCTACAAACTTTTTTCCGAAGACTCATTATAATCGGAAATTCATACCATTTAGTAAGTCACATGATCAGTTTGTATCATAATCTGAATTATTTTTTTGCATTTCGGGAAGATCAAAAGTGGTTCAATTTCATAGGCTGAGTTACCACCTGAAAGGTTTTGCGTTATTTCATTATCACATTGTAAAAGCACCTACGCATCTATTTACAAATCGAAATTTTATATTCATCGATAATAAAAAACCTTAATAAATTTAAGGTTTTTTGTATACCACCGATTATGAGGTTATTTTGTAGAATATAAAACATCTTCTGTTAGCCATTTCTTTTAACATTTTAATTTTTAACTTTATTACATGATTAGTTATAAATTAGGATTTTCTTAGAATGAAAGTAATCAGTAGTTATAACTACTCGATTTCAGCAATCAGATTAACAACTAGTATTTGTAACTTGATTATTGTAGTTAGATTACATGTAATCATAACTCATTGTAGTTAACTACTTTTAATCGTAGTTAGTAGTTAGATTACAAAATAGTAGTTAACTATGCCCAACACTGTTAAGTGGCATACTTTTCTGGCTGTATTCGTTGTGGGTGATGATAGGATAGTTAAAATATATATAGAAAAAAATCAAAGGAAATATCTCTATACCTGAAGAGGCCAAAGCATATTTTGTCTGTAGTTTTGTGTCTTAATGTACTAACATCCGGTTTCAAGACATACAACCATGTACGACTATTATCCCCGAAGGGTTAGTCAGAGATTAGTCAATGAGGACCGCAGAAGCAGTGTACTGCCACAGTCCAAGTTTCAATAACATCAAATGTGGAAAGATAATCACGACTTCTGGTAATTTTTCCATAGTATATACAATTTATATATGTGTTGTGCATATGTGTGTTAGCACATCATATTCAAGTAGTTAACATTAGAATTATTAGATACCGACATCGATGTTGACAATACTATTTTAATAATTATTATTTTTATTATTTACCCTTTTATAAAATTAATTTGTTTCATGTATCAAAGTAAAAACACCACTCCAGATTTATTACCAATTGCCTAAAAACTTTATAATGATAATATTTATATCGAAATTGTCAATTGTTTAATAGGCATCATATCTTTTTTTAATAAGATTTTACTTATTTTTTTATTCTGTCGTGAAATACAAACCAATATTTTTACGGAATGTTGTTAATTTTTCAATATGATATATCAAATTATTTTTGTCATATCGGACATATCGAATAAGTCACATGGAGCGATGATAAAATAATATTACTGCGTCGTCCCTCACACTTATTGCTACGTTTCCTAACTGTCACAACATATAGGTAGCTACATAAATAGACTTCATCTATAAATACGCTGAGTTAGGTTGAGGAAATAAAGCGATCGTATTGGTGGATTATTTCCGTACACGCCAGTCATCTTTCTTACTTGAATTTGATAAATCACTGATCTCACAGAGAGCACGAACGGAAAAACAAAAGAAAAAATAGAAAAAGTATTTCGCAGTAATACAGAGTGAAAATTAATCATTCAATAAGCAAAAACAAAAATAAATTACATACAAACATTTTATTATAATGATAGTCGCATTACCGAAGCGATAATCAGAGACGCTTTTCACCAAATAGCGGCTTCACATGTGCTCTGCGTGACAGGTGGTGAGCCCATCGCTGCTCCCTGTTGGAGTATGTGCAGTCTTTAGTCCGTTAGTCGCCTTTTACGACACCCAAGGGAAGAGAGGGGGGGGTAGTAAGCTTTTAATGAGCCGCTACGCGACACGGCTGCTAAATTACTGTAAGTATTAAAATGTTAAATGTAAAAAAATAATAAAGTAGACGTAAATTTTAATTTCAATAAAAACGACATTAATTTTTTGATTACACTTCTTGTCATCCGTCAGGTACTCTACCGATTAGGCTATTGTGTCTACTGACAAAAGTGACAGTCATCTATGGTTAACAATGAACTCATCGACATGCCAGTATTTTAGGGGTTCCAGGTGAAGTGTGCTTTCATCTTCAACCTTATCTTTGCTTACCATCATGCGAGATTAAAGCCAAACACGTCTCGGGTATAAAAAAAAACTGATCATAACGTAAACTTTTCTAAAATTTTAAATCGTAATAGGATTCTGCGTTTGAACCTAATTATGAAAATCCCTTATGCCATTGACTGTACCCAGCAGTTCATAACACTGAACGGCAATGGCCAATATACATAGCAAAGTTCAAACCAAGTTCAGTGTAAATAACCGAATTGATTGTATCTAAGCTTGAATGTGTAGTAGTAAATTGTGTTTGGGCCAGGCCTCTGTTTAAAGGCCAAATCAAACAATTGTTAAGCTCCAATCAGGGTACGAGGGGTGACTACGCAACGATGTTTTCTTGACTGTTTGTGCTTTAGCATAAAACTCATTATAGTAGTGGGTGGCGTACGTTTGGTTTGGTTTAAATATTAGAACGGCCCATTATTCAGTATCAGATGTAATAGAAATGGTAAAAATAACTAATTGGATATCTATCTAATAGTTCCTTAGAGCATTAAATGCTCTTACAAGTTTTCGGATGTAATGACACATTGAAGAAATCATCAGTTGTATAATATATCTCAATAAGACTTAAGTAAATAAATACGAAAATAACATAATTATGTTATAATAAGTCTTACCTACGAGTATATAATAAAATTTACCGTTCTAAATAGTCAATCTTAGATAATGATAATATAATTATAATGATTACCATAGTTTCAAAAATTGTACTCTTTACCTTGTAAACCTCGACAAACAGTTACTGACGCGATCCCTTTTGTTTCAGTTTCGACACTCGAGTGCCGGGTCCGACGGCCCACTGGACGGACGAAGCCTTCAGCGAACGCGCTCAGTGGCTCAGCGGCACAGCCTCGTCGCTGCGACTGCGGGACGTGCAGTCGCGCGACCGGGCGACTTACCGGTGTCGCGTCGACTTCCAGGTGTCGCCAACTAGAAATTATAGGATTGCGCTTGATGTTATCGGTGAGTAATCCATCCTTATTTACTCAGCTTCTGTAAAACCTGACAAAATAGAAATCCAATTCAAGAATGTAACCTCTAGGAGTCTTCGTGATATAGACTACTAGCAGACCGCCGGCGACTTCGTTCGCGTGGACCCCGTACTTACCCCGTGACGAATTTTCAAAATGTCTCCCCTCCCAAGAACACTTATCGTGACGTAACTAAAATAGTTAGACATATGCTATCGCGACACTGTTTGTAGATAATGGTGTGTTCTGCAAAGTCATAGTACATTATTTTATTCTATCATCGATAGTTTTCTTAGCGCACGCGATTTAAGGAATTTATTTGAGTTTTAGTAAGGACCCCTAATTTTTTTTTAATATAATATAGCCTATGTCATCCGGAGAATCTCGTAGTGTAGCTTTACAACGGTGAAATTTTTTTTTAAATCGGTCTTGTAGTTTCGGAGAAACAAACAAACAATCAAATCTTTCCTCTTTATAATATTAGGATAGATGTAGGGTATATTTCTGTACCACAATCTTAGATTAAAACAAAAAGGTTTTAATCTAAGACTATACAATTCATGAAAATCGTTTCATTGGTTTAAGCGTGAAAGCGTAAGAAACAAACAAACGAACTCACTTTATCATTTATAATATTAGTTAGGACTAGGATACAATTATCATACTAGACTAGAGTAAAAAATAATTTAAAAGTTCGGTGTCAAAGTGATATTCAGTCATACAACTTCAAATGATTTTTATTTATACTTATAGATAAACAGGACGTGTGTTACCAAAGCGCACTTCAACCTAATATTAGAATCCATAATACCACTAATATTCTTTAAAGGTTGTAAGCACCGCAGCCATAACTTTTTACTTTCTTGGTCAACATCGTTGTCACAGTTCATTGTGTCTTAGAGTCGCATAAGTGCCAAGCCGCTGTCTAGTAAGAGCCGCCAACTAGAAATAATAGGATCGAACTCGATGCTTATATCCTATTAGAGGACACTCACGTCATCGTTCGCGTTAATATCGAGTTACCCCTAAGGAAACTTGTTTCCTACTTTACTGTCTTAGTACCTATGTGGGGAGTATGGACTTCTCGGCCACTTGCTAACTGTATACTTGTCATTCGAAAAGTTCTGTGGTTTTTAGAACTATTCTCTCGTTTACAGCTTTTGAACTGGGCAAAAGTCTTCTTTGTATTCTACCAGTTATTTCACCAATCTACTCCTGGAGGTACTTACAATCGCTGCGGTAATCCTCACTCACTATCAGCCCCCCTAGACCAGTAGCAATCGCTCCATGTCGATTCGTTAGCATTTGCAAATAGTTAGTGTTGGTAGATAAGTTTATAGATATTTAGTTATTGTTCACAATTATGTAACAATAGCAGACCGCCGTGGAGTCGCGTGGACCCCGTACCCCGTGACGAATTTTCAAAATGACTCCCCTCCCAAGAACACTTATTGTGACGTAACTATAACAGGAAGACATACGCTATCACGATACTTTTTGTAGATAATGGTGTGTTCTGCAAAGCCATAGTACATTATTTTATTCTATACTCAATATTTTTCTTAGCGCACGCGATTTTATAAAAAATATTTGAGTTTTAGTAAGGATCCCTATTTTTTTTTTAAATATAATATAGTCTATGTCACCCGGAGACAGTGTAGCTTCCCAACAGTGTAATAATTTTTTAAATCGGTCGAGTTGTTTCGGAGCCTATTCAATACAAGCAAACAATGAAATATTTCCTCTTTATAATATTAGTATAGATTAGCTCTTAAAATTCTTAAATTACTTTTTGTGGCGTATCGTTGTCATAAGTCACAAACATTCTTCATTACGCTAATATACACACTTAATAAATAACACACTTCGACAAGATACCATTGCTCGCGGTGACGACTAGTCGTTCGACGGTTTTCTAAATAGGGGTTAGTACAACATGTATTTGAATATCAGATCGCGTACAGAGGCAAATATTGATAATTACCGGTCTATCGGCGAACCAGAAATGGACGCCGCGAATGGCATTAATGCAATTACCGGGACAGCTATTATTGCCGCTAATAGAGGCGAGTTTAAAACATATGGCCATTTGGACGCAAAAACAACCAGATTGCTTCTGATGGGAAATCGTTATGGTTAATAATGTACGTAAAGTGTAGATTAGGAAACATGTTACTTGATTTTACAACAAAATACGACCACTTAGAAATAGAAAGCACATTAAATAATGTCGTAAGTAATTGGAAAAAGTAAAATAAAAATACAGCCTATAGAGGTACTGCCCCACTGCTGGGCAAAGGAAATTTTTTGAAGGCATTGAAATCAAGTAGTCGCTATATTACTAATTTTTGTTGGCTATAAGGGTTTATACATTTCGGATTCCTACACAAACTTCCAAAAAAAAAACGTTTATTTAGTTTAGTTATAGCGATACAAAGTAAATTGCAATTACTTAGTCAGCTAAATAATTCTTTTTTTACACGTTTTCTACAAAGAATTTAGATTTCTGTATCTTACCTTAGCATGCACAGTTTCGTCATGCTCATTGGTGAGGTGGGCAAAAGCCAAAATAAAATATAAAACCTGAAAAAGAAAGAAATTGCTAAATTATTTTGACTAAATTGACACGTTTTCTTGTCATCTGTCAGCTGTTGTGATGTAAAGTAACATCTCATCATCATCTGTAAAGTAACATTAAGGTTATCAATCTGCAATTTATTTTCAAATGAGATAATGGTGGTTGGTTTGTAGTAGGTAAGTAATCGTATTAGAAAATCTCTTTGAGAATTAAACCAATGCTCTAAGGAAAATCTTCATGATTTATGAATAAAACGGGTTAGTGATGTTCTCGATATCATCAAAGTATATCATTTCATGTACTTAGGACATAAAATCTCTTTTTTGTATTTAATGATATTACGTAAGCCCTAAAGCCTTAGAAGTAAAATACGAGAGGTCAAAGAGAGATTTACTTGTTGCCCAAAAAGACATTAAAAAGAAAATGTCTGATACTAATGGCGATAAGGCTCTTAATTCTAAATATAGCAACATATCTTACTTGGATTCAAAGGCTTTATACCAATCACAGAATGCTGATCTCGAAATAATAGGCAAAAACTTTAAATTCTCACCTTTTAGGGTTCAATTTATTGACATACTTTTCTTTGACATAATAGGTGATTAGATTTTCCACGATAACAATTTCAAAACTTAGGAAGCAAATAATGTTTTTTCACGATAATAAATTCAAACTAATAAAGCATACAATGTGTGTAGAATCGTAGTAGGCGATAGCAAGCTGTTGGTATCTGGCTACCCCTTCGGGAATCGCTCGCGTACTCATACATACTCGTATGTCCGTATGTATTGGAATGGTATGATTTTGTAATTAATGCTGACATAATTTGGATAACAGCTACTGAATTAAAGTTTTAAAAGAATGTACCTAAAAGATAACGATTTGAGCGTTTTAACGCTTGCGTTTTTCACACACCAATTATGTCAGCACTAATTATAAAATCATACCATTACAATCAAATATTAAGAATGTAACTAGTTTTAAATGGGTAAAAATCGTAACTTTAAACCGAAAGAATAGGTGAATATCCTATTCCTTCTTTGTGCTTGCAGTTGATTTCAGGCTGTAGAAGGACTATCCTAACATCTGTCTTTTAAAAAAATGCGTAGAAAAAAGTGGTACCCAATTGGTTCTTTTTCAAAAAAAAAGTCAAATGTCAAAATATATATATTCAATAAACTCAATTAATAAGTACTTTGAATCGTCCAAATCTTTTGAACGTACCACTTATTCAGGACATAATTTTTTAACGGGTGCATGAAACCACAGCGCACAGAAGCAACGACATTTTATTTTGTTACTACATTGTGTGTGATTTCTGTGCACATTGTAATGTGCGTGTGTGTGTCAAAGAAAATAATTGTATGTTATCAGTCATTTCTAGTAAAAGTAAAACTAAAGTACATGAGGGATTTTTCCAAAATTTCAAGTAAGGAACCCTGTCTGATTAAGCTGAACCACTTGCGACCAGCTTTTTTGTGTTTTAATAAAATAACTCAGCCCGAAACAGGGGGGTAACAAAAGCTATGAAAAGTCGTCGCCGCGCGCCGCGCGTACCGCTGGGCAATCTCGATAAGAACTGGTGCGATCGTAAACTTGACCCTACTTTATCCTCGCGGAATCAACACGGAAACTTCGGGGAAAAGTCCAGGCGAACTCGGATGATTTACGTTCCGACGCTGACAGTAAAAATGTGGGTTAGTTTGAGAATTAAAATTTTATTACGACTCCGACGAGGGCATCGCTGATAGGTTATCGGTACAAGACTTTTTATGTCCTTACATTTTGAATTGTCACATGACATTACGTTATTATTATAATATTGTTTGGCGTTAAAGCTTTATCATAATACGAGTACATTTTTTTATTTGGCACATGATTTTTTAAAATTATTTTTATTAAATTTTAATTTATTCAATTACTAGATGACTCGGTAATTTCGTTCCACCTATATATTTGTGAAAAATATGGTCAAAACTTAATACAAAATTTTTCGGTCAGCATATTTGGCTAGTGTCAAGTTAATAAGTTATAGTCAAAGTAGATGATAATGAGTACTAATAAACGTTTAATAGTAAACCCCTTGAGACTCAATAGAGCTGTGGGACTTTATTCAGATTTCACACGGACTTCTTGAGAGAATCTGAAAAGTGATGTTGCAAGTTTTTGTTTTATTTGCCAAAACTCATGTACGTTCACGAACACATAACAGTTATTAATCCACCATTATTACAGATTAATATTCGACGAAACACAAATAAAAGAAAGTAAAACAAAACTGCAGACATGACGCTTCATTTTCCCGCCAAGAAGTCCACAATTACACTTTTTTTATTTCTGAAACAGAAATGTTTTGTATTCCAACAAAACAGACCAAAGAGATCGGACCTCATACTACAGCTATGAAACAGACACATTTCTGAACGCACCTATAAATATTTGACAATCAAGTGACACTATAAAGTTCTCGCACACTGACAAACTGATGATAGATTTTAATAATAAATAAATGTATTTATTTATTTTCTTTTTTCGACAATCAGCTGTCACTTTTAGACTTTTTTTCATTCTGAAACAGAACTGTCTTGTATTCCAACAAAACAGACCGAAGAGATCGGACATCATACTAGAGCTGTTACGAAACCATTGAGGTACAATAAACTAGAGAAGACACCGCGAAACAAGTTTGTGCGCAACTAAGGTGCAGCCGCAAGGTCCACAACCGCTTGAATCACGCGCAAGCACTGAGGCTGGGCTGCAAACTCAAGTGCGGCCGGAACACAGCAACGGTGAGCGGTGTCTTCTCTATACGTATTAATAATAGCTCAATGTACGAAACAGACAATATTTTGAACGCACCTATAAATATTTGACAACCAAGTATCAATTTTTTATTTTTAAAAAGTCCAAAGTGATGAAATTTTTCACAGCTAGGAACATATTGTATTGTCGTTTTTAGTATTTTCCGGTACTTATTATTTATGTTTCTCACCGTTTATAGCTTCCTTGAGCTTCCACAAATACTTCAAAATCGAAATAAGCCAAATCGGTTCAGCCGGTCTCTAGTTTGAGTGATACAAACGAACAGCTATTTTTTATATATAGATAGAAAGACTTTAAATTGTTCTATTACTAGAACTGAAAAATAACTAAATTAAACTTTAATTAAGACGTTATTCTTGTATATAAAAGTCCGCGATTAATATTAACTTTTAGTCTTTTCAATCTTGCTCTGTTTGACTTTTCTTTTGTCATAAAGAGAAATAGTCGTCGAAAGTATTTTACATACTCGTAGAACATACATACATACATACATATAACCACGACTATAATCCCCGAAGGGTTAGTCAGACTAGGCAATGAGGACATCCCCTTTCCTTACTTCACTAAGTTTATTTGTACTGGCACCTCGAGACCAACCGTTAGGTTATGCAAGAAGTGCCAGACGTCCCTGCGCCAGTAGAACACTCGCGCAGGAGACCACCAACGTTAGGTCTTGACGCCAAATTAGTGCCCGCCGCAGCGCGCTCTTCATTCGGTACTCATAAGACTATTGTCTCAGGAGAGTATCCCCGTGAACACGTGTAGTTCACTGCCTATTGTCCAGATAGGTAACCGGAGCTGTCGAGCTCGCTCACTTCTCGTTGCACGAAGAGCACAACTCGCAGTTGCCACTGCTAGGGTCGTCGACTCTAAAGTCGACTCCCAAGTGTCCACCTTGGTAGCGGAGTAGCACACTCACTTCTCGGAACCCATCCGGGCGCCTAGCCAGTTCCCACGTCCTACGCGGCTGGCTGGACCGGAGACTACGGCATCTAGGAGGCCGCCTCTACTAGTTATCCAGACTAGTACCGGAGATGTCAACATCAATGTCCAATGAGAACCACCGGACAAAGCTGCCAACTATAAGGGAAACTCACGTTCCCCGCAGGACTTTTCGCTTCTGGCCCCTCAGAGACCGCTACTAGGCCCCGCTCGCTGTGCACAAGTTTGGAAGTCCTGGCACACAATACCAGGACAAACGAACATTCCCAAGCTCTACAGCTAACCACACGCCACTACGAGTCCAACCCATGTCCGGATCCCGCCGGAGGCGCCTGGTTAAAGGCACGACCAGCGGGGGGCTTGAACCGGAACCCCGTAGTACCCCTGAAAACACAACAGACCCGTAGTTCCAGTTGCGATACCCTATCTAATTGGGGTCGGTAGATAGGCAATGAGGACAGCAAAAGTAGTCCTTTACCATAGTCCACTTTTCACCAAATAGCGACTGTACATGTGCACAAACATGACAGGTGGTAAGCCCATCGCCACTCTATACAGTTGGATGTTTGTGCAGTATTTAGTAAGTTAGTCGCCTTTTACGACACCCAAGGGAAGAGAGGGGGAAGTAGTATTCTTTCACCGCATCGCGACACGGTCAATACTCATAGAAGCCCGCGTTTTATATTAATTTATACTGTTTTATCTTTCGCGGTTTGTCTTTTCTTTGTTTGTTTGTCAAACTATCTTTGTGATGCAGAAGAGGGCTATTCGAGCAATATATAACTTACAGGCTGGTGACTCTCCCAGAGAGAGATTTAAGGATATAAGTATAATGACAGTTGCAACACAATACATTTATGAAAATCTGATGTATGTTCATAAAAATATAGAAATGGTTTCAAAAATCAGTGATATTCTCAAATTAAACACTAGAAGTAAGAACAAATTAGCAGTACCTTATACTAGGCTCCATAAAATAAATAATTCTTTTAAGGGTCTGTGTGTACGATTATACAACAAAGTACCAAATGATATTCAAAGAAAAGTTTTATTAAAAAGCTTATTATGAAGTGTCAGATTATACAGAAGACAAAACAGCTTGGGTCTGAAATGCTCCAAGTACTCCAACAGCTATTTCTAATTGTCTATAATTAATTTATATAGAGCACCATATTTAATAAAACTATTTACATTCAAATTCGTATTTTGTGTTTTATGACCTGGTAACGACATATAATATATATATATTTTGTAAATGTCGTTGCTTCTGTGCGCTGTGGTTTCTTGCGCCCGTTCTTTGCCACAGTTAAAAAATGACGTCCTGAATGGGTGGTAGGTTAAAGAAATGGACGATTCAAAATAGGTACTTATTAATTGAGTTTATTGAATAAATATATTTTGACTTTTGTACAACCAAACACTCACCTTTACTGTAGTTTCGATTGAAAAATACAACTACAGAAAGAACTGAAGAATAAATACCGTTATCCCTAAAATAAAACTAAAAGCTAATAAAGTTGTCTAAGTATACCGAGCTCAGAGTGGCTTAATGGAAGCGGCACAAGAGATATCGCACCTGGATGTGGAATACGTGCTGCAAAAAAATACGCGCTGAAAGCCTTAAGGTCATGCGCGGGGCGAACGCGGCCATAACGGCCTTGCCTTAAGACGCTGATAATAGTTAAATCAGCTGAACCACTCGCAGATACGTTTGACAGTTGAATGAAATGAAAAAGTTAGTGATTTTAAAATTAATTACAAATGGTTCTTACATGGTTGAAACAGTTCTCCCTTAAACCACGTTTTAACACCCACCCACGTACGTATCCACAGGACGTAAGTGTTTGTTCCTTCAAATATTCAATTAGTTTAACATTTAGTACATATCCGTTTATTCACTTTGTAACACTTCTTATAACAATGTTATTTTCATTATCGCCTAACATATTATTAATATCACATCTTTGTAACAATTTAACTCTCGTCTAATTGAGTGTTTCCTTAAGGAGCGAAGTAAAACGACATGTGAACTCAACTAAAAGTAACATAAAATCAAGATAAGTAAGCTCGAGGGATCACGCTTGAATAAACTTTCTTTCCTCACAACTTTTTATTGACAAGAGTAAGGTTTGTTTTGAGACATCTCAAAGCTCATTTTGACACTTAATAAATCTCATTTCAAAGTTCCTCAAGTCAACAATGATATAACATTTCTTGAAATAATAATAGTAATGTATCATAATGAGAACGAACGTAGTACCTAGCTACGTTTTAAATTTGATATGCCAGATCTAAGAGTGGAGGTTGTGTTATCGGATCATGATATTACATGCTAGATGCCACTTACCAAGAAACTTGCCGTTTTGTGGTTTCTGAACGGGCGAAATTCACATTTCAGCCTGGTCCGCACTTATGCGGAACGTACGAAACAATGAACGGGCGCCAGCTGTTCATTCCAGTAAGCGATATGGTTGCGGGGGAATGGATATGAAAGCTCCGCATGATTACGGAGATCCTCCTCTGAATACTCATATCGCGGAACCTTTTGTTTCGAGTCAACGAAAACATTTCCATTTCCTCGGCCGTGATCGAGCCTCTAGTTTGTTTATCTGCAATTCAAAGATATCCACGCACTCGTTCCACGTTCAATTCTCGATATCGTTTTGATTTATGTATACAATTATCGTCGGATAACCAAAATAAACGCAGTTATTTACATAAACGAGTCGGAATGAGCGAGCTATTTAAAACACGGGCTATTTGGTGCGCAATCTGACATATATTTGTTGATTTGTTTTATTAATGGTTAACCTGCATGTTATAATAATTAAAGAAAGATTTTTTATAAGGTATATTTTGTAAGTAGGCTCTTTATTATCTAGTCTAAGATCCGAGTATAGAACGACCTCCACCGAGAAGGTTAATGGATGAAAAGTATTTTATATCAAATTTAATATGTTAAATAATATATCGCGAGTGGGTTGGCTGAAAAATTTCAGTTCAGTACCATTAATGATTGATTTAGTATAAAAAAAATATTTTTTTTTTACATTTCACTGGTTTGGTGTGTGTGTTTGTAATGAGCTTATCTTTATATAAACCAAATTTTTTATTATTTAACCAGACGGTTGCAAATTACTAATATTGACTTGCCTGTTTACACCTGCCTACCCAATGTTATGACAGGAAAAAAATAGTAAACCTAACGTTTGCATATTCTATAGGCTTCATACTTTCGATTGGTACCTATGTAATTTATCTATTATCGAAACAAGTGCATTATTTAAAAAAATATTTTTAAATATTTAATTAGTCATATACTGGACTAAAATTTTAATGTGTATTTATATTTTTCAATGCAGATCTTTTTAATCGCCTTAGTGACAGAGTGGTTCACCGCTCGGCCAATACCCGGAGGTTCTAAGTTCAATTACCATGTCGGATAAAATGCTGTCGATACATAGATTTAGCAAGCGTGCTGATTTACCCAATACCCATTAATAGTGGCGATGACTTCGTTTCAATGGTTGAGGCCTTGCCCAACAGTGGGACCGTATAAAAAGGGTTTACTAGATCCTAATAGTCAGTTTTCTATAAGTTCAGTGGGTCGGAATAAACTGTAATAGGTTTGATGGGAAATTAATTCAATTCAAAAGTGTTATTGTGTCTATTATTATGTAAGTCCAGTGTGTTCAACATTAACAATATGGTACTCAGGAACAGTACTACCACCTATTAAGGCCGAAGGTCCAATATTGCTATGGACTCGAGTGTAAGTGGTACGTCACTGGCAACAATGAACCTGAGCTAAAACCAGTGCCTCCTTCGAACAACTCGACTGGATAGTTAGGTAACCAGACGATTAACTAAATGCTCCAGTAAGATTAAAAAGTAGATTTTCTAAAACATAACTTTCAGATCAAACTGTCATCGTTTCCGACTTCTTCATACCGACTTTACATTTAATTTTAGTCTCGGATAACTTTGTTTTAAAAGCAATATTTTGTGGATACCATACGTGTCAAGTTATTACGATAGACCGATTGTTGTGCACAATAAAATATCTATCGTTTTTTGTTACAGAGCTCCCCAGTAAGCCGGTGATCTTTGACGAATACGGCAAGGAGATATCCGGGATCGCAGGTCCTTACAACGAAGGAGGAGATTTCAAACTTATTTGCTCCGTAAACGGGGGTAAGACCGTGTATTTTGTTGTGCGAATTTCCTTTGGCAAGCGCGCCACTTTGTCTTCACAGGGGATATAATTTGATTGGTGTATGGGAAAGGACATAGAATAAATGATGAGTTTTAGCATTAGGTACTCCCGTGCCAGATGCGTAGTCCGTCAATCATGGCCGATGCGAGTGTATCGTTCACTTTATTCCTTTTTGCTGTAGTCGGTCCGTGGGCTTTCGTGCAATTCAATTTGCTTTGAAGATTAAGATCTCTTTTGTCTTACTCAGTCTGATTTTTGACGTCGTTCCGGAGATAATTCAGTCTTTCCTAAGAAAAGGAATTAGTTTAACGGAAATTATATTTTATGTAGGAGCAGGCTAATATGCTTTTTTTATGAATGAAGTTCATGTGTATCGTTTATTTTACGTAATAATATTTTGTTAATCCTAGCTCATCGATTTGCAGTTAACTGTGAAATCACATAAACTTAATAATTGACTACAGTATATTGTTTTCTGAGGTTTAAGCGAGCACTACACATTGAAATGAAACACTTTTTAACGGATTAACTCGCGTTACACTTATTATTATTAACTTACATCAGATTTCCCTGAAACCTCAAATACTCGCCAAGGAACAACGATTCATTCCTAGGATGATACGCGAGGCCATTTAAAATTAAAATCATCGAAATTTTACTAGAGAGGATGGTTGGAATTTACCACCTGCCTGGGACCTCATCATACAGGTCATCAAATCCCAGCCCCAACAGCAACACATTGCTAGACCTAAACATATTGTTAGCTCGTATTGTGTTAACTTGAACGCATCTGGTTAAATATAAAATGATTGACGGTAGGCAAATAACTTTTAACTATGAGACGACCAACACCTCAGTCTCCTTGTGACTACGGACCCTGTAAAGGGTTCGAAACGTCAGGATAATATAAAAAAAAAACTATGTAAAAAGTAAATTAAACGCGAGTTAATCCGTAAAAAAGTGTTTCATTTCAAAGACTACAGTATCTTTACCATTCATTTTTATTCTAAGGTTTTTCTAGGCTTTTGGCTCAAGTTCTAAGAAAGATTCATATATTCAATATTCATTTTATATTGCTATTTTTGTTATCTAAAACATATAAATAAGTCGTTTCCACGGGTAAAGGGGTTTCCATGCCAGAGAAAATTATATTAACATCTGTTAAACATTTATGACATTTGCTGGTAGTAGCTGCCAGTTTATATTCTGCAGCTCCTTGAAATTAAGCGTTACACGGTGAAATTATGAAGTTAATTAAGTTTGTAAGATGACCAAAGAAAATTAATTTACAAACCCAATTTGAAAACCAGGTTATTTTTTTTAAAAAAACAAGAATCTGTTATTTACCGGTGCATACATGCTAACATTGATAACCTAATGTTTATAGCGTGAATTTAAAGATTATGAAATACATGTATGTAAGTAATGAAACATTTGACGTATCAGTTTTTGACTATGACTAGAAAGTTGTTTGCCCGTCACATACTCCGGGTATTTACATCATATGGACAATGGACTTCGCTGGGGTATAAGACAAGCGAACTATATGCCAGTCATTAACCACAACAGATGATTCGTCGCGAGTAGTATAAGGAATTTACAACACAGACCTTTATGAAAAAATACAGACATACACATGTTATAAAGTGTTGGTCAGAGACTAGTCTCTATCAGTCTGCAGTCCTATGCCACAATCCAGATTTCACTAAATAACGACTGCACATGTTCTTAACGCGATAGGTATCGAGCTCATCGCCGCTCTAAGCTGTTGGATACAGAAGAAATGGGGTTGTAGTACTATTTTAATAATGAGCCGTCACCACACAGTTGGAAAAATGGTTACGTGATACCAGTGGAGTAGTGAATAATGACCGCTAAAATGGTTACGTGATACCAGTGGGGTAGAGAATCTAAAATGGTTAAGTGATACCAGTGGGGTAGAGAATCTAAAATAGTTACGTGATACCAGTGGAGTAGTGAATAATGACCGTTAAAATAGTTACGTGATACCAGTGGGGTAGAGAATCTAAAATGGTTACGTGATACCAGTGGAGTAGTGAATAATGACCGCTAAAATGGTTACGTGATACCAGTCAAGTGGGGTAGAGAATCTAAAATGGTTACGTGATACCAGTGGAGTAGTGAATAATGACCGCTAAAATGGTTACGTGATACCAGTGGAGTAGTGTATAATTAACGCTGAAATAGTTACGTGATTCCAGTGGAGTAGTGAATAATGACCGCTAAAATGTCGTTTAACCAAAATAATATTAGATTTAATTTTATTGTCCGTAAAATATGTAGAAATTGTTGATAACTCATACGTTTCATTATAAAATCGTAACTCTAAGTAGGTAAGAGAATGTGTTTTTGTAAATTCTTATAAGAATAAATATCTTGATCATAAGGGAGAGACTTGAACACCCTTTACTAGAGTGTAAGAAAAAAAAGGTTTCCTAATTTTATATTTTGTTTTAAAGGCAATCCAACTCCAAGGATCCAATGGCTTCAAGGCGATTCCGTTCTCGAAAACCTAGGGGCAGGTGACCTCCAGCCGCCCGGCACTGTAAGGACCCTGACGTTGACGATAAGAAACGCGACGAGGATGCACCAGTCGTCGGTCTACTCCTGCGCAGCCGACAACACGCTGCTCACGTCACCTTTGAAGACCACCGTCCGAGTTGACTTATATCGTAAGTAGCAATTTGCTGTCGAAGTTAGCAATGTCTGTCGAGCAGCTTGCGCAAAGCCAGTTCTCAAGAAGAGAGATCAAATGAAACAATTATATAAATGTTACTGCTTAGTCCACATTAGATGGATGGATATCAATCGAAGCGAATTAGAAGGCTGTTGACGTGACAGCTTTCTGGTCAAGTAGAATTAACTGTCGCACACTTGAAAAGAAGAAAGGTTTTAGCTTTTATATTATATTATAATGATGATTTACACCAAAATTAGAGGCTATAAAAATCAGACGATCAGTGAATTAAAAACAAAACAAAAATGCATTAGAACGTAGTCTTTTTTTCAACATGTATGCACGGTTATTATGAAATCGGCATTCAATTTATATAATTTATTATCCACAAAATTAAGATATATTTATCAATGTTTAATATTGAGTTCTTTTAGGTTCATCTTCATCAATATCAGCCTATAAACGTCCCACTGCTGGGCACAGGCCTCCCACGTGAACAATAGCACGTGGGGATATTGGGCCATAACCCACCACGCTGGCCCAATGCGGGTAGGTGGGTTTTAACGACTGCCATCTTACGACAACAACCAAGACCAACGGCTTAACGTGCCTTCCGAAGCATGGAGGAGCTCGAGATGTTTTAATGGTCACCCATCAGGCGACCCGGCATTGCAAAAGTTGCTTAGCGGGCAAGATCGCAAGCCGAACGCGCTAGCCGCTGCGCCATCGAACTCCTCTGTTTTAGGTTAGTTTCAATAAATGTCCAACATTCATTAACAATCTATGATTGGCACTTCATTCATCGAAGATGAATAATATTAAAATTGCTGTAGGTACCCAAATATTCTCAAACGACATTGATTCTTAAGCCGTTCCCGTAAGGTTCCCAGTGTTATTAAGTTAAAAGTCTTCGCTGGTACTTGGGTGAATCAACGACAATATTTTCTTTTCGTTATACAAACAAAGCGTGACAAGCAAGTGGGTGTGAGAGACAACAAATACCTTTTTACCGAAGTATCTCCCTTTCTATCCGTTATTGGTTTAGATACTTGACGTGAAGGGCGAAATGTGTTTCTTTCTTTATTCTTATAGCAATTGTATTGAAAGCAAAGCCTCCAGCGAAACAGATAACAAGTGACGGCTGTGATATTGTCTATTTTCTGGTTTTGTGTTCAATGACAATTTTATTTTGTCACACTTCTTAACACCTACCTTGAGATTTATATATGTGAATAGCGGCCCGTCTGTGCCTTTGGCCGCGTGAACAATCGTATCCCGTTATGATTTTACGAACTCAGTGATCAAATAAGAACATTCATTTATGAAATTATTTCATAAATTGTTGCAAATTTAAAATTTTGTAATTATAGCTTCAGAAGTTTCAACTCTGCGTTGATTAATCGCTGTCAGTCAAGCGTTCATTCTTTAAAGTTATTACAATATTTTTATTACCTTAATGGCTTCGCAGTTAACGCACTCAGAATTTTATCAAAGTTGTATTGTCTTATTAGGTCTGTCGGTAATAAACACAGAAAGCCTAAAATATTGAAACTTCAACACATTCACTCATACTGTGACCCGGCTCTACGAAAGTTGCTTAGCCTGCAAGATCGAAACCTGAAGCTAAAGCCGCCACTGCCGTAAGGCTCCTCTTATCGACACAAAAAAATTTACATCATACATTTTTTCACAGTAAGGCCCCTGACTGTGGAAATCCTGTCAAGAGAACAGCCCTTATCAGTTGGGAGAAGAACTGAGTTGTGGTGCAGATCCACTGGAGCGAGACCTCCAGCCACGATCACATGGTGGTTAGGAGGCAAGTTGCTCAAATCTATCACCAAACATAGGGTAAGCAAAAACAGGGTTCTTAGTTTTTAGGTCTTATTAATTATTTAGCAAGCCGCTATACCGTGTGGTGTTTGTTGCAAAAGAAGAGTACTACCGGTAAATCAAGTTGCCTGTATGGGGGGTGGGGAGGTTGGGGAGGGAAGAGGGGGAGGGGGAGGAGTACCCCCACTTACCCCCCTGCCGCAAACAAGAAGTTTTTAAACTATGTTAATTTTTGTATTTTGAGGTTATGTATCGTGGTAAAACTTTTGAATCGAGTCGCCTGAATTGGGGGGGGGGGGGGGGAAGGGGAGAAGGGAGGAGTACCCCCCACTTACCCCTCCTGCTGCAGACAGGTAGTTTTTAAGTTATGTTATTTTTAAAAAAATATTGAAATTTACAAAAACGTCGTTTGTGACGCTACTTGGGTGTTATAAAAGCGAATAACTAACTAAATGCTGCACATACTGATAATAGGATGTTTTGATGTAAAAAGGATGTTTCTGACTTACCTCTTTGTTTTTAAGGAGTTAGAAGATGGAAACGAGACTCAGTCGCTGCTGCAATGGACGCCTTTGAAGGAACACAATGGCTTAGTCCTAACTTGCAGATCTGAACACTTAAAGTTTAACAAGTCGACTATAGAAAGCAGGTTGCCGCTGAACATATATTGTAAGTACATACTATATATAGTTTATCCAAGCGAACGAAAAACATAGCCTTTATCCTTATTATTTATTACGATCTTATTAATCCATTACGATCTTGGTACCCAGCAACGTACTGCACACACATCCAACAGGATAGAGCGGCAATGGGTTCACCACTAATCACGCTTAACACATGTGCAGTTATAATCTGGTGAAATGTGGACTGCTACATGCTACATAATACACACTTTCGCAACACGAAGATGCATTTACGTTCAGAAATTGTTAGAATTTAGAACTAGAAATGCATGCTCGGAATACTTTTTAGTGGGTCAGTACAGCTGCTTGGTTCGAGCTCTATGTTTTTTTCGCTCGCTGGTTAATTCTATATATATTACTTGTATAAGCTTGATTTTGTATACCACTTCACACGTTAAAGGTTCGATGTAAAGTTATGGTACCTATAGGTACCATTATGTAAGTCTCGGAGCAGCCACGAAAATTGGATGAATATTTTTACATAACTGGATTAGATAAATGACTAGCGATTTATTAAGTGCCATCGTAAAGTAGTGCATTTACGTGGGCTTACTTGCTTTAAAATATTGAGGTATTTAATGGGTTTTATTATTGGTGTAAAACAACTCTGCATCAAAGCTTTTCATATATAATTGTTTTTTTTCTGTTTGAATAAATCCTGTTGATGCCTGTTATGTATGCCTAACGTAAACAAACATATAAGCAGAACTATAAGAACTAAATTGATTGTTTACGTTAATGTCTTTTGCATAAAATTTTAGTCTTCTAAATACAATAGAAAATAAATATAGTATTTTAACTAGTCCCAATTGTGACAGTGAATAACACAACAAATATTTTTATTTTATGAATTACACAACAATTACGTAACAATAATTCTAAAAACTAATGCCTGTTTACAAAATCTAAGTACTGTGCAAAGTAACTCGTGAGTTTACAGTGGTAAATTCATGTTTCTCTTGATACAATACTAAAATATCGTGAAAACTGTTTGTTATTGTAATTACACTCTCACTGCAAAATGTTTCACTCAATTTGCTTCCGTGGTGTTTCTCGTAGCAAGCAACTTGCAAGTTTTAAGTTCGTTAATTAGTTGATGGACGACCTGCCATCACCATTTCTCATCTGTTTTATTAAAAAAGTGTTTACATTAGTAAGCATCATAAATGAGTTTTGTTTTTGTTTTAATTTTGGTAGGTAGCGGCTAATTATTAAAATAATACTACCAACTCAACTCATCCCTTGGGTCTTCGCCCGGCAACAGGTACAGTCGAACCAACTGAATCATGACCCACTTCGCCGATCATTCCTATAAAATCATAAATGTAGTTAGGTTTCTTCGCTTTTATTCATGTTGCACTTAGTACGTTTTAAATATGAATAAAAATGCGTCATTACGGGTCAGAGATGTATGCAATTTTAACCTTTGTTATCACTGCACTAGATATGCTTTAGACAAACCAGTCTTAATTTGAATTTCTATTAAGATGTCATTCATACATAATCCAAACTCTTTTCACTATGGAGAAAAGGTATTTTAGTTTTAAAAATAAAGTGACGTTGCGTATGATGTCAAGTTGTAGTCTGTCTGAAAAAATTGAAACAATAATTGAATTGAATTTGATTGAATTAAAACAAATCGTATAATGGCCAATTTGGCAGAACAAAAAGCTCGGATAGTAGTGCTCAGTGAACAAGGCTCCAGCATTCGGGAAATATCACGAGAGTTAAATATAAGTCGGCACACAGTCAGAACCTGGATCAGAAGGCACGCTGAAGATGGTACCCTTGAAGACAGACGACGATATAATCATGGCGTCCGTCGGATCACGAACCAACAGAGAACGGAAATGCAATACCATTACGAAGAACATCCTTTTACTGATACCCGGTATTTTGCGGCACGTTACGACGTATGTCTACAAACAATAAGAAATAATTTGCACCGCACTGGGCTGCATTACAGGCATTATGCATTATGCTAAAAAAGCTCACTTAACGGATTCACACAAAATTGAGAGATTAAATTTTGCACGTAATTACTTAGACTTCGACTGGACAAACACCATCTTTACAGACGAAAAATCGTTTTGCTCTTCTCAATATGGTCGCTTAACTCTGTGGCGTTACGATAACACTTGATACACAGAGGATCACATAGTGCCCAACCAATTATCTGGCCGAATTTCAGCTAACATGTAGGCCTGGATGGATGCTGGAAGTGTAGGCGAACTTGTTCAAATTTATCCTCGTCAAAATGCTAAGAAGTATGTCGATTTATTGGAAGAATCAATGTTACCGACTTTGCGAACAGTTTACCCGCGTGAAGAAGTGCCAGTATTCTCCTACGTTCATGATAACTGTCCAGTGCATACTGCCAGAATTGTCTCCAATTGGTTTACCCAACATGAAGCTCAAACCCACAATTTATTTATAAAGTTATTTTCTAGTTTTTCAGTTTACCAAGTGAATGCCATTTTTTTAAACTTAATAAAACCTATTGATGATATTAATAAAATAAAGTTTATAATTCTTCAACTTTCTATTTTATTATATAGTGACCACGACATGTTCCAAATGTGATTTTATAAAGTAACTGGGCCCGTTACAGACTGGGGTTGTAAAGCGGTAAAATTACCTCGCTAAAATACGGTAATATTCGGTAAAAAACGTTTTAAACGTATTCATACCCACTAGGCCACTAACTACTATTACGATTACACTATTATTACGAAAGTGAGTATGTTTGTGTAAATGTCTTTACTCTTTAACAAATAAATGTATTGAATGAGATTTGACAGATATATGGATGAATTCAAATCAACTGATCGCCGTTTGTTCAGTCCTCAGAACAATACTAAATATTGTTCTTAGGTTCAGTCGCTCACCGTCACCGACAGCGGAACGGCAAGAGCGCTTATCGCCGCACAACACAGCACAATATGGTCAATTGCACTAATCGGCAACGTCGCATGGTGGTTTTCATATTTGCCTTGTCAGCTGTCAGTGTCTTATAAAATGATAACAGGTTCGTTACATGCGTTACATGTAATGTATGTTCAAGCTAATTTCAACCTACTCGTATTAGAATGACTGTAGGAAAATGACCTTAAGGTGGGTCATGATTCAATTTGGTCGACTGTACATTCGTAATAATGTACCTGTTACTCGCGAACCCCTCACGACACGGTAAACCCGAGCCGAGGTACCGTGCCTCTTAGAGGCGCCCTCGGGTTTAGCCGCTCCCTACCGGTTCGAACCCCCAGAGGCTCTGGGGGGGGGGATCGGAGACTCGCTTGCGGCGAGATGCCATCCCCCACCGGAATCTCTCTGGGGAATTTCGACCAATCACGGCTTGAGGAACGTTTTAAGTTTCTCGCCGCCCCCAAACAAGCCCGGTAACGCTGTAAAGGTCGTCTGCGACCGACAGCACGCACACTCAAAAAAAAAATCCCTATGGTGTTGTACATCCAACAGCTCAAAGCGGCGATAGGCTCACCACTTATCACGCTGAGCACATGTGTTAAGACTGCACATACATCCAACAGCTTAGAGCGGCGATAGGCTCACCACTTATCACGCTGAGCACATGTGCAGTTGTTATTTGGTGAAACGTTTTCTGTGCCAGTGGTCTTCATTATCTGGTCGAGGAGCTCGATGGCGCAGCGGCTAGCGCGTTCGGCTTGCGATCTTGCCCGCCAAGCAACTTTCGCAATGTCGCAGGATAGGTGACCAAATTAAAAAAAATAAGTTCTCGAGCTCGTCTGTGCTTCGGAAGGCACGTTATGCTGTTGGTCCCGGTTGTTTTCGTAATATGACAGTCGTTAAAACCCACCAAACCGCATTGGGTCAGCGTTGCGGGTTGTGGCCCAACCTCCCAATGTGATGTTGTCCACGTGGGATAGCCTGTGCCCAGCAGTGGGACGTTTATAGGCTGATGATGTGGTACCTGGTCTGTGGTTTTTTAATATTTTTTAATATAAGGACATTTAAAAAATGACCATCAGCTTTGATGCTTTAATAGTCAATATTCAAAATAAAAATTTTCTAGTAATTATAAATCAACGTGGAGTATATTTAACCACGTAATTCATTATACACTTTTATTTTAAAAGTACGCAGTGTTTAGAGTTATTTTTGTATACCTTTGACTTTTGAGATGTATGATAAAAAGTTTTTAAAACTTTAGTTCTGTTTTGCTTCTTTGCCCATGTAAGTTTATGGTGTTCCGCGAGGAAGTTTCGACAAGTCGAACAACTTTATAAATAGAACAAACGTGTATTTATCTTCCTTGAGGCAAAACATTAAGTTTGTGAATTCATTTCGGAGAAGACTCCTTACATGATTTGTTGAGAAACGACCGTAAAATCAGGTTGTTTATTCGTAAAAGTTTCTAAGTAGATTGACTTAAATATTGAGCACATTCCTTATGAAATTTGGCCACTTACGAGATCACAATAAATTATCCAATTAAAATATAAATGTTTGAGCATTTTTGTCAATAATTATTATAGAAAATAATCTGTATAGAAAAGTAATCCCAAAATACAATATTATGTAGAAGTATTATGACAATAGCATACTGATTTTTCTCGTTAACATGCCATATAACGAATACTTTAATACCGTTTTGTTTATATTGCGTTTCAACAGGTAGCTGGCTCTAATTGTTTTTCTAATATATCTCAAAAATTACCATTTGTTACAGATGTGCCAGTAGCAACAATACATTTAGGCTCTAAGATGAATCCAAACGATATCGAAGAAGGTGATGATGTATACTTCGAATGCATCGTCGACGCTAATCCACCAGCTTATAAAGTTGTTTGGGAACATAATGTAAGTGAAAATCTTCGACTAAACAGTTAATGTAAACTTTACCTACTCTACACCTTCGTCAAAGATTCTATGTTTTTTATATATTGACTCGTCATAGTGACTGCATCCTGCCTGATGGTAAGCAGCCGATGAAGTCCAAAATAATGAGAGCCGTGACCGTGGAATAAGCACGATAACGAGAGCTCCCATTCATGACGGCCTGCATAAATGCCGTTTCACGCCCCGCTTAAAAGACCCGGGACTGTAGGAGCTGGGAAACACATGCACCGGCAAAGAATTCAAAAGCCGAATGGTCTAACAGAGGAACGACTTAGTCCATAAGGCAGGTAACGCATCCGCAACTCCTCTGGTTTTGCTTTTGTGATTACTTTCCCTCAGGTGACTAACTGACCGCCACAGTCGGCTATAATCAACTACCGATAGCGGTACGCCAACGACGGCAATGATCTACAATAAATGGTTTACAAGCGTCACAGTTATAATGTGACTTTTGGAATCCTCATTCCTAATGTAAGTTTTCACTTGTACGACACGACAAGCACAGGACTTTTGACCTGACCTTTCACGAGGACGTCTTCGATCTGGTCGGAGTATGTTCGTTTAGATATTCCCTTTCTGACTCAATCTTCTACTGTCGCCTCAAGTAAAACGTTAATACAGTAAACCTGTTTTACGTCACAATAAAGTATCGGAATGTTTGATGTTTAAAATTATACTTATAACAATAATCATTTGCGTATTTCTTTATAACGGATACGTTTTGGATTGATTTGTTTTTTCAATAACAAAAAAACATTGAATTTTTGTCACATCAATTATTTAGGAATCAATATTTGTAAAACATTGTTTGTTCTCGATGTCGTCTAACGAGGACGTCGTAGCTAAGTTGCTGATTTCAATGTAGCTGATTAATTATTTGGCTAGAGCTCCTCCATACTTCGGAAATTAAGTTATGCCGTTCCAGACTGTTATCGTAAGATGCAAGTGTGCACCTACCAACCTGATTGAAGCTTATCATTGTGCTTTTGCTTGTGGAATATAGGGGTCATTCTCATAAGGACAGATTCTCATATGGACAGATTCTCAAAAGGACAGGAGTATACACGTAAGCAAATAGAGAAAAATTTATATTATTATTATGTTCAGAGAAAAAATGAGAGGTTCATATTATTTAAAAATATATATATTAATAATAATACTTAAGTAATAAATATTAAAAAATTAAATTTAAAAATATTAATTTAATATAAAAATTAAATTTAAAAATAATTATTTTTTTTCTTTAAACCTATTAATGAATTTTACCAGTTATTCATAGTAGGTACAAGCTGGTAGGTTGGTTTAGGAAAAAATTAAATACTAATTTATAATGTGGAAACAATGTGCGAGATATTTTATTCTATTAATATGTGTGTGCACCTGTACAATTTTCGGTTTTTTGACAATCTGTCCATATGAGAATGAACCGAATATAGTGCTGAATTGCTTAAATTCCTTCTGGTGGCACCGTCGAACTGAAGCTTAACACTGAAGTTTCAGTTAACGCTGTTTTACTATTTAATAGTATCTAATAGAAAGCTATGGTGTTGGCCAATCCTTCTGTAAAACGGGGGTAACGCATGTACTATGTTATAATGGTACTTACTGTATTCTGTTACGCAGGGAATTCTCCTTCAGCACAACCCAGCGGGCGGCGTGATCCTCACCGGGAACACGAACCTTGCACTCCGGAATGTGTCACGTCTCCAAGCCGGGAAGTACAGCTGTACTGCCTCCAACGTAGAGGGGGACGGGAAATCCGCACCGCTCCACATGAATGTCGTTTGTGAGTATTGAGATAAATGGCGCTTGGTATCCTTACCACAAGTATTACTTATTTACTTAGGTAGAAGATTTACAGATGTAATTATAATAATGTATTATTAATGAGCAAGTCGATAATGTTATTATGCTAATTATGATAATTAAACGAAGAGCATTGTATGACATTATAAAAATTATCATGTAATTTCGAACGAATTAAAGCTTTCTTTATTTTTTTGCAAGTTCTTCTTGGACGAATCCAAACTGGTGATAACTTCAATAGTTAAAAATTTATTTTATTTTAAAACTGAAATAGTTTTATGGTTGTTTATAACCTTGTCTCGTAGCGGTAAAAAATACTACCACCCCTCTTTTCCTTTGGGTGTCGTAAAGGCGACGAACGGACTAAAGACTGCACATACATCCAACAGCATAGAGCGGCGATGGGATCACCACCTACCACGCTGAGCACATGTGCGGGCGATATTTGGTGAAAAGTAGACCTATAAGTAGCAGAGGACTGCTTTTGTGGTCTGCATTGCCTAGTCTAACCCTTCAATGATAATAGTCGTGATTATATGTTGTTCATAAGTGCCGTAAGTTTAGATTACAAATAAATTATTTCTTTCATACTTCATACATCTTGAACTTAGAGAAAGATCTTGAAATTGAGTTGAAATTACGACAACACACGCATACCTAAATTTTTGGGTTCTAAGAAATTATGAAAGAATTAGACGCATAACTCTTTTGTCTACCGTTCCACCAACATTTAAACTATAAACAAAGAGGTTAAAAAAACAAGCTTTTATTTAAATACTCTAAAAAGAAAAAAATAGACTTTTACTTCAAACTTTTGCTATCAGCATAAAACGTCATTACACAATTTATATCATTTATAAGGTTATCGCGAGATTTAAGTACTCGTATTTACTTAGATTGATAATTTTAATAGTTAAAATCAATCGCATCAAGTTATTTAATTTACTTACGACAACCTTTTATAACATATAAATTGTGTAATGACGTTATAAGCTGATAGTAAAAGTTTATTTTTTCTTTTTAGAGCATTAAAATAAAAGCTTGTTTTTTATAAAGGTTTTCTACTTTTAATTTATTTTTAAATTTTTTGAAATTTCGAGTTATTCTCAGCAAGCCCTTTCATTTGATACCCATATTGTAGGAATGCATTAAAATAATTAGTCCGCCATCTTCTTCATACATTGTCATCCAAACTGAATGTGTATACAAAATTTCAGCTCAATCGGTGGAAGATATCTGCTTCAAAATTGATTTGCATGATTTCACCTGAACAAACATACATCGCAAGTTAATTAAAAGGTTGTAATATAAAGAGTTTTATGAAATGACATCTTTAAATTGTCGCTGTTATTACTGAAACAGAAATTAAATAGAAAACTAAATAAATTGGAATACAGCTACAATAGTTTTAAGTAGTTATGAAAAATTTTGTTTGCTTGTGTTTTGTTGTGAGATTTTTATTTTTTTACTTCTTACTCTTGATTAAGTAACTTGTTTAAAACTTTTAGGCACTGTAGGTCTGTATTTTCAAGACAGTACTTATTTTATTGTTCTGTATGTCAAAATGACGAATTGTTGCAAAAAAAAGAAATTAACAACGTTATATCCTGTCGGCGACAGCGAAAAAATTACTGTTCCATACTAAACTATTTTAATTTATTTGGTTCAGAAGATTTATTGTAATACTTGTGTTGTTGGTTGAGATAAAAAGAAATGCGAATCTTAAAGCACTTTATCTAAATAAGGATGTTAATGAGAAAGTCTGTTTTCAGACTTCTCAAAGGAGATACGAAGAAACTGTATTTTTTGGATGTTAAAGGTCTTCGTAGTAACATAAACCAGACGAGCCTTGTTATGTTGAAACTCTGTTTTTCTACTTACTTATTCTCATAAACTCAAACAACCGTCTTCTTTAAAATAGATCGATTATCAATGTCGACAGTTAGCAACTCATAACATCAATCATCAAATTATAAATTTAAAAAAATATATATTACGTAATAAAGAGACATAAATTAAACAAAATTAAATGTTTTTCAGTAAAATGTTATGTATGGTTAACCTAACGTATCCCAAAATGATTTCGTTTAATTACCAGACACCTCGTTAAAATTCGGCGGTTCAATTAAATTCGGTCTTGTAATTTCGTAGCCGAAGATAAATAAAGTTACCACATTTCAGGGGCATTTCGAGGCTCTAATTTCCAATCAATTAATCGAGGCAAGGCCTTCCGTTAACTCATTGTTTATTGTGGTTAATAGTAGCTATTACATGAAAGTTCTATAGCCTTCATGTTCATTCGTTCATCATAACCTCTTTAGACACACGTTTGAATAAATAAGCCCTCGATTTGAACTACACAAACTATGATAATGATATTGAAACGTCAAAAAAATTACTACCACAGATGGGAAATTTTTTTTGGGAAATTTTTATATTTGAGCGTTATTAATGCAAATACATCAAATAATTTGAGGAAAATGCCAAAATCAGGTCAGTGAGACACGACTATGGACGTTCCAAAATAGCAGAATCGAGAAATCCAAGTGGTTCAACATGTTGTGTGTCATGATAAGAATTAAAATACACTATATTAGCGTAGTTTTAAGTCCACTTGTTCCTTAATCAAAAACTTTGACAGTATTCATAAAAAAATACCACACTGAATAGACATTAAAATCCTTTAAGGTTCATTTTACTTAAATGCATATTTTAACCACTAATGGTAAAAATCTGACAACTTCCGTGGTTGAGTGATTAGCACGCCGGTTTAGATTCGCGCATCTCTGAGGTCTCGGTTCAATTCCCGGTCGGGTCAATTAAGAAAAAACTGTTTTTCTAAATTAATTTCGGATCTCGGTGTTTTTATGTGTTTATGTAAATTATCAAGTTTCAAAAGAAGCTTGGTCTAGTAAATTAGTGTAAGCGTAAAAATGTATTTATATAAAAAAAGGTATTTGAACAATTTTTATCTGACTGTACATTCTAAACAGTGAGTGGTAGAATAGTTTTAAGTCCGTACCACCATCCTATCTAAGTGGAAGGATGGTGGACTTCCTACATAAAGGAAGAGTTACGATTGCTTTTGTCTGACTTAATTGTCCTTGCTCCGCATAACTACTGTGGCCCTGTGATCGGTCCTAAGTTAACCGCGAAAACTGAAAGAGCTATTCAGCGCGTACAAAATGCCTGTATTCGTTTCTGTTATAATGTACCAAAAAGAGAATATATTACTCCATACCTTAACAGAAAAGGCATTCTTAACATGAAAGCTCGAAGGGAACTTCAATACGCATGTACTATCCATAAGGTTGTTTGGAACAAAAAGCCTCAATACCTTTTTGAGAAATTGTCCTGGGTAAAAGAAGGCACGCTGAGGAAGCTTCGGTCTGCAGCGCTGAACTTGCTGATTATACCTAAACACAAGACCACTCGATATCGCGGATCTTTTAAATTCTACGCAGCAAGCATAAGGAATATTTTTTCCTCCACCTATGAGACAGACAAAGAGTGTAGAGTGCTACAAAAATAAATTCAAAGCAGTTTTATTGAAGAGACAGCTTGCTGCGGAAAATATTGTTCAGGGTCATTGGAAATCATTCCCCCCTAACGGAATACTTTGTACAGACGTAGACATTTTTTACACATGCACGTCCTCCATAACACACCACGCACACACGCCATACAATACAACAACACAGAAGAGTATCTGTCAACGTTTTTATTTCATTTTTTAATTTGTTTGTTATAAAATTGTTGTTTTTTTTATTTGTAATACGTATCCAATTTGCAAATCAATAACTTGTTATCGTTGTTTGTAATTGTAATTATATTTTAAATTATGAAGCCCTCGTTACCTTACTCTCACCAAACATCTCCAGAGAAGTGGGAGTGGCTGAAAATCAGCGCTGCCTGGGATCCTCCCCCCAGGTCAGCACATGCTGAGCTACTTTCAATTGCTTTGTTTGTTTTCATTTTTATATGTTCATTGTTTTTAAAATGCAATAAGAAGCAATAAACGTTTTTTAACGTTTTTTTTACTTAAGTGTATCGACATTACAGCGATGTTAGTGGCATTGTTGTGTTCCGACAACTAGAGGTGTTATAGATAGTTCCTCAATGGTTGAACATTGAGCGGACGGGTGCTTCCACATCCGGCTATATCGTTACTTACATAGATGACATTTATCACATCGGAGTTACAAGAAAACCAAAAAAACATTGAAACGACTTTGAGATTTATTCTGCTGAATACAATTTTCAACCTTTGAGAAAAATGTTTGTGATAGGTAGAAAGTATTAAAAAAATTCAATCGTGGCTTTACAACGAGGTAAAGAGTTTCAAAAAGAACAGAAAACGTGCCAGAGTGAACTACGCTTTTATCTTTCATAAGATTTCGTAATAACACTGAAAAATAATTAATTTTCGCGCAATCACATTACCCGAGGAATGGAATCTTTTCTTCCCAGCTTGGCTTACAGGCTTTAAAGAGTACGACAATTCACGTATTATCCCAGTTTCCTCGACTTTACGTAGTTATTAATTATAGTAATTACCGAGATCGTTCCAAAGTCTCCAAGGGTATAACAATTAAAATGGTACCACTTCAACGACGGTGACGTCCTAATGTAGGCTTTATTATTGTTTCAATAGGGCTCTTTTTGCAGATAAGCCGTTATGTAAGAAGAGAGAAATAAAAATGATCGGAGCCGCTATTCAAGAGCCGTCGAGTGTAGTGTGCGAGGTCAACGCATTTCCACCACCTGATATCTTCGAATGGACTCTTAACAACTCCGCTGGATCAACAAAAGTCGATCCTGTAAGTAATAGCTTTATTTATCTGTGTAAACACAAAGCAATCAAACCCTTCGTTGAATGCATACAGAGTGGAGTGGTCTCCGAGTCGACCCTCCTCAGTCACATTAATTTGAACCCTGAGTAGAAGTAATAAATGCCAGATAGGGTCGTTGCCTTATTCCGATAATCACTTGACCCTATTTTTGTCTGAGTTTCTTTGATAAAGTAACGGTATACGCCTTCAAGTTGGCACTTTCGCACGCGAAGTTCTAGTTTGTAGCATAATTTGTTTAGTTTCTTTATAATGTTATAGTTTGCCCTGAGCTGATGGTTTTGCCAAATAAAGTCGATATGCAAATGTAGCTTTATGGGTAGCCATTAAAACTTATGTAAAGACCTTTTTCTTTAGCTTAGTTTAACGTCTTCGTAGCAGTTTCTTTTGGCACTTCCCAGCTGTTTTATTTTTCAATTTCCGTCATTTTGTCCCATCTGCTCTTAAGCTTTTATAGGCCATTTACGACCCGCAGCGCGTACAAACTGTTGCCTTTTCAGGATCGGTTTACTGTGGAGGCCAACGAGGGCAGGTCGGTGCTGACGTACACTCCTGTGGCTGATGTGGACTACGGGACGTTGTTTTGTCGGGCCACGAACTTGGCCGGTCAGCAAATCAGCCCGTGCGTGTACACGCTGATGCCAGCGACCAGGCCGGACTCGCCATCCAATTGTACTGTGTACAACTTAACGGATGACTCTATGGACCTCATATGTCTTGCAGGTTTGCTGTCTACTTCTGTATATTTATTAAGTGCACATAACAACAATTTGCGTAGGTATAGTTAGTAAAAAAAAATATTTGGGCAAACAACAGAGTAACAATTATTATAGAGCTATTGGTACCGGGGGTCAAAAATCATCCCAGAGCAACATATTTCTCATCATAACTTTGCAGTTTAATGAGATTCACTCCTGTGCGTTCATGTAATTTCATTACCTACGTCGCGGGGTGCAGCAGACGACGGACTGTTGTCACTCTAACATTATTGGAAGCGGAGGTATGCACACTGCTGCAGTAAAAAATCACCCCCGACACCAAAAACACTACACGTCATTTCAATAGGCATATTACATTTTATTATTTTCTCAGTATATAACAATCTTAATAGCTGGGAATTTTAATGAAGATAAAAATGCGCAATTCTTCGAGGATCACGAATCTGATATAGAAACCATTTAGGTACACACGGCGTCAGATCAACCTACCCTAAACTGTCAAATTTCTCCAATGAATATTGATCCTTAGAGCCAAAGAAAAAAGTTCAAGATTGATTGTAGAAATTTGACAGTTTTGGGTAGGTTGATCTGACGCCGTGTGTACACATAGATGTAATATACAGGTACATAGGTATTTACTGATGGTCCACAAACAGACAATCAAAAGAGCAGGTGCCAATTATTTCATCTCAAAAACAACCTGAAAGATGCAAAAAAGTCTAACAAATGCTTTCTCTTTTTAAGTAAAGACCATACGGTTACATGCAGTTACACGTAGGTACTAAATGATAAGACATTTTCAAGTCAAGTCAAGTCAAGTCAAATTATTTATTCAATGTAAACCTTTACAGGCACTTATTGACGTCAATACTAATAATAATAAAAAAACAGTTAACTAACTTATAGTTATGACCTAACAACTAATCTAACGAGCTATAGTCTGTGCCAGACAAATGCGCATCGCTACCCCCAGTACCACTGCACGCCGAAATAGAATTGCGTTAAAAAAATCGGCTAAAATTTATAGGTAATTTATCGTGTTTTTTAGGATGAAAGGTGAAGAATGATAAATCACAATGAATTGTTAACTTAAGTTATTACTTTAAGGAATAAAATTTAATGTGATTTCCAATTATCGTATTGATATTGTGGTAAGTAAAAGAAATTGGAAATAACTAATTTTTAAAGTAAATAAAGATTTTAAAGAGAATAAAGATAAAAAATTTGTTTTTTTTATTGCTGAAGAAAGTGATTTGGTTGAGGTTGTCATTTTTTAATTTGTTTACTATTATCATCCAAAGTTTCTATATTTGCTATTAAGCCTATATAAGAAATTGATACTACCGATATATTTTGTGTAATTATTATGCTTTTGTAGAATTTAGTGCTTCTAAAGTTGACTATTAATTTTTTTTGTTAGAAAGCTATGAGTCAGCATGTCTTTCAAAATAGTCAGTATTTTAAGTTTTATGTCCAATATTGTCGTTAGATGCTTAGATTAATAGTTGATACACTAATTAAAAGAAAAGATACAAAAAATATTAAATTTTATAAATATTTTCTTAGGTCGTTTTATAGGGGGTCATTTATTACCCCCCAATACCAACTACGTTGCCCATTTTAGCGAAACCAGCTAAGGGTTAAATTGTTTTACATATTATATGAGTACAACAACACCGTTTACCACGGTATAACCTCGTTTGTACGTTGTTCATCAAAAATATAGGCTTCTTATTGTAACGATAAATAAACAACTGTTTGCTGTTTGAAATTATGTTTTAAACAAATGGAGAGCCTTAAGATACTATTATCATAATTGCTGATTCTAACCTTCACCAATTTCAAGTTTTAATAATGTATAGAAGTAATTTTAAACATAACAATGTACCGTTTGTGACATGTTTGTTTACCACTTGTATTTAATTTGTTCACAATCAGTTACGTTCTAGAATTTAAATGTATTTACGCCATTGACCTAGATAAAACTTTTGTAAATTTAAAACTAATTAGAGTCTCCAATTAAGCTTCAACGTCAATTTCAGAATTTGCTTTTGAAACTCGACTGAGACTTACCTTGGCCAAATATTAAATATCTGAAAATGTCTGAAACAGATTAGCTTCACTCCAGCGTTAATAGGTCGTAAAGCGTTACGACCTTCGAAAATTACTTTTATTCATACGAAGCGAAAGAACTCCCCTGGAATTTTATTGTCTAAAGAAAATTACACAACTAATTAATCTTAAGAAATTACTCGCATATTTTCCGTAAATAAATGAAGATTAGGCGTCTTAATCAAGTCTGAAAAGGAGATCAGGAAAACATTATGTGGGTAAGGTCGTAAAAAATTGTACTTTTTAAAAGTTTTAAGTGTGCCTATATTTCCTTGAGAATTTAATGCTCTTAAAATCATTGAATCTTTATTAATTTATTAGAATGAAGTAATTACCTATATGCTTGAAATAACGAAGAAATATCCAGAATTGACTTAAGGCTACAATTTAAGAAAATACACATACTAATGAATAAACAAAAAATAAAAATTAGTACTAAAATTATTTGTCTCCTAGCTATACAGAGAAGAAAAAATTTGCACTGCAAAAAAAATTGTGTTATCGCTCGGAATACGTAGTTTACCCATGAAAGCGATAAAAATGCCATGTAATAATGTATAAATTATCCCAATAAAACATTGCAGCTGGATAGAAAACATTATTCTAGTCCGTGTCTCCAAAAGTTTTCTAGTGTGTTATTCCAATTTCTCATTGGGGTACATTTTTTGTTTTCAGTAGTAGGCAACATAATTTAACAAATTTAAGTGTGGCAATACCTTACGGTAACTGTCAAATAACACACTTGACGTTTTCGTGTCATTTGTGGTTATGACATTATGCGGTTGTGAATTTATTTTTTTAAGTACACGTATTCCGGGTATTTGTTCTGTGATTTTTACACGGTAAGTAGAAAAATCTCGTTGATTAGGCTTCTTGTGCGTAGATTTTCTCGGCCAGCCGTGATCGCGACGGCCAAGGATCGTACACGTTGATGATGACTTTCTCAAGGAGCCGCGTCCGGCGGGTTTGAAGCGTCGCTTTAGGCCCTTGAGACGTTGATAATTGATAATGATGATTCAGATGATGAAAAATAAACACTTTACTTTGTCACACTGATTTTAATAGGTAACAAGATTTAACTACTATAATTAACATGAAATGAATTTGAAAACCAATGAATGACTACAATTAATATTGAACTGGCATCCACACGCCTTGATGACAAAACCAATGAACAACTGATTTTACTAATCTAATTAATATTACATGGCGTCCACACGCCTTTTTAGGGAGAAAAACCAATGCATGGCCGACTGTCATCTTCTTTCACATCTTTACCCTATAAACTAGACAGGTTTTGATTGAATGACAAGTGATTGTTTTTTTTTGAACGTAAGATCGATAACGCAAAGGCGTTAAACATTAAGATGATACACAATGAAATATATACAAACATGTTAATTTTCGATTAACATTCCTCCCGCCACCAGGGGGAAATGAACTGAATACTTGAAGTCCTTAATGCGCTCTACTTATAGTAACAATAACACATAATATGACTCATACACATGACTTAACTTTAAGAATGAAAACACTATATATACACAGAAGTGCAATGGTTAACTTAAATTACTTTCTATTGGTATCGGTAATTAACACAATTTGACCACTGGTCTTACAAGCTCTCCGCTTTGAGTCCTTAATTTACTGATCTAACAATGTGATCTGATCCCTTATACAATTCAATAACTCTACCCTTTCGCCAGTGAAGAGGGGGTGAGTTCTCGTCAATAATAAGAACTAAATCGTTGAGCTCTATATTGTTAATATGCTTATACCATTTATTACGTGACTGTAGTGTACTGAGATACTCAACATGCCAGCGCGACCAGATCGTCTGGTACAATTTCTGCATAACTTGAAAACGGGACAATCGCGACATTTTAGTTTCCTTCCAGTGAGCTTCTGGCAAGACAACTAGTGGCTGACCTATGATGAAATGACCTGGCGTGAGAACCTCTAAATCACTGGGGTCCTCTGACATAGGCACAAGAGGCCGTGAATTAAGTATAGACTCTATTTTAGTAAATAGAGTAGACAGTTCCTCGAATGTTAAAATGGTATCGCCCACCTCTCTCTTGAGGAGGTTTTTAGCGCTTTTGACTGCAGCCTCAAATAGTCCCCCCATATGGGGCGATGCATGAGGATTGAACTCCCAGCGAATGCTCTGTTTTCTGAACTCCTCCTTGAGTATAATCTGGTTGTCCAACAAGAACTGAGTGATCTCCTTTAGATACGAATTAGAACCAGTAAAATTGGTACCTCGGTCCGATCTGATTAGTGAAGGCAGCCCTCGTCGGCTGACAAACCTGGTGAACGACGCGATGAAGGCCTCAATGGTCAATGCAGAGACCACTTCGAGATGAACAGCTTTTGTACCTAAATATACAAAAACACACAGGTAAGCTTTGAGTGATTTCGCATTTCTTAGTAAACTGCTTTTGACTAAGAAAGGTCCAGCAAAGTCAGTCGCTACGCCTGAAAATGGTCGTGCGGCCGTGACTCTATCAGCTGGTAGGTCTGCCATAAATGGTGGCTGAGATGAAGCATTGAACCTGAAACAAACTAAACAATTTCTTATGACCTTTGATACTTGACGTCTGACTGACGTAATCCAATACTCTCGCCGCAGTATAGCAATGAGCGCGTTTGTCGCCGCATGTCAATATGACTTGTGATAATATTCTATGAGTAATTGACCCCACATATGATCCTTAGGTATCAAATATGGATGCCTGGCTCCGTAAGGCAATGTTGATTTCCGTAGTCGGCCGCCGACTCGGATAAAGTGATCTTCATCCACGAAGACACTTAATTTCTGTAACGATTTACAGACCAATTTTCCTTGCTTGATTAATATAATTTCATCTTTATATGAATCCATTTGAATTTTCTTAATCCAATGTCTGGTTGCTTCACGAGTCTCGTCTAATGAGAGTGTAGAGTTAAGATTCCGTCTTTCTTTAGGCAATCTAATATTTCGGCAAAATCTAAGTACCAATGAGGTAATATTGATGAGCTTACTGAACGAGCTGACGCGTGATAACAGCGCGTCTTCCCATGGTTCGACAGGGGTAACAAGATTGACCAATTTCTTGAATCCAGGTAAATCGTAAGGCATAGTAACTGGTAACGCAGGCCATTGTGACTCCTCCTTAAGTAACCAGTCTGGGGACCACCATAAATTGAAATGTATGAGATTTTCAGCCGCCATGCCTCGTGAGGCGACTGTCGTGAACATCTGCAGGGTTTAATTCGGAACGTACATGTCTCCATATCATAGAACGTTTTGAATTTTGAATGTCTTGAACTCTGTTACATTCGAATGTTTGAAGCATGTATGGTTTTGTGTTTATCCAAGATAACACGATTGTGCTATCTGACCAAGCATTGATGCTGTCAAATTGAATTGAACTGTCATATGACTCTGATACATGATTCAATAATTTGAGCACTAGATGAGCGGCACTGAGTTCCAGTTTTGGTATCGTTTGCTTTGATCTCTGAGAAGCTACTCTTGATTTAGCTATAAGAAAACGTACCATGACATTTCCTGACGCGTCCACGGTCCTGAAGTAGACGCTCGCGGCAAAACCAGTCTCTGCAGCGTCTCCGAATCCGTGAAGTGAATATGAGACAGTCTGTGGCAGTGCAACACTTAAAATAATGAAAGTACAGTTAATGAAAAGGCTAAATCGTGTTTTAAAGTTGAAATCAAACTAAATTTGTGGTCTGTATTCATTGTACCTCTGAAGGACGGCATGGCATTAATTAATGCCATATGTACATAAAAAAACTCCTGTCACACGGGGGTTTAAGAATTTTCGAGTGTGTTTGTTCCAGTTCGTTATGTGTGTTATGCACAATGCCAGTCTGTTACGTAACATACCACATGTTACGTAACACACTGGCATTTTGTAAAGATAGTTGTACACTAAAGTTTACCGACTGTGGCGAAATCAATAATATACACTTACAATAACCCAATGTACACTTACCTTTACAATATTTCATTGCGTTATTGTGTTATTGTGTGATAAGCCGTCCAGTTCGTTATTTTACATTTTTATACGACCTTACCTTTGTATAAATAAATAGGTATGTAATTTAGTAAGAAAGTAGATAATAGACATGACCATTTTACTTATATTAAACCGTGTAGCTTAGCGGTGAAAGAATACTACCACCCCCTCTCTTCCCTTGGGTGTCGTAACGTCCCTAACGGACTAAAGACTGCATATATATCATAGAGCATAGAGCGGCGATGGGCTCACAACCTGTCACGCTAAGCACTTGTGCATTCGATATTTGGTAAAAAGTGGACTATGGCAGATTACTCAAAAATAACCTCAAAACTTCTTTATTCAATAAACTTAAAATAAGCTTTGAATCGTCTAAATTTATTTGAATGGATGGTCAACACACTGCTTTTGCAGTCCTCGTTGCCTAGTCTTTGACGAACCATTCAGGGATAATAGTCGTGATTATATGTATGTTCTATGTATGTATGTATTTTAATTGCATGCACTCAAACAATCGATTAACTTCCCACTTGATCACTTTTCGCTTGCGCTCCTTTCCGAACGCGCTCTGCCGTGTCAAGGCAATATGCATCTTGAAAAAGAGCGTCTCGAGAAAATCAACGTTTAATTTTTTAAAGGTTTTAGTGTCCCAGGTCTTTCACATTAATAATTATTTACATAGTCATGGTTAAATTATATTCTTAAATATATCTCGAAGAAGGCTTTATTAATGTTTTTCTCAATTGTATTTTTTAAGGAAGTTATTACAGTTAAAAGACTTGGCCATACAACTGTTTCAAGACACCCTGTAATGCGCTCTGTTGCATCCATGTTGCATCTTAAGTTACAAGAGTTACGCTTCACAAACTTATTATGCGGCGGAATGTGGTGGGCGGCGGGGTATCGCGCGAGACAAACGAGCCGGCGGCGCCGCTTCAAACGCACATAATTATAGTATATTGCAACTAATACATATTTTATAAGACACACAGGTGCGTTTAGAGATGGGTATAACGCACATCTCCTGCAACTAATGTTGCCGGAGATGTCCATATAAGACTGGTTTTTTTTAAGTTACATGAGTTAGGCGCTGTCATATTTCAGAAACTATACAAATTAAATGAAATCTTATTTCAATAGTGATAAGTACCTGGGCGAAAAATGCGTTATACACTTGTAGGGCGTAACTCAGTTATCTTAAGATAACGGACTTGCGCTTGACACGGCAGCGCTGGTACATAATATATACTCGTACTATGGCTTAAACAACAATTTCCCTGAAGTGAGAAAATTATGTGTCGCTTGATACCTCGTTTTCCTAAAATCACGTCAGGCATAAGCGACATCAAAATGCGCCTATCGGCGTGAAACCCGGTGCATTCGACGCAAAAAAAAAACTGAGTACGTTCTTATTACTGGCTCATTTTCGACCAAAGTGACGCTTGTTACCTTTTGCCTTTCAAACGTCGATACATATAACAGCGCGTACGAGTAGCGTGCGCGTAATCGTGTGCAAGCGAATATCCCCGAAAAGTGGTTGCCCGGGAAGTTCCTACATCGTACATCCATACTCGCCAGTTTCCTAGGAGTTGAGGGTTCTTGGTTAAAAGTGCTTCCACTTTCCAACTAACCATTAACTAAGTTAGACCTACATTTTCCTAAAGTCGAATTTAAAAATACCAATTTTTAAAATTCTCTTTAAAGGTAGGTAAGTACCTAATATTTCATTAACAACATTTCATTAATCAACATGCCTGTCAAAAGCAGGCTAATTAGAAATTTTCTCGAACTCAAAGATTTGATGGATTTGTGCCGCTGCCGCCGCCAGCAAGACTTTCCGTTTCAATAATAACAATAAAATATGGACGAGTAATTAGATCATTGAGTTAAAGATGCGTGAAAATCATTGAGGTAGGTATTTTGTATTTGCGGCCTTAAGGTCCACAATCGCTTGGATCACTCACAACCACTGAGGCGTCTGCAGCCCATGGGCCGCAGCTTAGTGAGCAAAAACTTGCTCCGTGGTTTCGTCTCTAGTTATACTATCGCTATGTCTCAATGGTGAAAATACATGAATCTTCAAGTTGTTTCATCTTGAAATAGAATATACCGTTGAATTTTTGAAGTTTATTTTCTTAGAGAGGCCACCTCTAATTGAGCACCCACATACTGAACCATAAGCGTAGCATTATTGTTCTACACGCTAAATACAAAACAACTAAAACAAAATTTCCCACAGTGAAATACAACAAAAATACTTTAAACTAAAATAACTAGACTTATTGTAAACCAGTGGCAATCAGGCATACGTCCAGCCTAATGGTTAATAATAATCTTACCGTAGGGTTTGAAAGTTTGTTACACCAGAGGTATCACTCACGCGGTGACATCCAAAAAAAACATTTTTGAGAACCTCAACCTTGTACCCTGCTCCTGTAAGAGTCTATAGTTAAAACTAAAGTACGTCTGCCGTATAAAACAATTGAACAAATGAAAGACTCCGTACTTCTACGAGTATAACTACTGCTCATAAAATGGTTAATAGAAACATAAGGCCCAGTTTGCTCTGCAAATTTCCATCGTCCGACCTTGATGAACCGGTTAATAATCGCTTAGCAACGGTTAATTGTAATTTAATATTGTAGGTTATGAGGGTGGCCTCCACTGCGTGTACGTGGCCGAGGTGTGGGGGAGCGAAGGCTTAGTGGTTAATTCGAGCAATGCGGCGGCGCACTGGAACCTGCGAAGATTAGGAGCCAAGAGGCAATTGAAGCTGATTGTGTACGCAGCGAACGCCAGGGGCAGGTCGGAACACGTCAGTTTCATTATCGAAACGGCGCCACGTCTGTCGCCTAGGACGGGTGAGTGTGAAATTGGCAATTGTTTTATTTCCATGCTGCTTACTAGACAGTTTCGTTTCGGGAGATGCGCCTCGGCTGTCGCAAGGAATAAATGAAGAGTTCAGTGAATATCTTTAGCTTACAGAAACACGAGAGCTCTTTTTTCAATTGAAATTGTAAGAAATTCTTCTGACTATTTGGAAAACTGTGAATATGGTGAACCTAAACTATCATGAATCTAAATAAGATTTTGAAGGTACTCGCACGTATAGAGAGATAATCAGTTTTATTAAACTTTATCACCTTAAACAGACTTTTATACATTTCGAATTTATACAGTAGGTATTAACTATTGTAACCTACTTTGAAACAATGTATATTTTGAATAATTGGTATTTTTTGTTCTTACTTTAGAAGCTCAAGAGGCGTGGGAAGTCAATTGGACGGTGGGCATCGTGATCGGTGCCGCGCTGATAGTGGCGCTAGTACTGTGCCTCGCGCTGGTAGCTACGAGGATACATCATAGAGCTAGGGACTATGAAGGTGAGATAAAGCAGCTATATTACCATAAAGCATCCTTACTGCCCAAGGTAGGAATAAATTTCAAAGAGGCTACACCAGATCTCTGGTTGACAAAAGCTAAAAAGAAGAGGAAGATCCATGACCATAAACTAAAGGCAGCTGTGGTGGCAGCGGCGGCAGAGAGGAGCGGCGCTGTGTCTATTGGCCTTTTCTCTAAAGTCTTGTTTGCACTAACCGAGTATTTTAGTCGAGTAGCAATTACATTGCATCGCTTGATGAATCAATCAATTATTTTAAAGTAGCGAATCTTCGTACTCGCAACGCCTAATACGAACCAGGTTTTGAGTTTTGAACGCCCCTCCCCGCGACACCTGTTCTGTGATTGTTGCCATCGAGATCTATACTAATCTTTGTATTTCATAGCCGCCGCCCGCTGTGCCGCTGTCGCTGCCTCTGTCGTCTAGTTTATGGCCAAACGAACGTCTTTCACAAAAATAAAAATTCCTTTTTGAAGTAAACATGGTTCTTATTGAATCTTCGTTTGGGTGGTGACCAAGCTGAAATGTCTCTCCTCTCAGCTTTGGATGGCAAGGAGGGTTTACACTTTACAATAACTTCCACGTTCAAAATTTTTAAAACGAATAGCTTAGTGTTTTTGTTAACTATTTCAATTTCTGTATTTTTCTTTAGAATACAAAGTTTGAAAATTGAAAACTAATACAAAATAATGTTTTATGGCTACAAAAATGTGAAATTTGGAAGTTTATACCTATTGGATACCGATTTTTGTATCTAGTACACATCTATGTAAACCGGTAATACCTTTTGTTGTCATATGGCAGTCACTAAATCCGACAAATCATTAGACCAGCATGTTAAAATAGATATTTTTCATGTAGCAAGGCCTAAGCACAGCCTTATTGAATTTGCCCATAAAACTAGAGCCTTTCAAACGGTTAAAATTCCACATTTTCACGTGTAATTAAAGTTTAGTGGCCCCGTGAACCCGAAACTCGAGACCGAACTCATTACCGGCCCGTCCTTTTTGGACTTAATTTAATGTTGTCAAATTTCACAGTGACGATACCCACGTCGAAGAACCAAAAAACAGCTTTGTCGAAGCGGAGCTCGACGCACGGCCCGGACGACCGGAACCCGGACCTAATACCCTTAAGCAAAGGTAAATATTGAAGCAGAACTTTATTGTTTCATATTTTTTTTTAATACCGTCGAAACTTTTGTATCCAGTGTAAAATTGATCACATCTGTATGAAAATCTACGTTATTCATCGAGGGGTAGGTAGTTTTATTAAGGATGCCTAGAACGCTAAGGACACCCATTCTTAATATTTATCTGTGGTCATTCAAAGTCAAAGTCAAAGTCAAATTATTTATTCAATGTAAACCTTTACAGGCACTTATTGACGTCAATACTAATAATAATAAAAAAACAGTTAACTAACTTATAGTTAAGACTTAATAACTAATCTAACGAGCTATTATAGTCTGTGCCAGACAAATGCGCATTGCTACCCCCAGTACCACTGCACGCCGAAACAGAATCGCGTCGAACCGAAATATAAGCCGTGGTCATAGAATTGTGTAATATGATTTCCAATTATCGTATTGATACTGTGGTAAGTAATATAAATTGGAGAGTTTTTGAAGTAAAATAAAGTAGCGGCTGAAATGAGTTTTGGAAAACATTAGTACCTAACCAATAAGGTTAACATTTTTAATCATTCAAATATCTTTTTTTATAAAAACTTAAGCATAAAAAACGTCAAAAATTAATAAGCATAAACTTGTGTGTTTTAAAATTGTTTCGTTTTTCGTCTTGGTACAAGCACAGAATAACTAATACTACTACCGTACAGAAGGTTCACCCTCCAACGACCCCCACGCGAAACTGAAACCTATCTCGTGACCCGAGCGTTCATATTCCGATAAGCACAGCCGACTCGATATCGATTTGACGTCCGTCAGGAGCGCAGGGTTTACGCGCGCGCGTAGGGATTACGAGTTAAGAGGAAACACCACGCCGACGCGGCACACAAAACTCCCACACAAAACACAGAAAAACGACGCCCCGCAGCCCCCTTCCAAAACCGGACCAACCCCCACCACCCCTTCAGCAACGGTTAAAGAAAGATACCCTTCATGTCCGTATGCTTGATTCCTTTGCATTAAGTCATTTATTTAATAACCTTAAAAATTAAGCGAAATCACTTCGTTTTAAGGCGTCTTCAGAAACATTAAGTAACTCGTTTAAAAAAAAAATCAAACATACAGACACAGAAAACCTCCTCCCCCAACCGACGCTTAAATAAAAATTGGTCCACCTCTGAAGGAGGAAACAGGGGACCACGAAACGCCGCTCCCCCGCGCCCCGCATGAGAATCCCGAACGCCACGCCGACGCAGTGTTTCCTCTCAAGGCTAGATAGATCGCGCTTTAAGTTTTTTCAAACCATCTAAGACATAGAAAATAATGGTTTAAATTCTGGAAAAAAAAAACTATGTATTAGTTAAGGATCCAATCTATTCAAAGTCTCATTCAGTTACAAAATCCAATAAACATCACTCGATAAAAAAAAATAAAAAAAATTGTTACACTTGATTCTAAATATTTTCTAAATATTATAGAGGTAGTCATAGAATTAGAGCGCTACGGAAACCCATTTGAACAGCAAGGTACTAAAAGATTTGTTGATGCTGTAATGTTATATTTTGACTAGCGCACTGCTCGCGACTTCGTCTGCGTGAACCCCTGTATCCCGTAACGAATTGGCAAACATTTTGTTTCACACAAACCTAGTCCCGACAATTACGAACATAAAAAAAAGAATCAGCGAAAAAGGTTCAGCCGTTCTGAAGTGATGCGCGTACAAACATTCTGGGCAATTGGTTTTTTTCGACTGCTTTGACGTAATACACTTAGGTACAGGTAAATATTTTATTTTCTTTTCGTAACGAATGAAACGAACGAGGTTACTTTTAAACTGTTTGTATCGCTTATCACAGCCATCTTTTTTAGATATGAGTACCTAAAACATATAAAACTACGATATGATTAGGGGATAGTCACACTTAGAAGAAAAGCCTAGACCGCCAAATAATGAAGATTGTTTTGGTTAACAACGCTTTCGACTGTATAGAGCTAAATGACAGACTCAAGTACAATGTCCCACGATCAACTGATATACGTTTTAACAGAACCCGGCATGTCTTTGCTACGGCTAGATTCAGAACAAATGCGGGTAAGCGGTCTCCAATGCATCGGCTGCTTGAAAATTATAATAAACACTTTGTCGGCCTAGACATATTTCACTTGTCCGTAACTAGATTTAAGAAGCACATCATTGAAATGTTTAGTAACACCTTATGGGTATTCTTTATGCTCGTTTTTTTGTAAATATAATATATATTTATATTTTCCTTCGAATCGGTCGATTCAGCTGATAGACAAATTGTATCTTGTTACTCCGCGAATAACGTGGTTGGTTACACATTTATACGAATAATTTCTATTTCGCCGCACTACTATGTAATGTGTAACTGTTTGTTATTCCTCTAAACAAATAGTTACTACAAAATGTAAAACTGCGTTCAATGTTACAATACATCTTATTATTATATACAAAAAAAACCGCGTTGTCGAAACTGAGCTCGACTTACGGCCCGGACGACCGTATCCCGGACCTAATACCTTTAAGTAAAGGTAAATATTATTGCTCACCTCCAAATTTTACCATTTCATCGGCTATTTGAATAATCAACAGCTTAAGCCATGGGTTGTTTAAGTGATTAGGCGAAAACACTTTTGCGCATTGGCTTCGGTTGTTGAAAATAAAAAAATGGAGCTTTAAACGATTGTTATTTTTCTTTGTAGGTAAACGGTTGGTTTAATAACAAGTTTGGTAAAATTGATACATGAAAAATAATAGTGAGAGCGCTTTTCTGAAATTACATTAAACACAATTTATTATGCATATGAGATACTTATTATAATTATTTTATAATATTTGTGCTGTTTCTATAAAATAAGACTGAAGATTCCACCAATTCTCTATTGTTGAACAAATGTATCTCTTATATAAGAAAATATATACATATATTAACGGAAAAATTTTTAAGAACTGAAGTCTGAACTAGAGGTACTATAAAAAACCGGCCAAATGCGAGTCGGACTCGTTCATGAAGGGTTTCGTAGCAGCAAGTAACATCATATAATGTTCTTGTTCTTGTTCTTGTTGTTCGTTGTAACTTTAATCGATGTTTTAATAATAGTGTATTTTATTTAATTAATTGATTTATGACGTATTAAAAAAAACTATCTCGTTCAAACCAATTTTCGGTGGAAGTTTGCATGGTAATGTACATCACACACACACACACACACACACACACACACACACACACACACACACACACACACACACACACACACACACACCACACACGACATTTCACCACTTTGGAAGTGTCTCTTGCGCAAACTATTCAGTTTAGAAAAAAATGATATTAGAAACCTCAATATTATTTTTAAAGACTATTATTTCTATAGATACCCCACACGAATGTGTTTGATGAAAAAAATAGTTGAGTTTAAATTCTTAGTATGGGGAACCCCTAAAATGTATTGTTTTTTTATTTTTGTGTGAAAATCTTAATGCGGTTCACAGAATACATCTACTTACCAAGTTTCAACAGTATAGTTCTTATAATTACGGAAAAAAGTGGTTGTGACATACAGACGGACATACAGACAGACATGACGAATCCATAAAGGGTTCCGTTTTTTGCCATTTGGCTACGGAACCCTAAAAACTAATCATCATTTCGCTATTTAATGCTCGTATTCAGATTTCTATCATTATTACATAATGTAAGGATTCTTCAAGCAATATGATGCTCAAAATAATTGAAGCTATAATTTTAACATGGTATCAATAACAGTCGTGTTCTAAAATATAGTTATAGCCGTTGACGTATATATTACTATATAAATTATATAATATGTAAATGGCTAGGTCTATTTGTATAAGGCATCACAGCTCTCAAACGGATATACCGACTTCATTGCGTTTTTTACTTTATTTGAAGAAGACGGGCTATCTTAGGTAATTTGTTAGCTTGTGGTTTTTTGTTTGGTGCAAATTGGAGAAGCCATTTTGACGATATTGGAACTACTTATGCTATTTTTATGAGATATAGGTCATGCATAATTAAAACTAGAATACAATATTTTTTTAATAATTCTTATAAATAAACAATAAACACCTTTTGAGTTAGTAACAAGGTTTCTTTCCCTTTTGTTCCTTACAAGGTTAGGTCAAGTCTTAGTTTTATTCACACTCAGCTCTGTACTAATTTGCTGACATTCTTGGCTTCGAACTGCTTTTTGTTATAACCAACTATTTTAATTATAGCACGCTTAACACGTTTAGTCGACTATATCAGCATTCTCAGCTGCGTTGACAATTCTATAAATTGTTGTTGCATAATTTTTTTTTAGTTTACGTTTCTAGCCATTTCTTTCATTAGAAGCATTCACCTTTCACCTTTTGTAGAAAAAATGTGAATTAATACTATCGAAGTAGTCCTTGTATCTAGTATTCCTATAATTATAACGTATTGGTTGGTTGGTGGTAAGACTTGTTTTCAGCCACCAAGATAGATAATTAGAATATTAACAGAACTGTAAGTAGTATTTCGTTAGTTTGATAGTTAGTTTTTCAATAGATGGGAACCCAGATAAAGTTCACAGCCATATTAGTTACTTAATATCTTACCATCAGGAGAAATAAAAGCAGAGCGCTCATTTTTAAAACTAACTATTTATTTTATTTAATTATTTATTTACTATTCCGGTTGTCATCAAAATTGTGGAGAAAGCGGATAATAAGGAACTTCCGCAATATTAGGAAGAGCATATTAATAAAGAATCCTCATCAACCCTAGTGAATCTTGTAAATATAACATTAGTCCAGTGGTGAGACAATCAGTCTCGTACCTATAAATATCTTGGGTTTTGCTTCCAGATTAAAATATTGTGCTCAGAGCGGTTACTGGTTAGGCTTGCTCAAAATCAAATTAGCTATTTCCATTATAAGGTTCTATGTCTATCACAAAAAAAAAAAAAATTGGTGACTTGTGTTCAGACAGCCAGATAATAGCCAGTTCGGTAGTGGTTTAATGTAGCAGCTGAAAGTTACCGTCTTCGGTTTTATCGTTCTTACCATAATATGAGATAAAAGCCATATAAAATTATCTTTTTTACGGTAAAATATTAAAGTATACGTCGGTGGTCAAGTGGCACACCAGTGATTTAAAGCAGTCGGCCCGATATCTGAAAGTCCTTGGTAAAATTTTATTATTATTCTCAGGACGGGCAAAGCGTGTATCAGATTTTTCAAAAACCACAAATCAGAAGAAAGAGATTCTGTTCTGTGGTGATCACCGACCCAACCTGTCAATTTTAGCGAAAACTTGATTTCAATAATAAAAGTCTTTGCCCAACAGAAGAAGTATATAAGCTATACCTTGATTAGCAATTTAGTCAACCACCTAAATGTCGATATTAGCGCTCTCAAGTTTATTATGCATAAGAGGATCGTCATCCCCATGCCTCCTTTACACATCACGGAGCAGATGTTGCCAAACTCCCGGCGTAATGGTGGAACTTAAAACTCGGGAATTCGGCCAGCCCATGTTTTGTTGCGTGGCAAGACTTCGCCCCAACTTTGCTTATTAGCTGAGCCAACTATCTGCAGTGAAAGACTAGCTTTAAAAAAGATACTTGTACGTTTTGCTAACTGCTAAGGCTGACAAAAATGTTGTTACTGGAATGTTGCATGCCGGCTACACTTATTTGTAGTGGCATTGGCGTTATGTTTGTGGATTTCTAATTAGGTGTTCGTTATGTTGGCGCTTGATTGAAAAAATAAATAATATGATGTATATTAGTTTTTGATTTGACTCTATTTTTTTCTTAACATATTCGTTTCCCAAAGTGGTAGGCAGAGGTCTCAGCTTTCCATTTGCTACGTTTCTGACACTTACGTTATCTGAGTTTAATTTAACTTAGGTATTTATTCGTGTACACCAAGCATGGATATATTTAATTATCATTTATTTTTATTTATGTAAACGTATAAATTATTTCTGAGTGGTAGAGCCACGCTGCGTTGCAGCACGCATTGGGCCGGCACGCCCGGCATAATGCCACCCTCTCACGAATATCCGGCGTGAAATTATGGCACTTGGTGCTGTTCTCACAATTCCTATTCCTTCCTTAAAGGACGGCAACGCGCCTGCGATTCCTCTGGTTTTGCGGGTGTCCATGGGGGGCGGTGATTACTCTCCATCAAGTAACCCGCCTGCTCGTTTGCCTCCTTCTTTTATAAAAAAAACTATAAAGCTATTTGGATAAATAAATTGATTGAAGCAATATTATTTTCGTTATTTTGATGTAAAATATTCAGATAAAAATAATCTGACAACGGTATTGATATTATTCGATAATAGGTACTCGTTTTTACCCATCACACGATTTATATGTTATGCTTGTGCACAGTCCTTAAAACGAGTGAAAAAGAAAGTTTCATATCAGCAAGGTAAGGACAGCTAGTGCATCCTGCTTCACTAGCTATTTTCGAAACTGGACTCCCGATTTCACGTCTTAACATCAAGAAGAGTGTAATTTTCCTACATCTTAATTAGAAAACGAATAAGCTTATAAATCTTCTTAAAGAAAAAACATCTTATCCTTTAAAATGTGATTAAAGCCAAGAATTGTAACTAGCAAATGTTTCCCCACAATACTCGTAAATACAGTGAGCCGGATGGTCTGACCAACATTTCTCTATTACCAGTCGAAACTTGTAAAGCATTTACGGGCTGCCACGGTCTTTTTAGCTTAAGAGGATTAGCGGGTCAAGTTAGCTAGTCGGCTCGCGTTTATTCCCAGTCTCTTGTATTTATTTATTTGGCCGGATCGATGCGCGGCACGGCTATGTCAGTGAATAATTAGTTTAGTTGCAGTAACGAGCCGCGGCCGCTCTAACAAAGTTTCTTGGCTGCAATCTTTTTATGCAGTCGCTTATTTGGCGCTCAGCTTGTAGCTTATTTAATTAGGATGTAAATTGGTTAGCGTTGGGATTGAAAGGCGCCTATTAATTTTGTTTTTTCCATTCTTGCCGGCACGTTTTGTTGGCGGCCATTGCTTTGACGTAATTGCATTACTTTGACTGAGCGGATACAGTCTAGGGTTTAGTGTTTGCATTTCATAGAGAAGGTCTTTTCTACATTGTTTTGTTAGCTTGTGTTGTCTTATTAGTTAAGTTTTAGATTTCTAGCTTAGGTACTTTCACGCGCGATTTAGTTGGTGACAAGGCATGTGTCACGTCCGACTAACTAGGACAGATATGGTCATCAAATTAAAAACAAAATATATCAAATTAATTGGTTTACGCTTACACCAATTATCAAGACCAAGATAAATATTCTTTTGGAACTCGTTAATATGGTAAGATAACGGATAAATATACATAAACGTATAAAAAACACCCATACCCGAAATCAATTCAGAAAAACAGTTTTTCTTTAAATTGACCCGATATGGCGAGACACCAGACCCGGTGTGCTAACCACTCGACCACGGAGGTCGTCATATCTAAGTTTATCACTTCATCAATTGAATTATAAGATAGCCAGTTCCTAAGTAATTAAGCAATGCGGGTAAAATAAAATACCTTCAACTTAATCGTCGTCATTTACCATCACAGGGCCAAGGTGTTTTATATGGAAATGATCCTATTAATACCTACGATATGCATTTGTAGGGTCAATAGGCAGGGTTTTTGTTATAGTAAAATATTATTGTACTTACAAGGCACCGAAAAATGTATTATTACAAATTACTACGCGGCATGTTAATAAAAATTATTAAAAAATTCATGAGCCTTATCAAAATGTTCTCCTGAACTATTAGGGACAATTTATTTATTTCCAATAGGCCTCCCAATGGCCCCATTTCTGTATGTTTTAGGACATTTAGGCATTTTACGAGCTCATATATTACTTGGAATTAATTTCGGTGTACTGTTTGTCCTGCTACGTTGGTATGCCGTTAGTGCTCGGTTCACAATGAACGGCCGCACTTGCGTATTCTGAGAATGGAGTGTAAATTGTTACCCTCTTCCTTCACGCCAAGTTGGTCGTGATAACTTCAGTTCAATGCTTAATACGAAGACCTCTCCATAACACGTCACTTGTAAAATATATAAAAAATAAAAGTACCATATCTAATTTATTAAAACATTTCATTAATAAATAATGAAAGCGGTGCTTTGAAGTTCATACTTCGATAGCCGTTGATCCCGGTTGATGTCATAAGATTATGGCAGAGTCATTAAAGCCCTACCCGCATTGGGCCGGCGCGGTGGGTTATGGCCTAACCTCCCCATGTACTGTTTTCCATTTGGGAAGGCCAGTGAGGCTGATGATGATGATGAATATAATAAATGTGCTAACATTTATCACAAGAATACAGACGACAGAAGACCTTGCTTGCTTTGAATAAATGAGACCTATATTTTTAAAGATGTTATTAGGCCGGCTTCCACTGCATTTTATAGTCTAGATTTAGGCTCAACTCTTTTTAAAATAACTTTCTGTCAGTTATTTGAATTTGATTGCGACCGAAGGACATTAATAAATTTAAGCAAAATTTTACTAAATTAAAAAAAAAATTAAGCAGAAAAAGCGCTTGGCTTTCATCTTATCTGACGTTGAACGACGATAAAGCCGACAGAAAGCGCTCTCCACCCAAAATCCTGCACTATTAAGGATCTGCCTATCTTTTCTCCCACTGCCGGAACAAGACAATGCTCTGGCAATGTTGTTATGACGACAGACTTGTAACCCTAAAATGTGTGGTAGCTAGCCGAATTAACCTTCATAAAGCTCACACCACTACAACCAATAATAATAATCTCCTTCCAAAGTGTTATTGAAATAGTTCGTTGTTAACTATGTCGCGTAGCGGTGAAAGCTTACTACCACCCCCTCTCTTCCCTTGGGTGTCGTAAAAGGCGACTAACGGACTAAAAACTGCAAATACATCTAACAGCATAGAGCGGCGATGGGCTCACCACCTGTCACGCTGAGCACATTTGCAGTCGCTATTTGGTGAAAAGTGCACTATGGTATAGGACTGCTTTTGCTGTCCTCATTGCCTAGTCTCTGACTAACCCTTCGGCGATAATAGTCGTGATTATTATAATGTTAGATGATACAATGTTACAAAGAGCGAAAATGATTTTTAAAGCGGGCGTCAAAACCTACCAATCGGTACCTCCTGTAACACTCTATATGGCACACCACTATACTTGGTGACACAATTTAATATTAAGGCCACTGGGTAGCTGACGGTCTATGTGACAATTTTGATATTGAGAGGGAACGCTTGCTGTCTGTCCGGTGTAACATGTTCGCCCGCAGGTTTGCGCGGTGTACTGCACCAGTGAAGGTGACACTGTGCAAGTCTTACTGTCAGTCATTTTACACGTGCAGCCTGTGGTGGAACTTCACACAGCGGGCATACAGCGCACTGCGCGTCCAGTACAACAATGCTTTTAGGATTCTGTTGGGACTGCTCCGGTTTTGTAGCGCATCTGCCATGTTCGCTGAGGCACACGCAGACGATTTCTATGCCATTGTGAGAAAGAGAAGTGCATCTCTGTTGGGCCGACTAAGAGGGAGCAGTAACGGCATCCTGAATGCGTTGGTCGGGCGGTGGGATTTCCGTCTGTTGAGGAGGTGGATGCATTTGCACGTCAGTGCGTCCCCTCTTTCTTATGTGTGTGTTTGTTATTGTTTGTTTGAATGTCTCAAACAATGATAGATTCATGTATGAGATATCAGATTTGATTTGTGTTTTCCTTTTCTTATTATTTAGTTTTCGTATTTTATATTTTTTATTTTTTATTTTTGATTTTAAAATATTAGCTTATGTTATTTTAATTATTTTTTTAAAATATTTGTTTAGTTATGTAATTTTTTATTTAATTTTGTATTTGTAATTAATGTTTTTAATATTTGTTTTCAATTTTATTTGTGTTGTATGGATCTCAATATTAGAAATATTGATTTATTTATTTATTATAATAATATGTATGTATCAGCTCAAACACTATCATAATTTATGCGAATGCGGTCTCACGTAACTGCACTAACTACCATATCTCGTGCTAGTATCATCCATTACTACTAACAAATCTTTTTCACGGTATCCAGGCGTATCGGACTGTGTGCCCGATCCGCCTATGTACGCGGCGGTGGCAGCGTCCGAGCCAAAGATATCGGCAAGCGCGCACAGCTTGCCTCGTACTCAATCGCCGAGCACGCCAGTATCGCCTCACGCTCAGTACACTGACTCACAGGTTAGCATACTAACAGTTATTGCTTTACTAAACCAGCTATCGACTTCAAATTACCATATGCTCGTACTGTCATTTTTAAAATTATGGTTATTGTTGTGGTTTTCAAATTAGCGAATTACATTAATACTAACATTTATTAATTTACTAAACCAGCCATCTACTTCAAAAACCCATAAGTTACAACTTTCATGTTTAAAACCATCGTTGTATTGTGGTCTTTTTCACACTTAAGTATTAGGTACTTCATCCCTGTTTGAACCATTAACATTTATTGCTTAATTTCACCAACCATCTATTTCGTCGCTACTTTCATTTTTAAATAATCTTAATTATGTAGCTATATTGTTTTCTGAGGTTTAAGCGAGCACTACACATTGAAATGAAACACTTTTTTACGGATTAACTCGCGTTTAATTTATTACTTACATAGTCTTCCTGTGATCACGGACCCTGTAAAGGGTTCGAAACGTCAGGATAATATAAAAAAAACTATGTAAATAGTAAATTAAACGCGAGTTAATCCGTAAAAAAGTGTTTTATTTTAAGTAGGTATAATATGTTGTTCTTTCCAATTGGCTCATAACGTCTTTATCGCAGATTAGCATACTAAAATCTATTGCTTTACTTAATCAACTATAGTTTATTATCCCTTAAGTAACTTCTATTTTTTTTAAATCATCGTAGTTTTTGTGCATTTAATATAACGCATTTATTTATTGATACACAGAACATAATACAATCATTATAAACATAAATAAGGTATTTCCCTTTTCTCTTTTTATTTACGCACTTATATAGTAGTTAAACTAGATTTTTTCTTAACATAACTTAAAGATAATGTGACAATAGAGAGACTTCTCCAATGTTGTCATGTTGTCTAAGGCTGCTATATGCTAACCCGTTAAATATCAAATGAGTTTTCACCGTCTACACTATTACCCACACACAGCTTATATTTAACTTATTCATACTATTGAGCATGAGGCAGTAACATCGGTGTACTCTATACAAGTAACGGCGTATATCTGATACTGCAAATTGCGTTAAACCGATTTTAATTTGAAAATTGTGTCTGCCACGTGACGAGCGATTAACTTCGGTTTCGTCCCTTATAAAAGGGCTAGAACTAGTAACTTGTCTGACCTCTATTTTGGCCTTTTTTTACTAAATGTAACAACAATTTTCTTTTTTTGTATTTTCTTTGCGTCTTTTTGCATGCTTGTATTTTGTCTTAATAACATAATAATATATTAATATAACTATATATCTTGTACCTACTTCTTAACCACATTATATCTTGCACACCGTATTTCTTCAACAGCTAGCGAAAAGGGCATTTGCTTTCGCCAGCAATATAGTATTGTAAAAGAAAAAATAATGTAAGCTACCAACATCTATTGTTGTGTTACAAAATAATGCCAAACATTCAACCATTGAACAAAATTTTACAATTTTATCCGTATTATTTTCTAGGTTGCATATCTAAATCAGTACTTACTGATGTTTGCAAGATAAAATTGAATACAATGCTACGGAACCAATCATTTGCAGTGAATTTGTTCTGGCATTCATTTTAACCAAAAAATATTATAAATAGAAAGTTTTAATAGACCTTATTAAAAGTTACACGTGGGGTGTGTTAATTCTATAGCAATTGTGTTGATTTTGCCGAGAAAACTTTTACATAATAACAACTGAAAACATTTTGTTAAACGATTACAAGTTACAATCAATTACATTATGATTATAAATATTTGTGCAATTCCACATCAGCACAGGACGCTTAAGCAAACTAATTTTAATAATTCTGCACTAAGTACATTAACAATACCAAACATTTAGTTTCCAACTATTATTACATTATGCAAAGCTCACCATTCTAACTTTATAAGCACCTAATACTTATTACCGTGAAGAGGGCTATTTCTAATGATTATGTTGTTCGGTTACTAGACTTTGTATGCAGTCCAGCCGTGCATTTCTAAGCACGGAAGCTCTGGACTGCTATTATTTCGGTTAACAATCCAGACACTGACCATAGCCAAAGTTAGACAGTTAACATTTGCGAAAGTCAAAAGTTATTCAAATTCTCTATATAATTCTCTAAAACTACCAAAATACTTGTATACCTCCACATCTAAGGCACAGTGGCCTAGTTTAGGGGATCCTAATGATATATTAAATATTGATTTAACAAATTATTATTAATAAAGAGTAGTAGACACTTACTACTTAATATTTCTTTGTGTAAACTAAACCATATGTTATTTGGGAACTTAGTTTGTCTTTTAAGGTGGTTCGGAATTTACCGAGGAGATGGTTCTAAGAAACTGAGATTAAACAATTTCGAACTCCCTTATACTAATTAAAGCGATTTAGCTCACGGTTTTATTTAAAGGGCTAGTAAACGTATTCGTGTGATATTACGACCTGTTTCTTAGTAAATTTTGTTTAGTTAATTTAAAATCGTGTATAAACTTAAATAATCATATAGATTTCAACAATATTTAATCATTACGTTTATTTTTTTTTAATTTACAAGTAGGTATAGTTTACTCATTAATTTGATTTCAAAAAGAAAAGTTCCTAATTTACTTAATAATAAATTCTTATTATGTATTATTTATTAGTTTATAATACAAATCTACCATTCAAAAAATAGTGCTAGACAAAAATTCAAGAAAAGTCAGAAAAGGTGCGACTAATTAATGGGAAGATGTGACATAGAAAATCATTATTTTTATTACTATCGTTATTTACTATCGGTAGTTTTGTCAACAGTATTGACACTATCGCCTACACAATATTGATTTTCATCCGTACTCATAAAAGTAATGTCTCTGTCCCCATGGCCACGTATTATTAGTCGACATACGAACGTTGGGACAATCGTCATGGCGCATCCAATCTTTCGGGCACTCTCCATCATCGTCTTAAGCGCCCTTGTAATTGATGTCAGCTCAGTAAACCGCCATTCCGTAGTACCTAAATAGTTAGGCAGATTCCCAATTCATAGTTAGCAGAAGCTTTGTGCTTCTACTTATCAAGTTTTAGATTGATGAGTATGTGATCTGCCTCTGATGTCTAGTGATTAGAATACATCGGTCTCTGACTCAGATGTTCCGGGTTCGTTTTTTAGCGAAGGGTACTTGTCAACAAAATGTAAAATAAATGAAAGTTAATTATTTGGGCTTGTTTTTTGTCAGCCTGATTAGCTTCTACATAAGTACTCGTATATTACTAAGTCATATGGATAATAATATTTTTTATGTCAGTCCCTATAATGACAGAGTTACTAACATAGTTGCGTGCCGACATCGACGGTAACAAATAAAATATCAAGTATCTTAGTACTTGAGTATTCCGACTGAAAGCCAAAAAAGAAGATGAATGAAGAAGGTCCACGAACAAAGTAGTTTATCCAAAATGTCAATCAAATAAACAAACTTACTGATTGAGCACAGTTTTCTCTGAAGTCTATTTTATGTCAACGTATTTTGTTAATTTGTCTTCTTTATCATTAATTTATTATTGACTCCATGTCCATAGCCTAAGATAATGAATAGGTAATAATAATTTAACAATAATATTTTATATATCTTTTTGTACTGTCATGTAATTGTATGAGTGTGTTTGTTAATAAATGTATTTTTTTCTTTCTTCCTAATGAAAAGAGGGAAAGAATGTCTCAGCCCTGTATTAGGAAAACAGTGGCTTATAGTCATAGTTAGTACTAATGAAAGCTTTTGTTGCAGAGTGATTCAGGCAGAAGTATTGTGAACGGAGCAGTGAGGTCTCACAGGGAAGTCGTCACTACGAGAACTCCGCTCCTTGCGGCACATCAAGAGAGCTGCGTTTAGCGTATTTAGTAAGGTTAGTCGTAAAAGTCAATATTATGTTTATAAACATTGAGTCCTTTTTTCTTTGGCAGGAGGGAATGTTTCGAATTTGAATTCATCGAATCTATGAGTTCATTAAAGCGACATTAATGTAAATAGAATGCTATGTTTAATTAGTGACTAATTAGTTAGAGACGTCATTATAATTGAACCTGTTCACAATTTATTTATCGCCACGTGTAATGTGAACTTCAGTTATTTTTACTAAAATATTACTTTGATTGCGAATACACGGGGTATTGATTGACATCAATTACTAACTCATTTTAACTATCATTATTTTACACATGCATTGCACGGCTTTGCGATAGCGTGTAACTGACATGAACACGGATTTAATTTGACGGATGTTCATAATACATTGCGTAGTTAAGACAAAGCAACAATGTATTATGTCGTCTGGCAGAATCATCCACTCTCCTTTGCTATTGGCAAACAGAGGTGTTCCAAAGAAATTTGATGACTGTCGTATGTATAAGTATAACATTTAATTTAGTTCTCTCAAAAAGGTTTGTTTTCTTGTTTATTTTTTTAAATTACCGTTTATTCACAACGTAATTGAAACGTTGCTAAACGTCGCTCGCTTGTCTCCAAGCATGACATACTTAATGGAAATGTAAAATTATGTTCGTATTTTTAACATATTCACATGACGTGGCACATTGCTTTAGCTGTCTTATTATTTATGAAGGGAGCCGGCACAAATCGACCCGGCGTGGATGCGAGTTACCTTTTTAATATTTACTCTTCCTTGTTAAACAAAAGCCAACGCTGACTGACGACATGAGTTGTTATTATATAAGAAAAATGTTTACTTTATTCCTTTCATTAGACAGAAGTAAATAACCATATAAAGCGTTTATAACATAGCACGATGGGCGAACGACTGCGCGGCGCGCATTACAGAAAAAGCAAATGATTTTCTTGCTTCTTTTGTTTGCATACCTTTTTGAAGGTTTTAAATTAATGTTGATTTTTTATTAAATAAAACCCAACACAGTGAAATCTTTTTATGCCTTTTCATGTAAGTACCGTATATTTTTGCTGTAATAATAATTTTGTCATTGACATTATAGCTGTAAAATTGAAATTGACATTCCCTAGCATGAGGATTTAGGTGAAGTTGAGACAATGACTGATAAAGATGAAATTGTAAATATAACTAAATTATTCCTAGCAAAATATTGATGACATTGTTTCATTTAAGTATAGTTAGGTACTCTTTAAAAGATAGGCGAATGATGATGTTAACAGAGGCTCTAAGCTAATGTCGTTTAAATTTAAAGATAAGACAAAATTGTATAAATGTTTAAGTTTCAACATCTTTATTGTTATTGACATTGTTCTTTTTTGTAATCATCGCACAATTGTAATAAATCATTAACAAATGTAATTAGAACCATGTGTACAGATTCTTTATTACTTATGATAAAATAAAATAAATTGTATATTGAAAAAATAAAGTAATAAAGTTGTTATTAATTTATTTAAAATTCTCATAGAAAAAATATCAAATTTTATATTTACTGGTAGATTGTTTTGACTGACGGTCGTGCGGATTTTAACATGATTTCCAATTAAACAATGAATTATTAGCTAACTGTTGTTTCGCTGAAGTCAGTTAGGTACTAATTAAGAATACGTTAGACGTTTTAACTACCTACTAAACGACCTGCTTAAACTTACATACAGAAATAGATACGAAAATCATGTTATTTCATTATTCAAGCAACAAAATGTTTTTTTTTGTAATACAGGATGTATTTCTTTGAAAATGGGCGTGGTTTGCAAAGTTCATATGTCAAAATGTTAAAGAGACATAATAGAAATAGATTGTACAGTACACAAATAAGAAGAATGTAATTTTTTTTTATTATTTGAATTTGATAAAGATCTGGGAAACATATTAAAACCATTATTAAACTTTCTTGGATACAGTATGTAATTGTAGTGTCCGATTTGGCGCCCATTAAAAAAATACACTCTGTAGGTTTAAGTCGCAGTGGTATTTTCAAAGTTTTAAAATTATAATATCGCAAGGGAAGTTGTAAGCTTGAAGGAAAGGACAGTTTAGAGATAGCCAGCCATTCCTCAGGGGTTGATGGTTCCGGGTTCGCGCGCTTACACCTTCGGCCGAAACGTCGGTCACTATTACTTTCAACAGCATAGAGCGGCGATGGGCCAAGATGGGCCAAGGATGAAGGCCAAGTGCTTACCCGAATAAGATATTTTTTTTACACTAAAAGAGGCAATTAATTTCCCTTTAACTTACAAAGTATATATAATATAGTCACGATAGCCTAATTCGTAAAAGGTGCGGGCTTAAGTCTCACAGTTGTTAATTGGATCATTGTTTACAATTTCCCTTGGGACCTTACACTATCAACACTGTAATACACTGCTCGCATCGTTAGCTACGACTGAAAATATGCATTTGAAAAGGCGACTGGTTATGTTCATGAATGAATGCTAAACGTTGATTTAGTTCATTAAAACGTTTTATACAAACTGTCAACGTGTCGAATTGTATTGTGTTCTGACAATTTACGGAAATGTTTAAAGTTATAATTATTTCGCAGCCATGTTTAAAGAAACCAGTTCAACTGTTTTCATGAATCAACGAATTGTAATTTATGTATTTATTAATTACCTTTTTTTTTTATTCGCACATGCAGGTTGTAATTGTATAGAACTAAAATTGATTGCTCATGAATCATAAATGTTTACGATGCACGAAGTTAAATTATTAACATAATTCTATTGAAAGGTAAAGGGTGAATATCATTTTTTTATTACATGTGATTAAATAAAATATTGAAAATTGCCTTTGGTTTTATTCTAATTCCAACTCCGGAATCAAGTGCAGAATACTTTCATTACAAAATGCAGGCTAGAGAAAGTAAAACCTGCTTTAGAAGTTCAAAATTTTAAAGTTTTATTTAGCTTAGACTACAATAATTGGACCTTTATGAATATAACGACGCGCGACGCCATAAGTACGTAATTCTATCGAGCGGAAAACTTTGTACTGAGAAGAGCCGGCCACAAACAAAGCAAGTACATTTCTTATCTTTGTTTCTTTTACAGCGTCAAAACTAATACTGACTAAACTTATTTTTATCAATTAAAGCCAGATAAATCAGTTTTAAAACAGGTTCAACTGTATTAAATCATGTTCAACTTTTAGTCTGCGCTCTGCAATTTTAGTCGAAATAGTACTCTACATTAAATTAATCTCTATATTTTTACTAGAATCCATTTTCATCTATCGGCAACTTTATTTCAATAAAATTGACATGAAAGTATATAATATAGTAAGTATGTTGCAACATGCTTTTCTTGAACACAAAAGGTAAATTATTCTTGTTCTGCCACTAGATATTTGTGGCTCAGGTACAACAACTTAGGTGTATAACAAAAAACAATTGATCTCTAAAGTACGAGTGACGCGACCAGTCCAGACTTAGAGCGATCTACGAGCTGATTCTAGGCAGTAGTAAGTGTTACAATTATTATTTTTATGAGAAAACGGGATTTTTACCATGTTTGAGTTGTTGGTTTTGAGTCCCCGATATTTCGGCGCAGTTGCATGCACCATGATCACGGAGTAACTTTTTTTAGTAAAAGTTACTTTTTTCATAAAAGTAATTGTAGTGACCATGAAAGTTTAAAATGTTGTTACAATTATGTCTATAGGCTTCTTGGGGTGATGATAAAATCAGTTAATACTCCACTTACAGACTTTTATATTGTTCTTTCATTAACAATGATCATATTGATCATACGCACTAAATACGAAATATAATTAATATCATGAGAGCCCACGTTAACTGTGCACTTGTTCGGACAAAACATGAAGAGGCAATCGAGGTGCCATCTATCGCCGTCAATCTCAAATACGATTTAGTAGCAAATACTAAACAGTAAGTAGATCCTCGCAATGAGTGGACGAACGAAATAATTAAACCCTATCGCCTTTTGTTCACGGCTAAGCGTAGATTATAAAGTTTCGGAATCAACGTACCGCTCGGGCTGTTCTAAGTTCCTGTCCCCTTGTTGGATAACTTTACTAAATGTGTTCAGCGGCACGTGTTGTTTAGTGGGCACAAACATAGATTCTGAGGTGGCCGCTTAATGACTGCCAACATCATGTTCACATGGAAGCTGGGACAAAAGCTTGTGCCTTACGGAATGTGAAGGCACTTTTACGATAGCGTGGACATGTAAATGCAAAAAAACGAGAGTATTTAACTATTACAAAAAATAACCAAGTGAAATATTAACCGAAAAAAACGAACAGGGCAGGCGAGGATTTAATTTTTATCACAAAATAGAACCAGTCAAAAACATCTTGGTTTTCTAATAAAGCATTACATAAGAACATTAGGCAACAGCTCGTATGGTATAGATATTACCTACGTGACGAGACGTGGCGATGACTGTGGCGGTGGATCAAGGCGTTATCAGGGTGGTGGTTAAGGACTAACAAACTACACGATGAGATGGATCGAACCCTGAACTTCGCTTGCCCAAAGAAGATGTAAGTATTATAGTTTGCCTAGCTAGGGAATGGTGTGAGTAAAATGTTTTCCTAGATTCTGCATTTTTCAACGTCGACAATCGTGTCTAGGGGTCCGATTTTGACATTTGAACGTTATCTACAGCCAAACTTTACCTACTTCCTAGATAATTATAGTCCTGTATTCTGCCACAAATGTGATAAAATTTTGCTTTCTAAAGTTTACAAGTTTTTGTAGAAAGATGACGTTAAAACCAGCCCAATCTCCTCATGTTCTGTTTTCCATACGGTAAGGTCTGTGCCCAGGCAGTCAGACGTTCAAATGATAATCAAGTGATATGCAAAAAATTATAAAATCACACATTGACTTTGAAACAAAATACTCTTTGCGGAATTACTAATAAGACGACCGATATCTCAATTTCCTTGTGAAGAAGCACCTATTGAAATAATAATACGAACTGAACGATAGTTAATCTGCAAAGTGTGATTTCTAAAAACGTCAGAATTATGGCACTGATGATAGCAGCAGCATATCAGTAAATGATGACGATGACAGTAAAGTATAATACATTTTATAATACACAAATATTTAACAATTTGACTTTAACTTTTCAAAGGTTGAAAGCGGTCTCACCTTACGTTATAATTATATACGACTGTATTTCAAACAGTCTGAAATATTTTTCTTGAATACCTCTTTTGTGGGTCTGATAAACTGCGTCAGATTCTTTTGTGTCAGATGATGAGATGGCTTATCTTTAAATTTTTGAAGATAGCGAGGATGAAAATAAACAGGAGAACTTTTAAGTACGATTTACAGTAAAGGTTAAATTAAGGAAATCTTGGAATAAGCGGGGCAGAGATTTCACTAGATACGAGTTGGTGAGTTTAAATTAAATACAAAGTAGGAATACCTATCATTTCCGAAATGGAAATACAACTCGGAGTTATTGTTGCAGTTATTTTAATAATTAAATTACACTTCTTTACTTTTTATTATTTATACAAGTGATTTTGTTTTATTCTGTAATATATAGGTAGATCACGATCGTAATTACAAGCAAACGAAAAAGATATGTTATCCTCTTACAGCGCGGGTTCAGTGCAAATTGAGTACAATGCACCGAATATCGTCCTCGTCGTGGAACTTCGCGGAGCTTGCTGACCCGCTAGCGTAGCGTGGTAAATCATCACTCTATTTCGCCAGTTTAATTTGATACTAACTGTCACTCACGTATAAAGTTAAATAAGACTAGATTTTGATTCATATACTAAGGGCATGCCGTATCTTCCTCTTTTGCTAAATTATCTATGATCACAACTCTATCGAATTCTGTATTCTGAAGACCACGATCAACTTTTTTGTTGTGTTGTGTGTGTAACGTTGTGTGTACCCACACACGTAGTGTCGCCTCGGAAAAGTTTTAAAGCCGCTTTGACACTTGTAAACATGCAGTAATATTTGGCCAATACTATTTATAGTGTAAACAGAAAGAAAATAAGATAACGTTACCCTAATGTTGAAAGGAGGCGTCACACTGACAATGAAGGTAAGTTTTAATCTTAAGAAAAATTTCTGTAATAAATAACGGGGCGTAAGGAGGTTGGATATCTTGGGCATTGTGCTAAGTGATGCAGGTCCAAGCGGCACAAAGCGTTTGTCCCACGTCACTGGAGGGGGGGAAACACCATTTGTTACCCATTCAATGTTCGGCCTGCTATTTATCTCCGGCATTGACTGGGCGAGGCGTCGATCAATTCCATTCCCATCGATATATCAAACACTAAAACGGTTTATTCTAAATACTAGACGTTTGCGAAAATATCTGGAGGCACCTAGCGTTGGTCCACTCAATCTTCTTGGCGGGAATATTCAATAACTATTGTGATAACAATCAAGTTATATTTTTTTAACAAGCAGTTGTTGGTGTGTTGTTACTTAAATAGTTTTCTTTGTCTCCCTTTAGTAAGTGAGTAACAATGATGATAAAAAATCATAAACTCAGCAATTACACATTTATTTATTTATTAAGACACACTGAGAGATTAGAATCGTTACATGAATAGTACAAACAATAATTATACAAACGTATTCTTCATATTATAATGTCAATACATTTTTAGGTTTGATTTAATTGTATGATGGATACTATGTAAGTGATGCAAAAGTTAGCAAAGCCGAATGATAGCCTCAGATCTAAAGCAAACAAGCCGCAGACATCGTACTTCGGAGAACGTACTTTTAAATATTCTAAAACGTCATAAAGCTGGCTTCGATAAGTTTTATCTGGAAATAAATACAACAATTATGTGCCAGACAATAATCCTGGTTAAAACCTGGTTCTATCCCGACAGTTAGGGAATAACATAAGAAATATTCTAAGTAGTTAAGAATTCTGGCAGAAAAAAGCTAAGAATATCCTGCTTACCCTTGTACATTAGTAGCTGGTGCACCAATATCGTGCAAATTTTATTGTATTCGTGGAGCGCTAACTCTCCGAATGCGCCTGGTATACCCGACACTCCCACTAGGATGAGAAAGTCTATTAAAAAAGAACTAATTAACGCCAAATTATCCTGCGAACAATACATTAATTTATATAAAACTAACTAATATCATTTAAACATTTAAAGTAATTTTCAACATTTAGAATCTTGAATATTGAGTAGCAAGATGTAGGGTCTGTACACTGTTCCAGATTAACAAAAATGGTAACAAAAAAGTGTTAAAGAATATTTGGTAAATGAAGTACCTTGCTGTTTACGAAAGTTAACCATGATATATATACAATCGTTATACAATTACCTACCAAACTCACCAGTACCTGAAATAAAAATAAATTAATGCTTTAGCAGTTTCATCAAATTATATTTGACTTGGTAAAGGAAGGCAAGAAGATGTTACATATAGTTTTGTGTTGAGAGATTTATAATATTATTATCATCGTCATCATCAGTCTATCGCAGTCCACTGCTGAACATGGGCCTCTACCAAGGCGTGTCACTGAGCCCGGTCTTCGGCTCTCCGCATCCAGGCATTGCCAGCCGCCCTGTGCGGATCGTCGCTTCATCTGAACGGGGGCGTCCCACACTGCGTTTGCCCATTCACGGTTTCCACTGTAGAACTCGTCTACCTGTTGAGTTCTACGACAGCTCATTGCCACATTTGATTGCTAATGGTATAAGTTATGTCGGTTAATTCGGTTCTCTATCGAATCTCCTCGTTTCGGATTCGTTCCAACAAACAAACTCTTTCCGTTGCCCGCTGAACGACCTTGAACTTGTATACTTGTCGCACTGTTTGTGTCCACACCTCGGCTCCGTTGGTCAGTAGGTTGTTTGATAATAGTTATATAATCCCGCAACAGAACCAATTTAGTGCAAAAAACAAATATTTGAGAAGGAGTATTAATTCCATACATTTGATTCGAATAGCATTTGCGGCTACGTATGGAACAGATGTTTTTTTTGTAACCTTAAAGTATACAGTATATCCCCATGTCCGTCACGAAGACTCCTAGATGTTGATAACAATTAAATTTCTATTGTGCCTAGCATTACGACAGCTAAACTAAATAAATATTCAATTCAATTCAATTCATAGTTATATCGGGTATACCTTTAATGTGTTAGTTACAATAAATGCTTAAAACTGTGTTAGTAAAATAAGTCACGGATGCAGAATAAAATATTAAAAAAACAATACAGTTTTACAGGTAATGAACAAATTAAATAATAAAATGAAATAAAAATATGAAATTGGAAAAATATACAAATAATATTACCAACACCTTGTTTATGAACAATAATAGTGGTGATAAACAAATATTTTTATACAATGTTACCTGTAACTGTACAACGACAATTGGTACGTCTATGTTACATAAAACATTTCTGTAAGCGTAAACAATTTTTTTGAGGAGTTTTGATTTGTTCTCCTCATCCAATTTGTATTTGTTCAACCCTCTCTCTAATGATCTCCTTAAAAGTTTCATTTGCTTCCAGACAAGTTCAAAAACCATAATAGAATTGAGAGAAATAAAAAAACCTAATAAATGTAAAACGTTGAACATCAATTTAAAGAATGGTGGTTCTTTGTAGAGAATTGCAAATGCAAGGTACAACGTTACAGTTTTAAAAATTAACGCGCAGTATAGTATAGCTAAACATATTGCTTGAGTGCATGGAAAAATCTTATATCCCATAGTTTTATATACAACTTTTACGCCACTGTAATATTTAATTATATGTCTCTGGTTGGTTAACAATGCGAAAATTGAGAACGGCATGAACTCCAAAGTGCTCGCTATCATTTTGTACATATGTTTGTCAAAAGTGTCGGAAAATGTGGAATAATACATCACAAACAATACTATGCTGATTATTAAAATAACGCAATAACATTTAGCTAAATATGTGACGTATTTATTTTGAAAGTTGTAACTGAAACCAAATAGTGTATTTAAACATAAAAATGATTCATATGAAAAGAATATGTGTTTTAATCTCTTTACGATATAAAACATTTTAATATTGAGCGTGTAGTTACTCCACTAGTGCACAAACAACGAGCGCTCACTATACTAGACTCTTCGTTATTTTAAGTCCTTATTGATTTAAAAACAAAACTCTTAATTAAAGTATGAATTCTTATCTAGATGTAGATCTTATCTAAATATATGAGTTTAATTATGGCATTACTGGAATGAACACGATACCTATATTGTATCCATATAAAACTTATAACAACACACTTTGTAATATCTCCTTTATTTGAAATAAATTAAATATGAAGGCCTTTGTGCTATATTTGCTTATCAAATGTATTTTAACGCCTGTTTGTTCGTATATAAACTAGTAAATCATAATACAAAAATATAAAAGTATTATATCATCCAGCTACTGAGCAATAAAAACATACCCGTTACTATCGAATGAACAAATTATCCTACTGCACGCAAAGTCTAAGCAAACAGATCTTATATGAATATAAATGAAAATCAATTGCCGAAATGTTTGTACGTGCATCATTTCAGAATGGCTGTACCTATTTGGCTGATTCGTTTTATGCTGTGTTTTTAATTGTTAGGACAAGGTTTATATGATAAAAAAATTTTGGAAATTCGTCACGGGTCCCAGGCGGACGAAGTTAGCGAGTCGCTAGTTTGGAATAAAAATAATATTGACAATAATACTTACTTGAAAAACTTCATTACTGGTAGAAAACTTACTTACTTACTCCGTTGGCTCAGCGACCCAAAGTGGATCTTGGCCTCCAACACGAGATAACGCCACTGCTCCCTGTCTTGTGCAACCTCTTGCACGTTGATAGGCCCCAGCTGCTCGAATACGTCCCTGGCTACCATGTCCTTCCAGCGGTAATTAGGGCGTCCGACAAACGTGGTAGAAAACGTGTTAATGAATTAGGTACTCAAAACCTAAAGCTAATTTGTTCAGAATCGAGAGGAGGATCGATTCCACCAATAAAACATGTAAGTCAGATATTATAAAAAAAAAAAATTACTTACGCCGCTTTTAAGTTTTCTTAGCCATATTGTATTTTTTTTTGGATATACATACTTTAAGAGGGTTTACGCATTTCGGTTTCCCATACAAACTTCCAAGTTGAAATTTTTAAAAACCAATTAGTAAATTTTTATGAAACTTGGCATGCTAAAGTAAAGTACAGGGATCTTAATAGTTTGTTGAAAACTTTAAAAAAAAACTGAATTATTACGATTTTAAACTTTCTATAGTAGACTTTAAATCGCTATAACTCAGCAATATAAACTTTTTTTTTTAAATGTATTCAACAAAATATTTAGATCCCTGTTTTCTACTTTAGCATGCATAGTTTCATTAAAATTGGCTTATCGGTTTTTAAACATTTCGACATGAAAGTTTGTATGGGAAACAAAAGTGCGTAAACCCTCTTAAAGCTTGATACAAGAAAGGATTTCGTGCAACGCATATGCGATGCACTGGGATTGTTAAGTGTGAAAATGTGAGACCATTTATTTGTTACCACCACCCTTTATAAATCTCAACCACAAACTCCTGCCCATGTGTTGCAAAACACAATTGCTTAAATCAAAATTGTATAATCTTTATGGTGTCTATACGAGGTTTAGAACAATAACTAAAGTATAGAAGGAGTGCTATGTGACGAGTTTTTTTTCCGCTCGACATTTGACGTTTTTGGCAACTTATTTTGTCTCTTTTCTTTTAGTGCCTTACAAATAAACAAAGAATAAGCAACGAATAGTTATTCCGTGTTTTGTCCCTGTCATGCAAACGTAATTTTAAATTAGAGTAAAAAAGACAAAACACGGAATTACTATTCCGACCTTATTCTCTGTTTATTTGTAAGGCATTTAATGTTTAAGGCCCATTTGAAAAAAAAATAGGAAAAATATACGAGTCTCATTTGGACTCCTACTATCTTAAGTTATTATTCTATGATACGAGGCCATTCCGAAAAGTTTCATTTTCTTACACGTGACAATCACGTGCACAAAAGACGAGCGCAACATTTGGAATTCCTTACGAACTTGGCTTACGGACGATTATAGTCAGTTTTTGCACGAAACGAAACGAAAATGAAAGTGTTTCGCAATTGCCTCTCAGCCAACCCTATTGTCAACGCAACAGATGTTCTGGGTTACGCAACCCGCTTAGGCTGGGGAGTAATCGGAATGTTCTGGACGCCAAATGTCGCTGGAATTGCTGAAATAAAACACAACTAACTACTTATTCGTATTCTTATTCTGTCATATTATGTTTAATCGTGTTGGTTTTGTATTATTGAATGTGTGACTTTCTAGGGATTTATCTTTTTGCACTTCGTTTTTATATGCGGTTGAAGTCCTTGGATAAAAGATTTTAAAAAAATTACGTTGTGTTGGTAAGTAAATAGTTTCGGGACTGTAAAATCTTTTCTATCACTAATGTTTTTGTTCACAATCAATATCAAGACATTGCACGTTCTTTTTTGAATTAATATTATATTTTTAGCATCTGTCTTAATATTACTTGTACTATGAAAAATGTGAAAAGAAAAAACTTTAACTCAAATATTGAACGTGTAAATGGTGTTTGTTATTAAATTCGGTGCTTTTACAATGTCGTATTGGCAGCGAACGTTTACGACACGCCTTCGGTATCTTTTAATATTTTGTTACTGGCTATAATATTTTTATTAGGTTTTCAAACTGTTGAGTATGTAGACGGTGTGACGACGGAATTCCATTATATCTAAGTGTTGACAAAGATATCTTCTTGTTTAGCTATTTATCTTTTTATTCTTAAAGTACAGTCTTTAGCAGCTTCGTACAGCAGGGCAGAGCCTTCCTCATTATTTTGAATTGACTCGGTCTTGCGAATTAACTCGTAGAGAATTGTATTTCGTCTAAAAGACTCTAAAGCGCTAAATGTCACTTTAAAATTATACTAATTGTACGCAATCGTAGGCAAAACTTAACGAGCTTTTATTTAGAATTATAGTCTACTTGTGTTTAACAAACATGTAAATCTAACTTTTATTACAATGATATTAATACATCTTTTCACCATCATCAGCCTATAAACGTCCCACTGCTGAGCACAGGCCTCCCCCGACAATAGCACGTGGGGATATTGGGCCATAACCCACCACGCTGGCCCAATGCGGGTTGGTGGGTTTTGACGACTGTCATCTTACGACAACAACCGGGACCAACGGCTGAACGTGCCTTCCGAAGCATCTTTTATTAATCTTAATTAGCGCGTTCTATCATATTTTCGTAGGAGTTAACATATCAAAGTACGTTTTACCTAATTAACAAATTTTTTTATTACATACCTCCGCAGTAGGTACTGATAAATATTTATAACGATATCAAAATACAGGCTCAACTTTTATTATGTTTGTTCAGTATCGGAAGTTTGCGAATTTCCCGTAGACGTTGATTACTTGGTGCTGACTCTCGAGATACAGATATCTGTTATTGCCTACGTTTTGTGTATTCTATCAGGTCGGACTTATGTCTTTGTGAAAAAAGTGCATTTTGAACAAGAGTTTTGCTTTAATAATGATGTGGAGTTGTTGATCCACGAATTGCTTATAACATAAAAAGAATGTCTGCCTCGGTGGTCAAGCGGTCAAGCACTCAGCCAAATATTCACATTTTACGATGTGGAACTGTGATCACCGACTTGCATTTAGCAAGCGGAGTCATTAAGCCTATACCATAGGTAGGCATACATCCATCAATTGTACCGATGACTTGAATACAATAATGGAGACCTTAGCTCAGAAGAACAATTTAGAGGCTTTTTGCTCGTAGTCAAAAAATATTTGGGCAATTCAAATGCAAAAATCTAAATATTTTTTTTCGAAATAACGATTTTTGCCTTTGTTTAAACTTTGACTTTAAATCTTTTCAATATTGTTATAATACAGTCAGTATTGACAGACATGTTAGTATAGCAAATTTAAAATTGCTAATTTATATTAAAACATAATTTTATTTTTCTTTTGTGATCGAAATTATATTTGTGTACATTATTAGATAACTTTAATAAATATTGATGAACTTGAAATGTAATTTCATTAAGTGAATTTCATTGAGTTAATTCACAACAATAAATTACTATGATAAAAAATAAGAAAATAAAGAAATTTACAAAATATTGTTAGTAGTACTTTTGTACAATGTTTTGACATCATACCTATCTTTAAATCGAAATAAAGTGTGCAAACGTAGAATAAATCAAACATCTTGTTTTTACTATTGACAGACAGTAGGTATCCACTATATACACTTTTTATCTTTATCTGCTATTGGCAGACAGCAGATATGTCTGACTTTGTTAATATTTCAACAGTTCAGGTAAAATCTGAGTTATTAACTGCCTACGCAGCGTGAGTTTGGCGATCCATCAAAGTGCCAATTACAATACTTTTTTCATTACTCGTTAATAAAAGAGTTTTTGGAAAAATATATCTGAATAGAACATGTATTTGTGCAGTTCAGCAGCGAAAAAAATAAGTAGACTATTGAAAGTGAATGACTAATGTGTGTGGGTTAAAGTCGAACAACTACGCATTTTTATAATAGACTAGCGGCCGCTCGCGGTTTCACCCACTCGGTTCCCGTTCCCGTGGGAATATCGGGATAAAAAGTATCCTATGTGTCAATCCAGGTTAAAAACTATCTGTATGCCGAATTCCAACCAAATCCATTCAGTAGTTTTTACGTGAAAGAGTAACAAACATCCATCCATACTTACAAACTTTCGCGTTTATAATATTAGTAGAATAAAGATAAAATAAAAATCACCACACTGGCTCAGTGCAGCTTGCTCGGATTAAATAATAGCAAAATAGTCATACAAACTAGATAACCAATTTCATGAAAATATGTAATCAACGATTATTCATTCTTATAGATTTACTAAACATTTTAAAACAATAACTTACGATATTACTATATGACTTTCTGATTGTTGAATTAAAGTGCACGTCCTAATGCAAAATATAAAAAATATACAAGAAATGTTTGCTATAAAAAATGTTCCCCTCCTAAGAAATATATTTTTGAAGTCCATTAATTTCCATCGTTCCTCTTGAAAGCAAAAATTAAGGAACCAGCAGCAAATTACGTCTGCATTTAGCCGGCCTTGGTCCGGTATAAGGAAGCGGTTGGTAGGCACCAATTAGATTCCCGAAGTACCTAGCTTTTAGCAGATAGTGGAGGCTGTTCCGAAAATAAAAAGTTGCTGAGAAATTCAAAGACTCACAAAATTACTTTTCATTAATTATTCCTTGCGGTGTTTGTTGACTGACTAATTGCATGCTATTCCAGTAAATTCTTTAACTACAGGAAATGTCTACTTACTTTTAATTCTTTCTTTCTTAATATTTGTTTTTGTATTATATTAGTACATTATGATATAAGTGCGGTAAGATGAAAATTACAGCCAAGGCGATATTGCTAGCCCGAGCCGTAGGCGAGGGCTACAAGCAAGCAGAGGCTGTAATTATCAAAGCGCACGTATGCTATACGACGTTTTATAACATATTTGCGAGGAAAACACATTTTCCGAAAATGACTGCCTTTTTTGTTGTTTTACTAGTGCATGAATCTTTGGTAAGCCAACATATATTTTTCTTTGTTTAACAGCATAGAGCGTAGATGGGCTCATCAAAATAATACCACCAACCCTTCTCTTCCCTTGGTTGTCGTGAAAGGCGACTAACGGACTAAAGACTGCATATACATCCAACAGCATAGATCGGCGATAAGCTCATCAAAATTATACTACAAACTTTTCTCTTCCCTTCGGTGTCGTAAAAGGCGACTAACGGACTAAAGACTGCACATACATCCAACAGCACAGAGCGGCGATGGGCTCATCAAAATAATACTACCAACCCCTCTCTTCCCTTGGGTGTCGTAAAAGCTGCTAACGGGCTAAAGGCCTATGTTGTCCATAGATTCAAATGATTACTAATTTTTAAATTACATTACCGCACTAGTGCGAAACTTATTACATTACGATACTGAAATCGGTGTAATAAGACCTTCTTTACGAGCAAATGTGTTATAAAAATTTTTATGTATGCAGTAGCAGCTATTATTTAAAGTGCCGTCAATATAGAAGATTTAATAATATAATTTAACACAATTTAAAAATGTTAGAAAAAATCATACGAAACTGGTTTCAAATATCATTCAAAAGAAAATCATGATGACACCATTAATCTATTATTAGTAAGCAATGTAAATTAAGCTGGATTATGCTCTACAATGTTACGGCGTAGCCATGTCTTAGCACAATTATTAGCTACGCAAAATCGTAGCACAATCTTACGAATACCCTATACGTCCAACTAAATTCCTAGAGCTACAGAGTGAGTGAGTGAGAGAGAGAGAAAACCCTGTGTTTGTCAATAAATAGTAAAACACGAAGGAGTAACCTATAAGTAAATGTTTCTATTTTGTACAATTCGGTGATATTTTCAGTCGAATACTTTATAATGTATGTATTTGTGTTTGTATATGTGTGTCTGTGTATGTACATGTAAGGTGGTCGGATTACATTACTTTAGGGTTTAAATAAATGAAAACCAGTTTTTAAACAACACTGATGTTTTATTGCAATTTCTTCAAAATTCTTAGTGAAATTAGAGGCCAGTAGATACAAGGGCAACGTTAGTTTTTAAAGCACAAAATGAATAAAACTACACTTTTGTATTCACCTTTACCTGTATTTTTTTATGAGTTTTGTTAGGCAGATCTATAAGAATGGCACACGTAAATATTCGGGTGAAAACGAAACTGATTCATAGTAATTAAAATTTGTAATATTTTCGGGTGATAATGAAACTGGGGAAAAACGCCATCAATTTTTGTCAACTCAAACTGCAGTCCGCTCGAAACTCAAATCCAGTTGCTCATTTACAGCACAAGGTAAACAAGACGAGCTGCACGTTATGGTTTGCGTCAAATATCACTCGCTCAGTCCAACATTTCTCGTTAACGCCAGCTAATCCTAGCCAATGAAGCTGAGTCTCCGTGCAGCTCTCAGCTCATTAATCACTTGTAGTTGTGATCTCGGGCCATCTCTCTGTCTGCGTCAGCTGCCAGTCAGGCGTCTTAAGCGGATGAAGTTCCACTTTCTTAACAGTGTGCTGGGAAGTACGAGGCAATGGCACGCGGTGCAGTACTTAAAAATAAAAAGATAAGGTAAATGTTTTTTTTATAAATATTTATGCGTTTTATTAATACTTAAATATACTTATGTAAAATTTTTAAACACTGGAAAAAGACGTGAAAACTCTCAGAGGTGATAACTTCTAAGATTTGATGAAGCAATGTTGACCAAAAAACTTAAGCATCAAGCACTGACAAAATTCGACGGGTGAAAACCAGACCTCGGTAGCCAAGTGGTTAAGGCAGCCGCCCGGAATGCGGAAGGTGCGTGGTTCGATTCCCGCCTGAGGTTGTCGTCTTTTTCCAGTGTTTAAATATTTTAAGATAATTACAATAATTTCAATATTATTTGACTTTTTTTAAATTGAATGTTTTGTTTTATTAAGTTTGTGCTGTGTGGTGGCGGTTCATTAATAAAATACTACCGTCCTACTAATTGGTTTTTTTGTTTTGTTAAAATTAATAATTTCAAAACCAATGTCAGCAGTTATCGCTTATACCACGATTGGGACACATAGTTTGGTTTACAGTCTAGTACTTATATAGTCTTAATTATTTATTGTAACTTGTTTTGGCTGTATACTGTTTTGTTTCTTTATTAAGGGGGTGCCGCGCGATCGCAAAAAATGACATAAGTCTCATATGAACTTCAAAGCAAAATCAATCATATTGGTATTTAAAATTAGAACAATTCTGCTTTGAAGTTTTAGACCTAGTAATTTGACTAGAGCAATGTTTTTTTTCTGCGAAATGTACAAAAACGCGCTTGTGTTAAAAATTAAAATATACTTTTTTATTTTCTTTTGATGGGGGTGACCAGCGGAATATCAATACAAATATTTTCATTTATGAATTATTGTTTTATGCGTAAAATTAAGAAAGTTAACGAAAAAAAATGTTTTAGTAGTCATTAGATTTATGTATTGTTTGTTAATATTTAAAAAAATTGTTTCAAATTTTAACAAGGCCACGACCTTGTGCAATGATCAGGCTAACTTACGTTAGTTCTTTTAATGTATTTAACTAATTCAGCGCATAGTACAAGTAACTAAAATATACGTAAATTTTCACAATGTCATGCAGGACCCACTTAAATAAATAAAATAAATAGGCGAAACGAACCAAAGGCTGCACACATCCACAGCATAAAGAGGCAAGAGGCTCACCACCTGTCACGCTGAACAGTGGACTGCTTTTGCGGTCCTCGATTACCTGGTCTCTGCCAATCCGATTATTGGAATCCTTGGCGTCGATATTTCGAGTGACGTTCAGTTTCGTGGTCATTTGGAAGGTAAAGCTAAATTAGCTTCGAAAAAGCTGGGTGTGCTTAATAGAGCGGGTCAGTATTTCACGCCGGCCCACCGTTTACAACCTTATAAAGCACAGGTCAGGCCGCATATGGAATACTGCTCCCATCTCTGGGCTGGAGCACCCCAATACCAACTCCTTCCATTTGACCGCATTCAACGCAGAGCTGCTCGAATTGTCGGCGACGTGGTTATTTCAGGTCGGCTCGATCCACTGGCTCTTCGGAGAGACGTTGCGTCTCTCTGTATATTGTACCGTATATATCATGGGGAGTGTTCTGAGGCATTGTTCGGCTTGATCCCTGCCGCTAATTTCCTTCGCCGCACTACACGCAATCGACTGTCATTCCATCCACATCACCTTGATGGATGGCGGTCTACTACTGTGTGATTTTCAAGAAATTTCTTGCCTCGAACTACAGTGTTGTGGAACCGGCTCTCGGCGGCGGTATTTCTGGACCGTTACGACTTAGGGATCTTCAAGAAACGAGCCTATTCCTTCCTTAAAGGCCGGCAACGCGCCTGCGATTCCTCTGGTTTTGCGGGTGTCCATGGGCGGCGGTGATTACTTTCCATTAGGTGACCCGCTTGCTCGTTTGCCTCCTTCTGCTATAAAAAAAAAACCCTTCAGGGATATTAGTCCTGAGTGTATGTATGTAAGTTTAACCACCGCACCCAAAGATGAGAGTTAACGTTAACAAAAATTATCAGTACTAGTACCGATTATTATTTGAATAACATGTATTTGTATGATACAAACAAAGACTATACAACCAATCAAAATAATCGAAGCCAAGACTGGGCTGAGTTTGGAGGTTAAACAATTACACCACTGAACTTCAAAATTTAAAAAATATAAAAATCTTCTGCAAAAGTTATCGTCGAAATTACAACCTCTCTTATTGAGAAATATATAACTTGACATAATTAAAGCCTGTCTCATATTACTGGCCTCACTCATTTTCCCCTTAATAAGTGGCTCTTCTGCCATCTCATAAACATGCCATTGGTACTTTGAACGTGCTCAAGACTTTTTGTACTACAATTTCCTTATTAAAGTTGCCCGTCGACATTTCCCATCTCTATTCGAAGCCATTACTCTGTGAGTTCTTAAAATTTAATTCGCAAAATGTTTACTGTGAAATAATTTTATTACCGCAGACGGCAGCGTGAGGTGATTAAAATGACTAATGTACAAAAGGTGGGGGAATGTCTTGAAGCCGAGAGCGTTAAGGCGCGGTTTCTACCGAAAATATCCACATTTTGCTAGAAAACTTAATGGAGTGCTGAACTAATTGAAAGGTTTTAAAATTGCTTTCATAAGCGTGGTAATAGGTTTGATAACGACAATCCTGACAACTTTCCTGTTTACCTAAAGTCCAATTTTGTTTAAATCATTAAATTAATAATGACATTGCATCACATCATAGAATTTGAAAAGTGATGTTGCACTGTTTTGTTTTTTTGCCAACACTCCTGCACGTTTACGGATACTTAACGGTTAATATTCCACAATTACTTCACATTAATATTCAAACACACACACACATTTTAGAAAATAAAATAATGACTGCAGTTAGTCATGACGCTTCACTTTCAAGCTAAGAAGTCTTACTTTTTTTCTTTGTGTTACTTTAATCTATTTGACGCTGACTGTATAAACAAGCTCCTTGACACATCCTCGACTTTATGTCCTGGATGCGACAAAGTTTAGGATGCCCAACGCTTACTGATGGATTGTGTCAGGCACAAGGAAGGGAGCGTGTTGTGCCTTAGGGAATTCAAGCTAAACGTTGGGAAGTGGGTTTTTTGGTTCAAATTATTCTGTCAGAGTCTAAAACTGAAATAGCGTTATATGTCACTTGTTGTACTACCTAATGATATTTAAGTTTCTTGTACAAGCCTGGATGACAGAATGCATGAAAGAAGGGGTGCGTATAATTTCATATAATAACAAATGAACTAATTTCAAAGGACGTAACATTCATTGGATATAATTTGTACTTGTTTTAGATACACTTCCTACTCATATTCTATGACTTCATTTTATATAATTTCTACTTATAAATAAAAATAGCATTTTAACCCTTACATTAGATTCAAATATTTTCATAAAAAGAAACAGAAACAAATCGCGGCAAAACTGACTTCACGTAGTCTTGTTTGCCCTACGCTAGAGTGTAATTCAAGCTGCATGCTGCTTGCTTGCTTGAGTAATGCTTATTTATTATATGAATATTGTTTTATAATCAGATTATTATATCAAATGTATATTATATCACAAGTACAGATATACATTTATAATGATATGCTATGAAATTATATTATCTGAATGTTAGACCATAAGTATTTATATTTACACACCCCTTGGAGCATTTCAGACCCAAGCTGTTTCGTCTTCTGTGTAATCTGACACTTTATAATTAGCTTTTTTATAAAGCTTTCCTTGGATTTTAATTTTATTTAATCAAGATCTAATTATTTGGCACTTTGTTGTAAAATCTTACACACTGACCCTTAAAATAATTATTTATTTTATGGAGCCTAGTATAAAGTACTTCTTAATTTGTTCTTACTTCTAGTGCCTAACAAATAAACAGAGAATAAGGTTGGAATAGTTATTCTGTGTCTCTTTTACTCTAATTTGAAATAACGTGTACATGACAGGAACAAAACACGGAATAACTATTCTTACCTAGCTTATTCTTTGTTTATTTGTAAGGCACATAGTGCTTTACAAAAAAACGGAGATCAAGGTCAAAATTTATTCCGTGTTTTGTCTCTTACTCTAATTAGAAATAACGTTAACATGACAGGAACAAAACACGGAATGAGTATTCGTAGCTTATTCTTTGTTTCATTGGCATTTAGGCACCTAGTGTTTTAATTGTGTTTTATTTTAAGTGTTTTAATTTTAATTGATGAACAATATCAGATTTTCATAAATGTATCACAATACATGCTGAGAGAGTCACCAGCCATTAGGTTATAGATTGCTCGAATAGCCCTCTTCTGCAGCACAAAGATAGTTTGAATATCGGCAGCATTTCCCTCCAGTAAAATGCCGTACGACATTACACTATGAAAGTAACTGAAATAAACTAATCTAGCTGTATCAACGTCAGTTAACTGACGAATCTTCATTACTGCATAAGCCGCAGAGCTAGGTCTATTCGACAATTTAGCTATATGTGGGCCCCACTGAAACTGGCATCCAACGTGATGCCTAGAAACACAGTGGTGTGATAAATATCGAAGTCTGTAAATGATATAATTAATAATGATGACAGGTCTAATAATAAAATTTCAAACAGCTACAATTGAATCCTTTTTACGACAAGCTATATTTCGTCTGAGTACAATCACTAAGTAGACGATAAGCTAGTGATGGGCGATTGTGAATGACATTATTCGAATTATTCGATTGTAGAAGTCATTCGAATTATTCGGATAACCTTACAAATCATTCGAATTTGAAAAAGCGAGAAGCGAATATGAATGCATAGCGTCGTCTCATTCCTTTCGATTCGAATTTCATAAGGTACTAATTTACTTAGTCGAATATTCAAACCATCAAACTAACTTGTATCGAGGTAATAAAAAGATAAACGAAACAAGTGCGTGTAAGCGGATTTATACAATTACGGCGTTCGCTTTTTTTCCATTCCCACCAATCCCGCCATTTCACATTCGATAGTTCCTTCGAATATCAATTAAAAGTAGACTTTATTTTACGACGAAAAAGTCCAATTTTGTATTGCAAAGTGAATGAATGAACTAGCGGTTTCATTCGAATTTGCAAACTAGTGATCGATTGTTTTAGTATTCGATGTTAATATTAGTAGTATCAAATCATTCGATTGTTCGAATCAGTAACAATCGCCCATCTTTGCGATAAGCTTACTTACAGTCACGAAGCAGCATTAGGCTTTATAGTTGTTAAGATAAAGCATTTCGCGTACATTAGCATAATACTTATGTTGCTCAAAGAAAGTCATCATAAAATATTCTAAGTTACATTATTGTTTAACATAATAATAATGTAGTAGGGATCGGAAAATGGGATTACAGTGAAACGTACGAGTATGACTGAGCTATAAATGAAATAATATGTTATTCGAGTACAACAAAGGACATCAAAGAGATAAAAAGAGACAAAACCGTTACATTCTTAAGTATGTGACTTTGTTTGAGCGTAGTCATAACTCACAATGTCTCAGGATAGTTCACTTAATCATACGATAATGTTTGTTACGCGAGTCCTTAAAAACAATGAAGTAGATAACTTAATACATATGGTTAGACAGAATCGTATATTTTCTTTCTTTGTAGATACTTACTGCTACTCAAACGCTCAAATGACTGTGTCTATTGTCTCCATCCCTAGGTTGCATGGAAGATATCGCTTTTAGTGATAAGGCCGCCCATTGTACGACTTCTTTAAAATTGTAATACTTTATATTTTCTGTTTTTTTTAGTGTACAATAAAGAATATTCTATCTATCTATCAAATAACTGCGCTGAAAAATAAAATAGCTGATTTACAAGTCATGTTAACAATTTTATTTTACTCGACAAGCAATTAACAATTAATCATAAAAAAATATGGGTTATTTGAAAAGATAAATATTTTTATTTAATTTCCTTATTCATTCAATCTATCCCACCCCACCGGTGGAATCGCCAGTTATTTTACTGCGGTGTAACCGATGATTTATGAAGTCAAACGGGAACATTAAATCTCGAGGAGTCACATAAGTTAATTACAGGTTTAATAGGCAGGTCGTCGTCAACCCCGCCTGTGATAATGTGCGATGAAATATCGACCTTGTCATGATATTTAATTAAGCCTAAAATGTGTGGGCGCCACATTTCACTTTTGCAATTCGCTCGTGCGTACACGGGAGCGCGATATGAGTGTTTGCTAAAACAGCGTTGGATATCGTAGTTGGGTTTTCTTTTGAATGTTCATTTTTAAATATAATCTATACTAATAATCATATTACTATGTTTATTATTTAAGATATTAAAGTTTACAAATATTTCATATTCAAAGTCATAACATACTGTTACTTCTAAATTATGTAACTGTATTAAGTATGAATTTTTATTATTATTTATAACTATAATATTCTACAAGACAAAAACAAGATCTTGAATTATTATACAAGAAGACTTGACAACGTTTGTACTCTTGTTCTTATCATTTTCAAAATATTTAATTAAAAACTAAAAACAATAAACGAAATTTTGAAATCGCAATATGAAACTTCTAAAAAAAAGCTGCATCTAGATTGTTGAAAATAGAGGTTGTCCATAGTGAAGCGCTAATAAAACGGCGGGCGTACGGAAATAGTTATGCAAGCAGTTTCGAAGCGCAACATGATATTGCGAAGCGGGAATGCATTATACCCGCCAAGTATGTGTGTTCTATGCGCTTTGAAAATATCAAGTAAATTCTTTAAATTGCGCGTGTTTATCTGCCGAGACATTGCTACGTCGTGAAGTGCCATTTTGCTATGACATATTTACTTACATACATACTCGTACATGTTCTCACGACTATTGCCCCCTAAGGTTTAGTCAGAGACTAGGCAATGAGAACCACAAACGCAGTCCACGTTTCAAATAACTGCACATGTGCTCAGCGATAGGTAGTGAGCCCATCGCCGCTCTATGCTTTTGGATGTGCAGTCTTTAGTCCGTTAGTCGCCTTTTACGACACATAAGGGAAGGAGAAGGGTTTAGTATTCGTTTAGTGAGCTATACCACGGTTGAACCGCCGGTTTATTCGTATTTCATTTCATATTTCATATATATCTGCTATATGGTGAACTGAGACCACTGATGGGCCTACTAATAAAAGATAAAATAATATGACTACTAAGCCACATAATGAGATTTTGTACTTCTTGTACGGTTTGCCTCAGAAGAAGCTTATCACCATGTCATACGAACTACTGAGTGAATGAGAACTAGTGTGACATGGCACTAAAATATTATGTTACCTACTTCTAAGTCCAACTGTGCAACTGTTACCAGCTACTTTGCCACATCGTCAAACAACATATTTATGATAGAAGGTAACTATATAAGGTCACATTTTATCAACTGCAAATATTTTGACAAAACATCTAATTATATCAGAGAAATAAGGCCCTAGTATTTTAAAAAAAATCAGGCTAGTTTTTATGTATACTTTTCCTAACAAAAAATCCTCTGATCAAATCAAAAAAAGGCTCCTTTGAATGAAACTACGGGCACGTGTAAGCGGTGTAGGCATTGCGGCCTCTTTGTTTCGGCTCCTTTGAATTTAAACTACCGAAATTGCGTAAGGGGTGTTTTATTTTACATTTAATCAAAATGTCTTTTGCCGTTTTTCTTGAAAACTAGTGTATAAAAATTTAAGGTTTTTTCATAAAAATAGTTTATTTATGTTGTTGAATTTATCCTAAAAGTATTTGCGGTTGACAAAACGTGACCTTATATATTTCTAATACCGAGTCTTGTACTATATAATATCATCGCTGAACTTTGCCGAAGGACGTCCTAACTACGTTTGCTGAGGAAAATGGTGTCAAAAGAAGTCATTGGTATTAGAAACCTGTTAAATTTTTAAATGATCAAACTGTAATCGTTATAAAAAAAGATAGACTGAAATGTCAGTATCAGTCCGCTCACCAAATCAATCAACATCTAACTTTGTGTAAGATAACTTAAAACTGAATGTTAAATTTTAACTATATTATTAAAGCTATTTATATATATTACTAAATCATCACATTTTTTTTTATGCTCATCGGGACAGTCAATAATTGAAAACTGTAGGTACATAAACTCGTAATAGAGCCAAATTCGAAGAATAATGTTTATAAACATTATAAGATCAAGTTTGGCATTAGTATCTGATGTAGTAATTGATTATACCTACTGTTTTTGGTTGCCTACATGTTTTTGTTGATTGCCCAATAAATAAACACCGACTTGATTTTGATGAATCCAAAAATAATAATGGTTTATAATACTGTAGCAGCATAAATAAAGTACTGTTATTTTAACTCGGTCCACGTCATGACAGAGAATAGATATTTTTTTTTCAACAAAGTACAAATCGTATATTCCGTTTGCAACATTATGTCATACTGTGAAACGTTGTGTAGGCAGTGGAATAGAATAAAGTATTCATTTATTGCCAATACTGTGTATGCATTGTGCAGATGATAATGCAGAAACATCATTTGATAACAACAACACATACGTACAGAGGCGGACTTAATGCCTTAGGCATTCTCTTCCAGTCAACCATAGGGTGGTGCAGAGACAAAAAATGGTAGGGTGCACAAATTATATGAAAATACGAGTCAAGTCAAGTCAAGTCAAAAGATATTTATTCAATAAACTCAATTAATAAGTACTTTGAATCGTCCAAATCTTTTTTAACCTACCACCCATTCAGGACATAATTTTTTAACTGTGGCAAAGAATGGGCGCAAGAAACCACAGCGCACAAAAGCAACGACATTTACAAACAAAAAAAAGAGTATGTCGTTACCAGGTCAATACAAAATATGAATTTAAAAATAAAAAATAATGTCATTACTATTCTTAATCTTAGAACTCAGATAGTTTGCCTTGGCTAATCGGCATACTCTTTTAAATAACTTTGAATAATTTTTAACATATAATTTGAAGTCGTCGCTGGTGTTATAGTTGCGTTCACCATAAAGTTCATAAAAGCGTTTCCTACTTTTGTGAATACCAATTGTAGCCCATTCATTAAAAGATGCAGTACCACTAACCGAGATCTTTTTTGGAACAAAAGATTTATTAAATTCTTAACAATATATGTTAAAAAAATCATTATAAAAGACATCAGGGTTGTAATTGTATTCTAAATAATTTAATTTTGTATCTAGATTGCTTTTAAAGCGTTCCAACCGACCTGCAGTGATTGGCACAACAGTGATATTCTTTTTCATCACTTGCTTACGCTGGTGTGGAAAGCTGACCATTTGGCCACAATGATCAGAGTCCAGGTTATTAATAATTTGCTTAGCCAGTGGTTTTACATTTGTATATATGTTATCAATACAGGTGGCCGAAGTGGCAGTTATTCTTGTCGGCTCCAAAAATAAATTATTCAAATTGTATGATAGAAATAAGTTTTTAAATTTAGTTGACAATGTGGAGTTTTCTAGCAAATTTATATTAAAATCACCGCAAACAATTATTGTTTTACCTACATTGCGGACCTTACGCAATGTCTCATCCATAACTTTTTCAAAAAGATCATACAATGCTGAAGGAGGTCTGTATACACTTATCACAACAAACTGCTCCAACTCCACACAAGCTATTTCTATTGTTCGCTCAACCGAGAGGCTCACTATGTCTTTGCGTTCTTTTAATTTAAACTTTTTACTAACAATAATTAAGGAACCACCATGTATTTCATTTCCTCGACTGAACGAACTTCCTACCAAATGATTCTTAAAATTGAACATGAACTGATGGTCTCTAAGTCTCTAAGTCTGGTATTTATGTCTATTAATTCTACTTTCTTTTCATAGAAAGCCATTGTATTCAATGTCAAATTAAGCTTAAATCTATAATTATTTTCTTCGTGTGGCAAGTTTTTACTGTAAGGAAGTGTAAACATTATTATTTTTGGAATATTTAAAGAAAGTAATTTTTCATAAAAGTTAACTAATACTTTTTTGTTCACATTTCCCCTTTTCCCAATTAAAATAATAACAGTTTCTACATTATTAAGGTCATGTGAAATCAATTTTTTCATTATATCATGGTATGTCAAACCAGGCATACAATAATTTAAGACAGTTTGTTTGCCCCTCAGTGTTTAAAAATTGTCCCAACCCTCTTCCAATTTCATCACTAAACATTAGAGTGCTACTTTTAGTACATTTATTGTCTTTTTGGTAAGAAATATTGGAATTCAAACTGGACAAACCATGGCATAGCTGCTTAGGAGGTGAGGGATCACACACTGGTATGGACATGGAATGCTCCGAGGCAGCCAGGCCTGCCGCCAGGGATTGCCTAGACTCATTATGAAAGTTCTCAGTCCGAGAACTGTCCAAAAGGTTATTTAGGGCCAGTATGTATTCCCCAATCTCCTTCTTTGAGGACTCATACCTAGTAGTCATAGTTGTTAATGACTCCTGCAAACTAGTTAACTTATAATTTAATTCTTCAATTTCAATGTCATATTTTAATTTATTGTTTTCTAATAATGATGAACACTCATTTAATTTATTAACTAATTGTAATCTTTCTTTAATTAATGTTACATTTTTCTTCATACAGACTTTTTTTTTCATTAAAAGTTGAGTTTTCTACGTTTATTTAATTTAATATATTTTTTTAATTTATTTCTGCTACATTTAACAGGCTGGATAGTGGCACTGGAATAAATACTATCCTCCTTTGTTAAGTCAATTGTTACCAAAGAATTAATATTAAATGAAGCAGAACCGCCTCTGTGGTCTAGTGGCTAAGCTACCTGTTTCAGACCCAGAGGTCCCGGGTTCGATTCCCAGCGGGGAGTACATCTTTGTGTGCTCGGTTTGGTTGGTGGAAGGGCTGTTAAGTCCGCCTGGCTAGCTACCACCATCTTATCTAAGTCTGTCGCCATAACAACGATGTTTATAGCATTGTTGTGTTCCGGCAGTTTGAGATAAGATAGCCAGTTCCTCAGTGGTTGAGGATTCCGGGTGTAGCGCGCTTCCACCTTCGGCCTTATCGTCACTTACCATCAGGTGAGATGAAGGCCAAGCGCTTACCCGTTGCCAATAAAAAAAAAAAAAAAAAAAGAAACTATTTCAGGCGCACAGCTAACTAACTCATCGAACAGACTATGGTTCTGTATGGCAGTTACTTGTAATTTGTCACATTCTAGAGTACTTATACTACAATTAGCCTCATGTAACTGCCTTTCCAACCCAGAGATACGCACAAGAGCCTGCTCATACTCATCCCTGCATTGGTCGAACCCGTCTACTAACAACTGAAGCTTGTCCCGTTCCTCATTAATACAATTACACTCAGAATGTAATGAAGACATCTCTTTTTTTAATTTATTGTTTCTATCCAGTAAGTCCAACATTTCCTTTTCATTGTCATATCACGAGTCACGAGTCACGAGTATATTCACATACATACATATACGCTATACATAGAAACATATAAATACTATTACATATATAACAAATAAATACATTAATATCACATAATTATTAGACGATTGCTAATGTGGAGCATTATCTTGTTCTGTAAGAAAGCTTACCATTTGCTACGATCCTGGCACACATCCTTTGCTTCACTTACTCTCAAAATGTTCATACATATCGTCAGCTAGGACCCCACAGACGACCAGGTCGCCCACAGGTATCGGCCTGTCAGTTAGTAGTACTAGGCGCGGGCGGCGGCGGCGCCGGAACTGGCAGGCTGATACCTGCAGGCGAACTGATCGTGTGTGGGGCCCGCCGGCAGGTATCAGCCAACTGACAGGCTTTTACCTGCCGGTGTGCCGGCAAACTGATCGTGTGTGGCGCCCGCCGGCAGATATCAACCTGCCAGCTGGTACTAGCCGAGCGCCGCCGCCGCCGCCCGTGCGTTGTACTAGTAACTGACAGGCTTATACCTGCCGGCGACCTGATCGTCTGTGGGGCCCTTTTTTTTAGCCCTTTTTTAGGGTTTAGATGACTTAATTACAATGATGGAGGCGTTTGCCCTGCAGTGGGGCAGTATATGGCCTATACTTTACTTCAATAAATAGGTAAAATATAAATTGAAGAGGAAGTAAATAATAAAAAATAATAATAAACTACAAAATTAAATGACATATTAACCATAGAACAAACAAACATAACAGTTGTTAATTCTAGGAACACACAAATTTTATTTATATTTAAGACGGCTTTGTCTGTTAAGAAGATATTTATTGTTAAAGCACTCACTATTTTGCTTAGTAAATATTTCCTAAAAAGATAGGATGGTACTAGATTTTTTAAGACTTATGGTCGTTTCCCCCCATAGGCTTTTCGTAATTGGGCGGGGGAGGAGTAGGATAAGCACATAAGCCCTGGTCGAGACCAGGCCACATGCATATTCGTAAGGCAGCTTAATTAGTAAAATAATAGTGATTTATTATTCCGTAAAAAGAGAGTGCTTATTGAAAATCGGCTGTCACAATGATCGGAAAAGTAACGAACGCTACCTCTCGACCGCAACTCCTCCATAATATATTTCGGAATAATTAATAACTTTAAATTGTTCCAACTGAAAATTTTGTACGTGAAATATTTCCGACCGCAGGTAGTAGGTTTCATTCAACGTCAATAAACTTTTTTATCAGAACTGTTCAGCTAGGGCATCCATTTTTCGCTTTCACAGTTTTGTGCAACGTGTTGTTCATTTTCGTTGTGTTTTAATCATTTTATTAAAACGGTAGTATAAATACTTTTTTATCCATACTTACAAATTTTCGTCTTCCAAATAGGCTAACTTTTTACTGATGACCATAAAGTTTTGTTTTTTATTGACCGTAATTAACAATCAATATATCTGTTGTTTTGCTTTCAAGAGAGATTATTTTAGATATTTTACTTATTTGTAATGGGGCTTAAATTACTGATATTATAATATGTTATTTATTATTTATTTCAGCCGTAAAAAGATAAGACCATCTCAAAACTACAGACCATACAGTTTATACAATTATGTATTAAACACAGCGCCTCGTGCTCTAAACGCAGAACTTAATGGTTATAGTACATGAAACATTTCTGTTTTATGTTGCTGCGATCAGGTAAAAGTGTAAATACGCATAGAGGCATTAGAACTGAGAAATAGTCTTTCTTTTACTTGTTTCAAAGATACTGTAAGATCTTTTATTTATTTTAGCAATACCTGTGTTTTTTTTTGGATATTTTTTGTATGTGTTGTGTTGTCTTGTAATCGCATTAAATGTTTTTTTTATGTTTGTAATGGAAAATGTCCTGATAGGGAGGGAATTTTCCAATTTGTATTGACGCTGTAAAAGAAAGGGAGAAAAGAAATGCCCTTGCTGAGTTTGTTGCCGGTTCTTCTTAGTACAAGGCTCCCGCCCCAGGACTTTCGAACAAGTTAAGACTTACGAACCGATGGGATAGCGACATTCATCAGTGCTTAATTATTGTAGCCTAAATTAAATGAATAGTAATATTGTAATATTGAAATATTTTTTTTTAAGTTTCAGGAATCGTTGCTAGCGCGTCCATGTGCTGCGTTGGCCGCGCACCTCCAGGCCGTACGCTCGTTTGTAGGATTAGTACCTGTTTTACTTCACTTAATTGTCCCGCCAGGGAAAAGTGCTGACACATGAGTATGATGAGCACATCCGCTCCTACGTTTGTTTCGCTTCTAATGTAAAAAAATAAAAAAATTACAACTTTCCAGCAGTAATGAAAGAACCTGTTATAGTTACCGTGGCTCCATAGGAACATAACGAATACTGGATTCAATTAGTAACCATAGGTAGTAATTATGGTGAGTACTTTCACATATGAAACACCTTTGAATAACGACGTAACATAACTAAATAATTACTCGAACATTAGTGGTTGAACTAATACGTTTAACGGTGCGGAAAGTAAAATTTTACATTTTAAGCTTAATATTTTACAAGCGACCAACGGCTTTACGTGCCTTCCGAAGCACGGTGCTCACCCATCCCGTGATCCGGTATTGGGAAAGTAACTTAACTGGCAAGATCGCAAACCCAATGCCTAAGCTACCGCACCGTCTCGAGCTTCCCAAATCTAGCCTGCGATCACATAATGTGATGCGACCACTACTACCCATTCTGGAAGTCTTTTTTAGCTGCGAAGAAGAATGGGCGCTAAAACTTTATATAGAAGTATCGTTATCTAGAACATTAACGCTGTCCTTTGCAACATGAAGAGCGTTACAAGAAAACCTAATAGTGGCCGAACCTCCAATTACAATAACAAAGTGTCGATAATTTTCAGCATACCTAGTCATTATCATAATAGTTCCTATCATTTTGGAAGTCTTTTTATAGCTATAAAGAAGTATGTGCGCAAGAAACTTTACAAAAGTATCGTTATCTCACTAGTCTTTTCTCGGTACTGCAAACGCTCAAGTATCACAAAACAGAACACTTACACTGTCCTTTGCAACGTGAAGAGTTTCACAAGAAAACCTAATAGTAGCCGAGCATCCAATCACAATAGCAAAATGTCGAGAGGCGCGTGCCGTGACTCCTCCTAGCCCATTTCCTTTGAAGCCGTAACGGAGCAAATATTGTACAACACGTCATAATTGGGTCGAGTAAATGAAGCTGGGTAAACATGTTTTGTCTCCTGTTACTAATGTATATGGGTTGTTCTAACATGCCGCAATAACATTTTATTGGTTTCGAGAAGGATATGTACATACGCGCGTAGCGGGGCATGTGAATAAAACTACGTTATAGAATAAGAAAAACTGTTTTTGAGTAATTGTGTTTAAGGAGCGACTAAACGTTCGGTTTGTGATCTTGCCAGTTAAGCAGCTTTCGCAATGCAGGCTCAGATGGGTGACCAAATTTAAAAAAACTCGAGCTCCATCGAGCTTTAAAAAGCATTTTAGTCCCAGTTGTTGTCATAAGATACTCGTTAAAACCCACACACCCGCATTGGGCCCAGCGTGGTGGGTTATGGTCCAATATCCCTACGTGCTTGTGTCCATGTAGGGAAACCTTTAAACAAAAATCAGTATTCTTCTGCACCGTAACATCACATGCAAAGTAACCAATTACCTACCTATACTTTTCATGAATAAAACCTGTTATAATGAAAATTTTTTAAATTAAAATAATTGTCCATTCTAAAAATGCATTTCTGAAAACGCCTACTTCCGTGTCACAGCCCATTAAGGTACAGCTGTTATCATTTTAACAAGTAAAGCTAAAGTGTATTGCGCGTTCGCACAACATAAAAACCCGCTCATTCCGTTTCGCCGTGTTATCCATTATCATAAATTAGAATTTATCGAGTCTCCGGAGGCTCTGAGTACATGACCGCCTCGGAACGTAACGATTTGGACAAAATTAACTGCAAACGTGTCAGGCGTCTCTTGGCATTTGCGCTAAGTGAAATATTGTATTTTCTTTCTTATGTTACCTTCATGAGAACGGAAATGTAGCTAGACATACATAGAACATGTTGTTGTTAACGTGGTTGTCCATATATGTTTTCTACATAAAAATAAAAACATACATACATACGCTTAATCACGACTATTATCCCCGAAGGGTTAGTCAGAAACTAGGCAACGAGGACAATAAAAGAAGTCCTCTTCCATAGTCCACTTCTTACCTAATAGCGTTTAGTCTGTTACTCCGTTAATCGAATAGGCGACTAACAGACTAAAACCTGTACATACATCCAACAGCATAGACCGGCGATGAGCTCACCACCTGTCACGCTGAGCACATGTAAAGTCGCTGTTTGGTGAAGAGTGGACTATGGTAGAGGACTGCTTTTAGTCGTAATTATATTATAGCGTTCTAAAAGGTCAGGTGCACTATTAACTATGCTACCGTGGCTCTGCCCAGCCCGCGTTTTATTAACAATTCAACACTATCTGCTCTTACTTTGAAAGCCAAAGTTGCCTTTTTTCAATGTTAACAACCTGACCTAACCCAAAATGTCAGAAAGGTGCAGGTTTGAATTGTGCTCGTGGGTTTTTTTAAATGTTTTCAAATTTTAACTTTAGTTAAAGTTTAAAGTTTAAAAAAAAAAAAGTCTTTAGTTAAAAAAACTTTAGCTAAACTTGCAAGATCGCTACCCAATCGCGCAATCCACTGTGTCATCGAGCTTTTTTTTTTTTTTTTTTTATTGGCAACGGGTAAGCGCTTGGCCTTCATCTCACCTGATGGTAAGTGACGATAAGGCCGAAGGTGGAAGCGCGCTTCACCCGGAATCCTCAACCACTGAGGAACTGGCTATCTTATCTCAAACTGCCGGAACACAACAATGCTATAAACATCGTTGTTATGGCGACAGCAAAAGCAGCTCAGCTCCTCTTTCAAATTAACTCTAACTATTTATGTTTATTTCTTAGTTTTATTTCAAATATTTTCATACATGGTACCTTTTCGACCTTGACGACCACCGTGGTCGAGTGGTTAGCACGCCGGTTCCATCGAAGCGCCATCTCTGATGGTTCAATTTCCGGTCAGGTCAATAAAAAAATGGTTTTTCTAAAATGATTTCGGATCTAAGTGTTTTCTATGATTATATGTAACTATGTTTATGGTTCCCTATCTATTTGCATAACATTTTAAGCCATAGTATATCTTGGTATACTGTAATTTATACTATTGATACCTACGCATAATATTATTTTTAATAAATAATTAATTAAGCTTAATTGTACAAACCATAACTATTATTAGCATAATCATGTTTGAGCATAACATTCATAATTTTAAAAAGGCATAATGATATCCCTAATTAATATAGGCATAAACATTTTACGCCGCTGATTAAGAACCAATGTTAAACATTAATAAGTTTTTACATACAACATCTGTCTGGGTTTTTGCCCAGATTTGTCCCAGTTTAGAGGACGTCTGCGGCCGCCGTGCCGTGTTGTATAGCGTCTCACTAAAAGAATACTACAAACCCATATCTTTCTTGGGTGTGGTAAAAGGCGAGTAACAAACTATAGAATGCACAAAGGGACCGGGGGGCCTACGGCCCTATAGTTTTACGGAACTATAGTTTTACAAACTTAGTTTTTCTTTGGAGGGCCTCAGGTCTCCCGACCACAAAGAAAAAAATATGAATTAATACGTATAATAATCATAACTGTTTCCATTATGCCTTTTGATCCTTATGTTAATTACTATTATACGAACAAACAATGTGCCTAATAAATTTATGCCAATCAAAATTAGAGCAACATAAAATATCCTTATTAATAAATAGGGTGCCTGTTGTAGTTCAAATCACGAGCTTTTGATCATGAAAATGAGACTGAAATTGAAATCTGCAAGAACTCCTAATAAACAAAAAAGGATTGAAGTTACTGATATGCCAAAATTTCTTACGACCATCAAGCAAATCTGGGAAGACTGGTCAGAAGTAAACCATAACGGGGCCACACCGGATATGCTGTGGGACAAGGCTAAGCATCTTATCCAGACTGCGGTAGCAGAGTCCACACCAAAGGCAGACCTGCGTAAGCGGCAACACTGGATGACTGACAGTACTCTTAGTTTAGTTGAAGAAAGGGGTAAAAAGAAAGCTGAAGGGGCAGACACAAGGGCAATTAACAAATTGTCCGCTGAAATTCAAGCGTCCTGCCGACGAGACTATAATAACTACCTCCGTAACATCTGTGAAGAGATTGAGTCTCACGCTGGAAGACACGAATCCAGAGATCTGTTCCACAAATTGGAGTTATCACAAAACTCTTACCCGCTAAAACCTGGGCAATTGAGGATGAGAATAATCAAGTGGTAACAGAACTAGACGAAATCTCTGAAACATGGAAGAGTTACTGTCAGTCCCTATTTCAAGACCCGCGCGCATGTGATTTTCCCAGTACAGACGTCAACAGCGGAGATTTGGAACCCGACATTCTTCTGTCTGAAGTGAAAGCCGCAATAAAGCATCTCAAAAACAGAAAAGCCACAGGTAGAGATGCAATCCCTATCGAAACGATACGAGCTCTAGGAGAACGCGGCGAACATATCTTCCACGCTATTTGCAACAAGGTGTGGCAGACGGGAGTTTGGCCTGCTGAATGGACACACACAGTGTTTATCCCCTTACACAAAAGGGCTCCACGAAGAAATGTAACAACTACCGCCTAATTGCTTTAATTTCACACGCCAGCAAGGTTTTGTTACATGTTCTAAACGAGCGTCTAAAAACACACCTGTCTTAAGAGATTGCTCCGGAACAAGCAGGGTTAGTGAGGGGTAAGGGCACTCGGGAGCAAATTCTCATTGTACGCCAGATTATTGAGAAAGCACGAGAGTTTAACAAGCCGTCGTATATTTGCTTTGTTGACTACTCAAAAGCGTTTGACTCAGTGAAATGGCCGATGCTGTGGAAGACACTTTTGGAAATGGGCGCACATAAACATCCTGTCCATCTTTTGCGACGTCTATACGAAGATGGCACAGCTTCAGTACGCTCAGATGACGTTCCGTCTGGCAACTTTCATCCAAGTGCTGGAGTCCGCCAAGGTTGTATAATATCACCGCACTTGTTTAATGTAAACACTGAGTTAATAATGCGTATCACTCTAGAGGATTGGACAGACGGTATAACCATTGGTGGATACAAAGTTACAAACTTACGATACGCAGATGATACCACTCTGTTTGCAACTAACTCCCAGCATATGGAAGAACTGCTAGAAAAAATGAAACGTGTCAGCCTTGAGTTCGGATTAAGGATTAACCGCAGCAAGACCAAAATGATTATTGTCGACCGCGCCAACAGTAACACGCCAGAAGTCACTAAAATTGCGAAATGTGACGTGGTCCAATCCTACATATACCTTGGCGCTTTAATTTCGAATAATGGCGGATGTATCGACGAGATAAAGCGACGAATGGCTATTACAAGAACAGCAATGGACAAAATGAGAAAAATATGGAGGAACAGAAACATCACACAGACCACAAAGACCAGACTTGTTCGTACGCTTGGCTTACCCATACTTGTATACGCAGCTGAGACGTGGACACTGCGAGAAGTGGAAAGGTGGAAAATAGACGCTCTTGAGATGTGGTGCTGGAGAAGAATGCTTAGAGTGTCATGGACTGAATTTCGTACAAATGTCCCGATACTACAAGAACTCGGCATCACTTTGCGCCTGTTCTCTGTAGTACAATCTCGTATCCTGGCTTTCTTCGGACACGTTTCCAGGCGAGACAACTACTCCATAGGACGCCTCGTCGTCCAGGGGAAGGTGGAGGGTACTAGACCACGCGGGAGGTCACCCATGCGATGGACCGACCAGATAAAGTCAGTTGTAGGCGGATCCTTGAATGAGTGCAGCCGGATGACCTCCAGCAGGGAGATATGGCGCGACATCGTGAGGCGAATGACATCTGCCTTCTCCGATAGTACTACGTAACGAGCACGACCGCTCTGCCAAGAGCGTAATGACAAAAAAGAGATTACTGGATATGCCTAAAGAAATAGTATGCCAAATAACATTATGTCAAAATAGTATTATGCCAAAAAAATAAATGCCAAAATCGTTATACCAAACTATGTTAAGATAAAAAAAAATAGTCGAACGAAAGGGGTCCCTAGGTTTATCCGTTATCTTGTTAACAATTAAACAAGTTATTTATTTATTATTTTATCAAATGCAAATTTATCATTCAATCACATCTTGCACGGTCAACGGCTACTTGTAGCGAGTCAAAGACGGTGAATGCGTTCCGCTTTACTACATCAGATACCCCGAGAACTTTGTATCGAATTTCCTTTGCCAACGAGAAATACAACGTAGATACAGCTCCGTGCAAAGCTAAGCAGCTGACTTTGCTTGAAAAGGTAAGAAAATTCACAATCGCTTTTATATTAACAAAACTATAGGTCGCATACGTCTCATATGGAAGTGCCCTACTGCGGGGCAAAGGGCTCCATCATTGAAATCAAGTCATCGCTACAATTTATGAGTAAAGACATAATCACCGCGCTCGCTAAATGCGGATGGTTGTCTAAAACTTGAGTGACCAAAACATCAAAAAATACGAAACACACTCTATCGGCCCAAACGCTTTGTCACCAGCCACCTAAGAGGCGTGATCTGAAATAGCCATTCATCATAGCTTTTACATCTTTATAAGATGATTCTAGCAACATCGGTTGATTGCGAGGTTTGACATTTTTTTTTTAATAAGGCCAATCCGGGAGCGACAGCAACGGCCTAGGCAACAGCATACCTACATGATGACGTAGTCAAGATGACTGCTGTCAATTTAGACAACATTATCCATTAATTGTAGAGATGACTTGATTTCAATCAATGATAGAGGCTTTTGCCCAGCCAGCCAGCCAGCAGCTTGACAGTACCTATATAGGCTTGCTCACTTACGTACTTATTGTTGATATGGGAAGGCCATACACTAATAGTGGGTCGTTTGCAAAAAAACACGAAAAATATAATTAAGTCAACACACAGTTACTTAAACAGTTAGCCGCATAGAAAAGTTGCCTGAAATTTACGTAGTTATTACGCCCGCCGGTCGTAAACGTTGCGTGGACGTCGCGGCCCCGCTACGTGACCGCAGCGGTCCCACAGGACGTAAACACAAAATGGGAATGTATAGGAGGGCCGCTATGTACGGCGGCGGGCTTTTATAACCTTGGCTCAGTAGTTACGCATGCCCCATATTTGATTATCCGAAGTTCATTCGGACCATCTTAAGAGATTGCCACTGAATGTTGTATTAAAATTACTCTTCACTTTTCTTATGAATGGAAGCAAACTCGCAGTCACATTTAAAAAGTACTTTCTTTTTTACGAACCGATATCCTTATAGACATTCGCAAGAGCTCCTTTTTTGTACAACATTTAAAAAATATTGTTGTTCCTAATAAAAGAACTTGGATTAAGAATGATGTAGGTATAGTTTTTATTCTGTCGGTTCACCATGATTTTACTAAACTGTTAAAAAATATTAAAACCCTCACGTCACTAAGTACTCACTGCTTGTATGGCCTAGACTCTAGAGCACAGAACGCCTTTTTTATCTATTCCGTGGTCTAGAATCTAAGACCATGATAGGAAATTATTCCACATGTTTTTCATAGAAGGGTGTATCTAGCTAGTGTCTAAGTAAAACCTACCGAGGTTGGAATCTCAAACGGCCGTTCCCAGTGAAGCTGAGATTACAGGATAAACGCTCAGAATTCCTGGCTAGACTCTAATTACTAAAATGTTTCTGAACCTCGCCCGCCACGGTGGCCTAGTGATAAAGCGCTTGGCCCGTGATCAGGAGGTCCCGGATTCAATTCCCTGGTGAAGCAAAAAAGTGTGTCAAAGTCAAAGTCAAATTATTTATTCAATGTAAACCTTTACAGGCACTTATTGACGTCAATAATAATAATAATAAAAAAAACAGTTAACTAACTTATAGTTAAGACTTAACAACTAATCTAACGAGCTATAGTCTGTGCCAGACAAAATGCGCATCGCTTCCCCCAGTACCACTGCACGCCGAAACAGAATCGCGTCGAACCGAAATTTAAGCCGTGGTCATAGAATTGTGTAAACAAACGTATCCTGGTACGAGACAAAAATAGCGGGCAAGTGTCTCTCCCCTAGCGACACAAACGGCTAATATTTATAGGTACCTAATTTATCGTTTTTTTTTAGGATGAAAGGTGAAGAATGATAAATCATAATGAATTGTTAACTTAAGTTATTACTTTAAGGAATAAAATTAAATGTGATTTCCAATTATCGTATTGATATTGTGGTAAGTAATAGAAATTGGAAATAACTGAGTTTTTAAAGTAAAATAAAGTAACGGTTGAAATGAGTTTTGGAAAACATTAGTACCTAACCAATAAGGTTGACATTTTTAATCATTCAAATATCTTTTTTTATAAAAACTTAAGCATAGAAAACGTCAAAAATTAATAAGCATAAATTTGTGTGTTTTAAAATTGTTTCGTTTTTCGTCTTGGTACAAGCACAGAATAACTAATATTACTTCCGTACAGAAGGTTCACCCTCCAACGACCCCCACGCGAAACTGAAACCCATCGCGTGACCCGAGCGTTCATATTCCGATAAGCACAGCCGACTCGATATCGATTTGACGTCCGTGAGGAGCGCAGGGTTTACGCGCGCGCGTGTGTTTCATATTTTTCGAAACATAACCCGTTGTGGCGTTGACTTGATTTTAATCAGCTCGCTTGTGACCACGGCCGCAGCATCGCAGCCGAAACGTCAAGCAGTAAGTAATTATGTACTTACTTACAAAATTATTCGTGTTCTGACCTGTTAACATAGTTTTAATACAATGCGACGCAAAAGTTTAAAGTCTTATTTTAATGATAGAGTCCATGTCTAGCAGTGGTTTAGTAACAGTCAGCATATAATATGCTGCTACGACAATACAAATAGTATTATTGGTTTCACCACAGGTTGTTTTGTTTTGTTTTTTTAGAACCGCCTCAGTAGTCTAGTGGCTAAGTCACCGGTGTCAGTCCCAGAGGTCCCGGGTTCTATTCCCAGCGGGGGGTACGTCTTTGTGTGCTCGGTTTAGTTGGTAGTAGGGCTGTTAAGTCTGCCTGGCTAGCTACCACCATTTTATCTAAGTCTGTCGCCATAACAACGATGTTTATAGCACTGTTGTGTACCGATAAGATAGCCAGTACCTCAGTGGTTGAGGGTTCCGGGTTATGCGCGCTTGCACCTTCGGCCTTATCCTCACTTACCATCAGGTGAGATGAAGGCCAAGCGCTTACCTGTTGTAGATAAAAAAAGAGACCTAACGTTTAAAACAGAAGCTAAAAAGAGTATAAGCTATTAAAAATCCTACCACATCTATTTCTAGTGGTAGCATTAACCCACACTCACACTGGACGGCGCGGCGCCGGCGGTCACCAGACCTATTTCTGCCTCCAACCAGCTTAGTTTTGCATTGCTGTACTTCAATAGGTACATACATACATAATAATATAATCACGACTATCATTCCCGAAGGGTTAGTCAGATACAGACAGATTTTCGCAAACATATTACTTTAAAAAGAATCATTTGACGTAATACAGGTTTCGCAAATGTTTTACTTAGGAAATATTTCTACTGTTAAAATATTATTTTAATAATATTCACTTGACTAAATAATTCGTTTGCCAAATTAGCGATTTTACAAAAAGTATGGTATAGTAGGTATGATATATTATATAAGCAAGGATGTAAGCAATTTCAATTTTTCAATACCTACAGAAGTAAGGCAGCTAGTATTTCTGTTGTCTAATAAAAAAAATAACCTATCACGTGACCTACAGGAGTAGGGCAGCTAGTATTTGTTAAATGTTATTTATGCTTTACATTGTTTTGCCACTAACATGTTTAAAAAATAATCAATTTGTGAAATAATGTTTTAGCATAATGAATTTTTTTTAGTAAATTTATTGTCTAATGAGTAGTTTATTAAACAATAGTTTGTAAAATGATACATTTATCAAGCATAATTTTGTCAAATGTTATTTTTCAAATGAAAATATGTTATTTGTTTTTAGTCAAATGATTGGGCACCCATTGCAAGAGTCCATTTGCTAAAATTGCCGTTTTCCAACTGGCGAGCATACCGCCCATGCTCGTTTGCCGGTGAGCACATGTGCAGTCGCTATTTGGTGTGCCGTGGACTATGGTAGGGGACTGCTTTTGCGGTCCTCATTGCCTAGTCTCTGACTAACCCTTCGGGGATAATAGTCGTGATTATATGTATGTATGTCGTTTGCCGGGTCAATAGGAAGTATCAATTCAGCGGTGCTTATTTTGACCGCCTCTAAGGTCTATTGAGTAAATAGACCCAGAGGCCCCAGGTTCGATTCCTAGCGGAGAGTACACGTTTGCACTCTGATTTATTAATGGTAGGGCCTACCTTCTTAACTAAATACCTATGTAGCCATTACAGCAATGTCACTAGCATCATTTTGTTCCTACAGTTAGTGATAAGATTATATAATTATGTGTTAGAGATTATTTTAACCCGTCACGCGTCTCATCGAACAACTTTGTTCGATAGAAAATAATGACGGACGCGTTCTGTCGAACAACGTTGTTCGATAGAAGATTTTATTGTCTTCGAAAAATAACTGTATTTTTATACTATGTGTGGCCGGGTCCATATTTTTATACTGGCGTTGAAGGCTCATTGACAATACAAATTTAAAATTTGACCATACAGAACAAAGTAAACCGGATGAATAAAAAATAATATGTCATAAAAAATAAACAGTCCGCCATTTTTACAATACGATGTGACTTGTGCTTGTGTTTGTGTTTTGGAAAAATGTCTCTATCATTTAAACGTTGAGTGTACTACATGTATTTTAAATAAAATTACTGGTAAATAAAGTGTAGAATGTGTTCTTAGTATTTGGTTTACCCGTTTTACGAAATATTTTGGTTTTTGGTTGGGTTAAGTTTGTAGGAAATTTATTGAGGAATTTAATGGTATCATTAGATTTATCCAGATTGACTTACATTTTGAGAAATCACATTTTTTGCATCAAGTGTCAGTTCACTGTCAGTCACTTGCTACCATATCGGAACTGTAGTCGGCCATAACAAGCGCACGCGCTGCCGCGTAAACGAATATTGTTTGTGAAGTGTTTTGTTTAGTTTCGAATAAACTTTTTTGTAAAATCTACTCGTGAATGCATAATGTTTAGTATAGTGTAGTGAGAATGTCATAATGTATCTTCAAATTAGTGTTTCGAACACCGGATTCTGTGTAAAACAAAATGCTGATAGAAATCAACAAATTTTACTAAAATGTAAGTATATTAGCGTAATTAAACAGCATTATTCATAAAGACAATTTCATCCTCTTTCTATTAATAATAATATGTATTATATTATATTATTATTATATTACAACCTAACCAAAAAAAAACTATTTTTTTTTCTAGTAAACATTTTATCCGTTATCTATATAGCATTGTGAATGCAAAATTTCAATAATAAAGATATTTATAAGCAATTACGTCTTTATCGATTGTTAAATACTTGCAATAGTATCTTTCGAATGTGAGGGTAGACTTCACAGTGACGTAATACCGCTGGCTTGCAGCGTAATCAAACTGCTAGGAAAAATTCAACGAGTCTTCTGGGGTCTCGGTAGCTCAGCGGTTAGAGCAGTGGACCGGCAATCCAAAGGTCGTGGGTTCGAATCCCACTCGAGCTTCCTGAGACTGTTTGATTTTTTTCTAGTAAACATTTTATCCGTTATCTATATAGCATTGTAAATGTAAAATTTCAATAATAAAGATAAACTAATTCAATAAATATCAATCAAAGTGATTTAAAATTTAATATACTACACCCCTCGACACTACACGCCAATTTTGTTTTCGGAGGCTCGACGCGGGACGGGTTAAGCTTGAATTCATGTATCTCTGTTGATGGACCATAAATAAATAAATAAATAATAAAAGATAGCCAGTTTCTCAGAACAAAGTTACTTCTTAATAATTATGTTTGAACGTTATATTAAACTCCACAGTCTCAGAAGTGTTGGCAGTACTTCCCGTGGTGATGTGACGTCGTGATTTCTGCGCATTTTCATAACGCGACGAGAATTCAACTTGAGAAATAAAACAAGAGATTCTTATTTCGCACAGCAATCCGCGCGAGAACTCTTCGTCACGTAGAAGTGTCGCATACGTGCCCCCCTTCGCTTAGTGCCACACTAAACGCGTAGTGGAAGATGTCATGTCTACTAGATTTATGTTTCGGCAACAACGATAGCTAATTCGTGTTGCGAATGTACTTTTACGTTGCATAAGAAGAAAGCCAAAACTGTCCGAGAAGAAATTTTTTAAAACCTTAGACTCTATGTTTTTTCCATAACTAACACTCTAAAGGTGGACATTCACGGAAGCGCCATTTGGCGTGACTCCAAACGACTTAAGTCAAATGGATGGACGCCAAACATAATATATCCCAATTACGATCACTCCAATTTTCTTTCATTTGCGTGTTTGACAGGGCCGAAAGATGTTTGATATGAGTTCAAAATGGATGTGGGTTCGGGCATTCACGAGCAACCGCGGCGCGATGCCACGGCCCAGAGCGGTGGATTTTGGCACGAAAGGAAATCCAGAGTTTACATCAGTCCAAACGGGTTTCACACATATGATCAAACTTTGGATGTATATCACGCCATTCGACGCGATGACGCGACCGTGAATGTCCACCTTTAAACAATTCCATAGCTCCCATACTCGATCAAAAATAATACTTCGTTCGTGTTTTTTTGCAAACTAAGTCAATAAGTTACTTGGTTTTAAATTAAGTAAAATGGGTTTTTATAATTCATTGATTAAAATTAATTTATCTAAAAACTTATATAATGTGTTTCGTAATTAAGTATGTAATCCCGCTACTGGGCTTAATTTGTGTTGCGAAATTACCAAGTGGAAATTACAACTATTTGTGCGGGAGCCACTTTGAAATTAGCTCTCTCTTCTTGGGTTTTAGTTTCTTTAAAAATGAACTTTGTTTATTTGGGATAAATTTTGTAGCCCGGTAATGACCTTAACATTATAATATAAATAATATCAAAATTATAGGGGTAGGTGAGGGTTAGGTGATTAGTATAAATGAGTAGGTAATGATCAAATTACAAATAGAAAACTAAAATTGCCTGAAGCGTGCGGGTTCGAATCCTGCTTGTGGACATTTTTTTAAACTGTCTTTTTCAATTTGTAATTGTTCGCAACAACATTTGCGAAAAATTATTATAAACAATAACATTATAGGTAACTAGCAGCCGCTCGCGGTTTCACCCGCGTGGTTCCCGTTCCCGTAAAAATATCGGGATAAAAAGTATCACATGTGTTAATCCAGGTTATAAACTATCTGTATGCCGAATTTCATCTAAATCCACTCAGTAGTTTTTACGTGAAAAAATAACATACAAACACACTCACAAACTTTCGCCTTTATAATATTAAGTTTGATGATCAATTTACTTATTAACTCCCTCCTACCACCATAACAGCATTTTGTAAGATGTATTAATAGTATTTCGTGGTTTTTATCAAGTTAATAACACTGCTCGTTACTATTAATATTTTTAGCGCATCAAATTAATTATTGTATGTATGTTATTAATTTTATGTACAAAAAAAGCTTGCAAGCATTAGTAAGAATTATAAATATGTCTAAAAATTTTAATATATTAAAATTGTCAGACAATAAACTGTTTGGGCATTATCAAATAGATATAGGTATTTAATTTATTACGTAACAACAGTGTCTTTAAAGATTTATAAGAAGCAGAAGAAATATCTTCTTCTGGCGGCTCTAGTATTACTTCACATGAGCGCCGACCTCATGGCAATTTTTTTGGCATGGCAAATGGTTTTCCTTCAATTCTCGTCTAATAGGCGTGTCCTGAGCAGACACTCCTTTTTTGTTTATATTCATCAATTATTTAGTCTCCCTCTCCCCCTCCATCCATCATCCATATTCAGCATTATTTAATGAACATGTTTTACTTCTTCTCATCACATGCCTATACTAAAATAAAGGATTTCCCTTAAACTTTTCTCTCAATGGCGTCACTTTCAATTTGTCTCTGTTGTAGATACTTATTTCTTACTTTATCCAGTCTTGTCAGTCCACACTTAATTTTTTATATCAGCAGCATGTTATCTTCTTATATCCGTCTTAACAAATGCAATTATAAAATAGACAAAAATTTATTAAACTAAAATAAGTACACGCAGCGCTCAGTAGGCAAGAACAATAAGTATTTAAAACATACTTTCTTATAAGCGCCGTTGTTGTTAGAACGCTTTACAATCTTTTTCTTTCATTGTTAAAAGCATCCGATTAAATGGTATACTTTTAAATTGTTTCCTCGCACCCGGCGTCGGCGTTTACAACAAAAGAATAAAAATTCGTTACCTCTTTCTTGAGTAAACCTCCTCGAAACATAAATTCTAAGGGATTTGTGGATGCAATTATTTATACGGACGTTGATCGTAAATAGTTCTGTTTCTATTAGAAGAATTTTGGAGTTGTAAACAAACTTCTGAAGGGTTTAGAGAAAAAACATTTTGAAGCAAATTTTTGTAGTATTCTTTTAATAATTAGCCGCCAGCACACAACTCAAAAATAGCCTTTAAACGCCTGGCTGTAGAGCTTTCCTTACGAACATTAGCACAAGATGGGAGATGATAGACTATTACCCACCACGGCACGGGTCGAATGTGGGTTGGTGATTTTGCATAACTGCCTTCTTACGTCCACTAATGGGTGTACGTGCGTGTTTACGTGCTATCGAGATATTTTTAATTTGACTGTCTATCTGGTGACCAAATTTGACGAAAGTTGCTAGCCACTCCTCCAGTAGCACGCAATCATTTATAAAACCAAATATTTTTCTAAAACTCTTAGTATACCTATATATAAAACAACGATTTCTAGCTAAAAAGAGGTATATCCGTAAAGCGTGTCACAAACTCCACAACAGGTAAGCCATCTTTAGGGGTGGGTGGTGTGGGTCGTTGCGGCGCGGCCTGTCACTTGCAGCTCATTTTGCATTTCCCTACCGTTTGCGACCGCAATACCTTACACGGATGTAGGAAAATGCGCACTCCACATTCTTTTGGAACACCTTATTTTGTTTTGTGGTGGTTGGCTTACGAGGCTTGCGTGTGAGGGGAAAAACACTTTTTAATTTAGGGCTGTAATTTAATATAATAAAAAAAACATAAACTTTTATTCTGATTTACACATGCACATTAGTACTCATTCTCACACACATTCACTCTACATTCGCGCATTGCACCGTCCATAAAAAAAATCATCTTCTGCATAAACAAAACATGCCTCATGCAACCTGCCTGTTAAAATGATTTTTAATTCAACTCTCTCAACGGAATAAATACCTTTCAGGTTTAGCTTATAGAATAATAAGATGTAAGTACCTACCTACTTCATATTATCTTGTAATAAATGATAATTTTATAAAACAATACCACACTATGTTTGGAGCAGATAAAATTATCTTGTACTGTAAGAAACCAACAAGAAACTCGGCAAGGGCTTATTTTTTCCTCTCCCTGTTTTATCTCCTACCTGCAGAGTTGTCATTTTAATAAATTACCTAAGCGTGACGTTTGCGATCTTGTCTCAAGCGGTTTCACAGTGCTTGGCGAGAATTAAGTGCTGATTATATTTACCTTGTAATATGTATAACAAATATTAAAATCAATTATAAGTAAATAGATATATTTTAACCTAGCGATTTACCGCGGAGATTTCGTAATCATCAGCTTATTAACGTCCTGCTGCTGGGCATAGGGAGATTGAGTCATAACCGGCATAACACAATGGCCGAATGTTGGAGGGTTTCATCAGCTGCCAGCTTACGACAACAACCGGGACCAAAGGCTTTACGCGTCCTCTTCTGCAAAGTCCATCCATTTCAATATCAATTCATTTTACATTATCTTTTGTTTTGGACACCGAGGAAAATAACTTGGATAATGAAAATGGATCTATTTTTAAGGAGTAAGAAGATGATACATATTCTTATAATCCAATGCGTTATAAACATTTTCTTTCGTGTAAATAAATTTTCGTTTTGTATTCATATCTTTAAAGTGTGTCCTTTTGGCAACGTTCCCATAGTACCAGTAAATTTACCTTACAAGGAAGGCCGTGCATTAGAAGATATTTTTCAGACTCTAAGGAATTTCATAAGCGTGTAACATGTCGCGTAATTGATACTCCAGTGAAGTAGCTTGAGAACTAGTGTTATTGTGGATGGAAGTTGAAAACAGCAAAAACGTGATAACGCCGTGATCTGTTTGAAAAAATACTTTTTTTCGTACTACGTTGGTTGGCGAACGAGGAAATGACCCGCTTGATGGTGCACGGCCACCACAGTCCATGGACGCGCGACACCGAGAGGGCTTCATACTGACCGTTGATCCTACCTCTCAGTGAGAGCCTCTTTAGATGTTGATCGAGGCTCTTAGCTATAAGACCGTTTGCCGAAACGACTATGGGTATAATAATGGTTGAATCTACATTGCGTGCGTCCACAGGCTTTGGAAACCGCTTTTTTATGTGAAAAGGAGACAAATCTGACCCAAACGGGCAAGCGGGTCACCCCATGGACAATTTGACATCCGCAGAACCAGAGAAGTCGAAGATACGTTGCCGTCCTTGAGGAAGAAGGAGTTTTGAGGAATGAGTCGGAATTGATGATCCTTCAGTACGCTCACTCTCCGGACGAAACACAAAAGCAACGAAGACTATTTTATGCCGATATTTCGTGTGAGGATGATATTCATGCTATAGCGCAACGTGGCTTTACCACACAGAAAATGTCACTCATTTAGCACTACCCAGGGTTCAAGTGTAAGGTCTTAAAGTAAACCTACGAACGCGAGTGACTTCGACCCTAAATCTAGGATCAGCAACGTATAAGTGGTTGCCACTAGTGTAGTAGTAATGTCCATAGACATGTTCTTAAGGTTTGGTACAGACCGTGATACTAATCCAATAGTACCACAAAAATATGAAAAAAAATATATTGAGCAATAATGAAACATTGCGTCGAATTCATGTCCCAATCTTGCCACATTTGATGTTTCTTGAAAAAAACCGTGTTTCTGTGTTTCTGTCAATTTGTCCTACTTTAGTAGATCATTTAAAGACTGATGTCGGTACGGACGTTTGAATGGAATGGTATAGCACTGTATTTTGACAAAAATACCGAATCTCGCGAAAAAGTATCAAAGCATTTTTGTCGTATCCATTAACTTCGGTATCTGCCACTCTAGTGTAAAGGTCTGTTCTTAACTCTTTTCCAATACAGCTCTTTTCTAAAATATCTTGCATTTGACGGTTGACGGCAACTCTTTTCTATTATTGTTTGCGAGCTGGAAGTTTATTTTTAAATATTGTTTGTCTTTTATTAAAAACAGCTTAGTGCATCGTGAATTGGCGATTGGCTTTTGTATCAATGAATTTGATTTTGTACATCGGCTGACCACTGTTAATGTGGTTAATGTGCATTGTAAAAACAACACAACGATTTTACTAAAATATACGAGATTTTAACAGTAGGTACATAATATACTCACTTGATTTGGATTCCGCCACAGGACAGACATTGTTGAACTGGTATTGGTAAACATTTCTTCGATTGCCTACCACTGTTTATTTATACAGAAACGATTTCCCTTTACTAAATTGCCCTGAAAATGAAAAACACAAAAGGTACTTAATTGGCCATTCCGAAAGTACAATCAAAACGAAAAGCGTTTTCGGTTAGTAGTAAACAAAATTATAATTCCAACAGGACAAAATGGCTCATTTAAAACCTAATAAAACAAAATAAGAAAGATTAATTGACGTGAAATTAAAATAGTCAGCCTTTAATCTGAAAGCCGTGTTTAATGCCGGCGAAAATCTCAAGTCTTTAACAAATTAGTCAAGTTTACTCTTGACTTTTTAATGAAGAAATCTGTTTTCAATAAAGAAAGAGAAATTAATCCTTTTTAGAAAACCTTTGATGATACTTAAATGGTTTTTTACTTTGTAGACGTGAAGCTTTCGTAGATTTCATTTCAAAAACCATTATTAGTGAACATTGTTATATTACCAAAGTGTCTTTGGTTTTTGAACAGCAGTTATCAAAAGTAAATATTTTCTGATCGTCTGTATTTATAATCAAAGTAATTAGTTATTTGTAAGATACGTCATTCAATTTAAAATAGTCATAAATAGGCTGACAAGTTTGAGCTCGACATTCTTGCGGAAATGCGGAGTAGTGACTGACGTTTGGCGGCAGTGAAGTTCTCTGGGCATTCAAAATTTAACGATTTATGTTCTAATTTTAACATACATGAAATTAGATCCCAAGACCCAAGATTACCGGGTCTTTCTTAGAAAAGTTGGTGCTCACTTTTTTATGAAATTATTTTTACTTATCGAGCAACTTACTATATTTTTTTTTAATTATTTCTTAGAAATTTTGATTTTAAGATCCTTTATTTATAAACTATCATCTTACCTTAAGAACCTGTTTCAGAGGCTGGCAATCTAGACTAGGTGCAGCTAAAGATCGAAACGTTTACGTTTCGTTTAGCGTAGAAAATCGAAAACGGATGTTTTGGTAAGTTTTTGCATTAAATAACCGGGTGAATAGGAGAATTTCTCTGCCATCAGAGTTAGGCAGTAGCAGCGGAGCATACCTTTGGCTGCGTGACAGAATTCTTGCAGCAACAGGCTCTGACTCTGACATATGCGTATCGAACTTTCATCGGCTGAAGCAAGTCGTCGTTGGTGTGAATAAGGAAAACGCGTCATCATCCACAGCTTTTTTAAACCAGTGCTGGCCACAGACCTCTCTTCGTTTATGCCATTTGGCCACGTGCAACTCACAGGAAAAGAATTACAGAAAGGAAAATATTGTTTTCAATTTTCGTTTTTATGTTTTCATTAATGAATACGAAGAATTTTAAATCTATAAAGTTATTGCCTTCTTTTTCATCATATTTTATGGTCTGATAAGCCATGATTTAAATCTGTGACAGCTGAAAGAAGGAAATCCTACCATACCAACAGTTGAATAAAACAGAACCGAATTCCAAATCGGCCTATTCCGTATGCCCCGACATATTTGCGTTGAAAGATCGCTTGAGCGATACGAAAACTGAGGGTCCCTATCGGCAGATTACCATAAGCGTTGTTCACAACAACATACCCCAGTAATGTTGGATCAAGCAGCTGAAATCTCTACTTGGGATACCATATCTTGGAGGTTCCTACGTGAGCCGATTTACATAATGGCGGCAGATCTGGCCTTCTTCTATGTAAATGTGACATTTTTGGATTCGACGCTTGAGTAATAGATACTGTTGAACCAGTGTGTGGTGAAATCAAAATGTGATGAAAAATTTGGGTCATGAGATTCTTGTAGTTGTGTTCCATTTCTTTGATAAAGTAAAAATGTATTAATATGTGTTTGTAGTTAAAAAACATATAAAAAATAATTAAAAAATATTAGTAGAGTTAAATAAAATAAATAGTTAAACGAAGACCGGTTAAAAAGTTACTACGGAGCGAAATTTTCAAATACAAAAAAAAAAGATAAATTGATTTGTTTTGTCTAATATGTAATGACAAATTTAAGATATTAAAAATATATCCATTAGTAAAAGTTATGCACAGTTTTGTACATTTAATTTTTATACACTAAGATGGTAACGGGTGATAGTACCACCTCCTGTGATAGTAGTCTCTGAAGTGGTCACTGTAGTACATAGTATTTAAGCTAAATATGGTTTTCACTTACAGACTAACTGCCCTACAGATAAGTGTAGTAGCCGCTAAAACAATCCACACTTGTCTAGTATTTCACGCCACAACCACGTAATAACTGTAAAGGCTATCGAGATGATTGATATGAAACGGATCTGTCCCGATATGATTTATGAGACAGCCGTATAAGAAGGCAAGTGCATAATGGAGGCCGTTTCAGAACCTTTTTAGTGGATATCTATTCGGTGAAATTTATGTGTACTGTCTATTGATTTTTTCCCCATTGAAATATGATAAAACTAGGTCAGTTTAGGGTCATTACGGTCTGTCAGTAAGTCATAAATTATATAATAATATCTAAATAATAATATGCACTTAAAATGTTAAAGCTTAAAAAAGCTTTCAAAAGGTACGATGGTATTGAAATACTTTAAATCCAGTCATAAATAAAAAACAGATTAGTTAAGTACACAAAGGGTCACATATTATATCTCATATGTCTCAGCTGAACGGAAAATATCACCAAGAGGTTTATAAAATAGTTAGCGCTATAAAAAAAAAACAAAAATCAAACACAGTTTTTCTATATCAATTATCTTTATTGAAACACTCAACATTTAATTGATTATCTACAAGTGGACTGGCACTTTTTACTGTTTTGATAATTTTAATAAATATGTACATAATGGTGCTTTTGCATTTTTTACTGAATTAGTAGCCTGTGCTAATATTATAAAGAGGAAACATTTGATTGTTTGTTTGTATTGAATAGGCTCCGAAACTACTAAACCGATTTAAAAAATTCTTTCACCGTTGGGAAGCTACACTATCCCTGGCATGACATAAGCTATATAATATATTTTTTTAAATTAGGGATCTTTACTAAAACTCAAATGAATTCCTTAAATCGCGCGAGGTAAGAAAACTATTGATGATAGAATAAAATAATGTACTATGGGTTTGCAGAACACACCATTATCTACAAAAAGTGTCGCGATAGCATATGTCTAACTATTTTAGTTACGTCACAATAAGTGTTCTTGGGAGGGGAGTCATTTTGAAAATTTGTCACGGGGTACGGGGTCCACGCGAACGAAGTCGCCGGCGGTCTGCTAGTATTCTAATTATAAGCCGCCACCACACAGCTCTATAGTTCTCTATAATAGCGTTTTATACATACAGTTTACTGTACAAGTATTCCAAAACTTGTTGAGTTGAATATTTTGCCATCGATAGGTGAACTTTAAACTATTTCAATAAGACGTAGGAGAGAGGTATCATCGGCTGTTTAGAAACATTCCGAGCTGCCCACTTGAAGTTGGCTCGAGTCACCAAATAGCTGCACTGTTTCTTTGATGGTACTTTATTTGGTAACCTTTACAAACTTTAAAGTTAAATACTATTAGTTAGTTAACACTAGAACGCCCAAACCGTCAAAATGACGGATATCGATTTTTATTTTTTTATTTTCTTTGGAATTATTTGGTGAAATGTGATGAAATTAATTTACTTTTATATTTTTTTGCTTAAATAATTCTAAAAGATGGTTAAGTAATCTATAAGTGATATTAGTATAAGGTTATAACAAGGTATACCTATATAACGCCCAGCGTCAGCGTCAAAATGACGGACTTATAATGCGAGGGTATTTATAAAATTAATTTTATTGTCGATACAAACTACCTTCAGTAAAGAGTGTATTGGTGGATTTTACAATTTTTTATTCATTTGTCATTTGATACGCGTTGTTTCTAAGTTAAAAGCAAAAGCTTCCTTACGCTGTGCAGTTTTACAATGATACTAAGTATGGCGTAGACATTTTAAACCAAATGGCAAGAAAATATTCTACCAGAGCCGGAACATGCAGATATCCAATGCATGTTTTTTTATATTTGTTTTTTTAAAAATATACCTTATAGTTTACTTTTAAATTGAGTTTAATTTTATAGTTTAAGTTCATTAATCTCAGCGTCCGTCGAAATGACGGATGCTGAGATTAATGAACTGGGCGTTGCAGGGAGCCAAAAATGTTGGGCTTTCTAGTGTTAAGTAGTATTTTCAAACAATACGAAAATTGTACATACATACAAAAAGTCCGTAGTTGGAGGAAAAGTACCCATAATATTGATAATGGCAAACTTCATTGAAAGTAAACATTTCTTTATTTTTAAAAATAATTAAAACTGCATCTAAAGATTTTTGAAAAATTACCTGCTTGAGTCACGAATAGAACCAGTGAAATGTGAAAAAAAAAATCCTGTATTTTGTGATACCAACCGAAAGAGTCATTCATAAGGATCAATTCCTTTTTAACAACATAGTATCTAAAATTAAATACCAAGAAGAGTATTTATTTTATTGTATAGCCTTCTCACTATGTAGGTACGATTTGTTAGGTGAATTTCGCGAACGCATTATTCAGTAGCAGCTAATTTTAGGGTTGCATTTTTTAGCGAAAGGTTTATTTATGTTCCTATAATGTATTATTAGATGAATTTTGCGATCTCCATTTTTAGTTGCAGTAAATTTTAGAGTAGCATTTTTTTTGCGAAAGCTTTATTTATGTTCCCGTAAATTTATTATTAGATGAATTTCGCGATCTCCTTTTTAGTTGCAGAAAATTTCAAAGTAGGTAGCATTTGTAGACTTTTTTTTTTTTTTTTTTCCCGGTGTAATCCCTGCTTATGGATTCCAGCCTCCAGAAGGGAGACTGGATATGTGGGACTCTCCCGTCCCCCTTTCCACGGCGTAGTCAACGGGCGACAGGGAGGGGCCTACCCACTAATCACCGGGTGTCCAAACTCCGACGCATAAGGCTGAGGCGGCGACACGTTACCGGCCGTAGGCATTGAACCGCGAAGCCCCCCCGTCGTCCATGTGACAACCTATGACCGCAGGGGGTCACGCGCCATCACACGGCGACTGCGCGCACGAGCACGACATAAATGGGCTTCAGGAAGGTATAGTGAAATACCCATCCCAAGCCCAACCTCAATGAGGTTACATAGTCCTCGTGAGAGGACAGCGTAACCCAGCATATATACATATATAACATATTTACAAGCACAGACAATACAACATACATAATTACACAATTATGTACAGCTCATGTACAATATGTACACCACAAAGAGGACACCCAGCCTCGGCCCTCGACTCCCGAGCCGTAACTCGACACTCCAAGTCCGGTCGGCCCAGGTGCTTTTCCCGACGACTTTCCCGGTGGCCGCAGGTGGTCCAGCCCGCAACCTCACAGTACTCGTCATCAGTACTCATCCACCTCACCATACCAAGGACTGGCCAGGAAGAGTCCGACACTCGACCCTCGACACCCGAGGTCGTGTCCACCTCTGAAGCCCGCAAAGGGGGCACGGCTTCCTCCTCTCAAAGCCGCTCACAAAAAAAGGAGCGGCGAGCGTGCGACCCAATGGGTACGCACGTGGAGATGCAGGACCCAGAAGGGGCCCCGGCCTAGGATTCGGCGCCCAGAAGGGGCGCCAGGGATTGGCATAAAGCCCCTTTACCCGCGTTCCCGTACGCCGAACGCGGGCCGAGAGGCCTTACCCCAGGTGCACCACGAGGAGGTTCCCAAATTTGCACCCAAAGGAGGTAACTCCCTAAAAGGGGAATCTATGCACTACACATAGAAACCCCTTTTCCCTCCGCAGTCGGTGGCGCCCCCAACCAGGGACTCCACCGAGTGCTACCACAACCCCTAAGGCTTCTCCTCTCGGGCTTTTACGTGGCGCCAAAACCCCTCAGGCTGTCCTCTCGGGCTTTTATGTGGCCGGGCTAGTCCGAGTCGTACACCTCCGACTCTGAGGACTGCCTACGCGCTTGAGACGGCCGGATCGTGGAATCTGACGACGCATCGTCCGCCTCCACCTCCTGTGCATCCTCTTGTGCCGACCCCTGGTCTCTCCCTGTGCTTCTCTCCGGAGAGGCATTGGGGTTAGAGGATGGGGGGGGGGGCTGGGTCGAGAGCGGGGCCTCTGCCTCCTGCATTTCGACCTCCACTGTGGTCCGTCTGAGCGCGTCAATCTGCGCTGCCGTGCGCGCCGTAGAGCTGCCCCGCACCCTTCTTGGAGGGGGGGCGCACGCCCGGCTCCCCATGATGTGGCCCGCGGGCCTCTCCCTGTCTGCGCAGACTGCGCAATGCAGCGCTATCTGCGGGCACTCCGCTGCTTTATGCCCCAGGAGTCCGCAGCGGAAACACAATCCACTGCGGTCCACCTCCGAGACACATCGCGCCCTGGTGTGACCCACGCCCATGCACTTATAACAGCGCAGGGGGCGCGAGTCGAGCAGGGTCACCGGGACCGACAACCAGCCCACCAGCATTCTTCGTGCTGCCACAAGCTTTTGCGCAGCCTTGACGGGGCAGCGCACCACGAAGGATTTGGTGCCTCCGGGACCAGGCCGCGGCGCTCCCACCTTCACCTGCCCCACCGGCCAGCCCCCACTCGCCGACATGGCTTCGGCAATCTCCTCAACGGCGACGGAGTCGTCTAGGCCCGACACGCGCAGACTCGCGCACTTTTCGGGCCTGGCCACTGTTGCCACGTCCTGCACGACCTCCCCTAGCCGAGTGGCCAAGCGATCTGCGGCTTCCCCAGTATTTGCGCCCGCAATTTGGAAGAGGCGGGCGCCCGTCACCGCAGTCCGGATCGTGAGCCCGGACGCGATGCCACAGTCGGCCAGCGAAATGGCACCTTTGGCCCTCTGGATGACCTCGGCGTAGGTAACCCCACGCTCGATCGCGTCTGCCGTCAATTGGACGACGACCGCCGTTGAGCGGGGCCGCTTCAGCCGCCTCCTTCTAGGCCTGCTCTGAGCTGCTGGGGCAGGCTGGGTGGGGGGCACTCCACGGGGGGCAGCAGGTGCGTCTGCTGTTCTGCCTCTCCTCCTACGGCGAGGGGCCATCGCTTGCGTGACGGGGGGCGTCTAGGCCCAGCTGACGGACGGCTGGGGTAGGGCGACGAAGGAGTTCGTCGCCACCGCTGGTGCTGGGAACGGTGGGAACTGCTCCCCTCTCCTCGCCGCCAAGGGCGGACGCGTCCTCTCGGGCGTGGCGGCGGACTTGCCTGCCTCCATCCTCTCCAGCATTTGTAGCCTAACCTAACCGACAGAACTATAGATTTGCATACTTAACTTTTTCTTTATAGCGAGGTTCCCGTTCCCGTGGAAATATCGAGATAAAAGTATCCTATGTGTTAATCCAGGTTATAAACTATCTGTATGCCGATTTTCAACCAAATCCATTCAGTAGTTTTTACGTGAAAGAGTAACAAACATCCATCCATACGTTCCCGTGGGAATATCGGGATAAAAAGTATCCTATGTGTTATTCCAGGTTATAAACTATCTGTATGCCGAATTTCATTCGAATCTATTCAGTAGTTTTTACGTGAAAGAGTAACAAATATCCATACATACAAACTTTCGCGTTTATAATATTATTTTTTTTTTTTTTTTTTTTTTTTTATAAAAGAGGGAGGCAAACGAGCAGGCGGGTCACCTGATGGAGAGTAATCACCGCCGCCCATGGACACCCGCAAAACCAGAGGAATCGCAGACGCGTTGCCGGCCTTTAAGGGAGATTAGGTTTAAGGAAGGAATAGGAATTGGGAGGGGGGGGGGGGGGAAGGGGCCTCCGGAACCCACACTGGTCGGACGAAACACAACAGCACTAAGCGCCATTATTTCACGCCGAATATTAGTGAGAGGGTGGTATTACGCCGGGCGAGCCGGCCCAATGCGTGCTGCACCGCAGCGTGGCTCTACCACTCAGTCAGTGTCACTCATTTAGCACCACCCAGGGATCACGTGTAGGGTTTCAAGGGTAAACCTACGGACGCGAGCAACTTTGACCCCCAAAATTTAGTAGGATTTTAACTGTTTTTCTATATTCCCGAAACGAACCACTGGCATAATGATACCTAAAGACTTTATCTTTGAGCCGTCATAAAACTTTAAAATAGTGCCATCGTGAACAATAGGTAAGTGACTAAAGTTACATTCATATACCCCTTTGCTAATACATGAAATAACTGTACCCGTTTCTATCTCCATTTTTATCAATTTATGATCAATTTGAAACTTACTGCCTTATAATTATTTAACGACAGAAGGTTGAGATTTTCAATATCCCCATCGTCGTCTTCCTGCCCGCTGGAATGTTGATCGGCGACGTCACCGAAAAAGAAAGCGCCCTGCCTGCGCCGCTGGTCATTACGCCCCTGGGGCCTTTGCCCGCTCCATTCTGGACAGACCTGCCTCAAACGACCCGTTCGTTGACACCTGCTGCACACGATGTTCCGGTACCGGCAACTCTCGTACTGATGGTTGGCCGCCCCGCTAGCCGCACAACCGGACGATCGTGCTTGTCCGGCTGCAAACTGCGGCCCGCTGCCGCCGCCGCCGCAACCGGCACCCGCTGCCGGCCTCCCGCGCTTCTGCGCCCTAAGACCGCGCGCTCTGATCCCGCCGCCAGCACGTGAACTGACCATGCGCCACTCGGCTCTCCGCTCGGCTTCAAAGCTGCCCTGGTACCATCAACCACCGCCGCGTTCCTCTCCGCCGCCTCTAAGAGCATGCCAACTTTACCGCCTCCGCGAAAGTTATCGTGTCCTGCTCAGCGAATAACCGTTGACGCATTATGTCACTCCTAAGACCGCAAATAAACTGATCCCTCAGATTCTTGTTCAAATTTTTATTGAACTTGCAATGATGCATGCATGATTGAAATTATAAGGCGTTCGCAAAATATATCTGACATGAAAATAATGGTTCGCTAAAAAATGCGATACTGATATCTGCTGCAACTAAATAAGGCGTTCGCAAAATATATCCAACTTGAATGTTCGGTGGTGAAATGGCGATGGTGGTATGAGCTCGAAAAGCCCCCCTGCACACTCTCCGTGGTAAAGTCAGTAAAAGACACAAGACACACAGGCAGGCGACACGACGCCGGTGTGCGAGGCTGGTAAGCTTGGCCTCGACAAGCACGTCATCACCTTAGCCTCTGCGTTCTACCGAGTGGAGTGCGCCCAACTGGTATTTGGCAGATCCGTCCCAAAGGTGACTGCAGTATTCCATGCACGATCGGACTTGAGCCTTGTACAGGCTGAGGATCTGCTCTGGTGTGAAATACTGCCACACTATGTTCAGGATGCTCAACTTTTTTGCTGCAGTCTGAGCTTTGGACTCGATGTTGAGCCGAAGTTGAGAGTTGCAGTCAACTCTATGCCTTACAGCTCAAGGGTGTCCTTGATTGGGACGGACGTACCACAAAAATAGGAGTCAGATGAAATGGATTCCATTTGGCGGAGAATAGATACGCTTGTGTTTTGGAGGCACTGAAACGGACCAGGTTGTCGTTCCGTCGTTGGAGACGAGGTTTAAGGTCGCGTCTGCTCGCTCAAATATAGCCTCTTTTAGAGAGTGGATGTTTCCCTCTCTGGCTCCCGCAGCCGGAATGTATCTTTCTGCAACAGTACTATCGTTTGCGTACCCAATTATCCCTGACTGAAGCAGGTCGTTGATGTGAAGCAGGAAAAGAGTTGCCAAAAGAACAGACCCTTGAGGAACTCCAGCGTCGATAGCCATAAAGTTAGAGGAGTAGCCATCAAAGACTACTCTGATCGACCGCTTACTCAAAAAGTCTGAGATTCAATTGCAGAAGCCAGTAGAGATGCCGTACGCGGGAAGTTTGCTTAACAGACTTTTATGCCAAACCCTGTCAAAAGCCTTCGAGATGTCTAAGGACATTGCAAGGGCTTCGCCGTGTTTCTCGATGGCTTCGCCCAAACAGTGTGTAACGTACACTAGGAGGTCCCCAGTAGACCGTCCCTGGCGGAAGCCGTACTGACGATCGCTGAGGAGATCGTTGAGCTCTAGGTACGTCAGCAGTTTGTGGTTAAGGACCTTTTCCATAACTTTGCAAATTGTGGAGGTTATGGCAATTGGTCTGTAGTTTGCAGGATCGGCACGACTACCCTTCTTGGGAACAGGCTGTACATTAGCCAGCTTCCACGATTTTGGCACCACTCCCTGCTTAAGAGAGAGGCGATACAAGCGCGTCAAAATAGACAACTCAGGTGCACAATTTCTCAAAACTCTACCAGGTATTCCATCTGGACCACTGGCCTTATTGACGTCAAGATTATGGAGTACTCTACGAACTTCTTTGTTGTGAATTGTAATCTCCGACATGTAAGAGTCACGATGATATGCTAGGTGGTGATTTAAAGCCCGAATCAAGACGCGACTTACTCGCGAAGAGGGATGCAAACAAGTTCGCCTTCTCTAACGCGGTGTGGGCCAATGACCTATCTGGTTTGAGCATGGGAGGAAGGGACCAAAACTGTTTGCTACCTTGTGGGTAGTTTGCGAACTTGGCCCCGATACGATCACGATGATCGAAACGTGCCTTCCTTAACACCCGTTTTCAAAACTTGGCGGCACTTGAGTTAAAGGCTTTTCTTTGCGTGGATACTGCCGTCTCTGCGTTTGCAACTGCGAGCCTGGACCCAGGCTTGTTACGCTGCCTCCTTTCGCGTTTCAGCGTGAGCACAGTCAGCATTGAACCATGGACGGGCTTTAATGCCTATAGAGACGTCAGAGAATGGGATAAAATATTCCATTCCCTGGCGTATCACGTCTGCGATTGCTCTGGCACAGACAGAAGGTTCGCGATTTTGCGCTATTTTGCGATAGCTCAACAATTGACAAGAGCAGATCAAAGAAATCTGGTATCACGGCGACCAAGGACCGCAGTACGTAAGCACCATAGTTTACTCTGGCAGTGACCCGGCCAGGTGGAGCATGCCCTAGGATTTAATTTAATTAAAACACTGATCAATTTCAAAAAAAAATCGTCGTAAAATTATGAAGTTATCTTTCAAATACAATGTGACTTCACGTGATGGAAACGATTTTTATCTCGTTATAATGAGGAATTAGGCAATATAACTTGGCAAACCGGTATTATTATTAAATATTACATTAATAAAATATTAATTTACATTTCCAAATATTGTGTGTATTTATTTAATAAAAATATTAAGTGTACATTTGTTTCTGTACGGTTATCATTCGTAGTTTATGGAAACCATCACATATAAGCTTTCACCACAGAAACAACTTCTAATAACTGTTAGACCGAAAAAAGCTAGTGTTTTCATACAACATTATGGTCACGAAGTATTTTATCGAATTCAGCCAATGGCCATCAAACGCAAACCGGCGCGAAGCCCGATAATTGGCGTCAAATTGTTATGGCCCGCCGTTTTTGTACATCACAATGCATCGGCCGCGTGCGGACGCACCCGTTACGCGATGTACAATGAGAGCGTCAACCACTGTTATTTGTTTTTGTTGTCGTTCTTTTTTTAGGTACATTTTATTTAGGAAATGCAACCGGGGGGGTCGAACAATCGCAAGATCCTACGACCTGAGCTATCTTTTTGTTGACGCTTGCGTGCGTGTTAGTAAAGAAGATACAGCATGTTTCATGATGTGCATTATTTGAAGCGGCCGTGATGTGTGTACTTATAAGTATGTATGCAAAGGTTTTCGCTTATACGGCCAAGTGGTTATTGTTTGATAAAAATCTTGATGGATTATGATGAGTGATAATTGGTGGGTAAAGAGGGGTGTGCCTATAGGTTTCAGGAAAAGTTTTTAAAATTGAAAGTGGACATTGGCTTTCCTAAAACTTACATATTATTATATTAGTCATAACTGTATTTTTTAAAGAGGCAATCAAAGACAGAGCCTCTATAAAAATATTTATCAAAATCTATACAAGAATTGCTAAAACGATTTTTTTGCAAAGTACAAAAACTTAACGTATATAATAAACCATTTTATTAAAATTATGATTAAATAGTTAGCTACGCTCTTCTACCAAGTATGTATTCTTTGCAAGAAATGTCGGAGCTTAAACACATATTTCAATAAAATTGGTTTAATTTTTAGGTTTTTGATTTCGTCTGGTGTTGCAGTAAAATACCTGTTCGATTCATTTATTAATTACATATTGTAAAAAGGTACACCAAATGCAACTTAGACTAGCATCCTTTGATCCCAATAACCACACAGCAAACAGATACAATACAACACATATATTTTTCAAAACATCTTCAGCTATTACATAAAACATTGGATTCTACACTCGCGATACACATCCCACCGTCTGTCGGTTTAACACTCTGCTAAATTTATGCTCCGTCACAACATTACCTCATGAATATGCAGCGTTCGTAGCTCAGCTTGTAAATCGTATATTATTTCGTATGTTATTCTAGACGACGTAGGTACTTCGACTGACTGACTTATTTTCAGACGAATGTTGCTGCCTGCACCCATGTTTAAATTTAGACAATGTAACAGACAATTTTGTAAATAGTCTCACGGAACATGGGCGTGAAACAATAGCATTCGTTGCCGTTGTGTTTCGTTCGGTGAGTGAAAGTACCGGAGAACCATTTCTCCCCCCTTTGAACCTCTAAACCCCCATTCCTACTGTTTTCTCAAAGATCCTACTTTTTCCTCAAGTCCGACAACGCATCTGCGACTCCTCGCATCTGCTTTGGCGGGGGTGTCCATGGGTTTTTCACTTCCCCCGGGTGACCCGCCTGCAGTTCTCGGTTGCCTTCTTATCCTCCTTTTTACATGAAAAAGTTTTTTTTTTAATTAGTCCTACTAATATTATAAACGCGAAAGTTTGTAAGTATGGATGGATGTTTGTTACCCTTTCACGTAAAAACTACTGAATGGATTTAGATGAAATTCGGCATACAGATAGTTTATGACCTGGATTAACACATAGAATACTTTTTAACCTGATCTTCCCACCGGAACGGGAACCACGCGGGTGAAACCGCGAGCGGCCGCTAGTTTAACATAAAAGTGTTATGAAATTTAATTAACGATATTTCTAAAGCTTAGCGGATTTTAGTAGTTGTGTTTTTCTTGTAATAAATTGACCAACCCACCCGCCCGCATTGAGCCAGCATTGTGGGTTACGGCCCAACCTCCCCATGTGATTTTGCCCATGGGGGAATGCCTGTGCCCAGCAGTGGGTCGTTTACGGGCTAATGTATTTCGTTATTTTTATTTAAATATTTAACTTTACGAATGCTGTGGCAGCTATTAAATGAAATAATGTATAATGCAGCTGGGGAATACCGCTACGAACTACTAACCAATTATAAACTTAGTAATGTTTAAATGGATTCGGTGGATATACCGCTACGAACTACTAACCAATTATAAACTTAGTAATGTGTAAATGGATTCGGTGGATACTTAGTTGAGTGTTCAATAATAATCATTAAATACTTTATTTAATTTTAATATTTTCTATTTCGGATAATTTTCGATGTGAATCATTGTTCACGGATAGTTGCACGTAAATATTTTGTAAAAGTAACTTATACACATTTTATAGTTATCCTGTAATTGGAATACCTACGAAATCTCACCGTTGTACTTTAGCAATGTAAATACGACACCTTGCCGTACAATTTTCTTCTTCGCGAGAATTTTAATGCCCCAGTCGAAACCGAAACAATAATTCTTCTCAAAATAAGATCACTTCCCTCATTCAAGGCCTTGGTTACAACTTAATGTATAATAACATTAGCAATTCAAATTTTAGAGTCCAGGAAATGTAAATTTCCATCGTGGATTGTAAGATATAACTCCGAGTGTATCCTCGAATTCACTCACCCGTACTCTCGTAACTCGACTCGAAATTCTGACAAATAAAACAATTTGCATCCTACGTTCTCCACCGACGACGCTGATGGCTCATTTAGAAATGCTAAGATGGAAGCGTGTTTCGCAAACAAGACTGTTCCAAAAATAGAGGAGTGTCTCTATGGACGTAATGCAGTAGTTATCGTTCTCTCAATTCACTGTAGTCTTGAAACTAAGTTTCGTAAAAAGTTATGCTGAATTTTCAGACTCACCATTTCTGATTGAATGTTTTGTTACTTTATTTGATTTATGGTCAGTAAATCATAATATATTATTTACAGTAAAATTAAAACATAATTCTCGAATAATCGAGAAAATAACTATTTTTAAAAAAAAAACACTTTTGTAGTGTAATGAGAAAAGCCGCATTTCGGTTTCCCATACAAACTTCGAAGTCGAAATTTTTAATAAACAATAAGCCAATTTTAATGAAACTTTGCATGCTTAAGCAAAATACAGGGATCTAAATAATTTAATGTTTTATATTTTAGCGTTTTATTAACACTTAAATATACTTAAGTAAAATTTTAAACACTGAAAAAAGACGACAACCTCAGGCGGAAATCGAACCACGCACCTTCCGCATTCCAGGCGGCTGCCTTAACCACTTGGCTACCGAGGTCTGGCTTTCAACTGTCGAAATTTGTCAGTGCTTGATGCTTATGTTTTTAGTCAACATTGCTTCATCAAATCTTAGAAGTTTTTTAAGTTAAAATTTTACTTTTATCTAAATAATTTGTTAAAAAAATTTAAAAAAGGTTTATTTAGCTGAGTTATTGCGATTTAAAGTTCACTATAGAAAGTTTAAAATCGCATTTACTCAGTTATTTAAACGTTTTTTAAAAATGTTTTCAACAAACTGTTTAGATCTCTGTATGTTACTTTAGCATACAAAGTTTTATTGAAATTGGCTTAATGGTTTTTAAAAAATTCGACTTGGAAGTTTGTATGGGAAACCAAAATGCATAAATCCTCTTACGTGAACAAAAACACGACTATCTCAGCATAAATTAGAACGTACAAGCTAATGAAGAGGTTAGTAAAATAACCCACCACGCCAGCAATGTCTGGTAAAATGTTGAAGTTTATTGTTAGAGGTTCATTAATGATCATCTTTAATACATAGAATATTAACCAAAAACAACACACTACTTACGTTTTCTTACGTCAACAATAATAGTAGTTTTACATAACAAATAGATAAAACTGTATTCATGAATAAAAAGTAGGTCAAAATTATATTATTAGTAATCCAAAAACTATTATCTGTCGAACTGTGCAAAACAAACTGTTGCAGTTCCAAATTAAAAGGAACCTACGTCAATATTTTTAGAACGATTTCGTGTCAAAGTTGAAAATGCAACGGCCGCTCGGCGCGGCGGCGGTTTTTAATTAAAACTTAAACAATACAAAAAATATACCCATTTCGCCCGCACTGGTTCTGGGCCGACACTTCAGCGGTGGCTCGGGTACAGGTGGGGCCATAATAATCGGTTATGGTTTTTTTTTGTCATGAACATTACCTGTACTTACCCGTGGTAGGTACTACCGGTGGTCCTACTGGTAGTACCACGGGATTTTTTTTGCCTGTGGTACTACCATCCTGTCTGGTGGTACCACGGCAGATTTTACATTACCCGTGGTACTACTAATCAATTTAATATTCCCTACCGTATTTCGAGGTATGCATAAGCTTGAAAAATCGAGTGTTGTAGAACCTTTTCTTTTAGTTTTTTGTTTTGTTTTGTTTTTTTGTTTTTTTTTTGTTTTTTTGTTTTTTTTTGTTTTTGTTTTGTTTAATTGTTTTGTTTTTTTTTTGTTTTATACTTTTACTGCTAACCAGTACCTACATATTTGAAAAAGGTTCTACGAGTATAACACTCTATTTTTCAAGCTTAAGCATACCTCGAAATACGTTTATAAGGAATATTAAATTGATAAGTAGTACCACGGGTAATGTAAAATCTCCCGTGGTACTTGACAACAGACAGAGTAGTAGTACTACGGGCAAAAAAAAATTCCCGTGGTACTACCAGTAGGACCATCAGTAGGACCACGGGTAAGTACAGAACATTACACATGCTACATAATGAAGAATGTTATGAAAGTGAAGCAAAGGATTTGTGTCACAACCGTAGCAGATAGAAATCTTCGGTCTGTGCCCACCCATCCGTTAAGCGGTCGTGATGTCTGAATGTTTGTATGTACTACCAGGTTCACCGTCGCTTTACCAGTTTGCAAAAATTTTCGTATGAAGCGCACCGCCCGCCCAGGTACGTGCCCGTACCAAATAGACGACGCGGCGTGTAAGGGATTTTGACCTTTAGACTGGTAAAGCGACGGAGTCCGCGATAGTACCTATAAGTGATGTATAGTAAAAGTTGTATGATGCTACAAAATTATATTTTATACAATTTTTGAAGAATTAATAAAGTTTTCATTAATTTGTTTCATTTTACTATCGGCACTTAACAAATAATAGAGTTAGTTAATTGGTTTGATATACGTAAATTCTAGTCATTGACGACCTCCGTGGTCGAGTGGTTAGCAGGCCGGGTTTAGTGTCGCGCCATCTCTGAGGTCCTGGGTTCAATTCCCATTTCGGTCAATTTAAAGAAAGACTGTTTTTCTAAATTAATTTCGTGTCTGGGTGTTTTTTCTATTTTTATGTGTATTTTTCCGTTATCTTACCATATTAACGAGTTTCAAAAGAATACTCATCTTGGTCTAGATAATTATTGTGAGCGTAAACAAATGTACTTTTTATTAATGTATTTCATAATTTTTTTTATATTTTAGCGTTTTATTAACGCTTAAATATACTTAAGTAAAATTTTAAAACACTGAAAAAAGACGACAACCTCAGGCGGGAATCGAACCACGCACCTTCCGCATTCCGGGCGGCTGCATTAACCACTTGGCTACCGAGGTCTGGCTTTCAAACGTCAGTGTTTTAAAATTTTACTTAAGTATATTTAAGCGTTAATAAAACGCTAAAATATAAAAAAAAATATCTATAAACGCAGCTTCATCTTAACCGAATGTTCAAATATTTGTAAAAATATTTCTTTCGGATCTCAGAGGTGAAAACTTCTAAGATTTGATGAAGCAATGTTGACTAAAAACATAAGCATCGAGCACTGACAAATTTCGACGGTTGAAAGCCAGACCTCGGTAGCCAAGTGGTTAAGGTAGCCGCCTGGAATGCGGAAAGTGCGTGGTTCGATTCCCGCCTGAGGTTGTCGTCTTTTTTCAGTGTTTTAAAATTTTACTTAATGTATTTCATGTATTGCAAAAAATGTTTAAAAAATATATTTCGACTAAGGTTAGACTAAGACTAGGTTGACTCAGTTGAGCTGCGTTAAGCCCCGTTTTAACATCGTCAGGACGCAAAATCAAGAATAAATACAGAGTCATTGTTTTAAAATAGGAAACCAAATAAGTAACTCGCCAAAAATATAGGTAATCGAAAAAACATTCATTATCCAAGAAAGAAAGTTATCGCGAATGTTTCCAAGAAAGACCAAGCGGTCTCGTTTATTTATATTGTTTGTTTATATATATTACCACAGAGCAGAAGCTTCTGAATATTACCCTAGCCGTCGTGTCGCCGAGCGCCTCCGTACCTCGCCACCGTTTGGCATTCATTCGCGCTGTACAGTTTTCTGTACCGCCACTGCATTGACAGCTATGTAGTCCATGAGAGATGCATTATGAGAAATCTAGGTACCCGCTGTCGGATGAGCGTGAGCAGTCGACACAAACAGTATCGCGCACTCAAACGGGAGACAAAAGGGACTGGCGCTCACTTACAACTTCCCGACTTTGCTTTTAGCTGATTGTCTCTTGTTTGTTGCATGCGATTGATTGTATGTGGTGGCTGTGCGGTTTTAAAAGACAAGCGGGCGAAATGGAACCCTTCAAAATGGGATGTGTTCAACATTATTGTATATATTTTTTTTAATTCGGCGACGGGTAATTGCTTGGCCTTCATCTCACCTGATGGTAAGTGACGATAAGGCCGAAGGTGGAAGCGCGCTTCACCCGGAATCCTCAACCACTGAGGAACTGGCTGTCTCATCTCAAACTGTCGTAACACAACAATGCTATAAACATCGTTGTTATGGCGACAGACTTAGATAAGATGGTGGTCGCTATCCAGGCGGACTTAACAGCCCTACCACCAACCAAACCGAGCACACAAAGATGTACCCCCCGCTGGGAATCGAACCCGGGACTTCTGGGTCTGAAACTGGTGGCTTAGCCACTAGACCACAGAGGCGGTTAATATGTACAATATATACAGTAATATGTACAGTATATGTACAAGAGTCATGGGTATATTATGATATTTATTTATTTAATTAGGTCTACCAACATTTTTACACTACAACACAGAAATATAACATTGTTCTAAATACAGTTAGAACAGTGAAAAATAATTTCAGGCAAACACAACTTAAATCTAAGATCAATAAGACAAGTTGAACGTAATACGAAAGTGAAAGAAATACAAAAATACTAAATATAATAAAACATAGTTAACCATAAAATATCAATAAAGCAAACATTATCAACACTATACTACAGCAAACGATATCCATATAAATCCACATTGTACATGTACACGGCTTTGGATCCAGATTTAGTTTTGATCTTCGACAACTTTTATAAGTGAGATTGAAATTTTATTGTTGTCTGGTTTGTATGCCAATAAACAAAAATGTTGCTTTACTACTAGCAAAACATAAAATATATAACATTGAATCTTAACATAATTAATGTTATGACTACACCCTATACAACTATAGTTATCGCATGTTAAAGAGGTTTAAAGTAGCTTAAGGTAAGTTATGTAAGACAAATATTTAACAACTTCAAATCAATTCAAAACATAAGTATTTGGTTAATAATATGCAGCGACTTCAAAAACTTTTTAGTGTTTTTAAACGTAAATTATTAAATTATTTTTTTCTTCAATTAATTTTGTGATTAAAAACACGAGTAATAATTAACATACCGAGATTTTATGTTGGTAGTTAAAAAATAAGTGCTGCAGCTGCAGCAGAATGAAGTAAAATATCTTTTAGTAGATCTGTGCCTTAAAATACTCACTCAGGAAGCCATAATACGGCGGTAGTCTGCTGCTATAAATTATGCAAAGTGCAGTGCTAGGTAAGCTGTTGCTGGTAAATCAAGACAATATACTGTTATAAAGATAATATAATAAAATTATACAAGAGCCTCTCAGCGCATGCTTGCATCTTCAACTTTATAAGCCTTTATCAGCTGGCGAGATTAATGTCAAGCACTTTAATTTTTGCGGAGCAACACACATGCATACATACATAAACTTAAAAATATTATCCCATGTTCTCAACGTGATAGGTGGTGAGGCCATCGCCGATCTATGCTGGTGACTGTATGTGCAATCTTTAGTCCGTTAGTCGAATCTTACGACACCCAAGGGAAGAGATGGGTTGGTAGCATCCTTTAAAGAGCCTTTTTTATGTTTGTGCCATGTAGTGGACCACATGGAACAAACATATAAATGATCTTGTTCGAAAAAAGTCAAATATCAGCAATAATATCCTCTGTGGTCTAGTGGCTAAGGGTCCGGCCATTGCGGTCCCAGTCCGGTTTGCGCCCGGCCGGTATGTACCAACGTTGAAAAAGTTGTTATTCCTTTTTGCATTCGGCCGCGTTGCCCCCATAGTTTCTATTTTTGTCATATTCTTCGAATAATTACGGATGAGTATACAGTTGTTAAAAATGTTAAGCCTAGATCGGGAGGTCTCGGGCTCAACTCCAAGCCGAAGATATTTCTCTGTGTATTTGTTTTGGTTGGTGGTAGCGCTTATAAGTCCGCCTGGCTAACTACCACTATCTGACTTAAAGTATGACGCCATTACAACCATGTTAGTAGGATTCTTGTGTTCCGACAGCTAAGGGATAAGATAGTCATTTCTTCAGTGGATTAAAAAAGGTGTATAAAAAAGGTAGTGTATAAAAAAAAGATGAAGGTCGAGTGCTCTTGCAAATTAAAAAGTACTTACAGTTTTTTATTAAATTTACTGAGCTGATATACCTACTGTCCGTCCGATAGTGTTCCAGTTGTTACTTTTTCTCGATATCTCATTGGATTACTTTTAAAGGTAAACCCTTTAAAAGTAACTAGCAATGCCTAACCGTATCTACTGATTAATGACGGTGTTATTTTTTTATCATCATCATCAACCTATAAACGTCCCACTGCTGGGCACAGGCCTCCCACGTGAACAATAGCACGTGGGGATATTGGGCCATAACCCACCACGCTGGCCCAGTGCGGGTTGGTAGGTTTTAACGGCTGCCATCTTACGACAACAACCGGGACCAACGGCTTAACGTGCCTTCCGAAACACGGAGGAGCTCGAGATGTTTTTAAATTTGGTCACCCATCCAGCGACCCGGCATTGCGAAAGTTGCTTAGCGAGCAAGTTCGCAAGCCGAACGCGCTAGCCGCTGCGCCATCGAGCTCCTTTTTTTTCTAATAAAGTATCTCATTTTTTTATAATAAAGTATTTTAATAATTTTATAAGGCATACGGTCCACGTGATAGTGAGCAATTAGTCATAGTCTAAACATTGATTGCATCATATTGGTATAGTACATAGATTTTACAATAATATAAATTAATTAAAGGTACCGTTGCTTATGGACGTTTGCAATACCACAAGTATCATTCACGAGTTGCCGACACTTTATTGTGTAACAGAAGTCTCCCTGTGACCACGGACCCTGTAAAGGGTTCGAAACGTCAGGACTAAAATAAAACTCTACGAAGTAAATAAACGCGAGTTTTATTCGTAACAAGTGTTTTATTTCAAGGTGGTTCGAGATCACCCCGGGTGCAAGTGATGTGACGTACTAGGGTTTTTAGTATGAATCCTATTCCTGAATCTTAGAATAGAGAGTTGAAAGCTGAGAGAGGAGATCCACGTGCGTTAAACATCCGCGTCTACTTTTTTAGTTTAAAAAAGGTTAATTAACAACCGTCTTCTAAACACTAATACATACGTCATTTATAAAGGTCATTTTGAATTTGAGCTTATGGGACAAAACAATGTTTAACCATAGAATAACTAATAGTAATAATAGGTAGTTTAACTAAGTAAGTAAAAAAAAATATAAAAACGTTATCCACGGAAAGCTCACCCTTGCAACTTTTATTTAGTATATATTTTGTTACTTTGTATTACAATAAAACTTAGCAATATGATAATAATAATTATTATAAAAGTTAGTTAAGTTTTATGTTAGTTTTGCGACGCCCTAACAGGGTATGTAACAGGCCAATATATATTTTTATAATTACTGTATTGTATGACAGTAATACTGTATGCATAAGTGCAATAAATAAATAAATAGTGTTTGTAAGTGAGGCCCTTTGTCTTTTACCAGCAGTGGAACAGCGTAAATTTATAAAAAAAATACATGAAGCTGAAAATGTCTAAAATGGCGCTCCCACCGCCCAAGCGTAATGACACGACTAGATTGTACGTGTGCACGTGTAACTTTCTAAGCGCGGCAGTTTGTTTACGTCGCAGCTTCGTTAGCAGCGCGCCGAGCCGACAACGCTGTTTAATAAAGTGTGATGGCGGCGCGTGGTTCGGCGTGCGGCCGCCGCGTCCTACAGATTGAATTTTCCTGTTGTGCCGTACTGAATGAGCGATGCCGCCATTACGCACTTGTCTTGTCATAATGTATGTGCTTGCTATAGGTTTATTGCTTTTCCGTTTCGACGTTGATTTGGCTAATGTATATTATTTGGGTCCTTGAAGTAAGCAATGTTACGGAGTATATGAAACACTTTACGGATGATAATAATAATAATAATAATGGTCAATGTCATCATAAGTCATGTATTTTCATCAGAATTTTATTTTGTTTGTTTAATTTGATTTATTACCGATACGTTTTATTTGCAACCTTTACAACCGATTAAAAATAATGTCTGAAAACAACAACAATGCAAAACAACAATAATGTCTGCAAACCATTGGAAAAACCCAAAAATGGAAACACATTGTGAAGTTTACACGTCAAAAAACCAACTAAGAAAAAAATAATGAAAATTATATGATGCAAACAAGAGCCAAACGACGCGCACGCCCTCCACCATCGCCTGCTGCGCCGACATCAAGCTCCTCGTCGTGTGATAATACCACCAAGGTGTCAATATCAACTTACGAGTCGAGTAGCGCTAGCGGGCGATCGCCGTCCCCGCCGCCACAACGACCTACGCGACGTGGACGACCACCGCTGCCGGCACGCTTGGGATCAGTGGGACAATCTGCCCTGCGTACGACCCCCGCTACCGGTGGTGTAGTGCGCCACATGCGATGGACTCAGACTATAAATGAGAACTGCATGCGCGCCTACTACAGGGCAACAGAGGGAGGAACTAACCTCACTGCGTATCGTGTTAGGTTGCTGTCTTTGTTTCAGGCCCTTGAACCGACCATAGACGTGTCTGCCCAACGATTGTCGGATCAAGTGCGGGTGATCCAGCGTAACAACTTGCTGGATCAGTCAGCACTTGATCGGCTACGCCTGGAGTCACTGCGTATTTGTGCGGCTTATTCTTCGGTGCAGGATCACCCTGCCCCACAATCACCGGTCCTGACGCCGGTTTTGGTGGCGCGAGTAGATCCGGTACCCGACGATGAAGATTTCATAAATACGAATGTAAGTACACAGGCGAATGAGCAAATGAGGAGCGCTTTGAACGATGCCATTCTACAGTATCGTGACACGCGTAACTCTAGGCCGCGTATACCTTGTTTGCCCGCGAATAGACATAATTTGGCGTTAATGAGTGCCTTGAACGATTTACTGGTTCCTTATCTTGGAACCAGTGAAAATTTAATTGATACCCACTCGATCCTTTAATGTGGGGCCATCGCGGTGTGTCACGTTGCTCGTGTCAAATTCCAGGATTCTGACCGAGTACCGCGGTGAACCGGGACTGCCCCTGCTTGGCAATTGAGGATCGAGGGGCGTATCAATAGGTTCAGGACACTCATTGCAAAGCTAATTTGCTTCAGAAATGGCAATAATCGGCCTCGCGTTATGCGATTCGTCACACAAACCTTTGTCGGGACTGATATCCGACCGGAAAACTATATGGCTTGTGTGACGAAACGTATTGACTTTCTGAAGCAAAAAGTCTATGCATGGGCAAACCGTATACGTCGCTACAGAGTGCGTGTGGACCGATACCAACAAAATCGCCTCTTTCAAAGTGACCAAAGAAAAGTATACAGACGTTGAGAAGGAGCTGATCAACGTGTGAGCAACGGGCAGCTACCGGATGTTGATGCCATGACTAATTTCTGGCGCAACATTTGGTCGGTGCCCGTCGAGCCCACATAAGGTGAATGGATGAGTGTTGTCAGTGAGGCGTGTGAACCTATCGAGACCATGCAGCCTATTAATATTAGTAAAGCTGACGTAAGTTGTGCAATCCGTACGGCCCAAAATTGGAAATGCCCAGGACCGGACGGATTGCACAACTTCTGGATCAAATGGTTTCGATGTTCACACGAGTTACTGGCAACACAATTCCATGAAGCCATAGAGCTCGGCTCACTCCCAAGTTTGTTGACTACTGGTGTCACTTTTCTGCTCCATAAATCGGGTAGTACCACGGAACCGAAAAATTATAGACCCATCACGTGCTTACCTACTTTATACAAGCTCCTTACATCCATTCTGAGAACAAAAATTAACTCGCACATTGTTGCAAATAATATTTTGGACGTGACTCAGAATGGATGTAGGGTTGGGTCCCGTGGTACTAAGGAGCTTCTCCTCATTGACATGACCATATGCCAGAAGGTTCGGCGTGGCAGAGGGACTCTCTCCACAGCCTGGATTGACTATAAGAAGGCCTATGATTCGGTGCCGCATACATGGTTGGTGAGGATTTTAGAGTTATATAAAAATGATATAACTTTAAAATCCTTTTTGATGTCATGTATTCGGCAGTGGACCACGGTTTTGCGTCAACCAGGATGTCGAGATAGTGTTTTTGCCACGCAGGATCTTATAAGGATAGAGCGTGGCATATTCCAGGGCGACAGTCTGAATCCTTTATGTTTTTGCCTAGCTTTGAATTCTCTCAGTACTTTATTGAGAAATTCAAGGTTAGGCTGTCGACTGCGGAGAGGGGGTGAAGTTATGTCGCATTTGTTGTACATGGATGACCTCAAGCTTTTCGCACCAAACCGCCAAGACTTGGTGAAACTGCCGAAAATTACTGAGACTTTCAGCAGTGCCATCAAGATGGAGTTTGGTGTGGATAAGTGTGCGGTTATGCATGTACAGCGTGGGAGAGTAGTAAATTCAACCAATTTACAACTCTCCGAAACGATAAACTTCAGATCTCTCTCCGAAGTTGAAACATATAAATATCTTGGTATGTCACAGTCTTTGGGTGTTGAGGATGGGGGCATAAAACAGTAATTACGGCAGCGATTCTTTTGCCGCCTGAGAAAAGACGGCAATAAGACGCGTGCTTTTAAGGGCTGGGTTATGCCTCTGCTCACATACTCCTTTGGCATACTAAGATGGACTCAGACCGAATTGGACGCCTTGGATAGAAGAGTCCGTCAAATGCTCACGACTTCCAGACTGCTACACCCGCGCTCATCTGTTATGAGACTGTACATCCCGCGGAAATGTGGGTGTCGCGGCTTTTTAAATGCCAAGGACCTACATAACCGTGAGGTGTGCAGTCTCAGGGATTATATCCTTAACAGTGAGTGCGGGATGCATTTGGATGTCGTGGCAATTGATAGACACTTCACGCCGCTCTCCTTGGCAACAGAAAACTGGCGCAAACCAGTGGTGCTAAGCACTCTCGATCGCAAGGACATATGGAAGAGCAAGATGCTACACGGGCGTTACTATCGGGCTCTAACTGGGCCTGATGTAGATTTGCCTGCCTCGGTGAACTGGCTACGTTTCGGTGACCTCTTTGGGGAAACCGAAGGTTTTGTCTGTGCCATTGAAGATGAAGTTATCAAGACGAATAACTACCGGAAATATATTATGAAGGACGGTACTGTCGACATCTGTCGGGCATGCCGCCGTCCTGGAGAATCACTCCGACATATTATTTCCGGTTGTTCTCATCTTGCTAACGGAGAGTGTTTGCACAGACACATCCAAGTAGCCAGAATAATTCACCAGCAACTTGCTCTTCAATATGGCCTTGTTGAATCAGAGGTGCCGTACTATAAGTACGCACCTGCGCCAGTTCTCGAAAATGGTCATGCAACGCTCTACTGGGATTGCTCTATCATCACGGACAGAACTATTGTCGCCAATAAGCCTGATATCGTGGTGGTCGACCGATCTCAGCGCCGGACAATATTGGTTGATTTCACCGTACCTCATGATGAGAACCTCGTGAAAGCCGAGAAGGACAAGCTCAGTAAGTACCTTGACTTGGCTCACGAGGTTACCGCCATGTGGGATGTGGATTCAACCATTATTGTACCGATAGTCGTTTCGGCAAACGGTCTTTTAGCTAAGAGCCTCGATCAACACCTAGAGAGGCTCTCGCTAAAAGGTTGGGTCAAGGGTCAGATCCAGAAGGCAGTACTCCTTGACACGGCACGTATTGTCAGGAGGTTCCTCACTCTGCAGCCCTAACCACCGGTAACTTGGGTCTATCCCCGCTGCCGGTGGCAACCTAGGTTAAGTTTTTTATAATATTTTATATTGTAAATATGTTTTTTTTATATAAAATATTGTAAAAAATTTTACTTAAGATTATATTTTAAATAAAGAGCATAATAATATTTTTATTTAGAAACAAAAACGAAGTAAAGTAATATAAGTAGGTAAGTGCGAAAATTACAATAGTCATAGACTGGGTTGCAGTTAGGGCATCGAAACCCGGTCCACTTTTTAAAAACCCGGGTTTCGGGTTTACTTGTAGTAACCGGGTTTTTTGAGCTTTTCCGGTCTTTTTGTTATTTTTTTTAAATTTGAAGAATCTGCATTTTAGTATGGATTTGCTAAGTCAATACGAGTATTTAAAACAAGGGAAGGATTCATATCAATTACTTACTTAAACAGTACTTTCAAAATCACTAAAATATTTTTAATATAAAAACGTATTTTAGATTATTATTTTATATTAGATATTTGTTTAAAACAAATTTTTGATACCTACTTATTTAGAAATATTTTAAAGTTATTAAACTATTTTATTACATTAACAATAAATTCGTTTTAGTAGCTAACTTACTCGTATGAAGTCAGATTGGAATCAAAATAAAAAAATTAAGTCTTTCAGTAATAATCAGTTCTAAAAATCTGATAAAAACTATTATAAAACTCATTTTTACTTTAATTAAACTTTTTTCTTAACATTAACAATAAATTCGACTAGTGGCAAACTAACCTTATGGTAGATTTTTTTTTTACTTGAAACGTCATAGTGAGTAGTGACTCATGCCTGATGGTAAGCAGCCGATGCAGTCCAAAATAACGGAACGCTCCTCACCGTGGAACAAGCACGGTATCGGAGCACACCTATTCATGACGGCCTGTATAAGTGCCGTTTCACGCCCCGCTTAAAAGACCCAGGACTGTAGGAGCTGGGAAACACATGCGTCTAGCCGAATGGTCTCACAGAGGAACGACTTGCCAAATTTTTTGGTAAGAGTGCTGATAGTTTGCACAGTATGATGATGGTTCCTAACACTACTACACGTGCTGGTCGCACGTGTAGTCCGGGACAAGAAAGGAGAGGGCAAATAGTTCAAAAAGAATCTCAAGAAGATCAAAAATAAAAAGTTCTTTAGAACACTCTCCGTAGTAATTTCGGTAGAAGACACTGAGAGAAGCAATGTCTCTACGCAGCTGGAGGTCCTCAAAAGAGGTTGTAACCTCAGCATCTCCAATAATGCGCACCGCTCGCCTTTCAGCCAGCCCGCCAGTCTATCTAGTGCATTTAGCGGGGCCGTCCCATAGATGGGAACAATACTCCATACTCCATCGCACCTGAGTCTTGTGCAGCAAACAGCGCTGCTCGGGAGTGAAAAACCGCCTCACCTTATTGAGAATACCCAACTTACGGGAGGCAGTTAAAATAACACTTTCGATGAAGCATTTTGGATTCAGTTCCTGGCCGATATCCATGCCAAGAATGCTGAGGTCCACTGAAATGGGTAAAGGTGAGTTGAGAAGAGAGGGAGGAGGACTGACGAAACAAAATGGCGGGGAGTCACTCGCAGCTCGCCGCTCCCGTTGCGCGTCAACAACGGGACGACGCATCTTGCCTCCATCTTTCATTACGTTTATGTAATTTCTGATCTGAGTCAAACGCACGAATAATGTGCAACTTGCTTTATTAATTTAATCTCTTTTGCACTAAAAAACAACTACAGTTATACTTAATTAGGTCAAGCAGAAATAATTAGTGCCTAGTGCAAAAAAAGTTAAGAGAGAAGTGAACTTCACTAACTTGTTTGTATGTAGTGAGATACAATGGCGTTAGGTACTTTTTGACCGTGTTCAATCAAAGAAAACATTTTGAAGAGGCGTAAATATACTTATGATACGAATAATTACCGACAAGAAAACGATTGTAGAAAAGCTAGAAAAACCCTGAAAACCCTCGCGACCCAGAAAACGTTTACTAACTCCTTGGTCGAGTGGTTTGTACACCGGTTTTCATGGTGTCGCCATCTCTGAGGTCCCGGGTTCGATCCCCGGTCGGGTAAATTTAGAAATTGTTTGTTTTAAGTACCATACGAGGACGTAGCGATGAATACACAAGGCACAGCCGAGGACGTTTTCAATCCGGGGACTTTTTCGTGGAGAGAGTGTGTTTGTGTGTGTGCCAAAGTTTACCGGCAAAAATTTACCTGGGCCGAAAAAAAGTAAAAAAGTAATTTTAAGAACCGTGTCGCGTAACGGTGCAACGATACTACCAGCCACCCTCTTCCCGTACATGGCGACTACCGGACTAAAAACTGCACATACATACATCCAACAGCATAGAGCGGCGAAGGGCTCACTACCTGTCACGCTGAGCACATATGCAGTCGCGATTTGGTGAAAAATGGACTGTGGCAGGACTGCGGTCCTCATTGCCTAGTCTCTGGCCAAAGACTAAGTGCTCCCTGTCTCTGATTAACCCTTCGGGGATAAAATCGTGATTATATGTATGTACTACTCTGTCAAGAAAGTACCGGGAAAAGATCAATAATACACAAAATGTTAGTTATTCATCCAAATCGCCTTCAAAGTATGCTCCTTCAGAAACGATACACTTACGCCAACGAATAATCAAATCATCAAAACATTTTTTAAACGCTTTTTCCAGAATTGAGTTCAGTTCTCGCCGTGAATTCTCCATTAAGTCTTCTACCGAATGAAAACGGGTGCCACGAAGTGGTAATTTGAGATTAGGAAAGTGAAAGAATTTGGATGGAGCCATATCTGGTGAATAAGGTGGTTGCTCAATGGTATTTGTTGAGTTTTTGGTCAAAAATTCGTTTACAATGATGGATAGCCTTGTGCGAAGGCGCATTATCGTGGTGCAAAATCCAAGAAATTTCTTACTACAAATTTGACCTTTTTCGTCGAGTTTGCTCTCTTAAACGCCGCATAATGATCAAATAATTTCTTTTCACACCACCTGCTCGACAATGTCAAATTATATTATGACATGCAAATCTAACCTAAACTAAGTCATTAAAGACCTGAGGTCTAGCAGGGCATTAATATTATACTGAATTTCATTATGACCCTCTGGTTATTAATGTAATTTGAATTTGGAACATAAATAGAAATCGCATACGAACATCCTACTTATATTATAAACGCGAAATTTTGTAAGTATTGATGGATATTTGTTACTCTTTCACGTAAAAACTACTAAATGAATTTGAATGAAATTCAGCATACAGATAGTTTATAACCTGGATAAACACATAAGATACTTTTTATCCCGATATTCCTACGGGAACGGCAACCACGCGGGTCAAACCGCGAGCGGCCGCTAGTTTACTATAAAGACAAGTTAGTAGGTAGGTGTGCAGTCTTTTGTCTGTATACGCCTTTTACGACAACCAAGGGGCGAAAAGGGATTGGTAGTATTATTTTGTTGAGCCCATCGCCGCTCTATGCTGTTGGATGTATGTGCAGTCCTTAGTCCTATAGTCGCCTTTTACGAAACCGAAGAGAAGATAGGGGTTGGTAGTATTATTTGGATGAGCCCATCGCCGCTCTATGCTGTTGGATGTATGTGCAGTCTTTATTTAGTCCGTTAGTCGCCTTTTACGAAGCCGAAGAGAAGATAGGGCTTGGTAGTATTATTTTGATGAGCCCATCACCGCTCTATGCTGTTGGATGTATGTGCGGTCTTTAGTCCGTTAGTCGCCTTTTACGACGCCTAAGGGAAAGGAGGGGTTGGTAGTATTTGTTGGAATATACGAAAATACTCTATTCAATTGTATCTATTGATTATACTATACGATTACTTTGTGTAACATCCCTACTTTTATATTAGTCACTCAAACGACTTTTTATTACAAAACCGTTGTGCCAACGGAGCGACATTTACTTTAATAAAAGCATTCGTTCAGACAACTACGAAGTTTTACTTTGCTGTCACTGCGTCCCTGCCAACAGGTCATGGGCCCAGGGACCATAATTTTCAAAAGTAATTTTTATAAGTCAATTTTAATAGTAAATTCATATTTAAATAACCAGTGCTGTACGTGAGTGATGAAGAAATACCAAACAGCCTCAAATAAAATAGGCTGAAACGGAACCTGATTACTAAAGGTACGAGTGTTGAGTTTTTAGGCTATGCCATTTTGAATTTTGCAAAAGGGTCAGCCACGGCTAAATCAATCTTGACAAAATTTATGTAAGAAGAAGCTTGGCGACTCAGTGAGCATTATGTCAGCAATTAATTCACCTAAAATTGCAACCGATGTCAGTTATTCCAACATTTCACGAGTTTAGATAACAGAATTACTCACCCTACCCTGATCAGTTCCCTACTTGTTTTCGAAAGTCGATGATTCGATTTTTATTATATCTAACACGGTGTGTCGATACTTCAGTTGTACGATGTTTTATTTAAACGATGCTTTATTGGTGCGATGTAACGTTTGTGCGAAAATCATGTTGCGAAAACCCAACAACGATCGCTCATTAGTTCGGTAATTTATTCGATCGATAGTATGTTGTTTCGAAACGCCTACTGTAGTCCTGACATTTAATTAAAAACCTTAATTTGTATTAGAGACAAAAAAAAATTAAATTTAAAATTACAATTGTTTGAAAATGTAGCTATAACGTAATCTTTCTCTTTTATTTTCAATGAATGTTTTGTTTTTTTTTGTTTTATTTTGATAATTTCAGAGTGTATTGCGAAGATTTGTGAAAACATTTACGATATGGAAAGTACTTATTATTTTTTAAAGAGCATTTGTAATCATATTCATTGGAATTTTAATTATAATAAGTAGGCATCATTCCGGATTTACAAACATTAATGGTTGATTTTATATCTTTATTGTTACTTTGTTGTATGATTTTTTATAAAAATAAAACATCTAAATGAGTACGAGTCTATTTAATGTGTTGTTAATTTATTTGCTATGTATTCCTAATTTTAGACGTGTTATTCTCTAATACAAATTATGGTTCTTAATTAACTGTCAAGACTACAGTAGGCGTTTCGAACCAACAAACTACCGAACGAATAATTTAACGAACTAATGAGCGATCGCTGTAGGGTTTTTCGCAACAGGATTTTTCGCACAAACGTTACATCGCACCAATAAAGCATCGTTGAAATAAAACATCGTACAACTGAAATTTCGACACACCGTGATCGATATAATAATAATCGAATCATCAACTTTCGGAAACAAGTAGGGAACCCACCCTGATACCCTCATAATATGGCGGTATGATCACGGCGCTGTAAACGCTAGGAGAGGATCACCATAGCCTAGCATTCGTAAAACTCGTCTGCTAGATCATGAAGTTAAGTTGAAGACCGAAATATCTACCGAATTTAAAGTTTCGCATACCAATACAGAGAAGTTTTCTATGCGTAATAATTATGGACCGGACAAGATGAATAAAAATGTATACCCTCAATCTTCAAGAAGAAATCAATATTGTGGCAATTCAACGCATAAAATTACGAAACTGTACTGCGAGCATGTGGCCGTAGAAATCACATAAAAAGGACTGCCGTTTTTTTATCAAAAAGTTGTAACGCGAGGGCAGCAGCAGTAATTTTAACTGTACAGCAAACGCTGTTCATCACGTGGAAACCGAGGGCAGTATTGTTTTTATGATTTCAAATTATTGTGAGTTATGGAACGAAACAAGTAATTCTACTAATCATGTTTCTTTTCTTTTAGATTCTGGAGCTACCGATTACATGTTAATTCACGAGATTATTTTTCTTCACATACAAAACTACCCTGTCTTATAAAGATTGGCGTAGCTAAAAATGGAATTTCAATTTTGGCTTATGGAAAAGGACAAATCTGGAGTTCAAGGTACAATCGACGATTCGAGGATCTTTTTATTTTCCCCCAAAGTTTCTCATAATGACTGTCCATAAGTCGAATGCAGCAAGCAAGCAAGTCCAATGATTGCTATTTATTTGATTCAAATGGTGTTCATATCTATAAAAATAACAAATTGCATTATGCAATACTGTAGCAACAACCTTTGTAAAATTGAATTTCAAATGAATTTACTCTCAACTTATTTAAATTCGCTATTTGGTGAAAAGTGGACTATGGCAGATGACTGCAGTCTTACTATCCTCATTGCCTAGTCTCTGACTAACCCTTTGGGGATGATAGTCGTGATGTGTATGTAATTTAATGACACATCATCTCATGCTTCGAAATCTTTTCAATTATGGCATAAACGCTTAGAACAAGGAGCAAAGAATTATAATTCTTAAAAATTTAGTTGATCATAAATTAATGATTCGTTACATTAATCTACTGACGGCATAATATTATTTGAGCCATGCATAATAGGTAATCAGTCGCGATATCGCGACTTCTTTTTGCAAAAAAAAAAGGAAAGTCTGTTCATAATAGACCATTTTTATCATTTATTCGGATTCATGCAGTCAGCCCGACTACCGGCGACGACAAACATTATTTTGTTACTTTTATTGAGCATTTTAACCACTATACTTTCACATATTTGATGAATTTTAAAGTGGAAGTCTTAAAATGTTTTATTGATTGTTAATAAAAAGTGAAAATTTATTTAATGCGAAGTTCGTTAATTTCACTTAATGAGAAAATGGTTGAGAATATATTTATAATGAATTTAAGCAGTTTTTTGTTTCTAAGGGAATAAGTTGCCATATGACAATTCCGTACACTCCACAACAAAATGGTTTCTCAGTGCGCATGAATCGTACATTGACCGAAATGGCACGAACCATGGTCGCAAGTGCGAAGTTAGATAACATATTTTTGGGTGAAGCCGCTTTAACGGCTACATATCTAACAAAATAACTACCCACTAAAGCGCTGCTAAATAAAAACCATACGAATGTGGCATGGTACGAACCCTAAAATTAATCACTTAAAAATATTTGGCTCTGCTTATGTAACTATGAACATGATATAATAAAAAAATAAAAAGAACTAGTCGATATTGTCGGTTATAGCAAAAATGGATACAAATTGTTTAATATCGAAAATAAGCAATTTTTTCCTTGCAAGAGATGTAATATTTGACGAATGTAATTTTTAAATATTTTTGGCCAATATTTAAAAGTGATGAGCAATATCAAGTATAATTTCCCGCCAAAATTAGTCAGTCCGTTGAGGTCTCTGAACAACTAATAGGCAAGAAACACAAAATTCCAACCGACGAGACAATAGTAATTGACGATACTCAGTCAATCAAAATTGTCAGACGTAGCGAACGGATTATCAATCCATCCCCGAAAATTTATAAGAAAATGACTGACCCCGATTTGTATTTCACTTTTGAATACTTCTCATTCCTTACCACTATGTTACAGTGGTGTTTTTAATAGTGTGATACTGATATATGGTTTTACGCCATACATTGTGAAATCGAATCTCTAAACATTAATCAGACATAGACATTTGTTGATAGACCTAAAAATATGAATATTGTCAGTAGTAAATGGGTTTTTAAAAGTAAACAATAATGGAAACGGGGAACCAGTGCGATAAAAGACCCGTCTAGTGTCCGTTTTTTTTTTTCAAACATACTTACAAGATTACGAGAAAACGTTTGCACCTGTTGCGCGAATTTATTATTAATAAGTATCATTACTTTTAGATTTATTCTAACTTTTGCTATTCCGTTTGACCTCTAAGTCCATCACATGGACGTAAAAAATGCTTTTTTTAAATGGCGTAGTTAAAGAGGATATTTGTATGAAAATACCTGAAGGTATTACCTATTGTTGGTATACCAAACCAAGTTTGTTAATTAAGCAAAACATTATTTTGACTGAAGCAATCCTCGCGATGTTGTTATGAACGTTTTCGATCGTAACCTTAAAGGAATGGGTTTTCATAATTCTGAGATCCATGTCTTTATTGACTAGATAAAAATTCTATACATAACAACGTACATAGTGTAGTATGTTGATGGATTAGTGATTTGACACACACAATGAACAAACCTTACAATATTATTAAAATTATGAATGAGTTATTAAAACTGACATTATTCTGACATGACTGATTTATTTAAATAAATTAAAATTGTTTTTAGGTATTAAAATTGAAAGAACAAAGAAAACAATAACTTTAGATCAATTTATTTATTTACCAAATGTTTTACAAAAACAAAATATCCATGAAGGATTGCAATTCTTCAAAATCACCAGTCCTTCTAAATTAAATTATTTAGATTTAAACTCCGACGAATGTTATGATGCACCTCGTCATATTCTAATACCTAGTTTGTTTAATGTACGCTATGCTTTGTACACAACCGAGATAGACGAGACATGTGCAGCAATGAGTATTTTAAATCATTTTTCAAAGTAAAATTAATGAGGAGTTATGTTTAAAGCATTAAAGGAACTATACATTTAAAATAGTATTATGATTCTAATAACAAAACCGATATTTATATTTCAATATAACAACGGTTGTATCAGCATTGCTAACAATCCCACAGATCATAAAAAGTCTAAACAGATAGAAATTAGAGGTACCACTCAAGAGAGCAAATTACTAATAAAGTAATAAAGCTTGAATATTATCTCCACAGGAGACCAACAAGCTAAAATTTTCTCGAAAGTGATGCCCCCTACAAAGTTCCAGGAATTGAGAAATAAACTAATATTATTTGATTCCTAATTGGTGCAAAAATCTTAAACTTTAAACAATAAGATGTATAACAAAGAATATATTAAATTACTTATTAAGTTGAACATACATAATTTAATACGTTAATAACATGTAATAACATGTGATGTACCCACATAACTTAAGATGTTAATTAATCCAAGAATGATTTAAATTACTTATTTAGTTGAACATACATAACATGGATGTTAATAGCAAACATGTAATAACATGTGATGTACCTACTTAACATAAGATGTTAATTTACTTATCAAAGAATGTATTAAATTACTTATTAAATTGAACATACAGAACTTATGTTGTTAATAACATGTAATAACTTATTATGTACCTACATAACATAGTCAATAGTCAATAGTCAAAATATATTTATTCAATAAACTCAATTAATAAGTACTTTGAAACGTCCAAATATTTTTTAACCTACCACCCATTCAGGACATCATTTTTTAACTGTGGCAAAGAACGGGCGCAAGAAACCACAGCGCACAGAAGCAACGACATTTACAAAATATATATATATTATATGTCGTTACCAGGTCACAAAATACAAAATATGAATTTGAATGTAAATAGTTTAATTAAATATGGTGCTCTATATAAATTAATTATAGCCAATTAGAAATAGCTGTTGGAGTAGGTACTTGGAGCATTTCAGACCCAAGCTGTTTTGTCTTCTGTATAATCCGACACTTTATAATAAGCTTTTTTATAAAGCTTTTCTTTGATTTTGATTTTAAATTTATCAAGATCTAATTTCTGAATATCATTTGGTACTTTGATGTATAATCGTACACACAGATCCTTAAAAGAATTATTTATTTTATGGAGCCTAGTATAAGGCACTGCTAATTTGTTCTTACTTCTAGTATTTAATTTGTGAATATCACTGTTTTTTGAAAACATTTCAATATTTTTATGAACATACACAAGATTTTCATAAATATATTGTGATGCAACTGTCATTATACTTATATCCTTAAATCTCTCTCTGAGAGAGTCACCAGCCTGTAGGTTATATATTGCTCGAATAGCCCTCTTCTGCAGCACAAAGATAGTTTGAATGTCGGCAGCATTTCCCCACAGTAAAATGGCGTACGACATTACACTATGAAAGTAACTGAAATAAACTAATCTCGCTGTATCAACGTCAGTTAACTGACGGATCTTCATTACTGCATAAGCCGCAGAGCTAAGTCTATTCGACAATTTAGCTATATGTGGGCCCCACTGAAGCTTGGCATCCAACGTGATACCTAGAAACACAGTGGTGTCCACAGGATTCACATTCTTATCTTTAATTTGTACACTAGTTATTACCTGCTTAACATTAGGCAATACAAATCTTACACATTTGGTTTTTCCCTCGTTTAATAGCAAGTTATTAACACTAAACCAGTGAACAATCTTTGAGACCGCATTATTCACATCGTCATAATTTGGGTGTCCTCGTTTCACTTTGAATAAAAGTGAAGTATCATCAGCAAACAATACCATCTCATGACTGTCTTTTACAAAATAAGATAAGTCATTAATATAAACCAAAAACAAGAATGGACCAAGTATTGAACCCTGCGGAACTCCCATTTTAACCACTGATCCCGGAGATCTTTTACCGTTAATGTCGACCTTTTGAATCCTGTTACTCAAGTATGAGATTAGAAGGCTCAAAGAAGCATCCCTAATTCCATAGTGGTTAAGCTTCCTGACCAAAGTTTCATGTAAAACACAATCAAAAGCCTTGGATAAATCACAAAATACCCCTAGGGCATCCTGTGATTCCTCCCAGGTATCAAATATTTGGAAAAAAGCTCAACACCGGCGTCAATTGTAGAGCGACCCCTAGTAAAACCATATTGTTTACAATGTAAAAGTTTATTTTTATAAAAATGAATTTGCATTTGATCTAGCATTAACTTTTCAAAAATTTTACTAAATGTGGGTAGCACAGAAATAGGTCTAAAGTTAGAGGGGTCAGAAGTGCTACCTGATTTAAATAATGGAATTATTTTACCATATTTCATGAGGTCAGGAAAAACACCACAGTCAATGCATTCATTAAATATGCAAGCTAAAACTGGAGCTATTGTCATAATTACAGATTTAGCAACGTCCACGGAATTACCCCACAGATCAGCAGTTTTCTTTTTATTGAGAGTGTTAAATGTTTTTATTATATCTATAACACAAATTTTTTGAAAACTGAAATTATTTTCACAATCTTTAACATTCTCCTTCAAAACAGATTCAGCTACAGTGGGGGACTAAATCAAGGCTTTTGTAGTTGAAACTGGAATGTCAGTAAAAAACCTCTCAAATGCTGCAGCAACATCAGCATCAGAAGTCAAGGTTTTATTATCACAATTTAAATTGTACTCATTATTACGACTTTTGACCTTTCCTGTTTCTTTATTTATAATATTCCATGTCATTTTTATTTTGTCATTACTATTCTTAATCTAAGAACTCAGATAGTTTGCCTTGGCTAATCGACATACTCTTTTGAATAACTTTGAATAATTTTTAACATATAATTTGAATCATCGCTGGTGTTATAGTTGCGCTCACCATAAAGTTCATAAAGGCGTTTCCTACTTCTGTGAATACCAATTGTAGCCCATTCATTAAAAGTTACAGTACCACTAACTGAGATCTTTTTTGGAATAAAAGTTTTATTAAATTCTGAACAATAAATGTTAAAAAAATTATTATAAAAGACATTAGGGTTGTCATTGTATTCTAAATAATTTAATTTTGTATCTAGATTGCTTTTAAAGCGTTCCAGCCGACTTGCAGTTTTTGGTACAACAGTGATATTCTTTTTCGTCACTTGTTTACGCTGGTGTGGAAAGCTGACCATTTGGCCACAATGATCAGAGTCCAGGTTATTAATAATTTGCTTAGCCAGTGGTTTTACATTTGTATATATGTTATCAATACAGGTGGCCGAAGTGGCAGTTATTCTTGTCGGCTCCAAAAATAAATGATTCAAGTTGTATGATAGAAATAGGTTTTTAATTTTAGTTGACATCGTGGAATTTTCTAACAAATTAATATTGAAATCCCCGCAAACAATTATTGTTTTACCTACATTACGGACTTTATGTAATGCCTCATCCATAACTTTTTCGAAAAAATCATATGATGCTGAAGGAGGTCTGTACACACTTAATACAACAAACTGCTCCAACTCCACACAAGCTATTTCTATTGTTCGCTCAACCGAGAGGCTCACTATGTCTTTGCGTTCCTTTAATTTAAACTTTTTACTAACAATAATTAAGGAGCCACCATGTATTGCATTTCCTCGACTGAACGAACTTCCTACCAAATGATTCTTAAAATTGAACATGAACTGATGGTCTTTAAGCCAGTGTTCTGTTATGCAAAGAATATCAATTTTATTACAGTTCATGAACAATTCAATCTCCAAATCTTTGCCCATCATTCCTTGGATGTTCTGGTGGACAATGTTTAAAAATTGTACATTTTTTAAATTTAATGATTGACATGGGCTTTTGCTAAAGCTATTTTTACATTCATTTAATTTCATTTTATTAACAAACATTTCGCAAGAGTTTTCCTCTTTTGTCATATAATTTAATTTAAATAATTAATTGGAATGTCAGAAGAAACACTACTGACGTCTATGTCAAATATACATTGCTCAATAGAAGCAACTTGTTTAGCCAAGTTTTTGGCTGACGTTTGAATACAATAGGATAGCGATAAAGCTATTTGTTGCTTAAGATGTTAATTTATCAAAGAATGCATTAACTTACTTATTAAGTTGAATATCATTGTAATTAGTGTGGAAAGAGTACCTCAGTCTATTTTAAGCAGCTATTTGCTATTTTTGTTATAGTAAGTATATCTTATTTTCGAGGGGGACTGTTGGAATATACGAAAATACTCTATTCAATTGTATCTATTGATTATACTATACGATTACTTTGTGTAACATCCCTACTTTTATATTAGTCACTCAAACGACTTTTTATTATAAAACCGTTGTGCCAACGGAGCGACATTTACTTTAATAAAAGCATTCGTTCAGACAACTACGAAGTTTTACTTTGCTGTCACTGCGTCCCTGCCAACAGTATTATTTTGATGAGCCCATCGCCGCTCTATGCTGTTGGATGTATGTGCAGTATTTATTTAGTCCGTTACTCGCCTTTTACGACACCGAAGAGAAGAGAGGGGTTGGTAGTATTATTTTGATGAGCCCATCGCCGCTCTGTTATTGGATGTATATGCAGTATTTAGTCCGTAAGTCGCCTTTTACGACACCCAAGTGAAGAAGGGGGTTAGTAGTATTATTTTGATGAGCCCATCGCCGCTATGCTGGATGTATGTGCAGTCTTTAGTCCGTTTGGGTCATTTTAGCTCCTTGTATAACAATCTACTATTGTTTTACTATTGTTTTTAATGTCTCTTAGATGGTGTGAAAAGTAGAGTATGCTCCTCGGGGATCAAGGTGTCTGCGTCTTGGGCGACCTTGAATCCCACGCTTCACTCAAGATTCTTGTCTTAACTCCCTCGCTTTGCTCGGGAGTTAACTCTACACCATCGCTACGCTCGGGAGTTAAAGAGTTCGTAAGACGTGATAAGAGGTTTACTTGGTAGTGATATTGTTGATTTGTGTAGGTGTCTCTCAGAAATAATTTTAATTTTCTAAAAGAAATTAAACCGGCACGCTTAGTAATAGAAAAAAAACTTATTTTCACCAGTTGTTATAGACAAAGCTCAAAGTTGTACAGACTATATCAAATGAATTGAAGCCCCATTAATATTTAAATATATCTTTGCAGAACCTCCTAAAAACCCTTAAATAAAAATGGGCGAACGGAAAATGTATAAATTATATATAGTTTTGAAATAACCTTCAGGCTAGGTGACAAATAGACTGTATGTTTGTTTGATCTAGGAACGTTACAGGAGCATATCAATATGCGCACTAGAATAAAGTGTTTATCATCTGAAAATTCAAAGAAGTTTGATGAGACAGTGTTAAATCATCATAATATTTTATATTACTTCAATCGAAACATACGTTATGAGATTAGCATAGCCGTTTTATTAAACTCTTCCTATAATAAGAGTTTGTTATTTAAATCAAATTCATATGAGCATAATGCTGTTAAACGTCCAATTTAATTCAATTTTGTTGAGTGTTGGAGCATTAATTTTCTTTGTAGGATACCGCTTTCATCTACGAGCTTCTAATTTTAATCTTTTCATTACAAATTTGGTTTTATATATGTATATTATCATTGTTTCTGTTGGGTGTAATAGAATATTGTAAGTAAGAAACATAATTAAATCAAAGTGTAATGCCGGAAAATCCTTTAGAATGTTTTTTTTTCGTCTCCATTTATAATTGATACTTTGTGTAATGTTTGTATTTCGTTATTTTTTATTTAATATTAACGTGATTTGAGGAACTACGTACAAACAGGACAGCAATAATATCGTCTAACAATTTTTTTTTGTAGATAATTCATAACATTGATAATTTTGTTGCACGCCGTAATCACGACTTTTATCCCCAGAGGGTTAGTCAGATACTAGGCAATGAGGACCGCAAAAGGATTTGTTAGGAGAATTTCGCGAACGCATTATTCAGTTGCAGCGAATTTTAGAATCGCATTTTTTAGCGAATCAATATTTCATGTTGGATATATTTTGCGAACGCCTTATTTAGTTGCAGCGGATTTCAGTATCGCATTTTTTAGCGAATCAATATTTCATGTTGGATATATTTTGCGAACGCCTTATTTAGTTGCAGCGGATTTCAGGATCGCATTATTTAAGGGGATCATGCACATAATTGTAAAAAATTACATATTTTTAAGTCACTTGTACTTGTAACTTATTCGTACGTAGGCGCTGAATAAGTTAAATACATTAAAAGAACTTATGTAAGTTAACCTGATCATTGCACAAGGTCATGGCCTTGTTGAAATTTAAAACAAGTTCTTTAAATAATTACAAACAATACATAAATCAGTAATGACTCAAAAACATATTTTTCCGAAAACTTACTTAATTTTACGCATGAAACAATAATTCTTACATAAAAATTATTGTGGGCACCCCCTCCTTTTTTTAAAAGTAAATTTAATTTTTAACACAAGTGCGTGATGGTTGTTTTGCACATTATGCAGTATAAAACATTGCTCTAATTAAATTACTAGGTCTGAAACTTCAAAGCAGAATTGATCTTAATTGTTATTTTATCATAAAAATGCTACCTACTCTGAAATTTACTGCAACTAAAAAAGGAGATCGCGAAATTCAACTGATAATAAATTATAGGAACTTAAATAAAGCTTTCGCTAAAAAATTCGATTCTAAAATTCGCTGCAACTGAATAATGCGTTTGCGAAATTCTCCTAACAAACCCCACAAACAGAAAATAAAGCCATTATTAATTCATTTATTTAACTCAATCACATGCTGGCTTCTAGTACCGGAGATGTCAACACCAATGTCCAATGAGAACCACCGGACAAGTCAGAGACTGGACATCCCCTCTCCTTACATCACTAAGTTTATTTGTACTGGCACCTCGAGACCAACCGTTAGGTTATGCAAGAAGTGCCAGAAGTCTCTGCGCCAGTAGAACACTCGCGCAGGAGACCATCTGCGTTAGGTCTTGACGCCAAATCAGTGCCCGCCGCAGCGCTCTCTTCATTCGGTACTCATAAGACTAGTGTCTCGGAAGAGTATCTCCGTGAACACGTGTAGTTCACTGCCTATTGTCCAGATAGGTAGCCGGAGCTGTCGAGCTCGCTCACTTCTCGCTGCACGAAGGGCACAACTCGCAGTTGCCACTGCTAGGGTCGTCGATTCTAAAGTCGACTCCCAAGTGTCCACCTTGGTAGCGGAGTAGTAAGCACACTCACTTCTCGGAACCCATCCAGGCGCCTAGCCAGTTCCCACGTCCTACGCGGCTGGCTGGACCGGAGGCTACGACATCTACGAGGCCGCCTCTACTAGTTATCCAGACTAGTACCGGAGATGTCAACACCAATGTCCAATGAGAACCACCGGCAAAGCTGCCAACTATAAGGGAAACTCAGGTTCCCCGCAGGACTTTTCGCTTCTGGCCCCTCAGAGACCGCTACTAGGCCCCGCTCGCTGTGCACGAGCTTGGAAGTCCTGGCACACAATACCAGGACAGACGAACATTCCCAAGCTCTACAGCTAACCACGAGCCACTACGAGTCCAACCCACGTCCGGATCCCACAGGAGGCGCCGGTCAAGGCACAACCAGCGGGGGGCTTTGAACCGGAACCCCGTAGTACCCCTGAAAACACAACCGGACCCGTAGTTCCAGGTACGATACCCTATCTATCGGGGTCAGTAGATAGGGACAGAGACTGGACATCCCCTCTCCTTAATTCACTAAGTTTATTTGTACTGGCACCTCGAGACCAACCGTTAGGTTATGCAAGAAGTGCCAGACGTCCCTGCGCCAGTAGAACACTCGCGCAGGAGACCACCAACGTTAGGTCTTGACGCCAAATTAGTGCCCGCCGCAGCGCGCTCTTCATTCGGTACTCATAAGACTAGTGTCTCGGGAGAGTATCCCCGTGAACACGTGTAGTTCACTGCCTATTGTCCAGATAGGTAGCCGGAGCTGTCGAGCTCGCTCACTTCTCGTTGCACGAAGGGCACAACTCGCAGTTGCCACTGCTAGGGTCGTCGACTCTAAAGTCGACTCCCAAGTGTCCACCTTGGTAGCGGAGTAGTAAGCACACTCACTTCTCGGAACCCATCCGGGAACCTAGCCAGTTCCCACGTCCTACGCGGCTGGCTGGACCGGAGACCTACGGCATCTAGGAGGCCGTCACAGAGACTGGACAATGAAAATCAGTCATCTGCCATAGTCCACTTTTCACCAAATAACAACTGCACATGTGTTCAGTGTGATGCGCAGTGAGCTCATCGCCGCTCTATGCTTTTGGCTGTATGTGCAGTCTTTAGTCCGTTAGTCGCCTTTTACAACCCCTAAGGGAAGATTGGTTGTTAGTATTCTTTTTTTAATGAGCTGCCACACTGTTTTATTATTTTGCTTTTTTTCTGGTTGTAGAGATACGGTCTTGATCAGAATGTTTTATGGCGAGTCCTTTCGACCGCTTCTCTCTCGCTCTCTCGACGGTACGACGACGGTACGGGACGGGTAAAACTGCGAAGCAGTTGCGAAGAAGTTTTATATGTTTTTATAGGTTTTTTGCCTATCTAAACTTTATAGGATTTGGTAACTCAAGCAGGTTATCTGTAGTATTTCAAAATAAATATTTACATGTAAAAATTATGTTCAAAAATTAATAAAATGTAAGAAATCATCCGTTTTAGACTTTTATTTGGTCTGTTTTCGGATTGTTTTTATAATCGAGTAAAGTACATCTAATCGCGTAAAAAATTAGCACATTCTTTAAGCACTATCCTTTAGTGTATTATATATAGTTTTATAAGAGCGTAATTTAATAGTAAATACATAAACCATTTGATGTAGCAAAACAGTTTTGTCCGCATTTAACGGTGACTCGCCGTAAGCTGGTAATCATTAAATAATATATTAAATAGTTTCAGTAGATACAATCTAAATGGAGTATATGGCCACAACGCCTTTGACACAAATACACAAAATTATAATCATTTACCGAAACGCCTGGCATTTATCAATGAAATCATCCGAACCATTGAGTGACTGATCCGTTCACCTGCAAAGATATAAAGCAGCATATTGCGTCTCCCTCCCACTTAGAATGAGTGGGTGTGAACTCTGTTGCGGGTGGCGTGATTTCCATTCATGCGCGACTTGGATCTAAGGTGGTTATGCCTGGCTAGATTTTGATTTGATTTTTATATTTATTTTAGACTACATAGCGGCAAAGATTAATACCGATACCTAGCGGTCTACCTGCCCGAGACTTCGTCCGCGTGAACACCGCCTATCTCGTGACTATCCCTAATCTTGTGACAAAGGACATAATTTTCTACTATGGGGCTTGGTACTAAATTCCAAAGTCTTTTAACTTGACGCCAATGTATAAATACTTGAAGAATATATTATTACTAACATATTTATGACCGTATTATTAATTTAAAGACCTCGGTTTCATTATATAAATTACGTAAAAACCAACATTGATTTCTACTAGAAAATGGCAACATTATATTCAGATTGTGATACTATAAGTTATTAAAAATAAAAAAGTGACGCTTGTTTGATGTTTTATGTGTCAATACGGATCGTCGACAGATGTCAGACTGTCACTGTCAGTCGCCAGACGATTCCTGTTAGATAATTATCAGTTGTGTGTATCGTAGCTAAATACTATACTTATGTGCGAAAAAGATAACTGTGTTAACGATATCGTTTCTACATTACCATAGACCTCATATACACACCTACTTAATAATCTTGCGTTCCTTAACATTAAAAAAACTAGAACTTTCGTTCAGACACTTAAAAAACTTATCAAAATACAGTTTTCATTAACGAAGGTAATTAAAGATCTAAAAAATATTCAGAATGATAGCATTTGATGATACGAAGTCGACTCTACTTACAAACCTGTTAGAGTTGGGCGGGCTATCGCAATATAACTACGTACGCAACGCAAACGGCAGGACCCTTGATCTTTTTATGACGGACCTTACACAGCTCGCGCTATCGGAATGCCCTCCTCTTTCTACGCTCGATCGTCATCATCCAGCTATTGAGGTTGAGGTGGGCATTGGACCTCGCAGCATTGGAATGAAGAGCAACAATAAAGCAGTGCCTAACTTCCGTAAATGCAATTTTTCTATGTGCAATGAACAACTTAACAATATTAATTGGGAGCTCCACCTTAAAAACAGCGATGTTGATTTAGACGTAGATGAGTTTTATAATAATTTGAATAATGTTATTCGAGACAATACTCCTCTCAAGCGAATTGGTCGCTCCCATTATCCTATCTGGTTTTCAGAATCACTAAAAGCATGCGTTAAAGAAAAAAAACTTGCTCACAAACGATACAAAAAGTTCCGTAACCCCAGAGACTACGATGAGTTCCAGTTGTTGCGATCCAGATCTAAGAGACTGATAAAGGATTGTTACGATTTATACGTCACTAATGTCGAAAAGTCCTTGACTGAATCAACAAAACTCTTCTTTTCCTTCGTTAAAAGTAAACGGTCTAACCCTGCAATTCCTGACACTGTTAAGTTCGACGGTGTCACTGCCACTGGAGGAGAGGCAGCTGCGGAGCTTTTTTCGAAGTATTTTTCTTCCGTTTTTGAACATGACAATAACAGTACTAATCCCAATGCTCACGAGTCATACATCTGTTACTCTCTATGTGAGACACTTGTTTCTGAAGACGATGTCTATAAGAAGCTTACAGCACTGGATACTAATAAGGGGGCTGAGCCTGATGGCATACCTCCCTGCTTCATTGAACCTTGTGCGGCTGCCTTAAGTGTGCCACTCTGTGCGATCTTTAATAAGTTCTTGCAAGCGGGTACTTTCCCAAATGCTTGGAAGAAGGCACATGTAGTACCCACACGTAAGTCGGGTGATCCCAGTGATTGTATGAACTGTAGGCCAATCAGTATATTATCTTGCTTCGGTAAGATTTTAGAAGCCTTGGTTTATGATAAACTCTACCATTACGTACAACCACATATCTACCAACAACAACACGGTTTCGTCTCGGGGAAGTCAACAATTAGTAATTTGCTGGAATACACTAATTTCATTTGTAAGGCGTTTGGTGATCATGGTCAAGTCGACTCTAATTATACTGATTTTCAAAAGGCCTTTGATAGAGTCAATCATAAAGTATTAATGACCAAACTTGAGTCAATGGGTGTGCATGGGTGTCTCTTGCGATGGCTGAAGTCATATCTTTCAAATCGGAGTCAACTAGTGGCATTGAAGGCGTTCCGCTCACAGCCGATTCCTGTTGTATCTGGAGTCCCACAAGGGTCTCATTTAGGTCCATTAATGTTCGTTATCTACATTAATGACCTGGTACCCAAGCTAAAAATCTGTTCTTTGTTATACGCAGATGATTTAAAAAATTTCTCTCGCATAAATTCTGTTAGAGATTGCATTCAATTACAGAAAGACATTGAAACGGTGAGCGATTGGTGTAAGGCAAACCACATGAGTCTTAGCATTAAAAAATGTTCTGTGGCGCTGATAATGAGCCAGCTCGAGTACGCCTCCGTAGTATGGTCACCACAATATAAGAAGTATACAGACATGCTAGAATCTATTCAAAGACGCATTCTCAGGGTCCTAACACTAAGATACGGCAAGAAAAGAGAACTTGCAACGTATACAGAGCGATTACATTATTTTAATTTAAAGAGTCTGGAGAGCCGCCGCAAAGTGCACGACCTAACTTACCTATATAAAATCATGAACGGATCCATTCTTACTACTCTGCTGTCTGATATTTACCTCAAGGTTCCGACCCGCTCTTCTAGACACAATCGTCCTCTATCAGTTCCATTCTGCAACAATAACTTGTCATTCCACAATCCTATTTTCAGAATGTGTCGCGATTACAACACTTTGTTGGACCGGTTAGACGGTGTGCCTGATATCCATGCTTCATCACTTGCTAAGTGGAAATCTGCTTTACATGGGCTGGTTTCCATTAAGGGCCATGACGCCACGTAATGTCTTGCGCCCGTTTACTAAGAGAATTGAGAGAATTGTTTCACTTTTTTTTTTAGAATGTCAATCACTATTTGCCCAATTTAATTTATTTAATTTATCTTATCGTACTTGAATATCATGCTGGTTACACATATGTTTGGAGATACAGCCTACTCATACTTTAAGTAAAAAATCATGTTACTTATATTTTTTATTTGCTGTATATCTGTTTTGTGTAATAAATAAATAAATAAAATAAAATTTAGTCTCTTGGATATGGAAGTATATAAATTGTTGCAGTTAATTTTTCTTTTATTTTAGTACCAAAAAAAATTATGTCCTTTCCTAAAATTTTCTTTCAATCAAACCTTGTACTGACAATTGCAACAAAAAAAAATAGTCGCATCCATAGAACAACAGCAAGTGGTGGTTGGTGCATGTGGTGGTGCAGCTATATGGAGTGATGCGCAAACTAAATAAAACTATATTCGTGGCTCCGCTCCAAGACAAAAATCACCGATGTAACTCAAAAAGCCACCATGCTTAAGTGGGACTGGGCAGGACATGTTTGCCGCATGCCTGACGAGTTGTTGGCAAAGCCACTACCGACTGGGACCCACGTGGAGTGAAACGGCAGCCTAGACGCAGGTGGAGGAACGAACTTGATGCCTATGCAAAGGATTGGCCTTTCCCCAGCAGTGGGAAAATATAGGCTTATAAACAATAATTATTATTCGTTGCTATTGGTTTTTAGTTATAAAAAATGTTTTACATAATACATGGTGTTTTGGTGAAAGGCAACACTGTATAATTTTATAACTAGGCCATCATAGTACGTGTAAAGAAGAACTATTACAAAAAAGTCAGTTGTACCATAAATTATTTAGGTATAGGTATTTTATTATTAATTGTAATTTTTTTATGGATTGGAACGTTATCAATGTACGTAAATGCAGTGGAGACATCAATATTAGTCGTGCAAACCCCAGCAAGCTAACACACTTATATTAGGGGTGGGTTCACGTCACTAGTTTAACATGGTTATTGCGAGATTGAACCGGCGTTTCTCGAATGTAAACAGAGCACATCCATTGGGTTACCGAAGCTTTCGAATCTGGCTACAATAACACACCAGGAAGAAAAGTAAAAAAGTTATTACGACGAATTTAAAATATAACGCCTCTGTGGCCGACTGTCAAGCGCTCAGCTCGATATCCGGAAGTCCCGAGTTCAATATCCAGGTCGGGCAATTTGTGTTTTTGAATTTTTCGATGCATATCCCGGGTTTGTGATCACTAAGCCGCATTTGGCAAACGTGGTGACTAAGCCAATACCCGCAGGTTATAGCGATGGTCCTTTGGAGTCTATCTCGCTCTCTCGACGGTACGACGGTAAGGGACGGGTATAACAGCGAAGCGGCGCGAATAATCGCGTTTTATATTTTAAAAAATTCATGTAATTAAAAAAAAATTATCGGTTATAATCTCTCAAGTTATCTATGAACTTCATTTTGGTAAATGACTCATAATGTCAAATCACTTATTTTAAGAATAAAACCTAAAAATAAGAAAAAATTACACAAAAATATATAACTTTGTGAATTTATTCTATCAAGCCAACTTTATCAAATCATGTTTCTATCAGGTATATTCTACAGATTTTAATTTTACTGTTTACTACTTCAAAAATTAATTCTACGAACGTGTTTTATTTTAATTTTTCAGTAACACCTAGCCTTAAATATTAATTATCTGAAGATGATATAAATTGGCCGGTACTTGTAACCGTTTCACTGCTGTAATTAGGTTTTTTTTAAAAATTAAATATCAAAAAGCGAGATCACCATGCTGTACTAAATGGCGGTCGATGGGTTTTTACGTCTGTCACTGTACGTAAGCAACCGGAAAAAAAGCAACGGTTTGAAACGGCACGTGGCACAGTTGCGGGATTATATACCTATAACAAAACACCCTGAAAATTGCTAGCTGTAGCTGGATCATATCGTGAAATGACATGTGGAAGCCAAATGGAAATAACAGAGGAGCTTTAGTAATTTTATAACGGATCCTAAAGAACCAATGGTTTATCGTACATTGGAAAAAAAACTTTTGAAGTGCCCACCCAATTCGAAACGTCGAAATCTTCCTACAATCAGATTCCGAACAAAGGACACGAGCTGCGAAGTCTTTATTATTTAACATCCGCTATATATGGTCACTGCTGGCCAGTTTTAATATTTAAAGATTTATGGTCCCGCAGGCGACATTCATTTTGGGCCACTCACTACACTCGGGGCCACGTAAATGCGACTCAATTTACATTTTCTAAGCCAACCTTTTCTCTTCACAATTTTATATGAGCCAAAATAACGTCACTATGAATGTTAAAGTTTATAACGGCTGTTTAGTTTCATGACGTCATAAAAATAATGAGCATGCGTTGTACGTAAATTGACTGCGAAATCGTGGCCTTTATTAATAACGTTCACCTTCTCGTCACCCGATTTAAAGGAATTATGTTTGTTCTACGGCGACGACTTTATAATGAATTGACGTCAGTTTATTCTAACGTTGTCATTTACGTGTACTACTAAATATATAGAAATTCAGCCCGTGCCAATTTATTAATACGATCCATTGTTACTCAGCAATAAAATTTGCGTTTCTTTACATTTATAAGTTTACATATGTATATTTGGTGTGAACGGGTAGCAAATTAATAAAGGCATATTACATTACTCCGAATATATGTCCTATTATATGTCCTTAAGTACATACATAAGTGCACTATGGACTATTATCCCTAACCTTGTTATTAATAAACGTTGATTAAAGTTACACTTAGGATTAAGTTGACGCTGTCTTCTTTAACGAAAACGAGACAGCGTCACTTTAAACCGAGGTGTATCATTTGGCCATTTTTATTAATAAGACGTTAAAGGATTAGTCATAGACTAAGCATTAAAAGCCGAAAAAAAACAAAAAGTTAGTAATTATAATTTGAAATGACCTCCCATTTTTCTTCGACTATTCAAAAACACTTAATTTTTTAGTTTACTAGAATAAAGAATTTATGACTATGACTAAAAAAAACCAGTCCAGTGCCACAGTTCACATTTAACCAAATAACAACCGCTCAGCATGATGGGTGATGAGCCCATCGCTGCTCTATACTGTTGGACGTATGTGCAGTCTGTGTGTCGTAATGTGTAGATATAAAAAAATACGAATTAACCGCAACATAACTCACGTGTGTATTCCCACGAAGTTCTCATTACAAATTAACGCAGCGACAATGGCCACACGCGCAGTCCGAGCCAAGCATAGTTACCTGCGCTACCCGAGCGAATCCCTCGGAGAGTGATACAACATCCGGAAGTATATCAAATATGACCCTAACTCGCTTCAGGCATTATTCAAAGATCCCTCACGAGCCTCTTGTTTGACGTGTTTCCGATTTGTAAGGGTCTACAACGGAGATTGTTAAAAACTTTTTTTACCAATCCATTTACTGTGATAGTCGATTACTAGCTCACTTACGATAGACTACCTAATGTAATACATGTGAAAGTGTTTGTTTGTTTCTCTTTTTTATAAAACGTCGCTGCATATTGACATGGTTTATTACATAATTATCATTCTTTAAGATGTTCAGCCCCCTTACTTTTGAAACCGATCGCTATTGGATCGGATTGGTATTGTGAATTTTCGTATTTTTAAGTTACGACACCAGCGCTAATTTGGATTCATATTAGGTGAACTAAATGGCATTGAGTTTTGTATTTTTTTCACTCAATATCCACCCAATAGCGATCGGTTTTTTTTATAAAAGAGGGAGGCAAACGAGCAGGCGGGTTACCTGATGGAGAGTAATCACCGCCGCCCATGGACACCCGCAAAACCAGAGGAATCGCAGATGCGTTGCTGGCCTTTAAGGGAGGAATAGGTTTAAGGAAGGAATAGGAATTGGGAAAAGGGGAGGAGGGGGGGGAGGGAAGGTCCTCCGGAACCCTCACTGGTCGGACGAAACACAATAGCACCAAGTGCCATTATTTCACGCCAAATATTCGTGAGAGGGTGGTACTACGCCCGACGAGCCGGCCGAAGGTTTCAAGAGTAAGGGGGCTGATCTGAACGGAGGCCCTAAGGCGTTCGTTTCGAGAGGTAAAGCAGGGTGGCAGTCGTTAAAACCAATCAACTGGTCCACCGTGGTGGGTCATGGCCCAATTTCATGTGCTGTTGTCCATGTGGGACCAGCAGTGGGACATTTATAGGCTGATAATAGTAATGATTGAAACTACAGCTCCATTCCAGCAGTACAAGTATTAGATAGGTGCAGGACAAATCTGTCTTATTCTGTTTAAAAAAAACAGAAGGTAGTGTAGGTATGACGTGAACACAAACTCACTCACTAATAATTATGGGTTGAAAAAAGCCAATTAATGTAAGTTAGTTATTTGGGAAATATTATTATAATAATATGACGAACCACTAAAACTCAAGGGACAGTACACAATTTTGAAGTTTTTATTACAACGGACAAATTTCATGGACGACCGAGATTCACCCCATTAATATTTCTCAAAGGGGCATGTTAGAAATTTTCCAGTTATGAGTTGGTCATTTTACGACTTTTTAAAAGGATTTCTGGACAGCTTCCGGCAGCTGGTTAGATAATTTTTTAGTTGTTATTGTTTAAGAGGAAATACTACGTCGAAGTGCTTCATACAAACACAGAAAATCGACGTTTCGTAGTCCCCTATTTTCTCCTTCAGAACTGGACCAATTTTTATTACTTTTTCAGCATCGGTTAAAGAAAGAGATTTTCTGTGTCTGTATGTTTAATTTTTTGCATTAAGTCAAAACGTCGTTTTTCTGTGTTTTGTATGAGAATTGTGCATGCCACGTCGACGTAGTGTTTCCTCTTAATTCATAATTATTTTATACTAGCGGCCACCACGCAACTTCGCTGGCTAATTTCCAAAAAAAAAAACTAACCTCAACACAAACCTAGTCATGATAATTAGAAACACAACCAGACTTTGCCAAATAGGAGCAGCCGTTGTAAAGTGATGCACAAACATGCATTCGTGGCAATAAATACATAAATACACAAAACTTTCCTACACTCACCCAATCATCTAGCCGAAGAGAAGCTTCGAAGAAACTCGTTAAATGGTTACAAGACAACGGATAAACATACTTAAAATACTTAAAAATACATACTTATTATACATAGAAAACACCCAGACCCAAGACAATTTAGAAAAACAATAATTTCTAAATTGACCCGACCGGGATCGAACCCAGGACCTCAGAGATGGCGATACCATGAAAACTGGTGTACAAACCACTCGACCAAAGAGGTCGTCGAATATGCAATACATTTTTATTTATATTAGACTAAAGATGAACGAGATCCACGACTGTCTAAGGTTACTCAAAAAGTGTTTGTTCAAATGGGGAACACCAATTACGAAGGCTTCAGCCGAAGGATGCAAAAAAAACCAAAAATTATTTAATTAAATTTAATGAAGTAAAGTAATTACAATATAATGAGTCTAAAAATAGGTGTCTAGTGGTCGATGGTAGAGCCAAAAGTGAGCGGCTCCGTGGCAACCCGATGCAGTGTCCGGTGCGCTGCACGTTCTGCTGCGTCGGCGCCTCGTGTCGGCCGCTAGTGTGATTGCGCAAATGAGGTTAACACGTAGTCAGCGGATTCCGTGTGACATCGGCGCGTAACACCTCCCCCCTCAGATCAGCGAATATTTGAGGTTTTTGGCGAAAATGTAGCTGAGATGTCCATGGTGTCAATCTTCACATCTTTCGGATCTGATCTTCTTCCAGGAATCTGAGTGTATATTTCTTGCGTTGGAATGCTCGGAGAGGCTGCTTGATTATGTCTCCAAATACTTTTGACGTGACAACGTCTTAAATTAGGTTAGCTGGGAGACACTTATGAAAAAGTGTAACGCTCGTCGGGAACGTAACGATGAGTCACCGAACGAGAGAGAGGCCCGCCGAATGCCTTGCGTCTCTCTCCCACTAAATAGTTAAGTTTAAGTTTACATGTACAATGTTTTAGTAAACAAAATAAAACAAAATAAAATAAAATAAAATAAAATAAAATAAAATAAAATAAAATAAAATAAAATAAAATAAAATAAAAAAAAATAAAAAAAAAATAAAAAAAAATAAAAAAAATAAAAAAAAAATAAAAAAATAAAAAAATAATAAAAAAAAACAAAAAAAAAATATATTTCTATAGTTAAAATTTGTGCAATTCTTATTTTCATTCAATTCCTTGTTCCTATTGTGCAATTTAATTATATTCATATCAATAAATATTCTACCGAGAAAAAGACGTTGTCACGTAAAATCTTCGCCCGTAAAACCGACTTTACAGGCAACCAATTTTTTTGCATTACATTTGTAGCGACATGTTATGGCGATAACAAGTACAATCGCACTCAGTAATATGACGTAGATGGGTATCGTAGTATGATACAGGCTGTAGTCAGTTAGCTTATTGAGTACTAACGGAGCTTGTACGGATATCTTCTGGTTACTAGCGTGAAGATTCTCGAGATGTATAGAGTTGAGAGTCACCTTAGGCTCCTTGTTTGCTTGAGATGATTCGTTGAACGGTAATATTTATGTAATCTTCACTGCATGTCCCCTTACACGGCCGTTATTATTGACTATGGTGAATTGAGACGTTCTTAGGAAACAGTTAGTCGGTACTACAGCCAAATAGCTCCCTTTAAGATATTTGTATTGTTCTTGGTTGCAGGACATCAGAACCTTTGTTGCTATGGGGAGGCTGATGGTGTAGTGTTTGTCGTCTAGTTGTTCTGAGGCTTCTTTAGTTAGGATGACCGTGGTGAGTCTGCAGGCTGCATGGAGATGTTGCTCGGTGATAAGCTGGTTTACACAATCGGGTTGATCTTGTAGTTTGTAGTCTAACTTTCCTTTGCAGAGATACCAACTATCAATCTTCGGGCATTCAGCCTCCATGTACAAAGAATCTTTCTCATGAATTGCTATGTAAGGTAGAGGAGGTATAAGGGATTGATTGTAACGGTTAGGGACTATGGATAACTTATATAAGTCATAGGGTTCGGCTAGGATGATCGGCACCTTTATAACTAGTATTATATTATTATCTGAATAGAAATAACCTAATTTAATTATATCATAATAACTTCTTAATTCTATCTCTAAAACCTCATCCTTAGAATAGATTTTCCTTAATTTATTTAAAAGGCTCTGGAGAGGAGTAAGACTAAGTACTGAATGTGGCGTACTGGACGCACGAATAAAAGCTAGAATATTGTCTAATCTATTTATTTCTACAGATAAGCTATCAATATTTTCACCTAAAATAAGCAGATATTGAGCCAAATGGGCGTATTTTATCAAATCATCATCTCTAGTAGCATCTCTGGCTATAACTAATTTTAAAGATTTATCTATCTCATCTTGATTTTTAGCTATATTATCTAGAATGCGGGAATGTTCCAGCATCCATTCTTTAGTAATGCTAATATGATGGTTGTATTCATTTTCTAGCGTGTTCTCATTACTTTGAATAATTTTAATGGCGTTATCATATTTTATTGCATCAGGGTAGTCTAGATTCCCAGAGATGCTCTTTATTACTGATCCCAGACCGTCAACGAGACCCCTCTTTATGCGTCGTGATTCAAATGATTCTAGATGTTCCGAAATTTTATTTAGCTTATTAGAAAGGTAATTTAAATGCGGTTCATAGAGAGAAAGTGTCTTGTTGTTAACTTGAGGCCTAATTATCTGAAATTGATTTGATACAGCATCCACCTTAGAACGAATATCATTTACATCTACTTGTTGTAAAAACGAATGATAGTGCGATACTATCTTAGTAGCGCCTAATTTAAACGGAAGTAATCCAGGTCCCTTCTCCAAGGGGTCAAGTGATATGTCCTGAGCCCAGGCTAGTTGCAGCACTAGCATCAATGGTATCCTGTAACAACGGGGGATTATTAGGGACTCGCTTGATTCGAGACTTTGCAACGGGACCTCGTTTTTTCCTTGTATATATATGAATCGGAAGGTCCGCTAAGACGGTGTCCTGAGTGAATCGCGGCGCTAGCTTTTGCCGGCTTGCTAACGGATTTCGAATGAAGATTTGTTGGTCTGGTAAGTACTCCTTTTCAGGCTCACGGTCCTTGTTCCTACTCTCTGTAAGTTCTGTTCTATGGTGCAGGGCTGATTCATTTATTAAATTATAAACCTTAACCATTCTATTTCTATGATCTTGCGTGTATTTTTGAAGAAGGTGTTCCGTAATATCTATGTCTATAGGATCACGAGGGTCGAAATGACCGTTGATTACCTCTAGAGGCCTGCATTTCGTAAAGCTATGGATAGAACTGTTGTAAGCTAGAATGGCGTATGGCATAAGATTAACAACGGGTTCAGTCCGTTGCTCTAACTTCAATATTCGTAAATGCTCTAAAATGGTTAAATGAAATCGCTCTACTATTCCATTATCATTAGGTGCGTGGGCCAGAACCTTATGATGCTGTATTCTATGTAATTTAATGAATTCCGCAAAAAGCTGATTAGAGAACTCGGGTCCCTGATCCGTGACGACAGTAATAGGTAACCCGTGATGCGTACAATATTTAAGGAGAGCCTGGATGACGCTAATGGCTGTACCATCTCTCAGACGATACGCCTGAGCATACTTCGAGAAAGCATCTACTAAGGTTAGATATTTCTCGTTTTGAGCTGTAAAAAGATCAATATGAACTACCTCGAAGGGTTTGGTCGGCGGAGGCACAATACAGAATCTTTGTTTGACAGGGTTGCGGTCGTATTTAGCCTGCCCACAGATATTACATTCCCTAATATATTTGGCTATGTGATCTTTCATCTTTGGCCAGTAATATTTATGAGATAGCGCTAAATAACATTCGTTGATACCGCGATGATTTGTCTTCCCTTCGTGGTATTTCTGTATAATCTCTTGCTGCTTTAAGTACTCTTTGATGTTTTCTACTTCTACCTTGGTTAGAACGAGGTTCATAGCGGAACTCCTGAACCCTGATTGAATAATAGGGATAACCTTGTACATAGCTACTGTGGGATGAATAATTATTCCGGTCTTTACTTTCGGGTTAGCATACTCTTTAACGGCATTAAGTATATCATCTTCAAGGTTGGATTCTGATATTTGGATTGATGTTTTAGTATGGGTTTCAAAAGGCTTGCTTACAACGGGTCGTCTTTTTATGTCGCCTACTATAGTAAATACTAATTGTCTGTTAAATTTGTTTAGAGGTTCGTCAGTTATAGGTATCTCTAGGATCGGACTCTCAGCGCTTGTGTGAGCGGTAACTGTGGTGGAATCTGTGACTGATGGTGGCTTTTCTGAGGCGTTGACTATGATAGAACTCGTTTCCTCATTATTTAACTCAATCCGGGACAAAGCATCAGCATTAGTGTTGCATTTCCCTTGTTTGTAGACTACTGTAAAGTTATACTCGCTGAGTTTCAACCTCCATCTAGTTAGTCTAGAGTTAGGCTCTTTGAGGTTCATAACCCATTGCAAGGGCTTATGATCCGTTACGATTTTAAACTTGCGTCCGAACAAATATGGACGAAAATACTTTGTCGCCCACACGATAGCCAAGAGCTCCTTCTCTATCGTGTTATAGTTAATTTCGCTGGTGTTAAGCGTTCTAGAGGCATAGGCGATTGGTTTATCCGATCCTATGATTCCTTGGGAAAGGACAGCTCCTATTGCAAGATTAGACGCGTCGGTGGTAAGTATGAAATCCTTGTCAAAGTCTGGATATTGTAGGATTGGGTCGTTAGTTAGAAGAGTCTTACATATCTCGAAACAATTTTTATAGCCGGGATCATCGATAGTAATTTTCGAACCTTTTTTCAAACACTGAGTCATAGGTTTGGTTATCTTCGCGAAGTCAGGGATGAACTTTCGGTAATATCCTGACAGTCCTAAAAATCGCTTTATTTCGGTGGCGGTTCTTGGTATAGGAAATTTCTGGATTGCGACGATTTTATCAGGGTTTGGTTTGATTCCGTCTTTGCTTATTATGTGTCCAAGGTAGGCAGTCTCTAATTTCAAGAATTCAGACTTATCCATCTGAATCTTAAAATTAGATTCTCTGAGTCTCGTGAAAACTTTTTCTAGATTTATAATATGCTCCTGGAGCGAGGTACTGAACACTATTATGTCGTCTAAATATACTAAACAGACTGTATTTTGGAGGTCCTTGAGAACGTTATCCATAACTCGTTGAAAAGTTGATGGAGAATTCTTAAGTCCCATCGGCATACGCAAAAACTCGAAGTGTCCGTGCTCTACATTGAACGCAGTCTTGGGAATATCACCAGGACTCATTTCTACCTGATAAAATCCACTGGCAAGGTCCAGGGTTGTGAAGTAGTGGCAATTCCCTAGCTTGTCAAGTACATCGTTAATGTTCGGTATTGGATACTTGTCGTCTAATGTTTTTTCATTCAGTTTCCTTAAGTCTATAACAATACGCCATTTAGTTTTACCCGAAGCATCTGCCTTTTTAGGCACAACCCAAATAGGAGAGCTCCAAGCTGATTCTGAAGGTCGAATGATCCCTTGCTCCAACATCTTTTCTATTTGACTACGAACTTCCTGCCTATGTACGAATGGATATCTGTAAGTTTTAGTATAAACTGGGATTTCATCTGAAGTTCGGATACTGTGTTTTATACGATTAGTAAAAGTAAGCGGCTCGCCATCTATGTAAAATACGTCGGCGTATTGCGCACATAACGATGTCAAGTTAGCTCGCTCCTCCGGATTTAAGTGATCTGTCCTTAATCGCGATAACACTTCATCAACGCGCGACCGTGAGACTTGTTCAGTGCGAGTGCACTCAACATTAAATAATTCCGCATAAACTGGCTTGTCCATTGAGAATATAATATCGTTCTGGGTCGGATTACAGATTTCAATAAAACCGCGATTATTTCTAACACTAGTTACACACTCTTTTATAATACAACTTGAAATTATTTGTTCCGGGATCAAAGCGTCGCTATCATGAAAGTTTATTGGAATTCTAATTACTTTTGAAGATTGAGCCGGTACTATATCTTCGTATAAATTACAGTTACGGGAGTCGTACATAAGGATTGGGTTATTAGCTTGACGAGTGACCAATACTTTATTTCTTAAATCTATATTGGCTTCCCATTTGTTTAACAGGTCTAATCCGATTAGGCCATCAAAGTACTCGTGAAATCTGTATATAAAGAATGTTACATCATCACCATCTTTAAATTCTTGAAAACCCGGTAAGGTGATGGAATAGTCATTACGTGAAGTTGCATGAACGTTAGTGACTTCGAAAGGTTCGTACGTCCATTGAATGTGTGGGAAATATTTTTTTACTGTCTCGGGACATATAAAAGACTGATTCGCTCCAGTATCCATTAAAAGTTTTATAGGTGGATTTTTAATCTGAATGTATGGTAACTGCCTCTGTGTTTGTAAATTTATTTCTATTTTAATATGTCTTGTTTGGAAGGTTTCTGAAAATCCCTATTCCCAGCAGATGGATCTTCTGAGGATTCCTCAGGATTAGGCAACACGTTAGAGTGATCGGAGCGATCGTAATCAGAATATTGCTGCTGGTACGGCTGCTCGTAATTATAATCGTATCCGTAGTTTGAATCTTCATAATAGTCATATGGATAAAATTCTGGGTAAGCCTCTGCGTACTGCTCGTAATTATTATACCGATCGTCACATAAGTTAAAATTCATCTCCCTGGATTTAAAATAGTTGGTAGGTGGCGGATTACCAGATTTACTCCAATCATGGCCGCGGAGTGGCAATGGTTTTGGGACAAAGTGACTAACGCCGCTCATCGGTCGCGGTGTGTAATTTGTGTTATTCTGAGGGTTCCCTTGATTTAACCTAAACTGGTTGTTTTGTCTATTATAGTTAGGTGGCGGCATAGCGAACATTTGCTGGGTACGAGAAGGACCCCTAAATTGCGAAGGCTCCTGATAGTTCGGTCTCCACATTTGCGGTGGACGTGAAGGCATCATCATCATAGGGTTCTGTCGTGATGACGGACCTGGCATAGCGAACGATGGTCTTTGTGATTGCATTGCAAAGGCTGGTGGCATATAATTAGGCAAAAATTTTGGAGCTTGACTCATTTGAACCTGCGGATGCTGTTTTTTATCTAAATTAAAATCATTGCGTTGTTGCATATATAAAGTATTAGTTTCCTCTTGAACAAACTCTAAGGCTTGCTCAATGGTATCTGGGCGCATGCACCGGATACGCGACCCTAATGGATCCTTGAGGCCTCTAAGGTATGCTTTTAAGGTAAGTTTTTTATACAATAGACGTTTTGCTTCTATAGTTCTTCCCAAAGTTTCATGAAGGCTAACATACGTCATGATTGTGCTAAATAGGTTTTGACACTTCTCATAATATTCCTGTGAAGAGGCTGAGCCCTGGCATGAAACAGCTAAATCGTTATAGAGTGAGGTCTCGTCTCGCTGGTCCGCGAAGTTATTGATAAGCGCGTTGCGAATCCCTGCCCAATTTTCCGCTACACCATTAGAATTAATCATCCGGGCCGCGGGTCCGGTTATTTTATTCAAAATTCCATTTATGACTGCGGTATTAGCAAACTCATGACCTGGCTTGTTATCTACAAATTCCTGCACTATCTGATCGCATAACTTTATGAATCTATTGAGCACATTAGGGTTCCCGTCAAATTCGGGAACCAGCCGCATGGCTTTAAAGATACTGTCAATATCTGCCATTTTTAATAAATCTAACGACTGGCTAGAACTACAACTAATATTTAAAATATCTCAATTAGAGTCTTGTAATTTAAATCTAGCGTTTTTATCTAACCTAGAGGTCCCAGATTGCCGTGGATGGAAAATCTTGGATAAGTAAGTAACACACAAAGGTAAAAATAAAAGGAAGCAACTCTAGAAAGATTCTACAGTACTTACATGTACATTCTGGTTTCTCTGCTGTATCTATGTCTTGATACTCCTCCCGGCTGCAGCTCTTGTAGATTCGGATACTCGTTCAGTGGTGCTTGATAGCCCCGGGCTTTACGCGAACGCGAATTTTAGTTTTTTACGAATGCGCCTCGCGAACCGGCCCGCGAGTATCCTACCAACTGCGCCAATTACGAAGGCTTCAGCCGAAGGATGCAAAAAAAAACCAAAAAATATTTAATTAAATTTAATGAAGTAAAGTAATTACAATATAATGAGTCTAAAAATAGGTGTCTAGTGGTCGATGGTAGAGCCAAAAGTGAGCGGCTCCGTGGCAACCCGATGCAGTGTCCGGTGCGCTGCACGTTCTGCTGCGTCGGCACCTCGTGTCGGCCGCTAGTGTGATTGCGCAAATGAGGTTAACACGTAGTCAGCGGATTCCGTGTGACATCGGCGCGTAACACACCTTGTCATTACTGCTATTTAATGTTATTCTATTGTGTTTATTTTTTAAATGACTTGGTCTTCCCATTCCTTCTTTATATGCTTTGAAATACGCATCCACCTTTGGGTGAAATAAAGGTAATATACACACATCAAAAGTGTCTAGGGATCAACATATATTTTTGCAATAACTTTTCTCCTGATTGATATTAATTAAAATTTTCTTTAAGGATTCATCAAATAAAGTGTTTTCGTTTGTCTACAGTAACGATACACCAAGTCACCTTTGCATTAATAAAGAAATTTGCCATTTTCCTAATAAAGGGATTTTTGACATTTGAACCACTAACATTAAAGTTCGAAAAAAAGACTGAAATAACAGTTTTCTTTAAAATTTTATTGGGTAACTTAAACAATTAATAATCCGTGTTTCTACCGCGAACACTAACAGCACAAGAACATCGGTTTGGCATACTCAAAATTAGTTCATCCAAATCACGCTGTGGAATGGCCGCCCATGTTCGTTGCAACAACAAAAAAAGGTCTTCTTGCGACTGGATACCCTCCATATTCGGCAGAGCTCTTCTCTGTAGCATATCCCATGCATGCTCAATCGGGTTCAAGTCTGGCGACTGAGCAGGCCAGGGCATGACATTGATGTTAGCTGCGGCGAGAGTCTGTCTTACAACTCTTGCGGTGTGCGGTCGTGCATTATCATGCATTAACTGAAATAAGGGACCGATTTGCACTTGTAGAGGAACGATGACGTCTGATACAATCGTCTCAGCATAAATTTGAGCGTTGAGGTTGCCTCTGATCCAAATCAACTCAGTTCTTCCGCCGATCCAAATACCCGCCCATACCATGATGGTTCCACCACTATAAGGATGGACTTCCTGGCAGGATTTTAATCGCTGTTGGCGTCCAGGGGTTCTCCAGTGTCGTATACGTACTTGTATCCGGTCTCATACCAAAACGAGACTCATCAGAAAAGCACACGAAACGCCATTGTTCTTCTGCCCAATTTCTGTGTTCAAGAGCCCATTGATATCGAATCCTACGATTGTGCATTGCTATAGGTGGTACCCTTAGCGGTCTTCGGGAATGAAGGTTCACTTCATGCAAGCGGTTTCTGACTGTTTGGTCGCTAATTAAGTTCCCTGAAGAGTGATGAAGCCTCACGGCTAACATCATGGTGGTTATTGTTGGAGCTCTTCGAGTTGTGATTTGAATGTATCGGTCTTGTCTCCGTGTGGTGCAGCGATACCGTCCTCCATGGCGCTCAGCCACGGTACCAGTGCTTCGGTAACGTGTCCAAAGTCGACTGATAACACTCTGACTTGTATTCAGAGCTAAAGCCACAGTACGTTGCCGGGAACCAGCTTCTATCATTCCCACGGCTCTGAGCATTTCTTCCCTGCTTAAATGACGTCGCCGCTCTATAATATCGTTGGTTTTAATCAGTAGTAGGGAAACAGTAGCACTAATAATATCTTCAATGCGTTGTATGTTTTTATAGGGAAAATATTGACAGCTGATTTTCATCTTTTACTAGAAATTGATTGAAAGTTCCTGTTTCAAATTATGAAATGCACCAAAAAGGATCCATATAAATTTATAAAATCATAAATTTATTACAAAGCCACATCTCAATCTCAAGAAATCCGCATAAAAATGCTTGATCCCTAGACACTTTTGATGTGTGTATATATAACCTATAATCCTTGACTAGGAGGTACTCGAAGTCGAAATATTCATCCAAATGTATTACCCTAGTGCCATGGGACCACGGGAATTAAAATTACCCGTGGACCCGGTAATGGGTCGACCCACCGGGTCCACGGGTAAAGACTCCTGAAAAACTGGCTGGCTTATAACTTATAGTACTTTTATAATTGTTTTAATGGTGACATATTTAGATCAATGGTGCTAGTCATGAAACAAGCCCTTCCATCATTTAAAGGTTTTTACTTAAATATATTAACCGACGTATTATATTAATTCCCTATGTCCTTATCTAATCCACAAACCCAGCTCTAATTAACTTTTCACACCACCTGCTCGACAATGTCAAATTATATGTCATGCAAACCTAACCTAAAGTAAGTCATTTAAGACCTGAGGTCTAGCAGGGCATTAATATTCCCCTCTTCACAACACTACCTTTTACGATTGTTCATTCACCGTTGAAGCTGTTCGTCTCTGGAACTCGCTTCCAGTTGCGATCAGGCGTGCTAAAACAATTCACGCATTTAAGGTGCACGTGAAGAATTTCTACCTTTCCCTTTAACCCTATCCTGCTGCATAGCTGTCATTGTCCGCTACATCCTACCTGAGACTATTATATTTAAGTATTTATATGTATGTATATATAATTGTTACACCCTATTATTTATTTATTTTATAATGTTATGTATTATGTTTTGGTTCTTATTAATTTGCTTTTGTTTTTAATTGTTTTACTGTGGTATGCACCTCCGATCTTTGAGTGTATAAGTTCTCTCCATCCGAATGGTTGTCTGGCAGAGATCGCTTTAAAGCGATAAGACCGCCAAATTGTAACTTTGTATTTGTGCTCATTGTTATGTGTTATGTAAATGTTTGTGGTGTTAAGTTACAATAAAAGTATTGTCTATCTATCTATCTAATATTGTACTGAATTTCATTATGACATTAATGATCAGCGGGTCATAAATGTGATTTGAATTTGGAACTTAAAGTGGAATGGTACATACTAATTCCATGCATTCACCATTAAAATCTGCACTAAAAAATTAAATAACTGGCCACCACGAGTAAATTAAACATAAAAGAAAAATAGAACACAAATTTAAAAGAGGCGCGAATACTGAAAATTGCTTTGTGATACTATTGCTTTTTATTGTCTTGTAGATGGTGTGAAAAGTAGAGTATTCTCCTCGGGGGTCTTGGGCGACCTTGAATCCCAAGCTGCACTCAGGAGTTAACTCTAAACTGTTGACGTTAGAACCCTTCGTTTTGCTCGGGATTCAATACGGCGCCCGCTACATAAGACACTACTTTAACCCCTTGATGCATAATCTACTATTATCAACGTCAAATCGATTTACAATCAAGTAATATTTGTCCTCATTTCTAAATTCTATTTTATGAAGAGCGCGCTTCGGCGGGCACTGATTTGGCGTCAAGACCTAACGCAGATGGTCTCCTGCGCGAGTAGTTTACTGGTGCCGGGACGTCTGGCACTTCTTGCATAACCTAACGATTGGTCTCGAGGTGCCAGTATAAATAAAACTTAGTGAATTAAGGAGAGGGGACGTCCTCATTTCTACGAAGTATTGCCTCTCAAGAACTGGGGGTGTTCGGTCACCAAAGCTTGTGGTGTGAGAGTATGAGTACGTATGAGATTCTAGCTGTCTATTTCAGTTATGTTGCTAAAACCACAATACTCATTATAAATGAGATTCTAGCTGTCAATTTCAGTTATGTTGCTAAAACCACAATACTCATTTTGAATGAGATTCTAGCTGTCAATTTCAGTTATGTTGCTAAAACCACAATACACTAGCAAATAATGCGAAAAATCAAGCAGTCAGTCAAAGATTCGGCAACATTAGCTAATTTATCAAATTGATGCTTGGTTTTCATGTCTGTTCTGCGTGCAAGAAGCACTAAATTAGTAAGCTAAGTTCGACTAATAATAGTGATTAGATACTATTTACTAATTGTAAAATCTTTAAGTCCCTTCGTACAGAACCGACGAGCTAGATTTGGTGAAGTGGTATTCGTAGATTTGCCGGCAGTATTCAATCTACTAGTATCACAGGTCATGAATAAAATATTAAGACGAAACGCTGTTTAGTTTCTGAACCTTTCACCTACATCACAAGGATTACCTGCTCTTTGGAGTCGCTACTCACGTTCAGGGCTAAGGAAACTAATCTTAATATACGTCACAATAAAACGAGGGCTCAGCTTTGATCCAACAATCTTCAAAGGCGACTGTTTTCAGCCTGACATTTGTATTTTCGCACTAATCCCGTACTGATTTACTTGATGGCTACGGCGAATGAGTCGCATCTTGTCAATTCAGATATTCGTTGGGGTTTGTTTCAGTACATACAGAATATATTATGTATCTGTATTGTACAATACCTTAAAAATATTTATTGTCGACGATTATTTGGAATAATGTCAGGTTATTTCTAAATATCTTTAAAAAGGGATTTTTAAAATCAAATCTACTTCTTACAAAAACATTAAACTTAAATAATGTTTCTTAATAAAAATAAACGTAAACCTTTTTTTCCTGTCTCTAATTATCAGTTAGAAGATACATAAGATGGTAACAGTATCTATTTATAAAGATAACTGAGCCCACATTTTTTATCTTTAATAAAACCAGAATATGTACCGTATTCATGAAAAAAAGTTGTTGTTATGAAAACGTATTCCGTTTTTGTGTTAGTATTGTTTTAAAATCTTAACATTCGTTAGTTTCAAAAACATATTGTGTTTATATAAACAAACATTTCTCTCTAATTTACGTAGGTACGGCTCGCACGCAAATTTTCCAGGAACAAATGAACCAAATTGAATTCCCTGGCAACACCGAGAGTCGGGGGGGGGCCGCCCAGCTCAAACACAGTTTCCTTCAACGCAGTGGATTTGTGAAAATTCTCGCGTAAATTTTGTATTCATAAGTGGGTTAAAACTTAAAACTGCATTTGGCAACTTTGATCCCGGTGAAAATTTCTAGCCGTGTGAAGTTGAGCTCACCCAGAATCCTTCGGCTGGTCGAGTTTCTTCAGAATGAAATTGTTCTTTCTGTTGATCTTTTTTAATTTTTGTGTAAGCTGTTTGAAATTTGTATAATGGTATCTGGTGATTTGATTTTAAAATTCCTTTCTTATTATAATTTTTATAAATCATTTTCTTTAGTATCTTTATTTTTTGTGCAATTATTATTCACGCATTTATTATCATATCTATCTAGTTTATCATGGCTAAGGGGACCATAATTATTAACCGATAATTTTGCCATCCCTCAAAAAACACTTTTCATAATTCCAAAAAAAGTTACCCGCCGATTTTCAAAATTCAAACACTTACACGTGTCTCGATAAATGTCTCAACTCTTAGTACTATTTCCATCTCGATCCTTCCAAAATCCTCGGAGCTATGGCAAAAAATACGTCTCAGGCGATTTTCATCTGATAACCATTTTCAATGGTAAAACATTTATTTGCAATTCCTAGTGGAGTGTCTTTTCATTCGCAATCAATGTGAAATGTTTCTCTAAATAAGTAAATAATTAGTTAAGTAACTAATGAGAAGTGACACCAAATTAGCTTCACAAATATATCCGACAATTTGTTGAAGTGTTCAGAAAGCTAAACGTAGTTCGCAGACATTTCACTGTGTTTATTTCAACGCTGAACTGTTTTTATCAAACAATTATTCATTTTCACATAAGAAAACAGAAACTCTACATGGTTATTACTTTCTAGAGAAATAGCGATCACCCTAACTTCTTTATCTGCCGCCAAGCATTGTTTTACATCGCTGCGTTCCTGTTTATTGTAAGTGCTGAGCTGGCAGCGGCTCAGAAGACTACCGCCCCCATGTATTCTCCGGGTGTCGTAAAAGGCGACTAACGGATCAAACACTGCACATACATACAACTGCATAGAGGCGATGGGCTACCCTGAGCCTAGCCTATCACGCTGAGCACATGTGCATTTGGTGTGCCGTGGACTACGGCAGAGGACTGCTCTGCGGTCCTCATTTTCTGGTCTTTGATTAACTATTTTATATTGTAATAAGTTTCATTTTTTATAAAATATTTGGAAAAAAATTCTTAATATACAGGCCGTCCCACGGATATGCCACATGGAGAGAAAGTACCTTGAATATTGTAGATGGAACCTTTTACCAAAAGAAGACATTATTTAAATTTAAAAAAACAATTTAAACTGCATTCATAGATATTTAAATAATTACATGGTTGAACCGGGAATCAAACCCGTTACATGAGAATAATAATCATCCTGTAGCTTTATCATACCGATCGAAAGGCTTCATCATAAGAATTATTTTTTGCTAGATTATCCTATCATTTTTCTGAACAAAATTTCACATCAAATGTTAAAATTCATGGTCTTCCTTTTATTTGTGACACTATGTTATTAAGCAAAAAATAATGATTATTTTTCTAAGGTAACCGGGTTCGATTCCCGGTTCAACCATGTAATTATTTAAATATCTATAAATGCAGTTTAAATTGCTTTTTAATTTAAAATAATGTATTTTTTTCAGTAAAATGTTCCATCTACAATATTCAAGGTACTTTCCCTCCATGTGGCATATCCGTGGGACGCCCTGTATATTTTATAAGAAGCAAACGTCCCCCCCCCTGTAACACTTACATCTATGCATCAAATGAAAGGAGGTACTTGAACAATAAAGCATTTTGTTAAACGATCGAATCGAAAAAAATACGAAGCAAATCTGTCAGGCATTGGAGAAAAAGTTATTGAGAAGAAAATTAAAATAATGAAGTCAAGATTTTTTTTTTATCTATTCATTCGCTCCTTCATATTTGCTGTCCTTACAACAAAAAACACTATTTATTTCGAAACTTACCATGTTGCAGGGGGTGGGACGGGTTTCATACAAAAAGCCCATTCTTCTTTAATTGTTTGTCGGTCACCGGTGCCCCCGTGGCGCTTTAAAGGTAGCTTCATACATATCAGTGAAGCCACAGTTCCGACACAGTACCGGCACAGTCCTTTTCATACATTTTCTATGAACGCATCCCCACTTGTCAGTGTTAGTGCTCGCAGTGTCAGTGCCGCCACCGGCAAATCACGGACGTATTCGTTTTGACGACGTTCATAGAGAATGTATGAAAGAATATTTTTCACTGTGCTGGTACTGTGTCGGTACTGATATATGTGAAGCAACCTTAAGTGAAAGAGAATAATAATAACTATAACCCATGATGAGAACATCTTGAAAGTTTTTTAAAGAACTTGAACTCAGTTTGTACGTAACAAAATGCCATACACTATGCCTGTCTCTATGCCATACTTTTTTCTGCAACTAAATATATTCAAACTTTAGAATAAATCGACCAAATGAAATTGCAGGCAAATTAAAGTTCCATTATAAGACACAGAGCAGTTTTTTTGTACACCGACTTCTAAATTAAGCTGGCGCGTGGCAGGTGTTGAATATTTAAAACAGCAGTAAAATAAAGAGATTCCGCTTAGCCGTTAGATTTACGAATGAAACAATGACTATTACAAGTATTAAGAGATGTTTTGTTTATCATTTAGCATGCTATAAGCTTCTTTTCTACTACACATTGAGAGAGGAGATCTAAATAAAAGTTAGAACAGTTTATAAATTATTATTTTACATCATTATCATATCCGTTTTCTCGTTTCTTTCGTTCATTTTCTTTCAAAAATATGGACTTTAAAATACATAATTTTTCAGTGTTAGCGGTGAAAGAATACTGCCACCCTTTTCTTCCCTTGGGTGTCGTAAAGGCGACTAATAAACTGAAAACTGCACATACACAGCATAGAACGGCGATGGACTCACCACCTGTCACGCTGAACACATGTGCAGTTGCTATTTGGCGCAAAGTACACTATGATATAGAACTGCTTTAGCGGTCCTCATTGCCTAGTCTCTGACTAACCCTTCAATGCAACCTTTTACATAAATATAATATTATATTATTTAACATTATTTATGATTAAACAGCGTTAATGTTAACGGAAAGTTTAGAAAAATACCAATTTTATATAAAGGCCGATATGCTCGAAATATCGTGGTTCACTCCCCATAGCCTCGTAACACTACTGATTAAGCCACTCCTATCACCAGCGTATACCCTTTTAAAGAAGTCACCAGGTCTATTATTAACATTTTAACATCACATTAATCACTTTTTTTTCAATTACTGTATAAAAAGTGCTCAACAAACAATCATCATCAATCATAATTACGGTAGCTACACGAAAACATACAGTAACAGGAAGACACTTACCTAGAGTTTAATTAGCAAAGTTCGTGCCCCTTAACCTAGATCGCAGCCCAAAAGCGAGCACTAGGTCAAACGGGGTTATTATAAATGCAGTATGTTGCTTAACGCCGTAATTTAATTAGAGAAAGCAATTTCCTCTTAATAAGCAAAATGTGCAATTAACCAAAGAGTAGCATGAATGTTTCAAATTCATTAGGAGATTACTGTGAATAAACTTACTTGGTAGGCACCTTAATCGGTTGGAGTAATGTCTTTATAGAAATGGGATGGCTCAATTTGATAATACTCCTAATTTTGTAATATCAACTTGTGTATGATTATGTAAAGTAAGATTTAGAAAAAATACAGCTACATCTTTTTTGTGTATAAAGCACTATTGAAGTAAAATCATCCTCCTAAAATTCTTTACTCCGATATCTAATTTATCTTTCAATATTGTCCAAAGAGAATTTGTTAAAATAAAACCGAACAAGTTGAGAGTTATCTTTTTCTTTCTTTTTGAGGTCCGGATTTGTGATAGTCTTGGGACCGAAATTCAGGGAAATGCCAAAAGAACCGCCGAATACATTCAAATGGCTTCGAGCGGAACTCCGCTGTGCTTCTATCGGGAATATGTCGCCCCCAGGGGCGACACGGCGATGACAGCCAGAGGACTAGTACAAAATTATCGAAACTTTTTTTACTTCTAAGAAATTCAGAATTTACTTATAGCTTCTAATAATTATACTTCTAATAAATTAAATTTTCTTTACGTACCTATGCTAACGTTTTTTTATAACTCATAAAAATATCGGCAAGCTAAGAAAGCGATTTTGCGCGTTAAAGGCTTCCATCATTTATCATGCAGATGTTCGAAACTTGCAGAATGATCGATGGAACAATACGCGAATCTCAACTTTCGCCATCTTTACTAGAATCGAGAAATTAACGATGATGAATGAAACAACCGGCCCTGGACGATGCAAATTGTGATTAATTGATGTATCGAGTATCATTGTCGCGAAGGCAACGTATAAGTGACTCGATAAACATTTTGTTTACCTACCGTATTTGTTTATCGATCAACTACGAGTAAAATAAACAATAAAGTTGAATATAAAACAAATCAAATAATAGTGAAACTGTGAAATATTAATTAATAATGTAGTCAGTTATAATATTCATTGACAAGTCACGCTTTTGGTGATATCGCTACAAATATTTATAAACTTTCATCTTACCATATTACTTATCTTGTTATTACCATATCTCTTGTATTTTATTTTTTTTCAAAATAGAAGTTGTTTCGGAGTTTGATCAATGAAACTAACTTCGGATATGTGTGGACTGTATTATAATGCAAGGTGAATTATTACAATAATTATTGATTTATGGAGATTAAGAACTGTTCGGTGGTGTGGTTTGCAGGGAAGTGGCGGCCATCGGAGTGGTGCTCGGCTAGGGCGCAGTGGCAGGGGCGCTTGAAGATTTACGCGGTGGCCAGCATCGAAAAATGACCATATATGGTAACGCGCGACCATGGCGCGAACCCGCGCGCCACGCCCCGCGCGCCCTGCGCAGTGTTGCAAGCCTTCCATGCGTGGACAGAAGCCTTTTTTCAAGAAAAAGAACTAAGAAATGCTAGGTATCACAATAAAATAATAAAGAGTAATAGAGGAGTAGGTGCAAGTGAAAGATAGAAAGAATTAAGAATAAATAAATATCTATAAAATACGGAAAAATAAGGACAGAAATAAATACTTATAGTTAGCTAGATGGGAGCCGAAGAAAGGAAATAGCTTCTGACTCGATCGTCAAAAGACTTTAGAGTCTGAGTTTTCCTGATGCTCTCACACGGAAAGAAATCATTAGTTGGGTTTACCATATTTCAACAAAATTTTATGGTTAATATAGCACCTACTCTTGAGTTTTGTTGAATGAACAAAAACTGTATTGTTGATCAGTTATGGTAATTTGAACTTATTACTTTTGTTGTTTTAACGTATTTATTTTGTAAATTTAACTTTAAAAATGGTTATTTCAACAACTTGAACAGTAAAATCAACAATTACCTATTGAATTATGCATGAATTGTTACGCCAACATGTACAAATAGGTAAAAACAACTGTTTTCATATCAACAAAAACTTTTCTGTGAAAACAACAATTTGTTCATGTTGCTTTAACCCATCACTTTCTTAATTCAACTAATGTGTCGCCAACCCGTGCAACATCAACCTTTTTGTTCTTTCAGTGCAGGAAGTGAGTTCCACAAGCGGACAGCGTGGACAGTAAAGAAATAGGAGAAGAAGTCGGTAGCGTGTTGTGGGATCTTTAAAGAAAGGTTAGAAGAAGGTACAATGTGAAGTTGAGGAAAGGAAGAAAAAGCAGTCTTTAAGATAAGGCGGAGAAGTTGGTAGCAAAAGTATAGAGTAAAGGAGCGAAAGAGAGTGTCGAACGAGTCCCTGCGCCGGCGAATAAGGAGCCAGTTAAGTTTAGAGCGGAAGTGAGACACGTGATCAAATTTACGGAGGTTAAAGATGAATCTAATACAAACATTCTGCAGACGCTCCATTTTATCAAGCAATTCTTCGGACAAATCAGTGTAGCAAACATCACCGTAGTCGATAATAGACAGCACTAGTGATTCTGCTAAAGTTATTTTAGAACTGGTCGGCAGAAAGTTACGCAGGCGGTTTAGCGAGCTATATGTACCGAAAACCTTCTTCCTAACGGCATCTACCTGGGGTCTCCACGAGAGGTTCTGGTCAAAAACAACACCGAGGTTTCGGACGGATTTCGAGTAAGGTATTATTGTGCCATCGAAAGTTATCGCAGGAAGCTGTTTAAAATCGATCCTCGAAAAGTATGCCATAACGAAGTATTAAAAATGTTTTTATTTTATACTCTCGTTTATACACGTCGTCATACATCATTAAAATTCATATTGGTTTCAAGTGTCTGCCAATTGAACGGATATAAAAGCTAGTATTTTATTTTGTATGTTACCTGTACGTTTGAGATAACAAAGTGACACGCTTTCAGAACAAAAATCTGGCAAAACGAAAATCTGTCAAAACGGAAAAAATGTTTTTTATACATTCCTATCTACATAAAATAGCCACAATATAATTGCCACATAAAAGTTTATGTATATTTCGTTTTTATTTATTAAGCGAAATATATTTTTATACATTACTTTTAAAGAGCCCACGCTTGTAAAATAAAATTACATCTATCAAAAACATCTAATAAAAATATCGGTCCGCAAGTTCTGTTTGAAATCTTACACAATATTATCTATTACAAACGATTGGTTCATCAGTTTTATGATCAGATCAGAGATAAAGGACATTCCATTATCGATCACAGTCGATTTGCAATTTAATTTTAAATTCACCTTAGACAATACAGAGCTCATCAATGCAAATTCTAGTCTGGCGTAGCAATATCTTTGTACAAACGTACTGATAAGGAGCATTATTGTTTTAGTAGATCGTTCGGCGCCGAACCAACAGCCATTAGCATAAAACAATAACTTTCTTGTTTTGTTTGTACAAAGATAATTAACGTTAAATGCTTAAGCTTGGTAAAATTAGAACAATTTATGTTATATAATCCTACTACTAACTTAATATTTTTTATTAAATTATATTTAAAGTAAAAGCAATTTGCCAAATCATTCCAACCAAGTTCTAACTGATATAATTTTCTCAATCACAAATCTGTGATCACAAGCATGGACGTAATCTTAAGACATAATTATATAAAACATCCGTCAAAAATATATTCCTATTATAAAAAGAAAAATGATGATGATGTATGTGACGTGAAAGGAATATGAATATATTTATATATATACAATAATGATTTTTGATATCTAAGAAATATGAAGGTGAATGATGAGGATGGAAGTGGTATATAGCTATAAAAAATAACAATTCATGTGTACAATTTACAAACACACAATACAAAACTAAATCAAACATTACAAAATACAATCATACCGCCACAAATTTTTCTTTGCCATCGTCAGTCTATAAACGTCCCACAGTTGGGCATAGACCTTCCCACATGAACAAAAGCATATAATGCGTACGGTCCATAGCCCGCTACCTTGACACAGCATATCGCTGGATACAACGCACTTTTGTGGGTTTTAATGACTGCCATCTTACGACAACAGCATATAAGTAAATTACATTTCAAAGCACAGAAAGGTATGAGAGAAGGCCAGAGCAAAGCAGTAGGACGTTAGCGGGATAAAGAAGACTTTTTTTTTACTAGGTATGGGTTTGCTCTTGATCCCAATCAAGCCCAGGGGCTAAGACAGGATCTATGATGGTGCGAGCTAACCCAGAAGGTGCCTATTTACTCTTGCTTTGAAGATGGACGGGTTATATGTACTCGGAAACACAGACGCAGGGAGGGAGTTCCACTTCTTTGTTGTACGCAGTATAAAAAAAGATGTTGAGTAACGCTTTCTGCGACATTTAGGAATATCCACCAAGAAAGGGTGGAAGCCCGCTGTGAGTCTGGATGTCCGATGGAAGAAGGGGGATGGCGGTATGAGCTCATGCAGCTCCAGACAACAAAATATATGTGTTATTATATAATTATGATAATAAAAATGCAAATATTTAACTAGTACGTTAGATACGTCATGTCCTGAGTGGTAGAGGAGGACTACTGCATTCCATAACTTCCATTTGATACGATTTGCTTCATTTACGGGTAAGTACGCTCACGACGTTCTTCATACAGGTTCGCCGTTTTATTTTTCTAATAACTTAATTAATAAATTAATTGTTATCCCTTCGATTATTGTGCCCTTGCAGAGCGTGACATGTTACCCACACATTGAATATTTACCATCTTACATTTTTAATAAGACACACGATAGACAATCTAATTCCAAAATTTATAACATGGACTTCTTGTCGGAAAACTAAAGCTACATGGTCTGCAGTCTTATTGTTGTCAAAAAACTTGTGAGTTTTTGAATATTACTGTTAAATAATGGAAGTTTATTATTATCCGTTAAATGTTCATAAACGTGCATGTGTCCTGGCAAATAAACCTAACAGTGTAACATCACTTTTAAAATTATCTCAAAGAAAATTCGACCTCCCATACAAAACTGTCCGATCAGACAATAGTACGGGAGGTCGAATTTTTTTTGGCATTTTTGCACATAGGTTTCTTGGGGAAAGTTGTTCAGTTTCATTAGTGGCAACGACAAAAAAATGAGGGTGTATAAGTCTTTACAGAATCTTTACTAAAACTAGGGGTTTGCGGTTAATTTACCATTCAACGTTCATGTTATCATTAATTATCATCTAATTTAAGCTAACACAATATTATAAACTATGTTAAGTGGACTGAAGACGGCAGCATCGCGGCCGAAATGTCAAGCAGTAAGTAGTACTTACTTACAAAACGTTTATCTTTATCATAGCTTTAATACAACGCAACGCAAAAGTTTAAAGTCTATTTAACTATATCCCCAATGCTAAACGTGCAAACCGCACCAAGTCAATATAAAAGAAAAACTTGAAACAAAATTTGTCAGTTGATTCAGTCAGCACAGATTACAATTCCTCAAGGAATTAGCATGGAATCTGGATTAGTTCCATCCATCGAAAATTCATGTTTACCTGTTGGGGTTGAGATTTGGCCGATAGCTCTATTCCAAGTAGCCTGTTTGGCTTTGCTCAGTTGAGCAGTACATCACTCGTGCGAACAAACAAACCGGAACAACCGCTCGCCGGGAACTAACACAAGCGCATGTATATTTAGCAACGTGTAAGCAACGTCAATATTAAAATATAGACATATTGTTATCCTAATTAATTAAATTACAGTTTTTTGTATGTTGTATCTATTTAAATTTATGAATGTCATTATACATTTAGTGAAGTAAATTAAGCAACAAAATATAGATACTTCGGACTGAACGTAGCACCTGCACGCTTGCCTGATACGGGTGTGTTACATTAAAACTATTTAATGATAATGTTGTTATAATTTTGAATGATACTGGTGTAGGTATGTAACAAGTGGCAATTAATTACTATAGTTAAAATTTAATTTATTAACATTGTATATACGTACCAATACTTTTTACGTGTTTGATACTACTTACTTAATGTTGTTTTTTTTTGCACATTAGATCCCAATAGATCGACGTGCTCTGCAGGCCCCACTAAGATAAGATAATGTTGCATTTTGTCATTTCATCACATCATTATAATTGACCCAACGGCACTTAGGGCCTTTACCTCGGGTTTTTGGCTCTAATCAACGGACTCGAACCCCCCAGAGAACATGTGGGGGGAGAGGACTGGAGAGACTTGCGAGATTCCATCCCCCGCCAGAAACCCTTATGTTTGGTCACATGATTTGTGGAATGTGTACCCAAGTTTCTAGCCGCCCCTAAAAAGTCCGGCTACTCAGTAAAGGTCATCCGCAACCAACAACAAGCTCTCTCTCCAAAAAAAAGCATTTGCAGGGTTCGTAGTAATGTTTAAATGTGCAGCGCTCGCTTTATGAAAAGAAATATAACACAGCAGATTAATGATGCTATAAATGGTAGAAATGCAAATTAGAATTGTAAAATATAAATCTCCGTCGCAGAGAAACAAATAAACATCATAGAACCTGTGAACACTCCAATATTCATTCCGTTTACGGTTCTAAGAGCCTTCATTCTTGTCTCAAGAAGCACGAAAGCGTGAACAATTTGAAATTGTGCCTTGTACCTTAGCGTAAGCTGCTACAGTGGACTTTTCAATTTTGCCGAGTGCTGAATTTATGCTGCGAACATTGCTATTTTCTTTTCATTTCGAAAAGAGCATCGCACTAACTGTTCGCGCTAAAGAGGCTTTCTGACTTCCGACGGAAACCCGAAGTAGCTATACTGATTGACCATATTGTTTTCTAAAGTTTACGCTAACACTCACCGAAATTAAACAATCTTTACGGATTACAATCGCCTTTACTACGTATGCATTGACCAGTTCGTATATTTATTTATTAGTCCAATTAAACACCTACAGGCACTAATAAATTTAGAGTGAACTATGTCACTCACTGTAAATTTACAGTACATTTAAGGTAATTACCTTAAATCATCATCAGCCAGTTAACTTCCACTGCTGGATAAAGGTCTTCCCCAAGGATCTCCACCACGACCGGTCTTATGCTGGTAGCATTCAGCAGCTAACCGCGACCTTACACAGATCGTCAGACCTCCTTGTTGAAGACCTGACCACATTGCATCTTCCGGTCGCCACTTAAGTACCTTTCTCCGATCTCCACACTTCAGTAGAGAAACCCCGAAGCATAGCCCTCTCCATTGTTCTCTGCGTGACTTTGAGCTTGTTTATTACGGTTATAGTGAGCAACCACTTTTCGGTACTATGTCATCACTGGCAACACACACTGGGCGAAGACTTTCGTCTTGAGACCGCAGTGTCTGTTTTGGACAGTTACAGTGAGATAAAAATGAGCTATGTAGCTCACTGTAAATTACCCTAAAGTAGAATAAAAATGAACAATATTCATAACAATAAAATTATTTTACAATTTTTAGTTTTGAATATCGATACAATCTTTTGTATGTATCACAACCTATACTTATTATAAATGTGAAAGTGATTTTGTTGGTTTGTTACGACAACCGATTATTACATTTAAGGGAGGCATCTGTGATTTTAGATTTATGTACTAAAATATAAAAATAAATTAAAAAAAAAACTATTTTTAGTTCTCCCATTTATTTACATATTTCATAGTTTGCTATTATTTTTTGTAAAAATCTCATAGCATAGCCAGCTGTTGCGTACAATGACGCGCATCACCCGACATCACAGCAAACGAACGAACTTTCCGGCGTCCGCGTAAGGTAAACGAACTCCTATAATATTTTTGTAGGTATTTTTAGGAGTTAGCGTATCACCGGTCGGTTTCCTTGCTCGTCAGTTTCACTGATTCGCCGGTTTACTCATTAGACTGTTTCTGCATTCGCTAATTTCCTTTTTTGCCAGTATGACTAAGTTGCCAGTAACGGGTACAGTACAGTAACGTGTGAATTATTAATGACTGAATGTGAATTATCTGTTAGGTACGTAAGGAGCTATTAGTTAAGGTGGTCGAAAGTCACCATTCAAGGGCCGTATAAAATTCAAAAGAATCAAACATTACTTGAAATCATCGTTGTGTGAGACTTACGAACAAAAGCTTTTAATACATTAAAAAGTTCCTTTGTTCCTAAAAACTATTCACCGAGTTAGCTCGCGAATGCAAAAATATTTCCAGTTCAGCATAGCAGAAATCTCTGCGGATATTATTACACAGAATGCATCTGCCTATCACTGGGAAGCCGTTGGGCTGAGTGACATTCGTTTTATTGTATCACAGACATACAGAATAGGTTACCGTTGCGAACTTTTCAGTTTATAACTGGCGGTTCTTTTACTTTAATATGCAATGGTACAAAACAAATGTCAGTCTGTCGTATAATACAAATATATTCATTTATACGGTCGGTGATGTAAAAAAATGCTGGAGTTACTACATGATAGACTTTATATAATAAGTAACAACCACGATGTTTTAACTAGCAATACCTTCCTCAACAACCATGTTTACATGTACTTCTAGCATAATCTAAATAATCTTAGACTATGCATTCGATGCAAATCGATTTAATTACGTGACACAGACCGTTTCCCATAATCAATTACCCAGAACCATATAGCAATATAGCTTTAAAGCAAGCAAATATTAAACAAGCTTTAAGCTATTACTCAAAGGAACCCAGGTTGTTTGTGATAGCGCGGAAAAATTACATAAATTTCCTCTTAAATTATTGATGTATTTTTTCTGTCCCAGATAATTATTTATTTACGTGTTTCGTTTGACGTATGATATTAAGGGTGGATTCGACCAAACTGGAATAAGGTCTTATACCTAGATTAAGCGCCGAATTTGTATAGACTAATCTCGAAGTAGTCTTATTCCAGTTTGGTCGAATCCACCCTAAGGGAGATAGCTAATGTCAGATCATAATTTACCCGACAAAAATCAGTGCATTACTGCCTAACATGAGGTTGGGGTGGTTGGGCATTATATTTTAACTTTCAGGTTTCGTTGTGAACACATACACATAATTATGTGCAAGGTTTTTATCGTTTGGGTACGCAACATAAGAAGGCAGCGTGGCAGACTGAGGCGAATTTCATGATCAGATGGCCTATTGTAGTGGCGTACATAAAAAGTGAAAACTGTCAACGGAGGAGTGAGATAAAAATGGAATAAAACAATAATACCCTAAATTATTATATTCTAGTTCTGATACCATGTAAATAATAATACAACATACATACATATAATCAAGTGCTTACCATGCGACCGACATTGATCGTTCAATGAAAGTCTTGAGACTTGAAAGTGAGCTAAGGTAGGGCACAGAGATAAACCTCATCAAAAGGTTAGCATTTAATGGTTACTTTGCCTATTTAACATCTTCGACAAGTCTTTCTTACTCCAGGGTCAGAACGCGTTCTTTATTAGTCGTCAAGAGTAATGTGTTAAATAAAAAACAATATCTCATAGGTAAAACTGCGATAACCAATTAACCGTGTCGATAAGCGGTGAGAGAAGAGAGGGCTCTTCCCTTGGGCGTCGTAAAAGGCGAATAACGGAATAAAGACTGCACATGCATCTCAACAGCATAGAGCGGCGATGGGCTCACTACCTGTTACCACAGAATAAATAATAGTACTCTGTTACGCTGAGCACATGTGCAGTCGCTATCGCTAAAGTTTCACTGGCTGCTCTATCTACTACGCAGATAAGAGTTTCATCGCTTGCGCTCCATTATTACTCCAGATGCCAAGCAAATACCTAATACTCGAGCTGTCTCTCCGGAGAAAGCAAGATTGCCTCCGATTATGCGAGCGATGCAAGAAAGGGGCAGCTAAGTGGAGTGTACAATTTGAATGAGTGCGTCTTGCACTATTTGCCAGGTGCTCGTCAGTACGCACACTCCATTCCCAGTTGATATGAAACGGTTCTTGGTGCAATGAAAAGCCTTTCGAAAGATTTTTCAGAGTCGGTCTTACTGTGAATGGCTCCGAGCTCGGGATTGAATAACAAAGTGTGTTCTTTGATTGGCCTTTCAAAGCCGTAGTTTTTTGCTTCTCACAGACTTTTTGCCCTCTAATTACAGTGACCAGGAGTTTGCGTTGGAGCTGAAAAGGAGGTTCTGATGGCTTTCGATTTTAATTACTTTTTAGTTTCATTTTTGCTGTTGGCTTATGCATTATGCATCTCCATTACAAACCGAGCTTTGTTTAAAGCATTGTGTACGGTGTGAATTGAAACTGGGACCCCTGGTTCATATGCCGGTGGTCTAAGCACTAGACCACTGGTGCCGTTACGATAGTGTGTAAATATTACAAGTAACAAAACTGTAGAGGTTTTAAGTTATCAATTATAAACATGAAATATTTAATTTTAATAAAAAAATACGTTTTCTTTCAAATAAAACTAGTTAATTTGTAATATTGCATGTGTTTTGCGTTAATAACGCTCAAATACAATAAAAGATACACTGGAAAATTACTACGTCAGTGTGAAAGATGTGGGTTTAATCCCAATCGATTACCCAATCTAAAGTTTATAAAGCTTACTTTATAACAGAATACATACAATAACAAAACTAGTACAAAAGTCACGAATATGTAAGTACCTATTACTTTCAATTTAATTCAATTATCTCGAAGTCAATTATAACACTGACACGGAACTCAAGGAGCGAAACCATAATTTTACCGAAAGCCAAAATTGAGTTAGCTATGTTTACAACAACGATTCAAGAACTATCCGTCTTGGCTCAGATGTTGCAAACTTCAGCGGAACTATGGTAGCGGTTGCCATTTTAACACATTTTGAACGGCGCATTAAAGTTCACAAGTTCCCCTCACAATTCAGCAAAAGAATATTTGCTAGATAGTTACGTAGCAGTTATACACTACGCTGCATTTGCCGAGTTTCATTCAACTATTTACCTCGCGAGATGGTAATAAAACTTTATTGTTAGCCAACACTTGGAGGAATGTATAATTTTGATGTTTTTGTTGAATTTTGATTGTTACTAAGACACGTTGATTTTAAAAGTAAAGTGTGTGCTGTGCTACTGCTAGGTAAAGGCTTTCATTATTAAAATCAAGTCATCGCTATAAATAATGGGTAGATATTGCTTTATTGGAGTTACTTACAACCGTAATAAATTACTTACATTAAACTACCATGGCTTCTAATAACCACTAAAACGCATTATAGCGTTCCAACGTTCCCCAAGAAGTGTCGTTGTAGTAATTATCTGTTTTCTTTTCTTATAAAGTTATCAGTGGATGTACAAAGAGGATAACAGAAACAGAACATTTAAAAAAAAATCGTCCGTTGCGTGTCCACAGACATCTATACTTTCGAATTTATGATTATTAGCATGGTAGGGTGTTGGTTTATCCGGAAAATAATAAACATACCCACACAATCTTCAAACACCACTTAGAGAACAAAACAACAGCTCATGCAAAACATTATGAACGCAACGAAATTGTGCGAGTGTTTAACAAAAAATAAAAGCTGAAACGAAAACAATTGTCAGTGCTAACAGAAACAATCGGATGTGTTAACGAGATACGTCTCTCATATCCGCTAAACATACATCGGACTCATTCCATTCGATCCGGGAAACGGGCGGATATCAAATGAACTTATTTACAGTGCTAGCGAAAATAAGTGGGAGTACCTATTGATTGTGTCAATTAAAATGTACTAATGGTATTGTTTATCCGACAAAAACGACGTCTTTTAATTTTCTCTGAATGACATTATGTAGTGTCATAATTCGTGTATAGACGCATGAGCTAAGAACACAGAACAGAAGACCTCTTTCTTTTGTTCTGTGATGAGAACTGTCGCCTATAAGTGGTACGCAAGTGACCTCTTTCGTCTAGCGATAAGTACCTACCACCAGTCTCAGATATTTAGGTTCCTAGTTAGATTGCCAACATATTGTGTATCGGTTTTGTTAGTTTCTCGTCTTATCTATTTTTGTTTCCATAACAAGAATAATAATAATTATTGATATTTCATCAAATCAAGTTAAGATAACGTTCCTCAGAGAATGGATGGTTAATCATTTTATTTTAAATACGTTGTAAGTATTTTTATCTAGAAAGTGTTACAATATTGTAAAGTAAATTGTAATGGTCGTACTAATTTATAATTTTCGATTATTGTATAATTGAAACAAACATTATTGTCGCCAACATTTATTGATTCATTAATCGTTTACCTGTGTTTGTTGACAGTCTTAGAGCAATACTTATAATCGTTACTTTTATTTTAAGTAAAACTTATTAGGCTGTTAATGTTTCGCACTTCAGCTGTACTTTATTTAGCAAAAGAAAACAATCGCGCAAACTAATAAAACCATTGTGGTGTGTGCTAACGAGATTCGTCTCCCGTATATCTGCAAAGCACACATTGTACTCATTTCGCTGGATCGGATAAACGTTGTTGACATGCGGAATCGGCGAATGAACGACAGATCACGACCCTTACCACGGATCGCACTTGCGGCCGAAACCAACAACCAATCTATATGTCGTTTTGCCCAATAGAGATATAAACTTTATACAAATTATGTAAATATTTTATCTCTGGTAGGCACAACAACAGATGATTAATTATTAATTTAGGCCATTATTAATCTTCATGACACTTTTATAAAAGTTCTAACGGTGTTTCATGCTTCAATTGGTCATCTGCAATAATAATTTTCAGTTTTAATAATAAATGTCATTGAACATAGAGCATAACAGTAGGAAAAGGAAGTACAAAAAAATCTTTGTTTATGATTTTGCATTTATGTTTACAGTATTTAATAGACAACAGTTATTCACTTCTTAGGCACATCAAAGAGAGAGGCTACTAGTGTTGTTGTTAGAAAATAAGTAGGTACTGAAAATCTTTGTTTCTTTATTCTTTATGAATTCTGCTTATATGAATTCTACTAAACTAGCGGTTCGTAAGTGCTAAGACCTTGGCCTGAGAATAACGGAAAGAAACTGTGCAAGGCAGTGGCGTGCCTAGGGTTTCAGATTGGGGCAAGCCACGAAACCTGAAGCTCCTAATCTTGCTACCTACGATTTTGGTGCCTATTTGTGCAACAGCCACATTTTTTATTCAAATCGTCATTGGCCGTGGCATACCAAACGTTGCTGTCGTTTGTACAAAACATACAACACCAACAAAATACTTAATAATTTGAATGGAAGCAACCAACAATCCAAAGAGATTTGTACATAGACCTATTAAAATGCCTTTTTATACATAAATCAGGTGTAGGTATGATGTAGGTTTGTGTGATATTATGACAATAAAACACTATGTTATAAACTCAATGGATAAGCTGCTTTCTAAGCTAAGTTATTTTTCCGAAAAGTTCAAAGAATTTAGCTTTCGTTTGCCAATCAACAACACGTTTGCACAATTGTTTGCTACACATCACATGTCTAACATATCTAAGTTTTTCACAGAAACCAATATCAAGCGACGAACTGAACTCGGAACACATTTTTATTACAACACCTTGAAATTTAGGAAAACATTAATTGTCATTTATATACAATCGCTCAAACAAAGTGAAGTGTGACAATAACAAAGAATAAAATGGCTGCAGCGCATGCGCGATCGCGTACTAGAAGTCGCTTCCGAATGGTTCGCCCGCGCTGAAGTCGCCCGCGATTCGGTAGAATTGAAGCCTGATTCTATTAATTCATTGGGCTAGTCAAGTAGCGAGTACACTGCTGCGATAGTTCGATTATTTTAAAATTAAATTTAATTACGCAAGGTTGAGAAGCAATGTACTAAAATAATCGCCCTTTGCAAACAAGAAACGAAGGCCTTATTTGCGAACTTCATAAGGCAAGCTGGCTTTGACGCTGAATGTGAATTTCTCATAGAATCTATACATACTTACGCAGTAATATGTTCATAGAGTAGCACTTTTGTAAAAGTTAGAAGAGAGCGGATATGCGAGAGAGACGTAAAGCATCGCACGATTTATAAGCAATTAAGCGATTCGTTTATGATAAAGCTTTATTTAAAATGTATAAATTGAATGCTGAAGAATATTAACATTCGTAAAAAATATTACAAGTGATTGTAATTAATTGCGATTCACCAGTAGTGGCATTGAGTTTTTGTTAGGGCAAGCCAGGCTTTTCGGTTTGTATGAAGGTACCGAAACTGGTGCAAAGTCGTTTACTTTTTTCCTTTACCTTAGTGTTAAAGCATTAGAAAATACCCTTATTTTCACAGAACACTTTACAACTACAACATAAAAGATTTACCGTAGTTACCTACTGTTCAGTGTATCGATTGAGATTTGTATATGTTAGTTCGACAAGTTTCATAAACCATTTGCAGTTGTTAACCCATAGTAGGAATCGAATCTACCGCGAGCAGGAAGTTTATTCCATCAGATCACTCCAATCGTAATCGCGTTCCATTGCCGCTCGCGCTGCCGCTCCTCAACACGCCGACATGTCGAAATAGCAATGTAACGTTTATAGATAATCGGATCGTTGCGCCGCGCCTCTGTATTGGGGCACTTCGAGATGAGGTTGCTGTACGTTTTATAGGACGCCACGTGATTTGATTTGAATAAAAGGTATCGAGACCGCCGCTCGGTATGGTAATGCGGTTAGAAATACACTCGCTTATGTATACGCCGTGTTAATAGGCGATGAAACGTATTGTTCGAGCGTGCTGTTACTCCCAGGAACAAAGGGTGGATGCGAAAATGCCGCTGGAAATTCGTTCTTGATTTTTTGAAGCAGTTTTGTCTCTCCTTTTTTACTGTTGAAATGCGTTTGCCTCATTTATGAGTTTGAATGTAATGACAATTAATGTCGATTTAGATAACGTCTGTTTAAACAGTTCATTTGGTTTTTTAAACCCAGCTCTAAATCATGTTACAGTTATCGAACACGTGTATCGATTTATGATTGGTTTTTAAATTATTTTAATTAAGTATGTCTTTTAGTGCCTTACGAATAAACAGAGCCTTACAAAAAAGGCCATAAAGTTATTCCGTGCTTTGTCTCTTTTACTCTAATTGGAAATTACGTTTACATGACAGGAACAAAACACGGAATAACTATTCGTAGCTAATTCTTTGTTTAGTAAGGCACTTAATCTTTGAAACATCCCACTGTTGGGTTAATGCCCATTCATTATTAACAATAGAACATAGTAGATCGGGTCTACCATGATGGAACAAACCCTTTTAGGCTTTTATCTTAGAATAATAACGCATAGAAAGCGAGAACACGCACGATAAATGAGGCCAGTAAAACCAAGCCATACTGGCTTGGTACCGAAACGGCCCGCGTCAGTACTAATAATCTAAACTTATCTATCTATCAACAGTTGCAATTTCCTTACTTTTGGGGCAAATCTGTTTTTTCTAGCAACATTACTTGAACACTTGTGTGCGTGTCGCCGAGATAGTACGCGTAACTTACTCCTACATCCATTTTTTTCTTGCCTCACGCCATGACAGTTTTCTAATACGAGACTATCGTTCTATGCGTTATTATTCTATGGCTTTTATCTTATAACGCTAAAATTAAACTTGTCATTGGAATCTTACGCAATCAGTCTTTGACCACGAGCCTGTAAAGTGACAAAAAGAGGGCAACATGAGATAATATACTTAGATTCATTTATGTTAACCTTTCTTGACGCCTCAGTGATGGCGGATCAGCATAGCTCTTACTATGTACCTGATACCTGATACCTGGAAGTCTCGGGATAAGTTCAAGCCAGCTCGGTCGAAGTACATTTATTCTGCATGTCTATGGATATATTTAACAGTCGTGTGTTGTGGCGATTACTTGATTTTACTGATAGAAGACTTTATCAAGAAGTAGGACAGTATTATATAGGCATTTTACTTTTACTAAATAGAAGAGTAAAGTACAGCCTACAAGCTGTCCTAACTAACTAGTTTTATAACCTAAAAGCTGTCTAAAAAAATAATCTAATCTTGCACAAGGGTAACCCAACTCTGCTACAGAGAGTAGTACTTACTATTGTAAAAAAATTGTCAGCGATTTCTTGTTCATTAACAGTGACAAACTCATGAAAAAAGTGGGAAAATTCCATCACACCACCTACGCGAAAATAAAGTAGCTTTTCCAAAACAACAGCCAGTGTCCATTCCGAGGCATGATCGACTGCGCCACTGTGTCAACCCTTAACTGTTTTATTGCTTTTTTTTAAGCATAGATAAAATATCGCATGTAGAAGTGGCCACGCGTGAATCCGACGTATTGTACCGCTTGTTAAAACGAATTCGAGCATGTTCCCTTGTTCCCCTTGTTAAATAAAAACGGGAATATCAATTATTCGGCAGATAAACAAGCCGGGACCGCGTAGCAAGTACGTATGGAATTGGCACGGATGTTTGTCGATACAATGTCATCTCTATGCATTCAGATGTAAGGTTCAATTTTGAATAGCAGATCCATTTTTGAATTACAAGTACAATCGCTGTAACAATTATTGTAAAATGGTGATTTAATTTAAGGATGGATATTTTTTTTATATTATTTTATTTGCGAGCTTTATCTGATTTGTTATGAAAAGGTCTAAACAGTTTTATCATGGTTAAGAAAACTGCATCTTGTTATACTGTATCTTATTTTATCTTATTCTAAGTGATACTGTCTTTAGTCTGTCGCTGTACCAAAAATCTTAGTAGCATTGTTGTATTTCGACTGTTACAGATAAGATAGCTAGTTCCTCAGTGATAGAGAATTTCGTGTAATCTTTTATTTTAGTTTTTATCATCACTTACAATTAGTTAATATGAAAGCCAAGCGCTTAAAGAAAACATTGAATTGAAGAAATATATTAATTAATTATAAAGGAGAAAAGTAGTTTTGTATATTTTTTGTTAAATATGTATTAAATAATGTATGGTAAATAACATTTGATTCCCGCCCAGTTTGTGTACATTTATATCATGTTATTTGTAGACTCGTTTACAACGTTTATTTAAATAACAAAGCAAAACGATTAAACAAATCTAAGAGTAAATGAAAGATGTACAAAAACACGTACTTATTACACAGAAAATTTTCACAGATATCTCAAAGAATAACAAATTAAAAGAGAGCAAAGAAATGAGGTAGAAACCCGTCGCACAGGTGCGTACCCCATTTATATTCTTTCAGAAGCTGAAATTGGGTATTATAATGTCTCGTTTCCCAGTATGACAGAGAATTTGCACTTCATAAGCGTTAAATTGGTCATTAGACCTTCGTCGTCAAATAAGCGGAGCAATAAACTGTGAAATATTTATTTTAACGTACCCTGAGAACTGTAGTACCTTAGAGAATATTTCATCTCAGAGTGACGTGGGTGTTAGGCAAAATGTGAGTGGGAACTCGCTTAATCGTATTTTTATTACCAGCCATTACTGTTGAAGAGTTTTTGCAGTGCGAGTTATAAAACAAAAATTCTTCCATTTTTATCTTGTAGCAAAATGAAATCTGGGAGTATTACAATGCTTAGGTAAGTTTGAGAACTAACGTTGTTTACACGCTTTGCTAGGCTGATTTAGAATATGTTTTTTTTCTAACAAACGGAGGACAGTATAGGGCCTACCGTATACTGTGCTCTGTTTGTCAGTACAATACAAACTACGTCACAATCACAATTCTAAAGCAAATAACTCAATGAAGCTAATCAAAATTAAATGTCTTCATTTTCAATATCAGATTTCTGAATTTCTTAATTGAACCTAATGATGGACTTATCACAAGACCACGAATTTGGTGGAAAAAAAACTAGGTCAATTATTGATGGTTATCCTTAGAAGAAGACACTCCAATAGCAAACCTTTTCATAATGTAACGGGAAATATTTTCCTGTCGGCCAATATGATTTCTCTCTTTTGACATCCGTACATTGAAATAAAAAACTGACTGAAATTATTTGAGTTATTTTAAAAATCAGAAACCAAACACAATTTCTAAATTTCACTGCTCATCTTGGCATACACCAAGAAATAACATATTTTCACGTTCCGTTAAAAAAAATCAGTGTCATAGTAGTCACGGTGATTATAATAATGTAAGTAATAATATTTTTTATTTAATTTTTTACCTAGATACAAAATTATAACAAGATATAGAGAATTGTTGTTAATCGTACCCTAAAACCGAAGAAGCATTCCAACGACATCGCCAGGAAACCCAGATATCCACAGGAGGCGGTACAACCGTTATTATTCTCTATCATAAAACAATTAAAGCTTTAAACAAAATACTTCCGACAAAAAAGTGACAAATTGATAACGATAAACTAACCACCCAAAAATAGCCATCGTTTTGTATTCGCTCCCGCGTAGCTCAACAAAAAACCTTTGCCTAATAAAATGGGTATACCAAGATGACAAAGGAAATTATCTCCCCGCTTCACGGTCCGCGCATAGATTATGAAATAACGCCCTTACGTCAAAAAAACCCACCGCAACACTCGGACGGAGCGAGCGGCCAGGCATTATTTTTATCGTAAACGATCTAATCATTCTTATTTTTTATTTCTGCTTATTCCAAGCTTGATGGCCGTTGTGCCTCTTTAGAAAATTCAAAGAAATAAACTGGGAACGTAACGTCATTTCCTTCGGCGGGACCGACACGAGTCCTGGCCGGAAATGGGATCGGCCCGCCCTCTATCGGCGACTTATCGCGATAGGACACGGCCTGGAAATAAGATTCGTGTCTCACAGATTTCTCCTCATAATATTACGAATGGCGATAGTGGGCCGCTTTGATCGTTGCAGATTTTTGCGATTAAGCTTTTCTGATCGGGAGATAGTTGAGGGTTATGTTTTAATTTCCGTATTGGGAAATGTCTATTGAGCGGAAGGGTTTCACCCTTCACGCCACCGCCAGCCTCTCATGGAATATTAGCGTGAAACAATAGCACTCGTTGCTGTTGTGTCTCGTCCGGTGAGTCAAAGTACCGGTGGCTCATATTGCTCCACTCTTCCGTCGCTCCTTTTTACAATCCCTACTCCTTCCTCAAGGTCGGCGACGCATCTGCAAGTCCTGATTTCGCCAAAAGCGGCGGTAGTTACATTCCATCAGGTGACTCGACAGCTCGATTGTCTTTTTACATACATCACACCTTTTTTTCTTTGTTTTAGTCGGAGAAAATGCTTTTCTGCACTGGCATGAGGACTCGAGAGGAACGTGAGACACCCCATGCACTGTCCAGGGCTGGAACCCATGTGTCCCCACCCGCCCCCCTAAGGGAAACGGGTGAGTAAGGACACAACGGGCCCGACCTGGTAAAAGAACCGACACCTTCCTTTAGGACGCGACGCGGCGCCCCGATACCGTGTTAATACGCCCCGGGAAAAGCCGCCCGCTACGGACCCAGTTTTACCTGGGTCCCCTGCTCCAGAGGAGCAGCCTGATAGGTTCAGGCTGCTCCCAAACTGGAGGAGGGCTTGTGCAATGCAGCCTAGTGCTCCTCAACACTAGGCCGCGGCCCTCCTAGGGGGGAAGAGGTTTCCCTCGACCCCCCCCCTCCGCTTCGTGTGATGTTGTTTCCGCGTGTGGGACCGCGGTTCCACACAAGGAAACATACATCACACCTGCTTCCCAGATGGGTAGGCAAAGACCACAATTTTCTGCCACGATCTTGACACACATCCCTGGCTTTACTTTACTCTCAAACGTTCTTCTTTGTCTCCTTTTCAAATATAATTCAAAAAACAAACCTTAGAACCGCCTCTGTAGTAAATTGAAGTAATATATTTATTTAAACGTTTCAGTATCTTAACTAAACTTCTGCATTTATAGTACAACAACACAAGCTATGATATTCAAGATTGAAGTACTATATGCATCCGGAACAATAACAAAAGCATACAGCCCCGTAACGAGGGAAGTATCGTTTTAAGCCGTAACTGCAATCGATAATGAAAACAGCTCTGATGAGCTTTGCGATTCAAATGAGACATAAGCGCGGTATTATCTGCGATAATTGTACCGTTGTTGTCTCTTTGTGTTTAGATGATTGCATTAAATCAGCTTTAGTCCTCATTTGCTGTCTAATATCCTACCCAATTTTGCTTGAATACTGCTGTTAACAATAGTTACCCTATTTATCTATATAAATAAAAATAAATTGCCATGAATGTATGTTTGCGCATCACTTCAGAATGGCTGTACCCATTTGGCAAATTTTTTTGGTGTTGTGTTTGTAATAGTCAGGACAAATAATGAATGATTTTTTTTTAAATTAGTCACGGCTTACTATGTGTTCCCGCGGACGAAGTCGCAGGCGGGCCGCTAGTCTTAGATAATTCAGTTGGGGAGTGTATGGTGGCTAAACTCTCATTAATGTCTTTTTATGGCTGTAATACAATGAACTTGGTATCACAAGAATATTAGTGCATGCCTAAGTGATCTGCGTCATCGGGTGATCATCGATTGATTTTGGGGGTTAAAGTCACTCGCGTCCGTAGGCTTAACCTTGAGACTTTACACGTGACCCCTGAGTGGTGTTAAATACTGTCTGAGTGGTAGAGCCACGCTGCAGCCAGCACGCTTGGGCCGGCTCGTCCGGCGTAATACCACCTCTCACGTAATATCGGCGTGAAACAATAGCACTCGTTGCTGTTGTGTTTCGTCCGGTGAATGAAAGTACCGGAGGCCCATCTTTTCCCCCTCCCCGTTCCACAATTTCTATACCTTCCTCAAAAAAGTTCCTACTCCTTCCTTTTAAGACCGGCAATGCATCTGCGATTCCTCTGGTTTTTCGAGTGTTCTTGCGCAGCAGTGATTACTTCCCATAAGATGACCCGCCGGCTCAATTACCATCGTTTCATTGTAAGTGTCATTGTTTTAAGATATTCCAAGAGAAGTTTTTATAGTGCTTTAATTGCAAATTCGTTCCGAAAAATAAAATAAAAACCAAACAAAAAGATTCGGTCATCCATCCGAAAAACCGCGACGAAACTAGCTTCATAATCGCTATTTTACATTAACCAACCTCCCTTGTAATATAGGTGTTCCGCCACTTGATTCTAGCGGCAAGTCAATTATTAATTAAGGTCATACGTAGGATATTAGCATGCGGAATGCGGGTAACTGTAACGCGCTACCTGCTCACTGCCAGATTGATTAATTCCTCTCGCAACCGCTCGGATAATGAACACAGAATAAATCATTGTTTATCGTATTAGGTACTAACTGGATCCGGCCACTGCGAAACAGTTCGATCGCGCGATACGTTTCATTAGGCAGAAATCGCTTAGACTTTTGTTGCTTAATTTTCTTCTTTAGAATTATTACCTAATGTTTCTCAAGATTAGGTAAAAATGAGGATTTGGTCACAGCCTAAGTAATAGTTACTGCGTAAATTAGGAACAGTACCAGAGCTTTCGAAGTGTTAAAATTTTATTTTTAAATTTAGGCCCGACTTTAAATAACAGTTTGTCTCTAAACTGTAAAATAAAATAATCTTACCGTTTATAGTAGCCTGGTGGTAGGGTTCTACACAGTAGGTATAGGACTTAACCCTTAACCACTGACGTGTAATTTTTTTACACTTCCCGCAGAAAAATAAATTATTATCAAAACATTATTAGTGCATTTATTAGTGGTTAAGGGTTATTAATTAGCGACCGTTTTAATACCTATTTCTACGGTTATGCAGCACGGTTGTATTGCATAGCCGTGTAACGGTTTAAAACAATTGTTTAGGACACAGAAGCCTAAAACGAATGCTTCAGGATCGGCGCATGATGCCTTTGCTGTAACAAGCGACATAAGTCCCATAGGCTTGTTAGGCCAAATAATAAAGAATATAAAATTAAAGTTATTTCTTATCGTCATGTTTTATACTATTATAATGATTCATAACGTTTTAAGTTTTTTGATAAAGTAAGTAGATTAATGTTGTATATTTTAGCGTTTTATTAACGCTTAAATATACTCAAGTAAAATTTTAAACACTGAAAAAAGACGACAACCTCAGGAGGGAATCGAACCACGCACCTTCCGCATTCCGGGCGGCTGCCTTAACCACTTGGCTACCGAGGTCTGGCTTTCAACCGTCGAAATTTGTCAGTGCTTGATGCTTATGTTTTTAGTCTATTTTAATAAAGTAAGTACTTTTAAAGTCGGATAATTTTAATTCGAACATTGCAAAATCGGACACCAGGCAGGCAGACATGTAAAAGTAAAAAAGTACGGTAAATAGTACATGTCTAAGTAATACATATACCTGTTTTAAAAGTGCATAGAAACTATTATAGGCATGCCAAAGATAAGCTGTTAGGAGGGGATGTATAAAAGAGGGTGGAACTTAATGGGTTTTGAAGGATCTTTAAGATATATTTTCCGGACAGTCAACGGTGCCAGGGGCTACTATGTAGGTACTACGAAGGTATTATACAGAATAATTGATAGTATGCTAGGTTATTTACAAATTATTAATGAGACGTCTAATTCCTGATGTTGTGACTGAGTCCTTTCCACTGAGACATGACAGAAACAGAGGTACTATTCTAAAAAGAATAAAAAAACTAAAACAATATTTTTCTGAAAGTTCTCCGTTAACTAGCAAAATTTTGTTAGGCGTGCATTTTCTTTTTTCTCTTTTATTAAGTATCGAAGGAGAATATACGTAGAAAGATATATAAGCGTGAATCTCATATCTGCAAGGAGTAACCCGTGGGTCGGCCGTAAAGTCCGCACTCCGCCATTAAGCGAATTTTCGCGTGTTATCCGTCGAGGGCAGCGTGACACACGATCTGTGAAACCTTCAATTAGACTACACAACCGCCGTAGTTATACGCTATATAGTCTCATCACTGCCTTTAAACATTACGGTACCCCATATTTTTTTAGATACATGTTTCTCAAACCAATAGGACTATTTTAATGATTTTTTTATGTGAAATATATAACATACATACATCATATAATCACGACTATTATCCCCAAAGGGTTAGTCAGAGACTAAGCAATGAGGACCGCAAAAGCAGTCCTCTGCCATAGTCCACTTTTCACCAAATAGCGACTGTACATGTGCTCAGCGTGACAGGTAATGAGCCCATCGCCTCTCTAAGCTGCTAGATGCATGTGCAGTCTCTAGTCCGTTAGTCGCCTTTTACGACACCCAAGGGAAGAGAGGGGGTGATAAGTAGTATTCTTTTACCGCTACGCGACACGGTTAAAAAATATATTATAAATATATTATAAATATATTATAAATATATTATAAATATATTATAAATAATGTAAGATCTAGATCATCGTCATCTTTATCAGCCTGTAAGCGTCCTACTCTGTGCATAGGCTTTCTCGCATGAAAGGAGAACAACAAATAGGGAGACGGGGCCAAAACTAACCACGCTGGCCGTTGGCCCAGCGAGTTGGTCGGTTTTAACATCTGCCATTTTACAACATTAACGGACTTTACGTACCTTCTAAACCACGGAGGAGCTTGAGAATTTTATCACCAACCCAATGACACGGCAATTTGAAAGTTGCTTGACTGGCAAGATTGCAAACCTTACGCTTTAACGTAGCCATTGTGTTTTTTATCCGTTTACCAAAAGTAGGTAAGGCGCAAGATAACCGGATCATCATACATTTATAGGGGAAACTAAACAACAACAGCCATTACCTCCGCCAAATAATATTTATTTAGCGTTTAATGAAACACCTGCCTTAAAGTCATTAGTGAAACTGAATAGTTTTACGGCCAGCGTATTTATGTACCGGCCGCGAAACAATTAGCGAATTCCCGCGGTATTTCCAGATATCAGACGAATATATTTTATGTAAGTTCAGGTAAACTTACCTCTAAATATACATGGTAAGGCTTGTTTTTAGTTCGCCTGGCTAGCTATCACCATCTTATCTAAGTTTTTCGCTATAATATCATTGCTGTGTTCCGATATTTTAGAGATTAGATAGCCATATACACTTTTAAACTTTCGCGTTCCATTACAAATACACATTTAGACGGGGATTAACGCTAACTACATATTATAGGCATACTACGCATACCTTTTTATACCCGACGTTTCGACCGAGTTGCACCGGTCGTGGTCACGGGCGGACTGGTGTCGCGATGTGCTGCCTCCGTATGCGCGGCTGAATCTTCGTCCACCGTCACTTTTTTTATCCAGCTACCGTCACACACAACACTAACGGTGTCCCTATTACGTACACAGGCCTTATTCTGGTGGTTAGTCGATTGCGAAGTAAAACGAAGTTGCGTTTTTGCAAATACTGGATTCCACGCTGTAGATAGTTTGTGACCGTCTTCCCGATTGAAATTATTAGGATGCTTTTTGATTTCAATCGCTTCAGAGCGTCAAGCACTAAAAAATATTCGTGAGAGAATGATGACATTTTAGTGCTTAAGGCCGATAAGGGAAACGCCACTGTAGTGATGGACACAATTGATTAAAAACATAAAATACAGGATTTGCTGCGTGATGAAAAACTGTACAAACCAGTGAATTACAACCCTACGGCCAGAGTAACGCGTAAGATACGAGCTCTGATATATGACAACCAGGACCTATTTACCGAAGACGAGTACGAGACACTTTACAGGCCGAAGTCACTTCAACCGCCTAAATTATATGGCCTGCCCAAAATACACAAATCCAACGTGCCATTGCGGCCAATCGTAAGTCAAATTGCATCTTCGACTTACGACTTTGCAAAACACGTTGCGTCAGTATTGCAGCCACTTGTGGGTAAAACACCGTCTTTTGTAAAGGATTCACGCCATTTCGTCCAAATTATAAAAGACCTTATATTGGAACCGGAAGACATTATGGTGAGCTTTGATGTGGAATCTCTGTTCACCAATGTTCCAATAAAGGAGTGTTTGGACGTAGTCCGGGAAAAACAGAGGAACAATGAAATGCCGCGAAATTACATTGATCTACTGGAGCACTGTTTGGACGACAACTATTTTCTTTTTCAAGGTCGATATTACCTACAGATTGATGGTGTCGCCATGGGAAGCCCAGTCGCCCCGGTACTAGCCAATATCTGGATGGAGCATTTTTAAGAGAAGGCACTGAGTCTCGGGCCTATGACCATACGACTTTGGAAAAGATGAAAGCAGGAAGTGGATCAATGGATTAAACATCTCAACTCCATTCACCCACATATGAGGTTCACATACGAGATGGAGGCGGACAGGTCCTTGTCTTTTCTAGACGTTAAGATGACCGTGAGATCCAACGGGTCTGTATCGCACTGTGTGTACAGAAAACCCACGCACACGGACAGATATCTACACGCTGCCTCACATCACCACCCTCGACACTTGCAATCCGTTGTGACGTCACTCAAGAACAGAGCTTTTGACCTCTGTGACCCTGAGCATTTGGAGCGGGAGTTGGATTATGTTCAGGAGGCACTTAAGAAAAACGGATATCAAGTGAATCGACGACGGAAACCGATCAAACGCAACAAGCATCCCGGGGTTAGCAGGCAACCGGCCTACATGCCTTATGTCAAAGGAGTCACAGACAAGATCGGCCACATATTACGTGCGTACTCCATACCGACCATATACACTCCAGGCATAAAGGTTAACAACATCGTGGGCACTCCGAAGGATGTTTTGCCACTGCAAACACCAGGCGTCTACAAAATAGACTGCAGCTGTGGTAGTTCCTACATAGGCCAGACAAAGCGGACAATTCATGAAAGGTTAAAAAAACATATCGCAGTTGTCAAATACCGCCAGTCTAATAAAGCAGCGATTGCAGAACATCTACTTGAAAGAGGCGCAAATCACTGGATTTAATTTTATCGAACGCAACTCCTCCCCATAGATCGCCACTTTTATTCAAGGGTAGTGCGTGAAGCGATTGAAATCAAAAAGCATCCTAATAATTTCAATCGGGAAGACGGTCACAAACTATCTACAGCGTGGAATCCAGTATTTGCAAAAACGCAACTTCGCTTTACTTCGCAATCGACTAACCACCAGAATAAGGCCTGTGTACGTAATAGGGACACCGTTAGTGTTGTGTGTGACGGTAGCTGGATAAAAAATGTGACGGTGGATGAAGATTCAGCCGCGCATACGGAGGCAGCACATCGCGACACCAGTCCGCCCGTGACCACGGGTGGAAATGTTCCCTACTGAAAAAAGTTGCTATAGAGAACGCATCTCAAGAATGATGTATGACAGTTTCTTCCCGATGCGAATATCACTACTGTCAAAATCTTTGAAAATGGCGTCACTTTCATCACTTGTTGTTTTGTGTTGAGGCGATCTTGATTTATTTCCGTACATATCTATTTCTCCAGATAACTTCTAAGTGTTACTTGAGTATTACTCAGATTATTTCGTGTTAAGTTACGTTTTAGTGCTTTCTACGATGTTAAATCATTGCTGTGTTCCCAACTGTGATAGTGTTTACGACAGACCGTTAAATTACAAGTATTTCCATGTGTTAATGCTATTAGACTCAATAAATGGCTGGAGTGCATTTAAACAGTGAAACTCTTCGGGCGTTGAATGTTGATGAACTTTGAACTTGAAACGCTTTAGTTGTCAGAAAAATTATGAGAAGAGATTTATAACTTCCAAATCTCGCCTATTGGGCACTGGAGCAATATCAGGAGGCACTGACATCCGCAGGTTGCAGAAGAGAAGTCTCCCAATGATGTAAAATAAAGCTTTTATAAAATATACTTACCAAAAAGTTTAAAAGAAAATAAATGTGCCTACTAAAGAAATATTTGTTTTTATTTCAAAAGGTAACTATTAGCAATTACAAAATGTCTTGCTTAATAGTTACCTTGATAGATTCTGATGTATCCTAATTTACAAAAACAAACTGCCTGGTATGTCGCTTCGGTTCTGGCTGAATGTAGAAAATGTTGTTGCCCTAAATTAAGCATTCAAGATTAAAAAGTTACAAATGTCATACATCAATCTTGAGCTAAGATGGCGGCCAGCTCTAAAGCTTCATAGAAATGTACGATAGATGTCCGTCTGAACTTGTTCACTATATAGTCTGTGCCCGTGACCACGACCGGTGCAACTCGGTCGAAACGTCGGGTATAAAAAGGTATGCGTGGTATGCCTATAATATGTAGTTAGCGTTAATCCCCGTCTAAATGTGTATAAGATAGCCAGTTCCTCAGTGGTTGAGGATTCCGGGTGAAGCGCGCTTCCATCATCGACCTTATCGTCACTTACCATCAGGTGAGATGAAGGCCAAGTGAAAAGCCAGTGTTGATAACTCTTGCACGTGCTGGACATCGCTTGCATAGAGGCAGGCAAACCACAGAGTCAGATGGGAATGTGTGACAACGACGGTTTTACGAAGGTGGAGAAGAGGAGGAAGAAGCCCACCAGATGTAACCTATGTGTCACGTCGCTGCTGTACAGGTTCCGACTGCATTACTCCACGAAGTCAGAGGAGATTGTGGAGTATATCAGAATTGATATCAAATACACCGTGAGAGTCGAGCGGTTGGAAACCTGCCACAACGTAAATTTTAATTCGTTTGTGGTGAGAGTGCCGACTGACCATCTGTCAACATTCATGAAAGAGGAGTTTTGGCCGAAGGGTGTCTTGTAAGGCGGTTCAGAGGTAGGTTACCAGACTCCGCGTTGCGTCACACGTCGCCGACATGTACGACGACTAAATTACGTATAAAATAAGATCTTACTAACATGGTTATTAAGTATTACCTATATACTAACAAAATTGTTTTATATTGTATGTATGTTAACGTGTAAGGTATTTATTATAAGCCTCTTTGTATCTTTACCATTCTGTACATTGTTTATTGCCTGAAATAAAGAGATTTATTATTTATTATTATAGGCCAATTACCTGATTTTCAAAACTGTTTCAATAATTACCTTTTTCCGAGTTGTAACTTGTTCGCAACCACATTTGCATTATTTTTTGTACCTACCTATCCCAATACTTATAAATTCTTTTGTTACGGAAGTGCTACTGCAAGGGAAAATCAGGATAGAGATCACTGTATAAATATTATAAAAGTAAATGAAGCAACAAGTGTGTCAGGGTTGCAGCCACAGAGCACGAAAACAGCGATTCCGTGCTCTGTGGTCGCAGCAAATGGAAAGCTGTAGCCTCTGCCTACCCCTCTGGGAAAAAGCGTGACGTATATTGTACAAGTATACGTACAGAACACAGACCGCATTCTATTACTAAGTCAATTTTTGTACCGCAGCGCAGGCAGAAATTAGTATTGAATATCTAAAAACAGAACATGTCGCGTAGCATTGAAAGAATACCCCCACCCCCTCTCTTCCCTTGGGTGTCGTAAAAGATAACTAACGGTCTAAAGACTGCACATACAACCAACAGCATAGAGCGGCGATGGGCTCATCATCTGTTACGCTGAATGTGGTTTCGCTATTTGGTGAAAAGTGGACTACGGCAGAGGACTGCTTTTGCGGTCCACATTGCCTAGTCTCTGACTAACACTCCGGGGATAATAGTCGTGATTATATATGTATGTATCTAAAAACAGAATAAAAATTGAGCACCAACCCACACGCCGGCGAGGGTCGTCCCCAAAACCCTCGGTCGCCCGTTAAGAGGATTATCGTTCGTTATCCGCCGCCTACGCGATGCACGATCTGTGCAACCTTCAATTAAACTACACATCTGCTGTTCGATACATTCGATGTTATTGAATTTGTATATAGTACTATATTATTATACTTTGATATAACTTTTAATGAATTTTAGTTAGATGATAATGAATTTTTGATTAAGCGAACATATTTTAGCATTAGGTACACTTTTATAACTGCGTCTGTGGTCAGACTATATCTCAACCTAGTGGTCCTGGGTTTGTTTCCCAGCGAATGGTAAGTACATGTTTGTATTCGGTTTAAATAGTGGTATTGTGTTAAGTTTGCTGGCCACCAAAAATAAAATCGTGGTCTAAAAGTAGAACATAAGATGCTCGTGTTTTTATTTAACTTGAAATTCTGAGGTAAAAGTGCAGGAAATAAAAGATGGTTTAAATACCCGAACCACTTTGAAAAAATATAAAAATAACTAATTTAAAGTTGAAATATTCTTTCCTCAATTTGTTGTATTTTTTTTGAGATCATAATTATTTCTATAAACAAATTCATCAGTTCAGTGTACAGGTACCTAACTTACTTTTTGTATAAACACAGCTTTTAGGTAACTTTTGTAAGGTAAGCTTTACGTCAAGTAATTTATCTAATATACGAGTATATAATGCCTATTTTATTTTACAAAAAATATACCTACGAAGATTGTTTGGTAAAGAGATATTCTTTTTTATTTAAATCACATCTTGGACGAGAAAATGATTTATAACGCCGAAAGTCATAAAATGTGCATTCAATTTATACTCGTAGGGTTATTCAAATTTAAAAAACCAATTGGAAGCTGAACCTAAATTAAAAAGCTATACCTAACATACATTAATGACAAAAGTTTGAAGGTTGATTAATGGAAAGGCAAATTAAGTACGTACGTGCCCCTTAAACGGATTAAATACCAGCGGACAACACATCATCTGTACAACCTTCAATTAATTAAGCTAAACTTGTAACTGGTGATAACGGGTAGTAAAACTTAACTTTCTTACTCGTAACTTAATAAAGTGAAACCTTGACGAAACCAACTGAACGAGTCGTTTTTTTCAATGTTTTGCTATTTTTATGTTACTTTTGTTATTTAATTCTTCGAAGCGGATTTTGTGTAACTCGCGCATTTTTTGTGTTATCGTTTTTCGAAACATAAATAGTAAAATGAAACACTTTTTATTAAAAGCTTTTATTTAACTTCACATGTAGGTATGTATGTCCTAGAATTTTTCAATCAATATTTTACCCACTTCCCGTTTACCGATTGAGCTAAAATTTTGCATACATGTGTAAATCGCGAGACAATGCAATATTATGATGACATGGTGCTAATCTGATTATGGAGCTGGAAGGTGGCCATAGGAACTTCGCAATGAAACAACATAACCTCATCGAGTTTGGACTCGTTTGAATCGTCTTGACGAGTAGTTGGTCTTTCAATGGTAACCAGGGTCTGATCATGGAGCTGGAAGATGGTCAAAGGAACTCTGTAATAAAACGACGCAACCCCATCGAGTTTTGGTTCGTTTTATTCGTCTTGACGAGTACTTTGTTTTTAGATGGTTACCAGGGTCTGATCTGATGATGGAGCTGGAAGGTGGTCCTAGGAACTCAGTAAACAAAGGACGCAACCCCATCGAGTCTCGGCTCGTTTGATTCATCTTGACGAGTACTTTGGTGTCATGTGCTTACCAGGGTCTGATGACGGAGTTGAAAGACGGCCATAGGAACTCAGAAATAAACGACACAACCGCATCGAGTTTGATTCGTCCTAATAGGTAGACCGTTTTTGATGGGTGGTGAGTGGTGGTGGTTTGGTGGACGTAAATAAATTATGTATACTTACACGTTCAGTGAGATGAACAGATGAAAGACGTGTCCAGGGATAACTGAAAAGTAAAAAATAAATAAAAAGTAAAAAAATCTTTTTAAAAACAAGCTTTTATTTAAATGCGCTAAAAAGAAAAAATAACCCTCGTCTGTGGCAAGGACACCTAGAGCTGGCTCCTGGATCTGGCTCCTGGAGCTCGATAAATTAGAAAAATTAGAAATTCTATTGTTTCTGGTATTTCAACAGGTGACCTAAAAAAGGTTGTCGCAAGATTTACTTTATACGTCTTATACAAGGTGTTACAAAACACCCCGTAAAAATAGAATAAATTATCAAAGCCAAAAATATTGTCAACCCTAGTAAGCTGTCATGTCAGGGAACCGGAGTTAGCATAGATTATTTAACTGAGAGGCCTACCTACCAATTTTACCTACCTACCAATTTTAATACTTAATTGTTAACTTTAATCGTTTTTCTGTTTTTCCTCCACAAAGGTTCAATACTATGATGTCATTATGCTTAAGTACTGGCTTCAAAAAACGACAAGACGGAAAAAAATGTTATGTGTCAATTTCAAATCTTCATAACGATATTCTATAATTGTTTCGTGTTTTTTTTTTCATTTTTCTTTACAAAACTCGACTTGTAATATTTATCTAATCGAATTCTGTACATTTTTTAGTAGATATATCTCTATATCGTTTCATGAAATAGGTAAAAATGTACATAAACATTGTTGGCGCTTAAGGCACCAACATGCGGCGGAGTTAAAGGCTGAAGGCAGGAAGGCTGGAGGAAGGAATGACTTACCGGGATGATGAGTCAGGAACCGGCGGGCGAGCTGACCACGGGCGGCGAGGCTTGAGGGCGGCGATGTTGGTTGGTTTCCTGGCGCACAGTCACTACACGAAACTATTCACTAGGGGCGGTTCGTTAGGCGTAACCTTACACATATGCTATGTACTATGTACTGCTTATTTCGAAGGCTGAGTTCAAGGGCGCGCGACGCGTGATTTCGTCCTGAGATCTCGAAATGCACTGCTTGGGCGACCGCGATGCCCGCGGTCCACAAGGTTCGTCCGGTATATTTGTCGGAGAGTCCATGCGACGGGGTAGTGCAGTCCAATATGCACTCTAATACGGCGCAGCGACGGCTGTTTCCCGTTGCGCGGTGGCGCAAACATCTTCCCGGGGCCCAGGGGTGGTCTCATCCAGAGGGAGCCTGGCAATCTTGAACACAGGCCTCCGGAGGTGTCCATTGGCGGTGTCCAGGTCCACCACCCGCACGACGCCATCCTTCCCAGGCAGGGTGCGAGTAATGCGCCCTAGTCTCCATTGAAGGGCAGGCAGGTTGTCCTCCTTGATGAGGACGAGCTCGCCGACTCGGGGAGGGAAGGATGGGGACAACCATTTGGAGCGGGTTTGAAGGGTATGCAGGTAGGACTGGGTCCACAGCGTCCAGAAGCGCTGGGAAAGGGCCTGTACCATCTGGAATCGCCTACGTGTGGAGATCGGCCTATCTTCCACAGATAGTTCGGGAAGGGCCGTTAGTGGGCGGCCTATAAGGAAATGTCCGGCTGTAAGCGGCTCAAAGTCTGAAGGATCAGACGAAAGTGGGCAGAGAGGTCTTGAGTTGAGGACCGCTTCAATTCGAGCTAAAAGTGTGGAGAATTCCTCGAATGTGAGGTGTTGTTCGCCAATTACGCGATATAAAAGTTGCTTTGTTGATTTTACGTTGATCTCATGTAACGCACCGAACCATGGTCCCTTAGGGACGTTCAACAACCAAGTAATGTGCTGACCAGCGAGCTTGTGCGCAATCGTGTCATTATTCAAGGCAAGAAAGTTTTGTACTTCGATGAGCTGATTTCTAGCGCCTACATAATTTGTACCGCAGTCCGAGCGGATGAGAACCGGGGCACCGCGGCGTGCTATAAAACGCTGTAATGCCGCGAGGAACGCTTCCGTGCTGAGGTCCGAGACCGGTTCTAAATGAACCGCCTTAGTCGAGAGGCACACGAATATACAAAAGTACGCTTTTAAGAGTTTAACATTACGTAGGGTACTAGATTTAACGAGGAATGGTCCGGCAAAATCGGTCGTGACTTGACTAAATACTGGCTGAGGCGTAACTCTATCGGCTGGCAGGTCGGCCATGAAGGGCGCTTGCGGCTGGGCCCGGCATCGAAAGCATCTAATGCATTTAAAAACTCGGTGTCTAATGATGCGGCGCGCGGACAATATCCAAAATTGTTGGCGTAGGATAGCGTGTAAAGTGTCAGCGCCAGGATGGCAGTGTATTTTGTGGTAGTGGTCAATGATAAGGTCTACAAGTGGGCTAGAGCTGGGAAGTATGAGCGGGTGCTGCGCGTCATATCGGATAGACGCATGGGACAGTCGTCCACCAACTCTAAGGAGCTCATCTTTAATGAGAGGTGACAGCCGCTGGAGTCTGACGGAGCAGATTTTGCCAGTTTGAAGGCGGTGGATGTCCTCCGCAAACTCATTGTGCTGGACACTGCGCACCCAGTAAAGTAGGGCCTCTCTTCGTTCACTGACGTACAAGGGGCCTGAGCGTCGCGAATCTGGGTGGTGTCTGCAGTTGTGCAGAAAGCGTTTTAGACAAGCTGTCACTCCGACGAGCTTGTCTAGTGAACTGAACCGAGTGAGCAGGTCAAAGTCAAGACCGGGCACTGTGACCAGCGACGGGACGTGTTTGGGCTTAAGGCCGGGCAGGGCGTGATGGCCCAGAGCTAAGGGCATCGCAGGCCAAGACTCACAAGGCTGTCCAAGCCACGTGGGAGACCACCATAGGTCGTGGGCTGACAGGGATTGCGCAGACATTCCTCTGCTTGCGCAATCTGCCGGGTTGAGCTCAGAAGGTACGTGTCGCCAGGTACATTCTGGTGAGCCTGAGCTGATTTTGACTACCCTGTTGGCTTCAAAGGGTTGAAGACGGTGAGGCGGTGTATTGAGCCAGGCCAGGACTATCGTACTGTCTGACCAACATATGTGTTGTTGTATACTGATATGGGCCGATAACTGAACCGACACACGGATCATGAGCTGGGAGAGTAGAGTGGCGGCCGACAACTCTAACTTGGGGATTGTGAGGCGGTTCTTGATTGGTGCGACTCGCGACTTGGCGACAATCAAGTGTACCAAAGTATCTCCGGAGGCATCGAGCTCATGGAGGTAAACAACGGCGGCAAACCCGGCTTCAGAGGCATCTGCAAACCCGTGAAGCGAGTATGCAGCTGAGCCTTTGTTTGCACAAATGTGCCGAGGGAAACGAATGCTAGCCAACAGCGGCAGATCCTCTGAGATGTGGTGCCACTCCGTTTGTACTTCAGAGGGAGTGGGCTCATCCCATTCCAGCTTCAGTAGCCACAATTGCTGAAGCAACAGCTTTGCGCGGAAGATAACGGGCGAAACCCAGCCGTTTGGGTCGTAAAGTGAGGCTACGGTGCTTAAAATAGACCGCTTTGTGACATGTGTGATGGGGGGCAGAGAGATGCGGTAGGTGAACTCGTCTGACTGAGGGCTCCACTGTATACCCAAGACCTTAATGGACGTGGACTCTGGGTTCATGTCGAAGTCCTTGGGCATGTCGCATTGGTTGTCGGGAAATCTCTCGAGCAGCTTAGGCGAGTTAGATGTCCACTTACTGAGCCGAAAGCCGCCTAGGTCTAGCAGACTTATCAACTCGTCCTGAAGTGCTTGGGCGGATTCAACCGTGTCATGGCCACACAAGATGTCATCAACGAAGATAGACTTGCGAAGAACCTGAGCGGCTCCAGGGTAGCGATGGCCTTCATCATCAGCCAGCTGGAGCAGGGTGCGGATTGCATGATATGGGCTTGATCTTAAGCCGTACGTGACTGTATTGAGGGCGTAGGTGAGCAGAGGGTGATCTGGTGAGGACCGCCATAGTATCAGCTGATACCGTCTCTGGTCTGGGGCAACCAGCACATTTCTGAACATCCTCTGGATGTCAGTGCTGAAAACGACTGGATGCGTTCTGAAGGACATGATGATGTCCACAATGTCCTGTTGAAGGGCGGGGCCTGTGTGTAGGCATTCATTTATGCTGACACCATTGGAGCTTTTGCAACTACCATCAAAAACAATGCGCAGCTTGTCCGACCCTGACTTAAATACGCCATGGTGAGGGATGTAGAAGTGAGGTTTATGGGCGAATGTATTTGGGTGACAGGGAGCCATGTGCCCTAAGTCGATGTATTCAGCCATAAAGTCGACGTATTTAGAACGCAGAGACGGGTTCGCCATTAGCTTCTTCTCAATATTGAGGAATCTGCGTAACGCGATAGGGTGAGTTTTGCCTAGTTGAGGGGCGTCCTTTAGAAAGGGCAGAGCAACCGTATATCTGCCTGAGGGATCGCGTGTAGTGGTAGAGCGGAAGATTTCCTCGCATTGTTCCTCCAGGGGATCATTATGAGTGTGAGATTGAGGGAGGGGCTCCTCAGACTCCCAGAACCTTTCCAGACTCTGACGTATGTCCTGGGCTGATTCAGCTGAGTCTGGTTGTGAGCTGACGACGTGAGCTGAGTTAACCTGCCGCGCCGGCTGCGCATACAAGTCCTCAATGGGTCCTATCAACGCGAAGTCGAAAATCGTGCCGAAGGCTATGGGCTTGCCCGGGCCCAACGAGACCTTAGTCCCGTCCAACACTTGACCAAGAACGTCCGACCCCAATAAGAGGTCGATCGGGGCTGGTGTGTGGTAAAGCTGGTCAGCCAATGGCACGGGTGGCTGGCCTAGTACGTGGGAAATGTTTGGTACCTTCTCTAAGGGAAGGTAGCCAGTGACGTTTTTTAAAATGTGAGCTGTGGCAGTAATTGTAGGAGTATCATTGTGAGTGGGTCGGCATACTATTGTTATTGCCGCCTTTGACTCATGTTTGTGCTGATTCCCAACTCCTGTAATTTTTAAAGAAGTGGGTTTTGATGGCAGGTTCAAAAGTCGTGCCATGCGTGACGTTATTAACGTCAGCATACTGCCACAGTCCAATAAAGGGGCGGTGACGCATTTGCTGCGCTGGGCGGAACGGTTGGTGAGTAGGCTGCTCATGGGCGCGGTGAGGCGATGGAGCTGAGGAACGGACACGGTAATGGTCGGGTTGTTGCTGAGCCATCTGAGCATAAGTGCGATGGGGCAACTGAGGAGGCGCGCGGCTACGAGAAGGACCATACTAATATGTGTTATGGGAACGTCCAGCTAGCTGATGATGATGATAATGCTATTTGTTCTGTAGTTAGGCAATATCCGGCTCGAAGGACCAAAAATGTTGGCGCTTAAGGCACCAACATGCGGCGGAGTTAAAGGCTGAAGGCAGGAAGGCTGGAGGAAGGAATGACTTACCGGGATGATGAGTCAGGAACCGGCGGGCGAGCTGACCACGGGCGGCGAGGCTTGAGGGCGGCGATGTTGGTTGGTTTCCTGGCGCACAGTCACTACACGAAACTATTCACTAGGGGCGGTTCGTTAGGCGTAACCTTACACATATGCTATGTACTATGTACTGCTTATTTCGAAGGCTGAGTTCAAGGGCGCGCGACGCGTGATTTCGTCCTGAGATCTCGAAATGCACTGCTTGGGCGACCGCGATGCCCGCGGTCCACAAGGTTCGTCCGGTATATTTGTCGGAGAGTCCGTGCGACGGGGTAGTGCAGTCCAATATGCACTCTAATACGGCGCAGCGACGGCTGTTTCCCGTTGCGCGGTGGCGCAAACAAACATTCTGCGTAGTTTATTCATTAATTTTACAGTGATAGTACGGTTCTATAATATTGTAAATGGACTTGTTATAAGGCACCATTTAACCCCCTTTCGGCTTTACGGGTATTTATGTAACACCCTGTATATGTGTAAATAAACAAGTAAATTAAATAACTTGATGTGATTGATTTTAACTATTAAAATTTTCAATCTAAGAAAATACGAGTACTCAAATCTCGCGACAACCATAAACATAGGTCACACTAAAAGTTTCCGGAACTGGCCACTTACATAAACCATATTTAAAAAGTTATTACAACATTTGAAAATGGAGCTCTTTGGCTGTAGAATGCAGTTTATTTCATCTGACTGTCAATTACTTTTACACTGTGGCGTCGTTTTAAAAATTGCGTGTCTACATTAACATGGATTTTACTCGAGAAAATTTTCGTAGTATGATTTTCTACGATTTTAAGTGTAATTTGACAGCTCAACAGAGCATCGCTCGGCTTCAATCTGCTTAGACATAGGCATGAGTCAAATACAATCAATCCTACATAAACATTTGGGTGTAAGAAGGCTGTGGATCCCACACAATTTGACCGAGGCTCAAAAAACGGACCGCGTCACTTGGTGCAGTGCCATGCTTACCAGATTCAACGAAGGTGCGTCAAATTTGGTGTGGAACATAGTAACAGTTGACGAAACATGGATTTATTGCTACGATCCTAAAACAAAGCAGCAATCGAGCGTATGGGTCTTTCAAGATGAGCCGAAACCAACTAAAGCGGCGCGCGTGATAAGTGCATCTAAGCAGATGATCGCTTCTTTTTTTAATAAAACACACGTGACTCGTGGCTACTGTTGCTTTAGAGAATCGTCGTACCGTGAATAGTGACTGGTACACGACCATTTGTTTGCCAGAAATTATTGACGAACTCCGTAAAAATAACCGTAAACGCCGTGTCATCTTGCACCACGACAATGCTAGTTCAGTGCAGACAGACAAACGAATTTTTGAAGGTGAAAAACGTAGAACTTAGAAGCCATCCTGCATACACTTGACTTTTTACTGTTCCCAAAAATTAAGAAACAATTACGCAGTCAACGATTTTCATCACCAGAAGAGGCTGTCGAAGAGTATGAAAAACGCGTTTCTGAGTTCCCCACGGAGGAGTGGCACAAAAGTTTTCAAAATTGGTTTAATCGAATGAAAAAGTGCATAGGAGAATATTTTGAGAAACAATAAATTCATTTTTGACCTTTAATAGTATTTTATTCTTATTCATTCCGGAAACTTTTAGTGCACCCCACGTATATAATATAAATTGTTTAATGACGTTATAAGTTGTTAAGTAGTAAAAGTTTTAAAGTAAAAGTTTTTTTCTTTTTAGCGCATTTAAATAAAAGCTTGTTTTTTAAGTAGGCTTTTTTATATTTAACCGGGTGCGTTCAGGTTTACACAATACGAGCTAACAATATGCTAATAGTATTTAGCTCTTATTCTTATATTTTTTACAGCTTTACTTTAAAGTTTTGTAACGCTATCTAATCAGAATTCTTTTTAATTTTTGTAGTAAAAAATACAGTTAACAATTTATAACCAATGGTTAACCAAACGAACCACTCACCCAGTTAGTTCCATCAGTTAATAAATCATTTTACTAAAAGCATGTTACAATTACTTACCTATTATTATTGTTATGGAGCGTTAATTAGCATTTTCAATAAATTGTGTTACACAATCGTATTGAGACTAATTAAAGGTAATGTGTTACAGTAATTAATCCGCTTAGAACGAAATCCGCAAAATCCGGTTACCTCCGTTCTCTCTCTCCAGTCTAGTTGGAGTTGAAACAATTCTAATTTGGAATAATTAAATTTTCTATTATTTAACATAATAATAATTAATTGTACACAATACTTTATAATTGTATTTATTGTTGCTTTATAGTGAACTAGCTTTTGCCAGTGGCTTCCCTCTCGTTAATATTTCGCAGGAATAATTTACCCTATAAACGTCTCCATGGTCGTCCTCTATCACTATACCGAAAATCAACAACATCGGCTTAACGATGTTGGCTTGAAAGCGTAAAGGCGGCGCTTCACTTGGCTTAGCGTGTCCGTGTGGCGATATCGTTGTGTTTGCCCAAAGTGAAGTGCCAGATTAGCACTTCACTTGGCGTCAAACAAACCATCCACACATGAACTGTACGGGCAAACAACTCAAATATTACACAATATTTGCTTGTTCACAAACAAATTGAATGCAACAGTGATGGACGTGGTAGTGGCAGCAGCTTATTACATTTACCTGAATGCGGCTTACCAACACCTGTTTTGACGTGACAACGTCTTAGATTAGGTTGCGGCTGGGAGTCACTTATGAAAAAGTGTAACGCTCGGTAACGTTACGATGAGTCACCGAACGAGAGAGAGGCCCGCCGAATGCCTTGCGTCTCTCTCCCACTCAACTATGTTTTAAATATAATTCTTTGTTTAAATAAATGTTTTAAATTGTTACTATTATTTCATCCTTCTTCCTACTATACGAATGAATATTCACATTAAAATTATTTTACCACTCAAAGTCGTTGTCACGTAAAACTTTCGCCCGTATACCGACTTCACAGGCAACCAATTTTTTTATTGTGCAGGGTTCTCCTAAGTTATTTTGAATATCGATCCATGCATCGTTCAGTCCGTTTTTGTTGTATGAAAGGAATTTTTGGTGTCCCAAATACAAGGATGCATTTGGTATAATTCCAAAAATCGCAATACGGTTTCGTTTGTCCAATGTATTTTACTATGTTTACGTATAAAAAACTAAACACGACTGAACAGGACAGCCGCACGCGCGCTTCTGAACAGAACCAAGTGTGGAAGGTCGACGAAAATATTTGTCTTATTTGATTCCTTTGATGTGTTATCAACAAAAACCGACAAGTGGACGGAAACGCATAATCGCCACAAATTGCCGTGTTCGGACAAATAAGGCCACACGATACGCCAAGTGAAGTGCCGGCATAACGTAATGCCGGCACTTCACATGGCGTATCGTGTTCGCGTATTTGCATTATTTGTCCGAACACGGCAATGTGTAGACGGCCTATTTGAATATATTTGCTTTATTTGCACGAATAAGGCAAACAACGCAAATAGCGAATATGCGTTTCCGTCCACTTGTCGGTTTTTGATCACACATCAAAGGAATCAAATACGGCAAATATTTGCGTCGGCCGTCCACACTTGGTTCTGTTCAGAAGCGCGCGTGCGGCTGTCCTGTTCAGACGTGTTCAGTTTTTTATACGTAAACATACTAAAATGGATTGGACAAACGAAACCATATTGCGATTTTTGGAATTATACCACATGCATCCTAGTGTTTGGGACCCCAAAAATGCCTCTCATAAAAACAAAAACCGAACACGTTGCATTAATCGATATTCAAAATTACTTAGGAGAACCCTGCACAATAAAAAAACAGGTGTTGGCTAGCCGCATTCAGATAAATATAATAAGCTGCTGCCACTGACACGTCCATCACTGTTGCATTCAATTTGTTTGTGAACAAGCAAATATGGTGAATATTTGCGTTGTTTGCCCGTATAGGCGATGTGTGGATGGCTTGTTTGACGCCAAGCGATGTGCCAGATTATTTGGGCAAACACAACGATATCGCCACACGAACACGATACGCCAAGTGAAGTGCCGCCATAAAGCGTACAGCGCGCGTAAACAAACAAATTCTCTTATTTTTATGGTTTTAAGTATTTCAAGAAATAGCGCTTGATGTTCATCTGTTATTATGTGACGATAAGGTCATTTTATAATCACCATACAGAAAATCTAGCATTCGTACATATTTTAAGTCGTAATATTTTGTTTATTGATTTGTGATTGACTAAGACTAGAGTCTTTGATATTCTTATTATAGCTGGCAACATTTGTAATCGATATGACTATCTGATGTCTATAAGGCGATGTTAAAATTGAGTTAATATCTAACTAATATTAACTTTACTCACAGGGTGAAAGAAATAGTATAATTATTAATAATATAAGCACATCAAAAAGAGACATTGTTTTAGGATAATAACATAATATTTTGTTCAGGCACTCGGTACATCATCAGGGACCTTCTTCTCGGCATTGTTTTTTGTCTTTGTTTCTTTTGGGCATTCTTCTTTTTACTGCATAATTCCTTATAAATGAAATAAAAACAGATACCTACTGAGGAATTGTTATTATGTTGGTTTAAGTCAATGCTCATATAAAGAAGATCGCGAGAGCAGATTAATTAATCTAACTCAACCGGCTGCAAAAGTCTTAGTGCAATGTTCACCTCCACAATCACTGTTTTTAGTCGAAGTTGAATCTATTATCTTAAATCTCAAAACAGATAGTGCCTCTGGTCTTGATGGCATAACAAATAGACTGCTGAAAGCGGTGAAGAACCATATAGTTAAGCCTTTAACGGCTATGTGTAATTTAAATCTTTCTGAAGGAATATTTCCGGACCAATGGAAAATTGCCGCTGTTAGCTGGAGAAACTAGTAAACAAACGCCTTGCTAAATTTATGGAAAGCAATAAATTTATCTCTGATCGACAGTTTGGATTCAGACAAAACAGATCTACAGAGGGTGCAGTGTCGTTGCTAACTGGTATAATCACGGAAAACCTTGATAAAAAGAGAGCTTGCATAGGAGCATTCCATGATCTTGCAAAGGCATTCGACACGGTTTCAACGGACATACTCATCGGAAAGCTGGAAAAATGGATATACGTGGGATTACGCTTAATTGGTTCTGGAGGTACTTAACAGGACGTAGTCAGTGTGTTAAGATCGAGGAATACAAAAGTACATGCAAACCAGTGGAATATGGCGTGCCCCAGGGCAGCATACTCGGCCCCACTCTCTTTATTCTTGATGTAATGGCTCGATTGAGCCATAGTATTTCTAACGCACGTCTGAGTGCTGGCTCAATTGAGCCATAAATAAAATTAAAAAAGGGTGTCATATTTTGCCTCTATACTCCTTTGTTTGGTTTTTGTTAGTGACATGCCGCCACACGTGTGGAATCAACATGAACTAGGCTCCGTGATTCAAGTGTTCGTTTGTGGCGTCCTGAGAAATAAAAATAAAATATTGTCGTTTGAATCTTATGGTTGTTTTAGCGCGTATATTGAAATCGGACTTGACGATTTATTATCGTGTTGATAGTATTATGAGCTGATTTCTATTATAACGTGTTTTTTTAAGCTTATGTTATGCTTTATTATAATAAAATATGTGTTTTCCTTATATTTTTTGTTATTTTACTAGAAAAAAAATATGTTTTTTTTATAAAAAATTATATCTTTATTCTTACAGTATTTTAGTTATGGGGAAGGATGTTAATAGATTAAGGAACTAATGTAGAGTTACCAGTTATCATACTAAGGCTTAATTATGAATAGAACCGGACGGTGCTACGTTTTTAGTGGTGGGTAGCTAAAAAGACCCCCGTCTGTGTCGGTGGCTCAATTGAGCCACACTGACCGGGGCCGCGGCTAGACCGGCTCTCAACACAGACCAGAGGTTATGTTAATGACATAATGAGCTTTGAACTCAAGGATGCCGAGTCTGTTATACTGACGACACGGCCATCATATTTCATGACAATAATTGGCAACGAGTTACTCAACGGGTAGAAAAAGGAATAAAAGGAATCACGGCCTGGCAGCTACATTATTTGCTAACTCTGAATTTCCAAAAAAAACAAATTTCTCTGTTTCCACAATACATTAGCAACTTCTCCTTCCTTCAACAACATCAAGCTACACCTGTGCCGTCTACAAAATACGCAACATCAACAAGAATGTACATGCAGCTGCATTAACAGATCCCCCTCAATAAAGTACCTGGGTTTGATTGTAGACGAAAAGCTATCTTTTAACCCCTTGAGCACCGTAAAACCAGACACAATTGAAAATCAATTGTTTCGCGACCGCCGGCGGTCTTTTGATCCTTGACCTATTAAAGCACACATTGATGCAACTGCCAAGAGAGTCCGTAAACTGATTTACATTTTTAAGAATTTACAAACTGCTGCAGATATTAATCTGCTTAAAGTGGTTTATACTGCTCTGTCAGTCAATAATCACTTACTGCATTACTACATGGGGTGGTGCAACTTCTAGTAATATGATATTCCTGGAGCACAACGTTCCGTCCTTAAAGTCATATTTAAGAAACCTATTAGGTACCCCACAAACATATTATATAAGGAAAGTGGATTCCTTACAGTTCGTGGTCTTTTTGTGCTTAGAGTGGTGTTAGACCGATAGCGCTAGGTGTTGAGGTTTCAAAAATATTAAAATTGTTTGTATTTCACATATAGTTTCCAGACCTTTTGCCCAACCTAATATATTAGTTTGTGTCATCCTAGGTACTTGCATAGGTAGAAATTTAGGTATTTGTCGCTTCGATCAGTATTGGACGAAAAGAAAATTAGAGATGAAATTTTACTGTCATGATAATAACGAAGTAGTAACTGATGTACATAGGCAATTTGTGTCATTCATTACTGTCCACGAGAAACCTGATATTTAACCAGTACTTATCACGTCGCCCAACTAGCTCTGAAAGAATATTATAATAGGTTAAATAGGTGTTACGCGTTTTAGAGTACTGATATCTGTTGTTCAAAATATTTTGTGTCGAATTCATCCACGACATTTACAGATATTTCATTTTTTTATAACAAAACCCTGTAAAAGCCACAAAAGAAAGTGCAATTTATTAGAGTTTAAGTGTTTTTGATTATTATGGTGTATCAAAACACTATTCATAATTTGTGTTGTTTTTATCCACGAATTTTTATTATTTTAATAAAAACAGACTTCTAAGCTCGTGTAGGGCGAGCGCGGGGAAGAGCGCGGGCGCGGGCGGCGGCGCCGGCGCGCGGCAATTCGAAGCGAATCGAAGCGTCATGCTCGCGTCAGGCCATGCAGCGTCTCAAATCAATTCCCCGTCCAGGCCACGCATACGGCACGCCCCGTGCACGGCCCGGTCTAATATAATTAATCCCTCAATCTAAAATGGTATTGACCCTTATGCTACGGCCACACTATCGCGCTAGTGCGAAGATTCGCGTTGTCGCGACACGTCTAGCCAAACACTTCGTCATAATAACGCGATGCATCATCGCGTTATGCTACGGCCACACTATCGCGGTAAAGTTCTTGTTCCGTTGTCGGAAAAAACTTTATGTTCCGTTAGCGCGATAAAGCTTGGCCACATCATAAAAAACTTCGCGACGACGTAATTGTGAACTTTGTCGCGATAATGCATTTCAACTAGTGGTGAGTAATATATTCGAAACTATATATCGATATTTCATATCGGATTCCTAAACTATACCTAACATATATTTTAATATCGGTGATATCGGTGTCGGTCATTTCTACGGACTATTAAAAATTCATGCAATATATAGTTTTAGAACGCATCGAATCGATATCGGATTTTGATGCAATATAGGTACTTAAAAGTTTCTTTTCAATAAATTTAGATGACTCAGTCAGTTTACCTTGTTCTAAGTGAGTGAGTGCCTATTAATTAAGTGATAAGGAATTAGTTAAGCAAGTTGATTTTTTCTAAAATAAATTTATGTACGTCTAATAAATTTATTCATTAAACTTTTGCAAGCACATTAGTTTGTTAAAAACTACCGATCAATGATAATTCAATAAACATCAGCGATACGGTACAATATTCTTGAATCGGATCAAGTACAATATATATTAGTGATGTCAACGCACACCGCATTCCTGACGCGATACTTAGTGTTTTCGAAAATATATAGTTTCAGCTATGCTATTCTCTAAGCGACACATAGACGCTGCGCGCATGACTGCAATATGAAAGAGACAGAGTCATTTCTCAGCGCTGCGGCAGCCGCTGCTACCAAGGCTTTAACTTAGAGAATCGCACTGCAGAACGCATCGATACCGGATTTGAATAGAATAGAATAGAATAAATCTTTATTGCATTACTGTTACATTTTTGTTCGATATTGATGCAATAATTATACGACGACATTTTTGTACGATATTGATGCAATAATTATACTTTTCAGTAACTTTATACGATTTGTATCGCCCACTCCTAATTTCAACGGAATAAATGAAAGAAGCGGTTGCGCTTACATGTCGGCAAATAATTATTCACCGCATCTTTATTTTTTGAACAAAATAAATAAAAGGGTGAAAATAAATAAATAAAAGGCGACGGTGGATGTTATCTATCTATACACAAAAATCGGACAAAGTTATTACTTTTATACTGTATAACTTTGCTTAAGTTTGCTAGTTTTGAATACTAGTTTAATTGGATTATTTGATTATTTACGTTAAAAAACGCTCAAATAAACTTTCTTAAATAATATTTATAATACAATATTATCTTACAAATAAAAACTTTTTAAAACTTGTTTTTAAATTGGAAATAGGAAGGTTATAATTTCTTACTAATAAACTTGGAATAGTGTCGGAATAACTATTCCCTAGTTATATTATGTATTCTGTGGATTGGTCTGTGGTTTTATTTGTTTTGCCGGTTCTTTGACACTCAGGGGTTCGTGATAATTTGCTTTTGTTCATTTTAAAATTATACTGTTCAAGTGCCGCAAACATGCAGATCACAGCACAGCGCGGAATACGAAATTGACCCAGCATAATGTGGCTGTATTGTCAAAATAAATACAGCATCTAAATCTTATTTTATTACCGACACATATTTGTAAATAAATTAAAATAAAAACACATATGTAAATAAAATTGTGTTTAATAGCATTGTAATTTAAAATTAAACACACTTAGTTACTCTGTTGGTGGACAGATCGACCCATCACCTACAAATGCTCTCACTGCGGCCAAGACACCTTTAGCCGTCGGATATCTGATCAGTCTTGTGAGCCTGCTTGACTGGCAGGGAGAAAATCCTTCTTTATACCTTATTCCTTCCATTTTCTGCTTGTTACCATAAGTCGACCGGTACAAGCATCGTTATTTATTTAGATGTGTATTTATTGACTTATGGTTGGGGCTAAGGCTGTTAGGGCGCTAGGGCTCTAGGGCACTAGGGTTGCCAAGTAGGATTTAGTTCTACCCTTTCCAACGCATGTAAAGAGTGCTGGGTGAAAACTTAGCTCCCTTTATAATTACCACTTAATTCGTCGGAGAATTCATTATTAAAAAGTTTAATTCAGTATACATGTCCCAACTCGGGCCACCGACCACCGTCTCCAGAGAATGACAGCCTGATCTGGTACACCGACGGATCCAAAATGGAGTAGAGTACTGGAGCAGGTATCTTTAGCAATGACTTTAAGCACAGTCAGAGTATAGGAAAGTTCGCTTCTGTTTTTCAGGCTGAATCTTTCGCAATTCTCCTGTGCGTTATAAAGAATCTAGAACTCGCTCCCAAGAAGCGTAACATATATATCCTGAGCGACAGCCAAGCCGCGCCCAAGTCACTTATATCACATCGAATCTACTCCAGCCTCGAACTTGAAACCACGAAAGCCTTAAACAAGCTAGGTAGGCATAACAGGGTGAGGTTGATCTGGGTACGTTGATTTTAACGTACCACATGGGAATCCAAGGCATGAAATGGCAGATGCCCTTGCTAGGGAGGGCTCAGGGACCCAATTGGTCCTGAGCCGTTTGTGGCACTAGCATCGAGTACCATCAACAAAGGTTTCAAGGACCACATCCAAAACGGACATATAACCGAATGGAAAGAGCTACCCGGCATAAGACACTCAAAATCCTTCATAGGCGAAGGCGCCCTAGGACGAAGTAAGATCATATGCGGAGGGGAGATAGCAGAAGGCAGGCCCGATTAATCACCGGTGCCCTGACTGGGCACTGTGCCATAAAACAAATGCTCCTCAAAATGCAACTAGCAACAGACAACCTGTGCAGGGTATGTGGAGGGGAACGGAGTCCATGCAGCACCTACTGTGTGACTGCAACTCTTTTGCCAGGAAAAGAATGAATCTTCTGGGAGCGGCCTACCCGAAACCAGAAGATTTTAGGCTTTTGCCCTCAAGGACATTGCCAAGCTTATGGCAATTATCTTCACTGAGGAGGCAGAGTGATAGGACGGGGTTGCTCAAATAGGCGATTTGACGGCCGGGTGGTTTAGTGATCAGCGACAAATGTTTGTGTGGGGTGAGCACGAGCATTTTGTGAGCGAGCCATGGATGATTATTAGTATTTATGTATGTTTGTGTATCCGTTATTCAGTCACCATAGTTCGGGTTATGCTTAGTTTGGGACTGAATGATTGGTGTGATAGTTGTATTTTTTTTTGTGATTTGGGTCTTGGGGGTAACATAAAACCGGTTCTTATTCGTAATATTTTATTACTTCTAATACTTTATCGTTACTCCAATCCATAATGATCGAAACAGAATAATTTCGATAGTCGTATTTGCAACACGTTCACAGAGTTAACACCTCTAGTTGTCTCGCAGTCAACTCCTCTTAGGTCAACTAAAGTGTGCGAATAAAGTGTAGCTGCACGAACTTTATCGCGACAAAATTCTTTGACGAGCGGCAATTTACCGACAGGAGCGCGTTAACCCAATGATGCATCGCGCTAAGATGAAGTGTTTGGCCAGACGTGTTGCGACAAAGCGAATCTTCGCGCTAGTGCGATAGTGTGGCCGTAGCATTAACGCGCCGCTGTCGGTTAATTGCCGCACATCAAAGGATTTTTCGCGATAAATTTCGTGCGGTTATACTTCTTTCGCACACTTTAGTTGACTGCGAGACAACTAGAGGCGTGAACGTGTTGCAAATACGACTATCGAAATTATTCGGATTTAGATTCGATAAAGTATTAGAAGTAATACAATATTACGAATTAGTACCGGTTTTATGGAACCCCCAAGACCCAAATCACAAAAAAAAATCACAACTGTCACACCAATCATTCAGCCCCAAACTAAGCATAGCCCGAACTATGGTGACGGATGAACAAACATACATAAATACTAATAAACATCCATGCCTCAGTCACACATGCTCGTGCTCACCACACAAGCATTTGACGCTGACCGCTAGACCACCCGGCCATCAAACCGCCTTTTAAATATTAACTTTTTAATATTTTATTATTTTAATAAAATAAAAATTAAAGCAAATGAATTCTCCGAAGAATTAAGTGGTAATAATAATTTTAAAATGAACAAAAGTTAATTATCACGAACACCTGAAGTATCAAAGTGACGGCAAATCAAATAAAACCATAGACCAATCCACAGAATACATAAAATGACTAGGGAATAGTTATTCCAACTCTATTCCAAGTTTATTAGGAAGAAATTATAACCTTCCTATTCCAAATTTAAAAACAAATTTTAAAAAGTTTTTATTTGTAAGATAATAATATATTATAAATATTATATAAGTAAGTTTATTTGAGCGTTTTTAACGCAAATAATCAAATATATTACAATTAAACTTGTATTAAAAACAAGCAAACTTAAGCAAAGTTAAACAATATAAAAGTACTAACTTTGTACGATTTTTGTGTATAGATAGATAACATACACCATCGTCTTTTATTTTCACCCTTGTATTTATTTTGTTCAAATATTATAGATGCAGTAAATAATTATTTGCCGACATGTAATAAAGCGCAACCGCCTCTTCCAATTTTTCCGTTGAAATTAGAAGTGGGCGATACAAATCGTATATAGTTACTGAAACGTATAATTATTGCATCAATTTCGTCAAATCCGATATCGATGCGTTCTGAATCTATATATTTTGGAAAACACTATATCGCGTCAGGAATGCGGTGTGCGTTGAGATCACTATATTGTACGTGATCCGATTAAAGAATATTGTACCGTAACGCTTATATTTATTGAAATTATCATTGATCGGTAGTTTTTAGCAAAAAACTGTGCTTGTAAATGTTTAATGAAATAAAATTATTATAGGTACCTACTTACCTATATTTTATTTTAGAAAAATTTAACTTACTTAACTAAATCCTTATCACTTAATTAATAGGCACTCACTCACTTAGTACGTGGGTAAACTGACTGAGTCGTCTAAATCTATTGAAAATAAACTTATAAGTACTTATTAGATTAAAATCCGATATCGATTCGATGCGTTCTGAAACTAAATAGTGGAAAAAACACGATATTGCATGAATTTTTAATAGTCCGTAGATATGGTCGATACCGATATTAAAATATAATTAAGTATGTACCATAGTTTAATAATCCCATATCAAATATCGATATATGGTTTTGAATATATTACCCACCACAGGTAGTTGAATTGCATTATCGAGACAAAGTTCAAGATTATCGCGACGTAGCGAAGTTTTTTTTGATGTGGCTAAGCTTTATCGCGACAACGGCACACGAAGTTTTTATCGCGAAAACGGAACCAGTATTTTCGCCGTCTAGTGTGGCCGTAGCATTAGAGGTAGGTACACATTCGTTAATTACGTAGCGGAGATAAATAAGAGTCAATCAATACTTAATATGATAGGTATGTAATTTATATGAAAGAAATCGTACCGTGTGAGTGTGTGAGTGCGTATGCCCCACGCCCGCTGTCGCCTGCCCGCGTCCGCCCGCTTAGACCGCAACAATTGCTTTTGTGTTTTATTAATTTAAATCACGGACTTTTCTGGTCCGTGATTTAAATAATGTGCATGAAAATGACACAAATTTACAAAGTCGATTTTTCATGCATTTATGATATTGAATATGTGAACTCTAATCATTGTAATATTTTTTTAATGTGGTTGTAGCTTGAAAAAACAAAATAATAAAAAATCTTAAAATTGCGTTGCTTAATTTGGCACAAAATTATTTGGCATATGAAAGTGATCTGAGATAGGAAATAGTTATTTTATCAATTGTAATTTTTTTATTTGCACTTATTTTACATACTGACCCTAAGTTAGTTTGCACTGGACGAAGATGACACAAACTGTGTTTGCACACTCCGCAGGCTATCATAGATATGATACCATAACTATTTTAAACTTTAAATTAATTTTACCACTTCTGCTTTGAATAAAAAGAATCATCAATAATAAGCTTCGTAAGTACGACTGTATCGACAAGCAAGAAAAAAAGTAACTTTAAAAGTAATTTTTAAAACTTATGACCCCAAAATAGCCTAGCGCTATCGGTCTATGTTGCAGACTCACTGCTCCATCATCAAATCAGTTGACTATAAAGAAATGCTCAATAAACGTGTTATCAAGATGCATATCCCCTCAATTAAAAGTGACTTCGCAAGAAAGTACAGCAAATTCCTTCATCCAATTATTTACAATAAGATCCAAACGCACTGATATTAAAAATAGCGCACCACACGAGATAAAGGAAATAGTCTCTAAATGGATTAGTACACTTTCTTACGACGACCTACAAAAGCTATTAAGAGCACAACACACACACACACACACACACCCACACACACACACACACCCCCACACACACGCACCCCCACACACACACACACACACACACACACACACACACACACGCTCACACACACAAAAACATTCACACACACACACACACACACACACACACACAAACGCGCGCATACACATCACTAATTTTAATTGTACTGTTGTCTGACGAAAGTCGCAAAAACAGACTCTGACAACTTGTGACAATAGATTGTCTACCAGACAGGCCTAGCCTTGGTGGAGATCTCTGTAACTAGATTAAATTAGAAGCGTTAGTCGATACAACCTTAGCATGTATAAACTTCATTTGTAATTTGAAAACACTTTGTCTTTGTATGTTATTGTCGTTAAATAAACTTATTTTATTTATTTCTCTATGCCAGCTTCTGAACAGTCGGTTACACAGAAAGTTTTGATTACAGCACCGTTGCGGCAACAAGCAGGCGGACCCATGTTTTGTCATCTAATACAAGCAGAGCGGAGATATTACTGGCTCCGAACATCGCTTATTGTACAAAACTTCCTTCATATGTGGACGGTGATTCGAGTAATTTAAAGTTTCGATCCGAATGAAAATAGTTTAGGTACCGTCTCGTCATTGGGATACTTTTTTTTGACAGCACGCTTGTGTGATAACCTTTAATGTTGTAATATTATAAATCAGTCTTGCCGTATACTCAATGCCACATCAGTGACATAAAAAAAGTTTACGTTATCGTTTATAAAAGAAACCATGAAGTATTTAAAACTGTCGATATCAATTAGCCTAGCGATGTTTAACTATTAAGCCTCGGCCTTCTTTTGTAGACGCAGCATTTGAAGAGATTGGGCAGATAATAATTGATCTCTTTGGTAATTATAATGCCGAGTTGTGCATCGAAAAATATGAAAAACTTTGTCTCGCCTAAAAATGTTATCCATTACCTCTGGATATAGAACCAAGAATTCTGCATCTCAACCGCCGAAGCATTGATCATCACCAACCTATAAACGTCTCACTGCTGGTCACAGACCTTTTCATAAAGATAGCATCACATGGAGACATTGGTCCATGTGATAACCCCCCACGCTGGCCCAATGCGAGTGAGTGGGTTTTAACGACTACCATCTTACGACACAACCGGGCTCAATGGCTTTACGTGCCTTCCGAAGCACGGAAGAGCTGTTGATGTTTTTAATTTGCTCACCCGTCTAGTGACTCAGCATTGAGTAAGTGGCTTAACTGCCAAGATCGAAGAACGAACGCCTTTACCGTTGCGTTATCGAGCTCCTCGGTAGTAAAAAATATTAATATAAAACCAAAATAAGAAATATTAACTTTGATTTCGTAAAATCGATAATGTTCCACAAAACAAAAGCCACGTAATAAATAAGGAAAAGTTAATAACAGCGCCGCAAATTCGGAGTTAAATCACTGCGCCGACATAACTCCGTCGTACCTGCCAAAAGTTTCTGCTGTTACATTGTTCCAATTTTTTCGGAATCGAATGAAAGTTAATAAATTACTGAATATTTAATGACGGCATTGTTTCGCAGTGCGAAGTGATCTTTTTATGGATTGTCAATTAAGATTTTGATCTTCGGTAGCCTAACGTATAGATGCTCGGTTTGGATTCGAGTAATCATGATTCAAACCTTTTAACTCCGTAAACTACTGACGTGAACCCTTTTTTAGTATAATCTTACTAGATTTCCAAATGAGTTAACGGGACTATTATTATCTATATATAAATACCGCTTCAACTAAAAAAAATCTCTATTACTTACATGCCGATAAAAAAATTAGCGCGACAGTGATTTTATTATTAATACGTCATCTCACTAACAATCCAGTTGCATAAGTTTCCGTTCGGCTCAAGAGATCAGTCTCGGTACCAACGGCTTAGTAAGCTAAGCCGTCGCGTCGGTCTCACTTGCAATATTCATATAGATGGCAGATGTATTACCTTGTGCTTAATTATCAATGGTTGAGGATTCCGTGTAAAGCGCTTTTACCTTCGGCCTTGTCGTCACTTACTATCAGGTCTTTGTATTTCTCTTGTTCAATTAAATGAAAAATCCCAGGTCCACGATTCTGAATTTGAAAACTTTTTATTTTTTAGCTATTGCTCCCCGCCTCTTTGCAGGACTTTTTTTGCTTTAAGTTTCTTTTTTTTTCTTTTCTGTTGGGGTTAATAAACATGAGTTTTAATTTCTTTTTACATATCTTTATTTTTTCTAGTTATTTATACAATATAGTTTTCTTATTTATATTACATTAGTTTCTCTTGTTGCATTTCTACTCTTACCAATAAGGAGTGTCTGTTCAAAAGGAGATAAATCCACTTTCCGTTTTTTTGTTTTTTTTTGGTATTATTGCTCTCTGTGTTCGAATACACAACCTAGTGCTTAAAATTGGCTTCAAAAGGCGTTATTTCCAGTAGAAAAACGAGTTTCAAACTCACAGTTTCAATCAAAGGGAGACATTTCCATAGAATATTAACAGAATAATAACACAATACATTATTTTAAAAAAATGGAGTTATATTTCATACAAAATGACCACCGTGCCAAAAAGTTCTGTACAAAAGGAGATATTTTATTTTGTTTAAATTATTATCTTTTTAATCGATTTGTGATGTCAAACAAGGCATAAACTTTTGTGGTAACTCAGTAAATAGTCAATCCACCTTTATAATACAAAAAATGCCTCAGAACTATGTATAATATTAATACTCGTAATTGATGACCATTAAGGAATATTTTTAAAGATTTTAAATATCTAACTCTAATGTGTATTTATACACTATAAATTTGTGTATTTATAAGGGAAAGTAGAAATCATTTTTGTCCCAAAAATCAATCCAAAAAGAATATACGCTCTCAATATTATGCTTATGATGTTTGTAGCATTCAACATTATGGTAAATATGTATGGCAAAGCAAAAGTACTGTGATTATGGTGATAAATATATTTTATCATTTACCGGATCATATCAAATCTACTGAAAACCCTTAATTTTAAAGAACCATAAAGAAACGTTGTTTCTTTTTATCTTTAATCTGTCAAAGATATCAATTTTAAAAGAGGGAAAAGAGATTAATCTTGTTCAAAAGGAGATATTTACAAAGCGTCCTGAACAAAAAGAGTTATAATCTAAAATTCTGATCATCATCAGCCTATAAACGTCCCACTGCTGGGCACAGGCCTCCCACGTGAACAATAGCACGTGGGGATATTGGGCCATAACCCACCACGCTGGCCCAATGCGGGTTGGTGGGTTAAATTCTGATCAAAAGGTGATATTTGTAAACTTAAATATTTTTTTAAAAATACCGTAATCAATAAAAAAAAATTTTTTCACTTACTTCTGAATTATGGTGGTAATACCTACCTATCACTTTTAAAATTAAAAACCTACGAGTTAAACTCAGCATGATATCAGTTTTTTGTGTTTTCTGAAAATTCCTTTAAGGTGGAATTATCTCCTTTTGAACAGACGCTCCTTTACTATAATATTTATGTACTTTTATTATATTTTTTGCACTTTATTTCTTCTCTTTTATTATTTTTACTTTAGAGCTTAAGGATCTCATTTTTTTTTATTTTTTTTTTATTTTACTTTCTTTTTCCTTTTGAATATCTCTTCATTATTTTGTCTTTTTTCTTTTATGCAATATTTCTTAATTTATTACAAAACATTTCTTTCTCTATTAATTTTCATTCCATTTCTTATATACTAGTACATTGTATCTTATTATATATTTCCTTCCTCTCTTATATAACAATCAATTTCTTATATGCTAATACATTTCCGTTTCCTTATTACTACACATTATCTTTATTATTTAAATTTTGCATTCACAATGCTATACAGGGCGTCCCACGGACATGCCACATGGAGGGAAAGTACCTTGAATATTGTAGATGGAACATTTTACTGAAAAAAGACATTATTTGTATTTAAAAAACAATTTAAACTGCATTTATAGATATTTAAATAATTACATGGTTGAACCGGGAATCGAACCCGTTATATATATTTTTTTTTTATATGAGAAGGAGGCAAACGAGCAGGCGGGTCACCTGATGGAAAGCAATCACCGCCGCCCATGGACACCCGCAAAACCAGAGGAGTCGCAGATGCGTTGCCGACCTTTAAGAAAGGAATAGGGTTAGGGGAAGGAATAGGAATTGTGAGGAGGGGTGGGAGGGGAAGGGGCCTCCGGAACTCTCACTGGCCGGACGAAACACAACAGCACCAAGTGCCATTATTTCACGCCGGATATTCGTGAGAGGGTGGTATTACGCCGGGCGAGCCGGCCCAATGCGTGCTGCAACGCAGCGTGACTCTACCACTCTACAAAAATATGAGAAAAATAATCAGCTGTAGCCTGTAGCTTCATCATACCGATCGAAAGACTTCATCATAAGGATTATTTTTTGCTAAATAACATAAGTAAGTAAGTAAGTAAGTAACATATTTATTCAGCTACAACATTATTAAAAAAATTACAGACATGAAGAAAAAATAAAAAGTAAAATGACAGTAAAAATAAGAATAAAAATAACAATTAAAACTATAAAGTTTGGCCGAAAAGGCTAACCAGCTCAGCTATTGTTGCAGCTACGTTGTAGCAGCCACAACGCTGATTTTCAGCTGGGCCTTGAAATAGGGGCGACGTCATTAGTTACTGTTCTGAGCGTCAGTCACAAAAAGAAAATATCATATTAAAATTAGAAACGAAAACATAGTGTCACAAATAAAAGGAAGACCATGTATTTTAACTTTAATTTTAAATTATTTATTTCTAGTACCAATCATTGTATGTATCCGTTATCTATATAGCATTGTGAATGCAAAATTTCAATAATAAAGATATTTATAAGCAATTACGTCTTTATCGATTGTTAAATACTTGCAATAGTATTTCTTTCGAATGTGAGGGTAAACTTCACAGTGACGTAATACCGCTGGCTTGCAGCGTAATCAAACTACTAGGAAAAATTTAACGAGTCTTCTGGGGTCTCGGTAGCTTAGCGGTTAGAGCAGTGGACCGGTAATTCAAAGGTCGTGGGTTCGAATCCCACTCGAGCGTCCTGAGACTGGTTGATTTTTTTCTAGTAATCATTTTATCCGTTATATACATTATCTTTCACTTTTATTTTATTTAACATATTTTTTTATGTTATAAGACATTCACTTACTTACTAGTACATTTAATTTCCTTTTCTTATACTATTATATTCTCTTTGACCTCAAAATGTAGTTGTTTTCAGGCCGTCCTGTCCGGCTCCGAAGGAACAAAAATTGTACTGGAAAGTACACTACAAGATTGACCTTTTGCTCCACTGTGTGCACTATGTATGTATATGTATGTATGTATTCGGGTAATTAAAATAAAACTACCGTTTGTACTAAAAAACAAAGAGAGATTTATTGAACTCGAGATTTGATCTTATAGTTTTCAGCAAAAACTTTGATAGCGCGATGTAGAAGCGTACAACGCCATCTATTGACAATTTTCGGAACTAATTTTACTATGAACAATTTTGACTATGAACTTTTATTAAGGAACATTAACAACTGTGAAACAACAAATTATTTACTAATTTTGTTATGTTTATTAACATATTATTTATATATATATATTCACAAACACCTTATCTAAATTCCTTTTTCCTATTTAACTTTACATTTCTTTAGATTTCATAATTGCATTTATTTTTTACCTTTTCTTTACTCATTGTAATTAGTACATTTAAATGAATGGGTATTTAGGAATATTTGCTCACCAGTAAAATCTGTATCCACATTTATTTTAATGCCCGTAGATTTTTATTTATTATACTTTCCCATACAAAATCTGTTTTTTTTATTAACAAAATAAGACATTGTTTAGTAGAGCTTACTTAAGTAATGTGTTTTTCTTCAGCGTCACTTTTTTTTTCTTTTGCTCCTGTCCCGGTTTGGAATTCCAAAATTATGGTAAGCCTAACGATAACAAAGTCGTCGATGAGTCAAAAGCAGTTAGTAAGTATGTTAAATCTAATGAATAAATTAATAGTGATAGAGCAGCAGTGAAAAGAAAGGAAATCCGAAACAAAGCGCTTCAAATGGGATTGATTACACACAAAAGAATGAATTACATTATAATTTACCATTTGAACAACATCTAATTTTGATGCAGTCTGCTGTTAAAAACTAAAGGGCATGAGGCATTTTGTTCGGAACTTTGACCCACGGTGTACACAAACAAAATAGGGCAGGCTATGCAAATAATTGTCGCTAAAACACAATAATATAGGTCGCATGCTTGCAAACCGTGGGAGAATTGAGAAAAAAATAAAATAAAAAACAACTACTACATTTTGATTTTTATGATACTTTGGATAATTTTAGCCTTTTAGTTATAATGCAGTGTAACTAAACGATTGAAAGGAAAATAAAAATAAACATTCAACAAAAAACATAATTCATTCTGCTTGACAAAATCAATTGTAAGATCATCTAAAAATCATCATCATTGTATTCCCACAGAATATCGTAGGAATATTTTAACATGCAATCCTGCGCTGTAGGCTTATTAGCTTATACCGCAGGATGGCATATCAAACTAGAACTAATACTTTCGTGTTTCATTATCGGTATGACAAAAAACATTTATTGGTCAATATATTTTTTCTCCCGGTGATTTTAACCCCTCAGTCTTGGATTTTTTTTGACAGTTTTTTGACACTAACTAGTCTGTAAGTCTATGAAAACACGGTACAAAGTCAAGTGTGTTTTTGTAGGTGCTTTATTATTTTATTTCATTAATTTATTAATTTATGAATAAAACTATTTCATTTAATACATATTTGGTTTTTTTACGCATTTTTTTGTGATCTGGGTCAAATATGCCCAATGACCTCTTAAAACATAAAGCCAATAACAGATTTAACTAAATTTAGAATTAAAGTTTCAATGACAAATCAGACAAAGCTAAAAAGTAGATACACATCATTAAATAAAATGAGGTGTTGCATCGATAATCCTAAGCACACCCATTCGCTCAATGAAAGCGTTGTTTTTACTAAGCGGCTGAATATCAGTGTTATATCGTATCACACGTTTTGCGATACTCGTTGGATTTGCTTAAGACCCCCGCACGTCTGACGGCTGTTAATATTTTTACACGAAGCAAGATATATGAGGCGTGCGTGCGCCGAGTGATGCAGAGATCCTGTTGCGATTTGAAAAAGTAATAAGCACGCTGCTTTCAGGAATTTGTTTTGAACGGAGCGACACTTCATGAATTTTCGTTGGGTGATAAAATGTGTTTGATGCTGAAACCGCCATAGATATAATGAAAACCGTAAAAAATATATTTATACGTTTTCCGTTTTTATATGAAAGCTGTGAAAGACTGTGCTTTTTTATATCAGCTTATTTGTCAATTTAAACATCATTATCTTTGTGATATCCCATGTTTTCATATTTAAAAAAACCGGCCAAGTGCGAGTTGGACTCGCCCATGAAGGGTTCCGTAGCAGCAAGTAACATCATATAAAAGTTCTTGTAGTTCGTTGTAACTTTGATCGATGTTTTAATAATAGTGTACTTTTTTAATTAATTAATTTATGACGTATTACTAAAAACTACTCACTAGATCTCGTTCAAACCAATTTTCGGTGGAAGTTTGCATGGTAATGTACATCATATATTTTTTTTAGTTTTATCATTCTCTTATTTTAGATGTTACATGGGCACACATTTTACCACTTTGGAAGTGTCTCTCGCGCAAACTATTCAGTTTAGAAAAAAATATATTAGAAACCTCAATATCATTTTTGAAGACCTATTCATAGATACTCCACACGTATGGGTTTGAGTTTCAGTTCTAAGTATGGGGAGCCCCCAAAATTTATTGTTTTTTTTCTATGTTTGTGTGAAAATCTTAATTCGGTTCACAGAATACATCTACTTACTAAGTTTCAACAGTATAGTTCTTATAGTTTCGGAAAAAAGTGGCTGTGACATACGGACGGACAGACAGACAGACATGACGAATCTATAAGGGTTCTGTTTTTTGCCATTTGGCTACAGAGCTCTAAAAAACTAATTGCCACAAATGTATGCTCGCGCATCACTTCACAATAGTTGCACTAATTTGACAAGTTATTTCTTTTTTTGTTATGATTGTAATTGCCAGGACAAGGTTTGGAAGCAAAAATAAATATGTTCAAATTCGTCACGAGATAAGGGAAGAGCCGCTACTGTACAATAAAATTAATAAAATATTATACAAGCCGGTTGTGTTTACTATTGATATATTATGTTTATAAAAAATTACTTAGTTCGTCGTGTTGTTGTCAATGGGTTCCTCCCACTGTTTTTACAATCGGCCAAAAAGCGACACTTAGTCGCAATTTCCATACGAATTGTTCACAACACAAACCCACATCAGCAAACTTCCCAAATTTCCAAGTCATCTCCAAGATGACAGTGCACATTCCGCGAACTCCTAATCTGTGCCAAACAAAATTCTTCTCAAGTTTACTTAGCGCTGAAGATATAATAAATTTCCTTTTACGCAGATGTTCCTTGGCGGTTATTGGATCCCTTTTTGGTATAATGTGGGAGCTTTTATTTTCACATATTGGCCAACTAACGTGGCATATGGTGTGAAACGTAATCGCTTTGCTGAAGGAGCGGGGCGTTACTGGAACTTAATAATGAAATATCGTGTGTGCAATGTGCGAGAGTGACATTGTATGCTATGAAAAATATTTCAGTTCATTTAAGTCGTTTCAAGTTATACCTTTTGTTGATAAGTCGATTTTTTTGCAACTTCATCAGTGCCTATATAGATCTTACATTAACCTGCCTAGTCGCCTGGCTTCAGTTCAAAGCAGACGAGGGTCCGTCCTCCATCCCAAGGCTGTACTAAGCAAATCTTAGGGCCATGTAGGGACCCACTCCGATATGTGAAAACCACACTTTCGTAATGGCAAACTGTATCCATATAATAGCAATATTTAAGCTACGTTCTTAATATTATTCGAAAATTAAATATTACTTTTGTTCACAAAAATAGGTCTTATTTTTTTTTATTTTGATACCTGCAATGTGGAGCCACTGACACTCATACTATCTACCCGTGTCGAGAGTCAGGCAGGGGACATCTTTATAAGTTTATAGTTTATACTTTGTAATTGACTATTATAATAATAGTCAAAAACCAACTTATAGACGAGAGTGAAAAAATATACATATTATATTATTTTTTCTCAGATATTTTTTCTCTTTTATCTACAAGTTGGTTTCTACTATTAATATTAATTTTGTCCGTCAAAACAGATCACCATAACTACACGGTATACGCGGTATTTTAAATTCACTGTGTGCGTTGTACGATGCAGTTCTAGTGATCTATTTAGGCGGATAAAATGTAGTTATATGACTGTTCTTTGTCTGCGATCGAAATAGTAGGCGGTTGCTAGTGCCAACATAATATAAGGAGTCGTACGAATTAATTTAATGGAGACAGACAAAATCATTTCGCAAATAAATTACACCACACAAAGATTTACACTCATATTTATCTATAGAACCGCCGATCTCTCTTCCTTTGTCTCCATTTTATGGCCATCGAATCTCAGCGGTCAGACAATAAACCGGGCCATTTTAATTAGACCAACGAATTTCACGAAAGAATGACGCCCATAACATTCTCGGGCACCGTAATCTCTATAATGGCTGTTACAAAGATTAATAGAAAGGCCGGACAGATCATTGGATCGTATTAAGTAGTCCCGCGACTATACGTAGCCGTTTGTAGTTGAGTTAACAGTCGTACACAATTAGGCCACGGTTTGCACACTCGGAACGGTGTGGGGTCGCTGGCGATAATCAGATCGGGAACGATGCGGAATCTTGTATTTCCTGTTCGGGTCAAATGTAATTTGATATGTCTGTTTACTATGGTGGCCCTACGCGATATCTAATAAGGTGGTACTTTATTTATCTTCGTGAATTTGTAAGCCCATGACAGTCAAAGCAAGTGTGGACAGGATCAAGAAAAGTGTTAATTTAATAACATTTTGTAAATTGAACATTGAGCGTAAGGCCAAAAGACACGCTGTCTTTAATATTTAAAAAAAAACACATCAGGCTTATTTCCTGGAGAAGTTGGCAGATACCACAGTTTTCCATTTGCTATATACCTACAATTCATACATGTTCGTCAGTTTGGGGCAATATTATGAAGATAAAAAAGTATTATAATATGAAAGTTGACACACATACTATGAATACTCAAACTTCGGCAGACTAAACTAAACTTCAGATGTGTAACAAAACACTTCAAAAATTAAACATTATCGTTTAGCTTTACCTAAAAAAGATAATTAGGAACGTTCTTAAAAAAAATATTCTTACATTTAAAACATCATTTTCATTAAGTTTCTTTTACACCCCAATGCGTCTGAACACAGCATTCAATTTGCATTCGTAACTTGAAAGTCTCACCGACGGTGATTTGCGGTTAAAATCTAATCACACGCCGCTTTTAATCGGACACAATCCGGCGTTTAATGAAAGCCAACCGAAACAATGGGTACACGCGAAATCCCCGCAAGTTGACAAATGTTTCCGTTTTAGCTGATGCAAAACATATTACGGGCGTAGCGCGAATAACAAAAGTGTATTTTCACCCGGAATACGATTTAAAATACTGGGCGCGAAATCTCCCCTTTCATTCCATTGCTGACAAAACGCTCCGCCCTGATAGCCTTTACCCTTTGAGGAGCGCCGGAATACATGGCGATGTACAACGCGCAACGGATTCTTTACATTCTCCAGTTGAAGTTTAGTTGGCAAATAATCCGGACCTTTTTGTGAAGCGGCGGAAATACCGCAATAAAGTTGCTACAAACCAGATACTGCATTTGCTGAGGTGCTATTTTGAAAATGTACGTGCAACGGCTGAAGCGCGCGAGTTCACTTAAAACTGGTTTTTTTATCTTTATTTATCCAAAATAATTTTATCTCATGCAACATGCAATACAAATATCCTTACTAGCTCTCATCATCATAATTAGCCCATGTTAGTCCACTGCTGGACATACTCCTCTCCTCTAGTAGCTGTTAACATAAAATGTTAATTGTAAGTTATTTTTGATCTACATACATTTTGAGTAAAAAACTAACTATTTAACACTCTAGTACTAAACCTTGCTACAAATAAATTATTTTTTATCTAAATAAATAAGATAAGATAATTTTTATTGCTGTATAAACTTAGCCTAGATACAAAAGACTTATGTTAAGTAATTGAGGTTAGTGTATTTAATAATATGTATTACGTAATACCTAAGCTAAGCAAACAATATTGCCTGTGTATTAGGTATTATCTGTAACAGAACGTTAGTGCTTATTCTACAATATAACATTTACACAATAATAATGACTAACTATTTCAAATGCGGAACTAGAAAGTATTCCAATAATATTATTTATTTCTACTTAATTAGCATTATTTTCCACATGGTCTTAAAAATTATGTTATTACTAATAATATGTTCTCTGTCTCATCATATGTTTTCCCTTTTAGCCAATCTTGTACAGTTTTTTTACATTGTAATTTGTTCAAGGGGTAAATACATAGAGAAAAGTTTATTCTGTTGTACAGAAAACTACTCAGATGACAAAAGAATCTGTGCGTGTTTGTTCTTCTGAATCGTTCAGTAGAACAGACAATATCTGCACGTCTTCGACTGGTTTCGAGCGCAGGGTTAAAGGGCATTAATGAGTGATTTTTAGTGATGGTTAGTAATATGAACAGCTGGCGTACAGATAGGACATCGCATTTAGTAAGGAGCTCTGCCGTCGGGAAGCGTATTGGTCGGAATGTGCTGACTTTTAGAACTGCTCTCTGTGCTCTTTCTAAGTTTATCATAATAGTTTTGTGTGCACCGCCCCATGATGTTATACAATATACAAATAATGACTGACAAAGTGTCAGATATACTGATTTTAGTAGACTACCGCATGCAACGTGTCGAAGATTTTTAAAGACGTAGATTAACTTTCTAACTCTAGATGTAAGGGCTTCAATATGTGATTTAAATTTCAAATACTTATCAATTATTATCCCCAGGTATTTAATATTGTCAGTGCTACTGAGCTTAGGGCAAGAGCAAGTGTCAGGCGTGTCCTTGCACAGATGTGCTGTTATTGAATGTGAATTTGGGATAGGTTGGAATAGTGAATTATAAGAAAAAGTCATATATTTTGTTTTATCTATGTTAAGTGTCAGTAAGTTTTTTCTAAGCCACTGAGTGACTGTATTAAATCCAGACTGTGCTAGTTCGTACGCCTCACTCCAAGTGTCCGCGCTAAAGAGCAGTGCTGTGTCGTCGGCGTAAGATATTATTTTTCCGCTTTTGGAAAGGGGAAGGAGGCATAAGTCGTTAATGTAAACGAGAAATAGCAAGGGTCCTATTATGCTCCCTTGAGGAACACCATATTCAACAGTCAGTTCATCACTCATACTGTCATCTATCTTAACACGTTGTGTCCGATTAGAGAGATAATCTTTGATAAGGTTATATGGGACACCCCTTATACCAAGTTCATGTAACTTCTCGAGAAGTATAGGTACCGAAATCGTGTCAAATGCTTTTGCCAGATCAAGGAATATGACTAAGCACTTTTTTTGTGAGTCTAGTCGCCTTACAATATAGTCAGCGAGCTGGTGTACTGCATCGTCAGTCGATCTGTCTGCTCTAAAACCGTATTGAGTAGCTGCTAAGAGTTTGTTATTTTCTAAGTATTTTACAAGTCTTTTATAAATGAGTCTTTCTAGTATCTTGGATATTGATGGCAGTATGGCTATGGGACGATAGTTATTCATACAGCTATTATCTCCATTTTTATAAATAGGGCGAATGAGGGCCTTCTTCAATACGTTAGGAAAGATTCCTTTCGCAAAGCACAAATTAAAAAGATATGTAAGCGGGGGAGTCAGTTTATCTTTAATTTTTTTTATGAATGCACAAGATATTTTATCAATTCCAGTAGCACAGTCATTTCTTAAAGTCATAATAATTTGTTCAATTTCGGTTTCGTCAGTGTCGAATAAAGCAAAAGAGTTTAAAACTGGTAATTTGGAAGGGGGTGTAATCGAGGAAAATGGCTGCATGTGACTGACTTTCGCCTTTGCAGCTAGGTTTTTTCCGATGTTGACAAAGAAATTGTTAACTCTGTTTAGTGAATGTGCAGGCGTAGCGGAATTTGCAATGAGTTTATGGGCAGGCGGTTTGGTTTTAGTTGTGTAGGTAATGTTTTTAATGACTTTCCATAATTTCTTCTTGTCGTGACCCGCATTTTGAATTTGATTCCTTTCATACTGTCGCTTTACCTGTTTTAACAAATTATTACAAAAATTCCGATATCTGTAATAGGTGATTTTATTAATTTCACTGTCAGGGTTTTTATTTAGAGTTCTGTGAAGTTTATCACGATGCTTAATGCAACGTAAAAGTCCGGGAGTTATCCATGGTTTCATGATTTTATAAAGGCGGGTTAGAAAAACAGTGCGTGTATTAGACTCAATAATTTTAGTTAAAGACGATACAAGGTATTCGGTTGATTTATTAACGTCATCCGAGTTGTAGATACTAGACAAGTCTAGGTTGTTTAGGTCATGTGTCACTGACTCATATTGAAGCGTCGTACGTTTTACTTTTGCGTAAGACTTATCATAGCGCTGTTGCAAACACAACAATAAGGAATTATGGTCTGTCAAAGTAGATGTTAGTATAAAAGTTTTTAAAGGGATGTTTGTCTTAGCTAAAATATGATCTAAGCAGTTACTATTTCTAGTAGGATGCAAATGAGTGGGTAGGTAACCTAAACAGGCTGTGTGAGTTAAATATTCTGGTGAATTACGATCTATATTTCCGGGTTTTATATCGATGTTTAAATCACCCATGACAAATACATTCTTAAATGATGATAATTGTTCTAAAACTACACTTAAAGATTGTAAAAAGTTGGAGATATTATGATAAGAGGGAGAACGATAAATAGCTACGATAGCGGTGTCATTGTTTATTTTTGCAATTAGACAGTTTGCATCTACTAGGTCAGGTTCGTCTACAGTTACCTTGTTAATATTACTTTTAATATACAATGTTACACCATCACTTTTTAGAATATTAGTTTTGTTAGTAGTGTATGAGACGAGACATATCCGGGTAATTGAGGAATACAAGTAGCAGTAGACAACCAGCACTCAGTCAGTACCATTATGTCAATTTCTACATTGATTTGACTAAGCAACGCTAACATACCGTCAAAGTTACAATTAATGCTACGTATATTTTGTATAAAAATATTATGACTATGCTTAATATTATTGATAAACGACGAACATGTATGAGGCTCACAAACCAATGAGTCATATTCATATGAAGAGTCTAATTCTATAATAATATCGTGAGTTACATTACCCATCCTTGCGCTGCGTTAAACTGTATGTGCGGCGCTCTAGGCGCCCTCATAGTCAATTGAACTAATGTATCGTGCCTCGGCCATTTTTCTTGCTGGACACTATTCATCTCCGGTTTTGTGGTGGCTGGGCTTGTTAAAGCGCTGGCACGTAGCACAGTTTGCGGGTTCTTGCTGTTTTGAGCATTCTTTTATTGAGTGTCCGACGCAACCGCAGTGTCCACACGTAGATTCGGTTTCACGGCAATATTTCGCCGAATGACCATATTGTTGGCACTTATAACACCTAGTCACAAATGTGTAATCTCTTACTGGGCAGGAGGTCCAATTGATGAAAACTCTTTCCTGGTCAATGATAATCTTTCGAAGGTCAGAAGTTAGCTCCAGTACAAAGTTACATAGTGCCGCGTCCTTTTTACCTGTTTTGTGACTCAGTTTTATAGAGTTTAGGAATTTTTCTCGTTCTAGGTGCTGATGCTGTTCCGAAATATTTTGTTCATACAGACAATCAAGAAGTTCCTTCTCAGACGTAGTGGTGGGCACTCCTAACAATATAATTTTAGGCCTGCGTTTTGTAGTTTCTTCCACTTTTAACCCCGAGGTCTTAAGTTTTTCAGAGCGTTTTAACTTTTCGAGGTCATCTTTTCCTTCTGCGCTGATTATGACGCCTCCGCCTTTGGTCTTCCTCATCCCCCGGATATGCAGTTTGAGTTCTTCCGGCTTTATTATGGTCTGAATAAGCTTTTTCGTATCTTCGCTTGACTTATCCTTTTCAGCTGGATAAATAGCAATGGAACTGGTGCATGGTGGTCGCATTACAGAACTGTTTCTAGTTCTGACCACGTCCGCGAATGATATGCTGGGTGGCTGGACCTTTGGAGCAGAGCGTATGCTTTCCTTTATCTCTTCGAGCTGATTGTCCAGTTGGGTGGTAGACTGCTTCTGGTCAGTCATCGTTTTAATGGTGGTTTGGGCTGATATATATTTTTGTTTTAGCGACTGGTACTGAACAGCCAGCTGAGACACACCTCCCATCACATTTCGGCTGATGGAGCTAATTTTCAGTGTTTAGTTTTCCCTCACTTGATATAGTGCATATCTCATTCAAACACTGTTCAATAGAAAAGAGCCATTGCTGAATTTCCTGAGTTGAGACGGCTTCAATCTTCGTTGGTTCTTCAGCTATTTCAGTTGGTCTTTTCTGAGGTAGTGGTGGTGGACTCCTGCTAGTCGTGGTACTTCGGTTAAAAGGACTATCCATTTTGTAGAAATATTCACAACACTAGACTCAACATCTGCATGACTAACATACGTTGACCCAGATTCACGCGGATGTTATATGACACAGATTTTTTTATTTAGTATTATTTATGCAAAACAATTATTAATTGCAAATGGCACGTCCATCTGCAAGCAATACACAAATGCATTCAAATGTTTATTCATACTGGCATACAAGACAAGCGTGTTTATTTTCATCACAAAGCAAATACCTTCTTAAAAATACTCCTTTTATTAAAACTTCTAGGTAGGTAAGGACGCGTGAAAAAAATAAAGTGATTCATGAAAAATGATCCAAAATGAGCAAATAAAAGCAATATGTGCTGCGTTATTACGAAAACCCTTCCCCGCAACGATGAGTTGCTGAATCGCTGCCAAACTTTTTTATGGAAAAACTTTCTCATAGATTTTTTTGCCAACGCTAATATCGTATTTACAACGGGCAGAGAATGAGTGGTCCGACTTTAGTCAAAGCACTCACCAAACGTCATGTTCTGTTTAAAAATTATAGTTCTTCAATAGTGACCTCATAGTTTAACTAGTAGTTCATAAATGAATACCTAATAATTAATTTTGTTCAAAGTTTCAAGGTTCATTCATCATCTGTAGATGATGTAAATATATGAAATAAATAAATAGGTACGAATTTGGTTTACTTACCGCTAACGGTTAATATAAAGCCACATAAAATGTATTTTAAGGAAGAGCAAGGATGAGAAAAATATTTTGGTACCTCCTATAAATGTTTTATTTTTATATAATATAAATTTTTGATGGCAGTACATTAACCGTTAACGGTAAGGAAATCAAATTAGTATTTGGTGCAACATCTGACAGACATCGCTTTTGATGACTATAGACCGAAACGAGAGCGGTATGATATACCACAGACCTGACAGAAAAATAGCAGCAGCTGGTTCAGAACTGGTTTGATGTAGCCTTTGTCTTTTATTATCGAGTGTCGCAAGCCAGGCCTCATCGGGAAACTCGCGACGGAATACCGTGGCTCATCAAATAATACTAGATGTATCAAATATTAAGTAATGTCTTATTTTAAGTAACGTTTATAAGGGGTATGCCACACACTGAACGCCGATCTGTAGTTAAGCCCTAATTGATTTAGTTCATTGGACGTCGATTGACGTCGATGTGTGTATAGTTTTACATACTCCAATTGATTATTTTGGAAAAAAAGAGCTGCGATACGGCTTCCTTACTACGTAAGTTGCAGATTTATAGTGAAGTGTGCACCTTCTCAGTCGGTCTCATCGGCATTTACAATCAGGTGAAACAAAGCACTTGCCACTTATGTTGTGAAAGAAAAAATACATTAAATACTACTTTGTCTGCTTGAGCACCATTAAAACAAAGTAAAATACCCCACAAAGGAATTGCGACAAAATTTAACTTCTAGTCGCAACACTTTACATTTTGACGGGAAAAACTTTGAGTGTATTTTTTAATATAAGAAATTTTAAAAGCCAACGCAGGCCTTTTAGCCCAGGTGCTTAAGCCTTTGGCACTTGGTGCACGAGTAATTATATGTACATCCGATGTAAGTCGCACAAGGACCGTTAATGGGTCGAGCGGTTTTATCCCTAAATTAAGTACGTAAAACGAATAGAAACAAAGTTGCTTTGTCATTTAAATATTCTGTCTGTACTTATAAAAAATCTTTATTTAAGTCGACAAGATTTACATGGTCATGTTTTTAAAACTATCCCAACTGAAGTTAAAAGAGAACCAGCACTTAGAATTTTACTAGGTACTTACCTACCTATAGAGTATAGAGTAAACGGAACAACGAATTAACGTAAGTTTTAACACAAAGTTTTTATTGAAAAAATATGCTGGCTATCTATGGCATTTACAGCATAACAGCTGTAAGTCATCTTCTGTTCCGTGTTGATAAAATGTGTGAGCATATTATGTTTTTGAGATTATTTAGCTTTAAACAGTGTTATGGCAGCCAAGCTCCAAAAAAAAATCAAAACTCAAACATTAAAAAAAACATGCACGCTCCAGCTGAAGAACCTTCTCGGAGCGGGCAAACGGATCCGCCATTACCGGAACGGGCGGCGCCCTCCTTAATTAACTTCGGGGCAAAGACGTTAATTCACCATAAAAATCTTCACAACGACCAGCGAAATTACTATATCAAATTACGCACCACTTGTTGACTCTAGTATTCATAAAGGCGGAGGTACAAGGAAGACCGTAACAAGGGTCGAGGGACACAGACAGCTGACGTGACCACAAGGGCAATAACATCTAGTAGCTCTTGAGATAGGACTTTTAATATTGGGGCGCTTTGACGTCGCCCGGCTTAAGTCACGATCACACGATGCTGGAGACATGGCCATTCGCTTTTTTCTTCACCTTTTTCTGTTTTTGAGGGAGTTACATTTTCGATGTCTTGATGTCGCGTATAGATCATTATTAAAGCCAAATTCGACGAAGAATGTTTGTAAACAAATTATTCACATTTAGTTTGTTAAAATATCTAGGGTCACTCTGAGTTGTATGGTTTCTTGAAAGAAAGGCACCATTGCTAGCGGGTTTGAAGGCAAAAACTCGAGTAACATGTATGCACAAATAATTGTGAATGATCTGTTTATAAACTGAGTCAAAAAATGAGTTTGGCCGCTGTATAGTGGGGGTATCACCACCAGCCTGTAAACGTCCCACAGCTGGGCACAGGCCTTCACTTCGGAGGGACGTTGCGTCCTTCTGCTTATTGTGCCGTATTTATCTTGAGGAAATTTGGTTTAATAACCGCTGCACCATTTCCAATACTAAAATTCGCAATCAAGTAAGTCATTCTAGCCAGTCCAGTCCATTTTGGCGGATAGCAGTCCACCAAGGTGACCGAATAGAATAACAGTGTGTACCGCTGTCCGTTTTTAGCGAAACTGCATAGTGTATTATGCAGTCTTGAGGGATGTTGTAGCGGAGAGTTAGTTAAAAGTCATCTTGATTTCACAAGTTTATTGTCACACGTTAAGTGCTAAGTATGGGTCGACCAATGTGCGTCAGTATGTCGCAGCGCGTTACGCGTTACGTGTAGTCACAGAGCAAGTGTTGATAAATGCATATACTACAACAGTACGATACACTGTTAATATATTATATTACCTGCTTACAGCACCGGCGGTATTCCTGGGCCGCCGTTGCGACCTTAAGGGGGGCCTAACCCAGCGAAAATTCGCTCGCACCCTAGCGGGTGTTGCGCGGTGCGCGGAGTCTGCGGTAATTCGTAAGTGCCATTCACATTTTTATTAAAAGTTAATAAAAATGTTTAGTTTTTTGGAAATCTAAATCAGTCAAGAAATCGAAAAGATAAATACCTATATGTGTTTATAATTTTATATGAATTATTATTATAAAACACAGTCATAATATGCATTTATATGAAATTTTACAGGTTACTTCAGGATTTTTTTCGATCGAGCATTATTTTGAAAACAGTCATCCTCTCAACACATCTGTAGTAAATATTGAAAATTTCAGTGCGCCATATCTAAAATATTTTGAATAACAGCTAATAGAAAACAACAACTTTTTCCGTTTTCTCCGACTAACCCCCCTTAAAAAAACGAGCTCACTTTTTCATATCAGAGATCAGGTCATAACTTACTATGCTGGCCGAACACTAGTTGGTGAGTATATTAATGTAATGACTGCCATCTTACGACGACAACCAGGACCAACAGCTTTATGTGCTTTATGTGTATCAAGGAATACGTGTGAAATGTAAATATAACTAGTTTTTGCTGACATCTTTGCTCGCGAAAATTTTTCGCAAGAAAAAGTACCCTATAACCGTCTTCAGGGACTCACCTATACTAAAATTTATTAAAATCTGTTTGAAAGCGTAACAAACAAAAACAAACTCACTTTAGTATTGTAATTAATATTATTATTAGCCCCTTGTCTGTCCGAAAACTCATAGGTTACTTATAATTTTATTTCTATTATGTCTGGTTTTACGGTAGCTGAGAAGTTAGGATGACTAGCTAGAACACTTGACAACCGACGCCGCTCATCCATCGCTCATAGTCCATTGTGCCGGTGTGACCTGGCCCTAAGCCTGTTGTAATTTGACAGCAGTCGTGTTATGATCACGGCACTCGGCGTGTTATGAATACTGCTGAAACGACGAGCGGCCGCCGGCTGATTTTTATTGACGTTGATTATAGTGCTTCAGGGTGCATTGTTAATAAAACATTTCCGTTAACGCACGGTCAGCTGGTATTATTGGCTCATCGTGTTTCGATATATAGATGGTTACGTTTACTAATAAGTATGTCACTGTCATTTTCTTATTTTCTATTTTTCTTTAATAATTTAGCCAAGAAAAAACGTTCTAAAACACCGATTACATAATATCCGTATACCTAACCAATATAGTTATAACGTTAAATTCTAGCATGACTTAAATTCTTTTTAGAATACTTATAAGTTTAATATGTAAGTTTTTGCGTTATAATATATTATGTTATACTTAAATGGTAAGTTTTATAATTAATAGTACCTTTTCATCCTTAGTTCGATATTAATAGTTTTCATGTAATTATTAATATCATATAACTGTATTTTTTAGTTTTGATCAATAAAAAATTTACTCTGCCGACTATAAAAGAACCCCAAGCGGTCGCATGAGACCGCACCTACAAAAACACACTTGACTTTGTACCGTGTTTTCATAGACTTACACACTACTTTAGTATGAACAAGTTTGGTTATTTCGGTTCTGTGGTTCATCTTATGTATTGTTATCGCAAAATATCGCATAGTCTATGCTCGATTCTGTCAAATTTGACGTTGGCAGTAGCGCCAAAATTTAGTTAGGTAGGTTAAATCAAATTAAGCCTTTCCGGTGAACGAGCCTTAATTTACCGTTCTTTTTTATGTCAGCGAGTAACTTTCGATTTGGCTCTATTAATTGAATGTGTTACTTACATAGAAATTGAAATAAATAAATCTAACATAAAAAACTACCAACAAAAATTTTCTATATTGTTATTATATTTAAATCATAACGCTTGCATTCTTATTGAAAAAATCTGATAAAATATGATAATGATTCTTTCGCTGGTTTTATTATAGCACTGACTTTTAATGACAAATTTCACATAATAATCTAACAGAGAAGCAATAATAAAGCGCTTAGCAATAAAGAAAAGTGAAAGTCGTAAATGTTTTAAGACAAGTGCCAACCATTTCATGTCCAATCCATTATCATCCCAATAGTTAGTAGATGGCCGACAAGTTAACAGACACTTCGTGAAAATATTCCCTCTCATAATTATATACATAATATAATCACGACTATTTATCCCCGAATGGTTAGTCGGTGATTAGGCAATGAGGACCGCAAAAGCAGTCCTCTGCCATAGTCCACTTTTCACCAAATAGCGACTGCACATGTGCTCAGCGTGAATAGTGGTGAGCCCATCGCCGCTCTATGCTGTTGTAAGTATTTAGTCCGTTAGTCGCCTTTTACGACTCCCAAGGGAAAAGATGGGTTGATAGCATTCTATTAAGCGTCCACTACACAGCTCCTTACCTCCTTAGGCTATTCTATACTATTCTAGCGTTTATGCCACTTGTCTAGATAGTTGCTGACATGGTTTACGGTAAAACAATAGTACATTGTTACCCTAGAAGTGAAAGTAGCTTATTTACCCCCGAGACGGGGTTTGGCGCCTGAGCGTAGCGAGGGCGCCAACAGTTCGAGGGAGTAAATAATTATTTCACCCGAGGTAAACACTGTGCTTTTCATTACGAATATAAGGAAAGTGAAAACAAAAACATAAATGTCTTAAGTCCGTTAGTCGCCTTTTACGACACCCAAGGGAAGAGAGGGGTTTACAGTATTATTTTAATAAGCTCATCGCCGCTCTTTGCTGTTGGATGTACGTGCAGTCTTTAGTTCGTTAGTCGCCTTTTACGACACCAAAGAGAAGAGAGAAGTTGGTAGTTTTATTTTGATGAGCCTATCGCCGCTTTATGCGGTTGGATGTATATAGGTATATAGATGTATACATACATCCAACAGCATGCAGCAACGATGGGCTCATCAAAATAATACTTACTACCAACCCATCTCTTCTCTTCTGTGTCGTAAAAGGCGACTAACGGTCTAAATACTGTTTATACATCAAACAGCATAGAGCGGCGATGGGCTCATCAAAATAATACTACCAACCCTTCTCTTCTCTTTGGTGTCGTAAAAGGCGACTAACGAACTAAAGACTGCACGTACATCCAACAGCAAAGAGCGGCGATGAGCTTATTAAAATAATACTGTAAACCCCTCTTCCCTTGGGTGTCGTAAAAGGCGACTAACGGACTTAAGACATTTATGTTTTTGTTTTCACTTTCCTTATATTCGTAATGAAAAGCACAGTGTTTACCTCGGGTACGCCCGAGCGTACCAAGGGCCGTCTCGGGAATGATAAAGCTACTTTCATCCCTAGGGTAACAATGTACTCGGTTTTCATGGTGTCGCCATCTCTGAGGTCCGGGGTTCGATTCCCGGCCGGGTCAATTTAGAAACAATTGTTTTTCTAAATTTTGTGTAGGTGTATTGTAGGAAAGTTTATTATTATTATTATTAAACTTAATTTATTAGCTGGCAATCCTCTGTTCTCTATTTGAAGCGTCCACAATCCTATCTTACTTGGCCTGATTTTGACATTATCTTCATATTACAAATATCATAATTAGGCCACTTAGAACTGTTTTAACGGGACTTAACACGATTAATTTTTTAAGTAAGTACATATCTACTTACTGCTTGACGTTTCGGCCGCGATGCTGCGGCCGTGGCCACAAGCGAACTCAGTTCGCGTGTAGCAAGTAGATAATGTACTTACTTACAAAATTAATCGTGTTTAGTCCCGTTAAAACAGTTTAATGCAATGCAACGCGATTGTTTAAAGTCTTATATAGGCCACTTAGGGCCTTAAATAGTACCTTAATCACCATATAGCCTAGCCTTGTAAGGCCGTGAGTATAGCTTATGCGTGGCCAAGCTAAAAGCGAATATAGTTACCTAACATAAATTGCCAGAAGACCAGGGTTTTAAGTCAGGAATTAGTTGTGTTAAAAGTTATGTGGATTTTTCTAATTTGTTCTAATATTCCGACGTGCGCTTTATGACCATTATCTAATAAGCATAACCAATAAGATTATGTTTAATCCGTAAGGTTCTTATATAGCTACCATTGATATTCCACGTAGTTCAAGTAACGTTAATAACATTATATTAATCGAGGTTGATTTAAACCACAAATTAATAATCTCACACGCACAAAGAGAATTGATTATTATTATTCGAAAATCTTTCGTCATTTCCCGTCAAAGAATTTAAACTTTATAGAAGTTGATCGTTTAATTTTAAGAGATCATACAAATAAACAGTTCTAAATTGCTTCTGCGGACTTCTTTAATGAGGGCATTAGTCCATAGTCATCCTTGTCTCTGATTAGCCAGATTAATCAGTCCCCTTCGGGGATAATAGGTACTCGTATGTATATTACAAAACATGTTATATGCAACTAGGCAATGAGGACTGCAGAAGCAATTTAGATGTATGGATCTAAATATGTATATAAATTCATCTTTAGCCACAAGAAAGGTCTGATTGTAATAACTAAGAACATTATTATTTTTTTTAATATTTTTTGAAAAAAAAACCAATTCTCGCCTGAGCTTGTCGTCTTTTTTTGATTGAAAACATTTTGCTTAATTTTAAATCTGCCAGAAAAGTCTTGAAATCACAAAACAAAGTAAAGTAAAACTATTTTTAAATTTGTTTTTCTTGCTCGTGATTCCAGAAAAAATAAATTATGCTTACCTAAAAGCAATCTAACGCTTTTTAATAAAAATGTATTTTGTATGGCAGTTACGATATACAATAAGTTGCCAGCTGATGTTATATAAATCGCTCATCTGACAAAAACTCTTTTAAAAATTCCCTATGTCGTTGGCTGCTGGAACGCGGATATTATTCGATTAATGAATTTCTAAATGGCAAATTGTAATGTGATATATTTTTGTTTATTCTTTAATTTTTAAGGTTATTATCAAACTATTAAAAGTATGTATAATTCTAATTGTTATTTATTGATAAATTTTATTAGTTGACATTAAATATTTTTGTATTATTTTAATTATTATGATTTGATAATTATTTTCTTTTATAATTAACTTAATCCTATATTGACATGTATTTTTTTTCTTTATATATGCACCATATTAACATGTATAACAATTAATTGAATTAGCAGATCTGACTTTATGCATGATTAATAAAAACCTCAATGGCGAAATAGATATTGTAAAGACAAATTAAAACACATTCATTTTTTTTATTTCATTTGTGTGTTTCAGAGTTTAGAGTCAACATTTATAATTTAAATATTTGCACACCTACGTTAATAAGGTAAAAATATTGTAGATCTATTATTTAACGAATGTAACATCTTGATTGTACACAATATTTGAGCAAATAAATTATTTGATTGATTGATTGATTTGATTAACAGTCGCCTTGTTAGAAAGCTGGAACTAACATAAGACCCCGAATTCGTATGAAGTGACCTATCTGTGCGAATGAAATACTCTTTGCCGGTTCAGCTCCTAACGGCCGCCTACGGTGACATTCTGCGAGACAGCCACTGGAGTAATGCGATTATGTTGTCTTGGATATTACTTGTCAAAGGTTTACCCGCCCGCCTCTATTTCAGAGCTGCGATTTTGGTTGGGGCCACGAAGCGACGAAAGCTTTTAAACGTGACAGCCCAGCGTAGTTATCATGCTTTTAAGTACTTTGTTATATATATTAGAAGGATCAGCATATTCAACCTTTAAACTCCACTGATGGGCACAACGCTTCCTACATGGACAACTGCATATTTGGCCATCATTCACCACGCTGGCCCAATGCGGGTTGGTGGGTTTATAACGACTACCACCTTACGACAACAACCCTAGCCGGGACCAACGGCTTTACGTGCCTTCCGAAGCACAAAATAGCAGAAAATATTTTTAATTTGGTCACCCATCAATTGACCCGGCATTGAGACTCATTATCTTCTTCCACGGAGTAATCTATTTAATTTCGTGTTGATATTTTAGTCTGTTTACGTCTATAGTTGCCAACGGATAATGTGTTGATATTTCTCAGACTGTTTAAGTCTACAGTTGCCAATGGTTATATAGCAAGTCCTGAAAGTTTGCAACCCTTGTGTATAAACTGTCTTCAAACTGTTGCTATGATTCGACGTGACGTAACAAAAGAATCACTCTATAGCATTCAGAACACTTTTCATTATGACATGATGACATACTTTTAATTAATATAAATTATTGGTCTATGTTAGAAAACCTACATCAATAAACAATTTATTACAAATTGAAAAGTGCTGAAACAAATTCCACGAGCAGGATTCGAACCCGCACCCTTCTGGCAATCCGGGCCAGGTGCTACAACACTATTTACGTTTTTACTTAGCCTCTCAGTCTTGGCATCAAAGTGTCTAAAAATATTGACAGTAGGTTTTTGCGGAAATGGAAAAAAAAAGTCGAACACAGTTCATGTTAAATTTTGCGTTCACGATGCATAAAATGTACCACAGAACCGAAATAATTGACCTTGTTCATACTAAAGTAGTCTCTAAATGTATCACAACACGGCACAAAGTCAAGTGGAGAGCGCGGCCAGCGCGGCCATATATTATTATGGCCGCTTGGGGTCTGACGGAATAGCGAGTTTTTAGGTGCAGCCAAATATGGCCGCTTGGGGCTTGAGGGGTTAGAAAGCCAGAGGCGCCCATTCAATGTCAACAAACTAGACGTTGATGACTAGTCGATGACGCATCAACATTCGATTGCATTAATTTTTTTTTCTGTAATTAAAGGCATTTACAAGTCAGTCATCGTTGTCGTCTTCAGTCGAAAGACGTCCACTGCTGGACAAAGGCCTTCCCCAAGGATCTCCATCACGCCCGCTCTTGTGCTGCTCTGCTACTCGTAGTACTATCCGTACGTATCCAGCTGCCAGCGACCTTACAAGAGCAATTTTATTTACTTACACAGCTTATAGCCTAAACAATTTTCAGTGTTTAAAAAAATTTTACTTAACAATTTTGTTTAAAAACACTAAGCACTTTTGTTTTTTTTTACTCTTAAAACATTTAGTGCCAACGAGAATAAACATAAAATAATGACAAGTATAAAAATGTCGCTTTTACTTATTTGAATCTTTTAACGAAGTTATATGCGAAGTTTAATTTTTTTAAATTAATAACCGTGTCGCGAAGCGGTAAAACAATACTACTACCTCGTGTCGTAAAAGGCTACTAATGGACTAATAACTGAACATAAATCCAAAACTATAGAGTGGTGATGGGCTCACCACCTGTCACGCTGAACACATGCGCAGTCGCCATTTTGTTAAAAGTGGACTATGGCAGATGGACTGCTTTTGCGGTCCTCATTGCCTAGTCTCTGACTAACCCTTCGGGGATAACAGTCGTGATTATATGTATGTATGTATGTATGTATGTTTATGTATATGCGAAGTAATCTGTGTCACAATTTCTATTTCATTGATGTTATACAGCTGAAGTTGGCGCAGATTATGTGCAGTTTTAATGACATAAGGAGTTTATAATTATTAAGCTGAAATTGAATCAGTCTTGCACAATATGTGTATTTCTTTTTAATTTTCAATTAATTAATGTCATTATCATATCAGTGAAACAACATCTTTAATGCTTATTACGTAACATATCGTTAAGCTGTAAATAATATTATTTTATTTTCTGCGGTTTAAGCGAGCACTACACCAATGTGTGCACCATTTCAATAAATGAAACAATTTTTTACGGACTAGTCTCCCTGTGACCACGAACCCTGTAAAGGGTTCGAAACGTCAGGATATTTTAAAAAACTATGTAAATAGTAAATTAAACGCGAGTTAATCCGTAAAAAAGTGTTTTATTTTAATATTATTTAGTACTTATATCACGCTAATGTATAACGTATTACCTATGTAGGTATGTAAGTAAAACAAAATGTGTATTTTGGATAAGAGGCTAGCTATCTTTTTATGTTCTTTTTTACATCGTATTAAAAATACTTACATTAAATAGAGTGCATTAAAAGTAAAGTACATTTTCTTTGATTAAGAACTTGTGATTCGTTACTATCAAAGATTATACACTCTTAATTTTTATTCGCTTTAATGAAATTAAGGGTGAGTTCCACCTATGAAACTGAACAACTTTCCCCAAGAAACCTATGTGCAAAAATGACAAAAAAATTTCGACCTTACAAAACTGTCTGATTAGCTGAGGACAAATTATAGTATGGGTTTTAATTTTTTTTTGTCATTTTTGCACATTGGTTTCTTGGGGAATGTTGTTCAGTTTCATGGTGGTGGAAGTTACCCTTAAATTCACTTAAACGAATAAAAATTAAGGGTGTAGACATAATCATAAAAATGTTTTATGAATGAAAAATAAATAAATCAATGTAACAAACGTTTAATGTTATAATAAGATAAAAATAATAATAACAAATACACAGGTACATACATTACGCGTATTTACTAGATGGGAAGGCAAAGAACACAGCCCTCATTTACTGCGATTCTATGGTATAACTAATATCAAATTTAAAAATAACAGAGTTCGTGTAATATATTTTTATAACAATGAACTTTAATATTATACGAAGTATACCAGTTACCACTTTAGTTAAACATACTGCCGTTGAATTTAACAGATGGATAACTAAGAATGGCCGTTGCCAAATACCTGGCACGACTTGGCAACATTAACCAGTCTAATGGCCACACATTAATTCGTAAGCCCGACGCAGTTCTTGTGATCCAACTAAAATATGAGCGTTGTGTCGCGGCACGTCTTCCCTGAATTTGTTCAGGGTGGAACCTTTAACATTGTTTGAGCATCAACTCGATGTTGCTTCATCAGGTTCGGCTAATTAAGTTATACGGTGTAAGTTTCGAGATAAAGATATTACGGTTATAAATGTGCTCTGTCATAAAGTCGGAGGGTGTGCGCACGAAATGGGAGCCACACTGACGAGTAATACACAGTTTGTTAAAATTAAACAAAATAATAAACAGGCACAAAGCGGCTTGAAAAAGTCCTTAATTTATTTTAATTTTGGCCTCTATTTGATTTAATAAATGCAGATGGAAAATGACAGTGTCGAAAAAATTTTCACGAGCACGATTCGAACCCGCACCCTGCTGGCGATCCGGGCCAGGTGCTAATTTTTCTGACACTGTCTTTTTCAATTTGTAATTTGTTCGCAACAAAATTTGCGTAAAAATTATATAAACAATAACATTATTAGTAAACGCAGTTTTTTTCAGTGTTGCGATAAGTGAACAAAAAACCTTAGCTATTCATATAAGAGCGTTTTTGCAGTATTCAAGTACCTATGTATTCTTGCGAATTTGGTTAATTGTAGCACAAGTTGATGTGTCTGATGTTGTATATCTATTATTATTAGGTCTTGAATAAAGATAATTATATTTCCCAGAATAGCACAATAATTTTGTAATACAGAAGGTGTATATTACTTGCTATTACACATTTAAATACAAGTTCTCATTGCCAACCATGAAGCTTTGATCAAATCTTGATAGTTTCTATGGAAACTGACAAAAGTTAGTCTAACTTTGGATTGGAATGAGAGCCGAACGCCCCGCCCCTACTTCCTAAAATAGGATGACCTTTTCTTGCGATAGGGCCTTACTTACAAACACTGTTTAAGCATGATTTAGTTTTACATTGTTTTATCTTTTTTAGTCATAATTGACGACGTTTGTGTGATGGAGACAAAACAATGTTTAACTAAATAAAGCTTAAATAGTGTTTATAATTTAGGCCGTTAGCTTTCGATCTTTGCCTGAAGTATTAAAATTCAAAACGATCGAATGGGGTACATACTTTTTATCGAGTGTCATTGAAACAAAATCCTATTCTTAGAATATCTATCCTTGGAGTGTGATTAATGTTTATAAAGTTCCTTGATTCCAAAGTAACCTAGTTCTATAGCACTGTTTCAAATCTGTTTACCGAAAATTATATAAACCTTGAAAAAAACGACTAGCTCCGATGGAACATGAACGACAGCTTGTTTAAACAAGAAACACACTAGTTTTACCAAAATGTAATTTTACAAATTTTTACGCTTTTCCCCTACGCCTAGGAAAAACACCTAAATACATTCATACAAACTCACGACCTTTCTCGCCTAAGAGTTAGTCAGAGACTAGGCAATGAAGACCGCAAAATTAGTCCTCTGCCAAAATTCACGTTTCACCGAATAACAATTGCACTGTGCTCAGCGTGCCAGGTAGTAAGCCCATCGCCTCTTTACGCTGATGGAAGTATGTGCAGTCTTGAGTCCGTTGGTCACATTTTAAGACACTTAAGTAAAGAGATGGGGGTAGCTATAGCAACACTAGGCGAACGGGGGCGCCGCGATCTGCGGGAGCGCGCGCAGGACTAGGAAGACGGATATACACAACGGCGCTGTATAGATGTTATACCCCTCAGCCACAGAATAAATAATAGTACTACGCCTCAGCCCCCAAGCGGTCACATGAGACCGCACGTACAAAAATACACTTGACTTTGTACCGTGTTTTCATAGACTTACAGACTACTTTAGTATGAACAAGTTTGATTATCCTCCGTGCTTCGGAAGGCACGTTAAGCCGTTGGTCCCGGTTGTTGTCGTAAGATGGCAGTCGTTAAAACCCACCAACCCGCATTGGGCCAGCGTGGTGGGTTATGGCCCAATATCACCACGTGCTATTGTCCACGTGGGAGTCCTGTGCCCAGCAGTGGGACGTTTATAGACTGATGATGATGATGTTGATGAAGTTTGATTATTTTGGTTCTGTGGTACATTTTATGCATCGGGATCGCAAAATATCGCATAGTCTATGCTCGATTCTGTCAAATTTGACGTTGACAGTTGCGACAATTTTTGTGGCAGAAAATTTCTACGAGCGAGTGGTAATCAATATAAATAATCAATGTATACAGTCCACTTTAATTTAACATCCTACATAAGTACTATCAACTTCAGGGCAGTAGTTTTCTTTTAATGAGCCGCCACCACATGGCTCACCATATGTCATATTGAGCACATGTGCAGTTCCACTATGTCGTTTGGTGAAACGTAGACCTCTTTTGCCGGTCCTCATTGCATGGTCTCTGACTAACCTTTCAGGGATATAGTGGTGGAAATATGTAGGGGAAGTCAGCTCAATGCGGCCATAGGAGGCAAAGCGGCCACACCCAATTTCTCGGTAACTAAAAACGATAGCACGACGTTGCCCTTCTGCCATATGGCTAACTTCCCGCCCCACACCGCAGGCAGTCGTTTGGTTGCCATCGGAGCAAACGCGTGGCCGCGACGACATGTACAAGGGATTTGTGCATTTTATTAAAAAAATCCAGGGTAAGTTCAACCTGTTTTGATCAAACCTCTTTAGAATTCAATCTTTTTATTACACGTCTTTTGTTACATATCTAATTGGCTTTGAATGTGTAACATTTGTTCCGACATGAGATAAATAATGTGAATTGTGTTTATTTTTAAAATAAAATTGTGGAAAAAGGCAAAGCGGTCCGGGCAGAGTGGCCAAGTGACCGCTTTGCCCGTATTCAAGAAGTGAACCGCGATGAGGCAAAGCGGGCAGTTAGCCGCTTATAAAAATATACGTTTTTGTATTATTAAGATTAGAATGTTTTATTTAACAATTATTTTTATAGATGGTCAACAACTACAAAAGAAAAACTAGGCAGGGGGAACTTTTGGTACATAGATTTAAGTAAGAAAACATTAAGACTGAAATGATTGTTGCATTTGAAACTTTATTGGTTACTAGGTATTTAATTTTATCTTAAATATTTAAAAAAAAAAATTATTATAGGTGTTTTTGTTTTTTAAAAATAATTTCTTGTAATATTTAGGCATGACCACTTTGCCCTTACCCCCATGGCCGCTTTAGGCGCCAACAGGGGCAAAGCGGTTTTTTGACTAGTCTTCGTAATTTACAAATTAAAATAAACTGTTCAAGGTTTTGCAAAATGTGCCTCCACTTTATGAAAGCTTATTAAGTTCCCTTTCATTTGATATAATATTTTTTTTTATATCGTTTCTATAGTGGCATTTTTTTAAAGTCAAAGTTAAGGTAGCCGCTCTGAGCTGACCTCCCCTATGCTATATTAAAAGAAAATAAGTACACACATCAAAAGTGTCTAGGGATCAAGCATTTTTATGCGGATTTCTTGAGATTGAGATGTGGCTTTGTAATAAATTTATGATTTTATAAATTTATATGGATCCTTTTTGGTGCATTTCATAATTTGAAACAGGAACTTTCAATCAATTTCTAGTAAAAGATGAAAATCAGCTGTCAATATTTTCCCTATAAAAACATACAACGCATTGAAGACATTATTAGTGCTACTGTTTCCCTACTACTGATTAAAACCAACGTTATTATGGAGCGGCGACGTCATTTAAGCAGGGAAGAAATGCTCAGAGCCGTGGGAATGATAGAAGCTGGTTCCCGGCAACGTACTGTGGCTTTAGCTCTGAATACAAGTCAGAAAGTTATCAGTCGACTTTGGACACGTTACCGAAGCACTGGTACCGTGGCTGAGCGCCATGGAGGACGGTATCGCTGCACCACACGGAGACAAGACCGATACATTCAAATCACAACTCGAAGAGCTCCAACAATAACCGCCATGATGTTAGCCGTGAGACTTCATCACTCTTCAGGGAACTTAATTAGCGACCAAACAGTCAGAAACCGCTTGCATGAAGTGAACCTTCATTCCCAAAGACCGCTAAGGGTACCACCTATAGCAATGCACAATCGTAGGATTCGATATCAATGGGCTCTTGAACACAGAAATTGGGCAGAAGAACAATGGCGTTTCGTGTGCTTTTCTGATGAGTCTCGTTTTGGTATGAGACCGGATACAAGACGTATACGACACTGGAGAACCCCTGGACGCCAACAGCGATTAAAATCCTGCCAGGAAGTCCATCCTTATAGTGGTGGAACCATCATGGTATGGGCGGGTATTTGGATCGGATCGGCGGAAGAACTCAGTTGATTTGGATCAGAGGCAACCTCAACGCTCAAATTTATGCTGAGACGATTGTATCAGACGTCATCGTTCCTCTACAAGTGCAAATCGGTCCCTTATTTCAGTTAATGCATGATAATGCACGACCGCAAACCGCAAGAGTTGTAAGACAGACTCTCGCCGCAGCTTACATCAATGTCATGCCCTGGCCTGCTCAGTCGCCAGACTTGAACCCGATTGAGCATGCATGGGATTTGCTACAGAGAAGAGCTCTGCCGAATATGGAGGGTATCCAGTCGCAAGAAGACCTTTTTTTGTTGTTGCAACGAACATGGGCGGCCATTCCACAGCGTGATTTGGATGAACTCATTTTGAGTATGCCAAACCGATGTTCTTGTGTTGTTAGTGTTCGCGGTAGAAACACGGATTATTAATTGTTTAAGTTACCCAATAAAATTTTAAAGAAAACTGTTATTTCAGTCTTTTTTTCGAACTTTAATGTTAGTGGTTCAAATGTCAAAAATCCCTTTATTAGGAAAATGGCAAATTTCTTTATTAATGCAAAGGTGACTTGGTGTATCGTTACTGTAGACAAACGAAAACACTTTATTTGATGAATCCTTAAAGAAAATTTTAATTAATATCAATCAGGAGAAAAGTTATTGCAAAAATATATGTTGATCCCTAGACACTTTTGATGTGTGTATATACCTACTTACTTACTTACAATTAATAATTTCTTTTTTTACTTCAAGTAATTTTGAAGAGTTATAACATTATTACAACGTTATAACCTTAACGAATAGCGTTGTATAAAGCAGATAAGTTTCTTAGCGAAACATTTAAAAGTTATGTCCTACCGTAAAAGTGGATGGCCGGCAACATTATATGGTCTAGAAAGATCTTGATTAACATGTAATATCTCAGCTAAAGTAACATGATTAAGAAAGTATGTCTTACTTTTATCGCATCTTTGCTATAGAGATATGAACACCGGTCTTAGACCCAGGGGTAACAAAATCGAATCCCAGCGGTGCATAAAATTTTGTACTTGATGGTTCGGTTATGTTGTCAGGCTGAATTGGGCTTTTTTCAGTTGCCAAAATTGTGTGAATGACCCGGGCCATACAGGCTCCGGGTAAGCAACTCTCCTACTGCCCCGTCTCCCTTTCCTAGAGCAATCACCAGGCAAAGAAAATGACACGGAGACCCACCGTCTAAAATACCAAATGTCGATTGTAAGAGGCGAAGAGGAACTTGTCCGAAGAACTAAGTCCTCTTCGACTCCCAGCTGGCGGACTGTTAAACCACCGGTCCTGGCGGCTATGCTGTCTGAGCCTTTTAAGGGGTTCTACGTGAAGCCTTCCGGGCTATTACGGTGACGAGCTGCTCTACGGCAACCTTGTTGGTCTACAAAGCCAAAAGTCTGATATTGGGATGACGTTTATGACATTAAAATTGTATAATTTAACAAACGCAGCTTCATCTTAACCGAATGTTTAAATAATTGTAAAAATATTTCTTTCGGATCTCATAGGTGAAAACTTCTAAGATTTGATGAAGCAATGTTGACTAAAAACATAAGCATCAAGCACTGACAAATTTCGATGGTTGAAAGCCAGACCTCGGTAGCCAAGTGGTTAAGGCAGCCGCCCGGAATGCGGAAGGTGCCTGGTTCGATTCCCGCCTGAGGTTGTCGTCTTTTTTCAGTGTTTAAAATTTTACTTTAGTATATTTAAGTAAGTAAGTAAGTTAATATAACGCTATAATATAAAACATTAATTAAAATTGTATGTTATTAATTTAGGCGAAATCATAACGGTATGGATGTATAACTAGTCGCAGGCGGTCCACTAGTAAATCAATGAAAATGCAGTACCTAACACCTATCGTAGTATAAAGTTCTTTGATGGCTGTTATAAATAATAAATAATCCTCCTAGGATTAGGTGGACTACTCCTTGTATACATCTTCTGCTGCCAGACTTTTTTTCGCGATGCCGTTGGTTGCCAGCCATTAAAAATGGCGACATGAAATTTGACACCCGGGACTTGAAAACAACAATTGTGCTATTTCTTGTTTGAAAACATGTACAAAACTGAATATTTATGGTATTTTAATGAAATAATCTATTAAAATATCTAATTAACGGTGTACGTAAACCATATGCTTATAAATACTAAAGAGAGATAATCACAACATCTATAAAAAAAAAAATTGTCACAAAATATTTAAATAAAAAATATTTATACATTGTGAACAAAGTATTTTACTATCATTCGATAGTGCATTTACTATATTTACAGAAAACAATAACAATAAGATAGTTTAATTGTAAAAAGACTATAATATTTGTCTAAAAAGTCATCGTGCCAAGAGAAACCGCGTGAAAAAAACAAAAATACTTATTTTGAAATTCCCGCTGTAAAGTTCAATGAACGCGTACTAGAGTGAAAAGGGTATATATCGCTGGCTTATTTCTTTATCTGACGTTAGTGCAGGTAACACGGTAATATATGCTCTATCGTATTTATCACATTATAAAAACCGAACCCAAAATTGCGTGAACCCGCCACGGGCGCGTGGTACTTGTAATTTGAACCCATAGCTGGTCGGCTGGCACTCTAATGATTTCAACTTTATATTGACCATATTTGTATAGCACGCGACACAGACATCTGATGACAAAAATGTTATAAAATAATGCAACTATCAGTCAGAAAGGAATTTTATCAAATTATTCAAGCACCTAAGCGCAAAAGCACAATTCGTACTGGGAAGCAAACTTGAACCTCTATAAATAACACATGAACCGGAGCGCGTATCGCAAATCCAATATGTATAGAAATCTGGCGGCGAGTCACCCGGCATGCATGTCGGTTTACAACAGTTACATATCCAAGTCAAATTGACGCCGGCACTTTCGGTTTGTGCCGTTGAACTTTTACAAACATTACTTAGCGTTTACCCGCAGCCACGCTTGCGTTAATTTTTCGCTAGAAAAGTATCCTGTATAACAGTCTTTATGGACCCTTATCTTATTATAATCAATCCAGTTCATTATTTCACTAAATTAAAACAAAAATATCATGTCCCCAAATATAGAAGTTTAAATATAACCGTAAAGTTTTAATATAACCCTTATAACCGTTTCGCATAGCAGTGAAAGAGTCTACACATACATCCAATAGCATAGAGCGGCTATGGGCTCACCACCTGTCGCGCTGAGCACATGTGCAGTCTTAAATTGGTAAAAAGTGGACTATGACAGAGGACTGCTTTTGCGGTCCTCATTGCCTAGTCTCTGACTAACCCTTCGAAGATAATAGTCGTGATTATAATAATATGTATGTTAAAATCGCTATTGATACTACTACTACGCGATTTACTACTATTTTATAATATAAAATAGTAGTAAATCGCTCTCACCCTGAGTCAAGGCGTATTACTCATATATCAATAGCGATTTTAACATACATATTATTATAATACTATTTACTACTATTTTATATTATAAAATAGTAGTAATGGTAAAATAACAATTTCAAAGACTTTCAATGGAACCATGACTCCAACGAACGACTAAACCGCTGTGCTACGTTCGGTTTACGTACCTTTCGATCGTAGTTAAACCACTTTCACAATGCCAGTCACTAGATAGAAAAAATCATTTCGAGTTCATCCGTTTTTTTTTTATATGAGAAGGAGGCAAACGAGCTGGCGGGTCACCTGATGGAAAGCAATCACCGCCGCCCATGGACACCCGCAAAACCAGAGGAGTCGCAGATGCGTTGCTGACCTTTAAGAAAGGAATAGGGTTAGGGGAAGGTATAGGAATTGTGAGGAGGGGTGGGAGGGGAAGGGGCCTCCGGAACTCTCACTGGCCGGACGAAACACAACAGCACCAAGTGCCATTATTTCACGAAAATTATTATTCCTCCGTGCTTCTGAATCGTAATATGGCAGTCGTTTAAACCCACCAACCCGTATTGCGCCTTCATGGTGGGTTATGGCCTAATACCCCACGTGCTGTTATGCATGTGGGAGGTCTGTGCTCAGAAGTTGGAAGTTTACAGGCTGATGATTATGACTCTGGCACAAACGTTTATATTTCTAAAACAAACATTGCACCCTTTTTTGGAATACAAACCGCTAGCTCTTTATCCATTGATCCAGTATCATTACTTATTTTAATAATTATAAAGTACACTAATAAAACGAAAGATTTACCCAGTCCCATGTGAATTCAAACATTAGTAAAAACTCGAGGCACACATAACCCACAAACCGCTAAACACCCGCAGAAAAGTGCCTCGCGACCGCAGGTACTAAAATATGTTTTGTCGACCAAAATACCTCATGTGTCGTAATGTGAAAACTTTCGCCATAGAAGCTCCATAACGGGCGCGGACTAAAGCTATAGGTTATCAAACTGAAACTTTACTAATTTAATGTTAAACAACTATGTTTGGCCCTTAGTTAAACGCATTTGGATCGTTACCTCTAATGCCCGGTGTGGAATCAATTTCAGTTCTGACGTTTTCATTGATTTAAATAATTGTTTATTAATTATTATGCGTTCTGTGGTGGCGGCTTATCAAAAGCATACTACAACCCATAGATTTATTTAATTTAATACCATTAGATTTACACAAAACGAGTTAACATTCTTATGTTCCATTAAGTAGTAGTAGCACAAGGAATCGTATAATGACTGTTATAAACTTATTCATATATAGATCACTGTTGGAGATTTATACTCAGAGGGATAAACTGCTGAAAATGAAGGATGTTCACCGTTATAATTCCAGAAACAAAGAAAAACTACGTATGCCTAGAGTGAGATTACAAAAAGTTCGTAACCTTGATATAAACTTGAAAATTAAGTTATTTAATAAGTTACCTGTTAATAATTTAAGCATAAAATTAAGCATTTCCTTGAAATACACCCATTTTATAGTTTATCAGAATTCATTGCAAGCTCGTTTCTGTGATATTTTAATATATTTTTATTTTTTATCTTAGAATTTTAAAATTGACAGAATGAACTTTGAAAAATTGTTTTCTATTTTTTATTTTATTAAGTAATATTATTTCTTTTTTATTTTAGAATTGACACAATGAATTTTGAAAAATTGTTTTTTTATATGAAAAGGTTTTTAATTATTTTTCCAAAATGAGTAGAATCAGTTTTTTGTTTTATTATTTCGAATTTTCTGATTAAATTTCTTTATTTTTTATTTTTATTGATTAAATGATGATATTGTAGATAATTTACATTATGTTAAGGAAAATTTATTGTAAATGTTTGACTTACCTAGGTTGCGTTATGTAACAAATGGTGAATAAATAAATGAAATGAAAAAATGAAATAGTACAGTACAGCCTACAAAAGGTTGTTCCGTATTCAACCCACATGAACTCAACCCACTAATTAATTTTTCCTTACTCAACCCATTTCTATTCCTTACTCAACCCACACCTATATTTTAATTTTTAATTCCTTACTCAACCCACATCGAAATTATAAAGAAAACTCCTGTTTGTGGGTACGGTCTGACCAAAAACTAATAGTGCCTGTTACTATTTTGTTTTTAATAATTTTACAGATCATAAAATAGATCATGTAAAGTATATTCCGTTATGAAATAAAACTTCCAAAAGTAAGACATACTTAATCATATAATTATTATAAAAATCAACAAAATTTGTATAAAATCAACCTTATATAAATCAACAAAAATAAAATGAAATGGGCAAAACCCACGGACACCTTTTAATAACATAAATGCATGCAGGCAATATTTTCATAAAAAGTATGCGCGGGTTCTTTCTACTAATAAAATATAAAATTAACTTTGATTTAATACAAACATAAATTTAAGACTTAGTCTAAGACAATGAGTAAAATCATTATCAAGCCGTGTACATAAAAAATCACAGATTATGACTAGTGATATATCAAATAAATAAAGATCATTTTAGACTTTATGATCTTATGTTATCAATCTAGTAGGTACAATTAAAAAACATTTTAGGTCTTTTTAAGTAAACGAACGGAGACAACTTTTGAGTGTACGTACATATTACAATTTAGCTATTAATGCATTAATTTTACGTTACATAATATAGACCAAAATTATCATTAAATAATTTGTTTTGAAATAAAGTTTCTAAAAGTAGGATATAATTATACTATCGTAAAAGTCAACAATATTTGTTAATAATCAACCGTATATAAATCTAAAATAAATCAAATGCTATAATACGTGTTTCGCCATATTGATAGTCAAACAACAAAAACTCCTGATATACGTTTGGAATTTCCACTTCGGATCCCTTTTTGAAAGTTGTTTTTTTACTCCATAACTTTATTTCGATAATTATAAAGACCAGCTTTTGTTCTTAAATTTTGGTAATTCTGAAATGAGATTGATTCCCCGTTAATTTAGTGATAAAAAAGCTTTTTGGTACTCGGTCAGTATGGGTTTCCCTTTTATCGACTTCACTCTTTTCTTGCATTTTTGCAAAGCTTCTTTAACATTTTTTTTTATTTCGCATGGTGTACAACAATGAGGTCCTTCTCTCAAAACAATCTTGATTTAACACTTTTACACTGCCAAAGCATTCCGGTGACTTTACACAACGCCAGATTATAATTCCATCTTTATTTTTTCTTATATAATGAAATTGGAATCCTATAAACAACAAAACTTGAAGTTCTCGTTGTGATTCCACATAGCGTTACTCACTTTTTCGCTCTTGGTGCATCTTAAATATAATTAGATGAGCTTAGTCGGTCAGTTAAGAAGCAACTGATTAAGTGACCATCTTAAGGTTTGCCCTTTCAAAACAAACACAAAAAATATATAGCTATCTTTATCACCTTTAATACTAGAACCGAAGATGAAAGAAAGATAATACAATTTCACTCTTACTCTTTACCTGTCCAGGTCTCCATAACCCCTTGAGCACCGTAAAACCAGACACAATTATAGAAAATCGATTGTTTCGCGACCGCCGGCAGTCTTATGATCTTTGACCTATTAAGGTCCATAACAATTGATTTAACTTTTATTATTATTTTTGGAGAGTGCGTCACTTATTGGGGTGAGTGGTAACAATAGAACACCGGCAAGTTATAAGAACTTAATTTATGAGGGAAATAATTTTACTTCATTGTTGATTTTTATAATAATAACTATGTATTATTATAAAAACTGTACTAAATATGATTTGATCAAATCACTGTATTAAATATTTTGTCCCACTTTTATAACAATTGATTTAACTATTAATATTATTTTGGAGAGTACACCGCTTATTCAGGTGAGTGTTTACTACACTGGCAAGTTCTAAGAGCTTAATTTAAGAGAAATATTTTAACTTAATTGTTGATATTTATAATAATATATGGCTATGTCCCACTTTTGGAAGTTTTATTTCATAACGCAATATAGTATATACATTATCTATTTTATGAACTGTAAAATTATTTAAAACAAAATAGTAACAGGCACTATTAGTTTTTGGTCAGACCGTACCCACAAACAGGAGTTTTCTTTATAATTTCGATGTGGGTTGAGTAAGGAATACCTACATGTGGGTTGAGTAAGGAATTAAAAATTAAAATATTGCTGTGGGTTGAGTAAGGAATAGAAATGGGTTGAGTAAGGAAAAATTAATTAGTGGGTTGAGTTCATGTGGGTTGAATACGGAACAACCCCCTACAAACGGTCCCACGGCTGTGTTAAAGCCTCTAATAAGTTAATAAGTAACCTTATTATTTAATTGAAAGTGATTGCTACTACGAGAAGATCATTATACATAAAAAGCATTTTTGTTGATAAAAAGAGCGTAGGTATATAATATAGAATCTTACCAGTGTGTACAGAGCGTACCCTTCCAAAATTGTATAACGCAATATAATAAAAAATAATGGAAACACTTAGGCTTTAAGTGTAACACGGCTGCGGTACCCTCGTAGTCTGTTCAGTAAAAAAAGTAAATGCGGTCCCGTTTATCCGAATATTTTTTTCTTAATAAAAAGCCTTTATTGACAGACAATACAAAAAAAAATACTAAAAGCTCTTTCAAATGAGATACGAAGCCAACGGCGACGGCAAACAAACAAACAAACAAAAAAGTCCCTTCTGTCAAACATCTGGTTTTTTTACAAATATTTATTTTAGGACCCCTATGGATTAAACCCCTATGGATTAGAGTAGCGTCACATAGAAAGCGGTGGAAAGAGTTAGAGGAGGTCTTTGCCGTAAGGCACACAGAAGTTCGAGACATTTTATGACATAGGAAGTAAGTAGTTTTTAAGAAAATGTTAATGTATTGTAAACATATCGGAAATAAAGGCTTTATTATTATATTACAACATCTTACCTATATCTAGACAAGTTGTTATTAAATTGTGTCACATTCACATAGCTACACAAACACATAGCTAAACTGACTAACTTATAAGGTGATCGATCTAAATGGGTCAGTAAGGAGAAATGAAAAACTAAGAGTTAGGAGGGTCAATCCTGGGTAAAGCATTCTTCGCGTCAGAGTCGTGGCATTTATTTTTTCTCGTGACTGGTGAAAACAAACATTACATGGCAAAAGAAGGTTTAAAAACAAGTCAGTCTATCAAAAAGGCACGGTAATTATGCACAGAAATTATTTGTCATAGAATATGTGGTCAGATCCACGGCCGATAAAACAGATCCATGGCTTTAATCCACGGATTTTACAGGAATGGATCTGACGACAATTTAAAAATGAAGCTATTTATATATAACTATAAATAAAATCGTACTAACTTTGATTTCAATACCTACTCAGGGATGAATACAACCATGTTCTCGGGACAGTTAAGTGTAACTATTCTTAATTTAGTAGCAAAACAAGACACGAGCTTTACCTACCTACAGAACCAAAGTAAAAAAAAATATAAAAGAACTTAAAAATAAAGTAAGTATTTGCGCAAAAGCCAGCGCCACGTCCTTCCTGACGAAGTGCTGCAGCAGCACAACTGGTGATAATTTGGACTAATCACGAGACTCTTTATTACGTATTCAATGTAGTGGGTAAGCATAGTTTCTGCTACTGCAGACACAAGGGTTTTTATTATATTAAAACAATGAATACTTAATTTGATAGAGGCACTTTTTTCGTATTTAACAAAGTATTAATTAACGCAGTCTTATAAATGTAAAAAATATAATTCACAATAATACACCGTGCGAACTTGTCAAATCACCCCTTTTTCAAATGAATGTTTATGCAATTCATTCTGTAAAAATTAAATATTGGTTTCAATTTATATGTTTCAATGCTACATAAGTTAAGTAAACTTATAAATGCTAATTTAATTTAGTGTGTTGTATATTTTAATTTATATTATGCTGTGACCCTTAAAATCATGTGTCCCAGGATTGACCCAGAAAAATCTGTTCTTAGGAACCATGGCGTCGATTTTATATTTAATAAAAACTGCATTCAAATTATTTTGTTAAATCTCATACGTAACCGGGAGTCGAACCCACGGTCTCTTTCTCTGTAAACAATGTTATAAATTCTGTAAGTTTATTCGTTCTTATTGTTGATGGTATGAATAATAAGTCATAAGAAACACAATTCTTATTAAATCTAAAATCGACGCCAGTGTTCCTAAGAACAGATTTCCCTATCTCTTATAGTTTTTGATTTCTCCCTACTGACCATTTGGATTGATAGACTTGCCTCAAATGGACCCGAACTCAATGTCATACCTTTTCAATACGTGCGACTACTCTTAATCAATAGAGACACTGATACAATGTTTTCTTTCACTTTCAAATGTTTCTTTTAAACATTTTTCTGTTTGATGTATCAAATGTTATTCATACATACATATATACATTACATGTGATTCATACATACATATTTACATTACATATTATGTAATGTATATATGAATCAAATTCATAATCACGACTATTATCCCCGAAGGGTAAGTCAGAGACCATTAGTCTACTTTTCACTAAATAGCGACTGCACATGTGCTCAGTATAACAACAGGTGGTGAGCCCATCGCGCCGCTCTATGCTGTTTGATGTTTGTGCAGTCTTAGCCCGTTAGTCGCCTTTTACGACACCCAAAGGGAAGAGGGGGGTGGTAGTATTCTTTCACCGCTACGCGACATGGTTAAATGTGATTCATACGAAAATATGATTTCTTGCTTTTATTTCAATTGTACATTGACACTTTGTAAGTTGATTAATTTATCTTTAGGTATGGTCTGTGGGTATAATAACACATTGAACGTACCGACGTTAATGTATTAAATTGTGCACGGCCATAACTAAAATAAGAATGTCCTCTCACGTTGTAAAACAGCCATGCCGTCAACTTTTAAAGATCAACACGACGAAGTTCTCTAAGGGAACTATCTAAGCTAACGGATATTAGTTTCATTAAAACTTTTGCCGGAAGCACGTTATCCGGGATAATGTTTCGGAATATGTTAAATAACTTAAATTTTCCTTAAAAGCTTTCTGGCTGAAAATAACTAGTAATTTGTGATTTTAACCAAAGTATAATATCCCAAAGTATAAAATTATGGTCCAATATCCCCACGTGCTATTGTCCACGTAAGAGGCCTGTGCCCAGCAGTGGGACGTATATAGGCTGATGATGATATTAAACGATAAAGTTTGAGATAGAAAGAAAATCACGTGGTCAATAACTTGGAAACGTAAATATACTAATTTTAATGATTTTCTTAAAACGTTACTTTAAACGTTTCGTTATCTTTGAGTTCATTTGACTGTTTCTTAGCGCAAATAATCAAATATTACGAACGTTAACTTTAATTTCATTTATTTTATTTCAAAAACTTGGCGTAACAGGGCGTTACGTACCGCCATTGCCATTGTCATTGTCCTTTCTTTATTCAATGAACTTAAAATAAGCATTTTGAATTGTCTAAATTTATTTGAATGGATGGGCACCATCCCACCCACCCCACCCATTCAGGAAGCAGTGTTGAAAACTTAGCTACTTTGTAGCTAGATCTAGCTATTTTTGGGAGTCAGGCAGCTACAATTGTATTAGGTCACCTGTTGAAATACCAGACACAATAGAATTTCTATTGTTATCGAGCTCTAGGAGTCCTTGCCACAGACGAAACTTGTAGCAAAATCTTTTAGCTACTTTTTCTAGCTCCATTCTCGATAAGTATAGACATACATTCGAGAAATCGTATTAACCCTATTCTTGCCATTGTGACATATTTGAGACGCTCAACTTACAAAAACTTTTGTAAAGTGAAAACGGCCTTTCATTTTCTTACTTTTTGATAATGGTAAATCATATACCATCAACTCTAGTATAAATGGTTTTATAATCTTGATAACTTTGAATCGGTAATAATACGTGAAATGGCAGATCGATCACGAGTGTCTACGCAACGCAGGAAAAAAAATACAATAATTTTATTATAGTGTTTTGCTAAGTGCTGTGCCAGTAGTGGCTCATTAATGGAATACTACAGCCCCATCTCTTCCCTATGTATTCTTAAAAGGCGACTAACGGACCAAATACTGTACAGTTATCCAACAGCAAAGATGGGTTCACCACCTGTCACGCTGAGCACATGTGCAGTTATCATTTGGTGAAACGTAGACTGTGGCAGTGGACTACTCTTGCGGTCCTCATTGCGTGGTCTCTGACTCTCTGACTAAATGATTAATAAATGGTTTATGATATTTATTTAAGTACTTATTAAATAGATTTTTGTAAAATTACCAAATAAACTGACTTATTGAACAGACTCTAATTACATTTTAATTATAGTACTTACCTACTTTATAATTAAAATAAGTACTTGATTTCATATAAAAATTTATAAATTTTTCGTTTACACAATATCCGGCCCGTACCGGTTTGTAAGATAAGACTTTAATCGCGTTGCATTGAATTAAAACTATTTTAACGGGACCTAACACTATTATTTTTTGTAAGTAAGTACAGCTAGCAGCAGTTCGCTTGAGGCCACTTCAAGCAGTAAGTAGATATGTACTTACTTACAAAAATTAATCATGTTAGGTCCCGTTTAAATAGTTTTAATGCAATGCAACGCGATAGCTTAAAGTCTTACTAATATGTTATGCTCATACATGCTCTATGTCCATACATATTTGTCATTACCTACCTTTACCTACCATACCTACCTTTACTCATGATGGTTTTTTTAACATGGGCTTTAAATAAAATCTTTACAAAAAAAATTAAATCAAATTTTATCCTATATCTATATAGCATTGTGAATGCAAAATTTAAAATATCAGTACAAGATAAAAAATATAACATGAGTCAAAGATCGATCATCCTTCCTTTTCCGATAAAAAATAATCAATTTCCAGCGCCAGTGGAAAAATGAAATGAATTGAACCAATACAAGGTCGGACACTTCATTTTCTCATTTGCCGGGAAACATAAGATGCTTTTAATTTATTTTCTAATAGCATCAATGGATCGGTAGCTACGTGCAGCGGTCCGTATTAAATTCAATTATTTGATCGCTCTGTCGCGTTCAATTGCGACATTTACTACAAATTAGATCGTTGGATCGTGCGAACGAGCGTTGCTAGTTAAAGTGCAGTACCTTTTGTTATTACATCAAACTTTGCTTATATTATTATAAAGTCACACATCAAACGTATGCCATTTATAGTATTAGCTTGCAGGAATTAATAAATAAGGATTGAGATGACTTGAGTTATGAAATTGAGATGTTAAAACATAACTTTGAATTTACCGGAACAATTAATTATAGGTAATTGTTTTAAATAATGTAATAATATTACCGGAACAATTACTGGAAATAAATAGTTATATATATTTATAACTTTTACCTAAATTTTATTGTTTCGGAAAATTCAAAATTATGTTATCACATTTCTTAACCCAAATCATCTAAAAACACCATTATTATGTTGAGCAGCTACACCCAGTTCCTACTTACATCTGACACATTAGCGTGTAAACGTAATCCACACTTCTAGGTCTTTGTTGTTTGCAAGATAATCTTATCCTATTTATAACTGTACAATCGGCGAATACAGCCGCGAACGTACTGCCTATTTAGAACTTCATATTGATTGAAATAGCTGTAGCAGTCGCTTAGCTGTAGTCGATCAGTAAAACTTGCCACTGCTATGTACATGGGACACTCAGAAAGTTTTGAGAAACTAAAAAACTAACTTCCATGGGTAACATATTTTTATAAAATCATTTAAAAAAATTAAAGAACTCTTCACCAGCCTCTGTACAAATTTTCATGAATCTGAACCAATTTCCGAAACATTTTTTCCAGTCCGCCGCAGACACCTCTTCCACGGTCTTCTCGAACGCTGCTAGCGCGTCTTCCGGCAATGAAAACTGTATCCCTTTCAGCTGATTTTTTTATTTTAGGAAATAAAAAGCAGTCACACGGTGCCATATCAGGACTGTAAGGAGGAAGACCCAAGACTCTGACCGGTGTGGTGTCCAGGAAGTCCTTCGCTTTCAGCGCTGAGTGCGCGGGCGCGTTGTCATGGTGAAGCAGTAACCCGCGGAGCCCGGTGTTCGGTCGCTTGTTGCTCATTGCAGACAAAACTTGTGGGGAAACCACCGTTTTACCTTTTTGTAACTCCACGTCGTATCATTTTATTCTCATGTGATCATCTCATGTCATTCGCCTTATATAATCATTGCCTTTATTTTTTCCTCGCTTCTGCAACGATACATAATGATTTAGTTACTATACAATTCACTACACACATCGCAATTCCTGGATTTAAACACATTTATTACGTGATCCTAAATCATGAAACTTTAAACACTATTTTTTGACACTTTTACGTATCCCACAAATTTCGGATTACTTTGATAATCTTATTTTACGTTTTTCCTTGTAATATTAGCATTATTCTTACCTTTTTCGGTTATTGTTTACTAGATATTGTGTTTTGGTCACGTTTTGACGTAGGTAACTGACTATTTTTTTTGGCTTCATTGCTACGAAACCTATAACTATATTATAATCAAACCTTTTCGACTTTCTCATTTTTATATTTGGCCATCTAGATTTCAGCGTTTTAAAAATAATAATTCGAAATTTATTCAAAACTAAGAATCCGAACTTTCATCTTAAGCTTCTGAAATGGAAGAGCCTAGTCTCCAGAGAACATCTTCGGCTTCTGAAAAGGAAGGGCCTAGTCTCCAGAGATCAACTTCAGCTTCTTTAAAGAAAGGTTATTAAGGCCTAGTCCCCTCAGTACAACTTCAGGCTCAAGTCTTCTGAGCTCCTGCAAACATCTACGCCAGCGCGCTATTACGGTAGCACCTGCCAGCGACTGCCTCTACGGCAGCGCCTGCTCCTACGCCAGCGCCTGCCTCTACGGCAGCGCCTGCCAGCGAGTGCCTCTAAGGCAGCGTCTGCCAGCGTGTGCCCCTACGGCAGCGCTTGCTTCCACGCCAGCGCCTGCCTTCACGCCAGTACGGCGGCAGCGCCTGTCTCTACTGCCTGCTTTACTACCTGCCTCTACATAAGCGCCTCACGACGTCTGCCAGTGCCTGCCGGCGCCGGCCTGCGCCTGTCTCTTCTACGGCCGTGCCTGTTTCAACGTCAGCGTCTGCCTCTACGGCAGCGCCTTCATCAGCGCCTGTCTCTTCTGCCTGCCTCTACGTCAGCGCTTGCCTCTACACTTTCACCTGCCTCCACGTCAGCTGCACCTGCCTCTACATCTGCACATGCCTCTGCATTTGCGCCTTCATCTAAATCTCATCCTTCATCTTGACCATCATCACCTCCATCTACATACTCACCACATCCTCAATCACTTCTTCCAACCCTTTTTTTGTTTGTTTTATTTGTTCATTTTGTGGTAAGTATACCATTCGGCGTTGATGCTGCTTTGGTCTCGTATGGTTTTGAAGGTCCTTCATCCATAATTATGAAGCCGATCAAAAGACTCATCACTCTCATTTTTAATGAGACACGATAATTTAATTTGGCTCTCGTAGAAATGTGAAAGGAAATTCTAAATTCGAACAATGGTTATTTTACTTTTAAATAACCAATTTTTTCAAAATAATTGCGAGTGGCCAGTGTGTAGCCTTGTATGTATAAGTATTTCTAAAAAAATGTTTTTATATTTTTGTATTTTACTAATACCACTGTTAAGTTTGTTGTTATTAAAACTACGTTCTCGCTTAGTGAACATTTTGCATTTATCACAAAATTTAACATAGTTATACAGCAAATAGAACCGTTTGGATATATTCAAAGAAACACATACAGTAGGAAATAGTTTTGTCCCCGCATGTCAAATAGGATTTTGGATTAAATCGCTTAATGTAAATACGCCATTTCCAAGTGCAAATAATGATATTGGAACACTTCAAACATGGCGTCTTCAAGGAAATCGCCAGGATATCGCCTTATTCTTTGTGTAGGTAAAAAGTATGCAAATGACGTGTTCGCAGAGAAATATTGAAATCCTTCCCCAAAACCTGTCTCGCGGTGTTATTTGAAAAAGAAAGGGTGCTTGATTTTTGTTCTATTTATAACTTCAACTGCGATAAAAAAGAAAAAACCTTACATTTTTTAAACACGACCGCAAGAATAACTAAGTCATTTTTCAAAGTTGTTGGAATATTAAAAGAGTTGATTCTCAGTGTTTTTAATAGAACGAATGTTTAAAAGAAGCAAAGTTATGTAACCTCGAAACGTCCCGTTTGAATAAAGTTTTACCGACTAGTTATTCCGCTTTCCGCAATTGACTCTCAATTTCAAGACGGAATACTTGTACGTAAAATCAAACACATCACGAAAATTAAACTTCAATATCACGAATCTCAAGCACATGAATATTATTAGTAATTACACAGACATTTCGTTAGTTGATAAGACAAATTGTATCATAATAAAATCACCTTTACAAGGACATTGGCGAACTCCCATACAAACTTTTGTCAACTCTTTTTTAGACTTTGTAATAGACTTTGTAATCCTGAACAACATGGCCTTGGTGTTACTTGTCTAGTAAGTCTACAATTAAAGATATTCCAATTCTAAGTTTTGGAGGTTATGTTCATCATAATTGGATAAAACAAGTACTTACCTACCTAGTTGTGTTATCCTTTCAAGGATTGGCCAGCACAAGCAACAGACCGCGAAAAGTGGAAAGAGGGGAGGGTGGGCCTTTCCCAGCTGCGGGAAAATATAGGCTTTTAATAATAACAATGTGATTTTAACTAACTAATGACTAGGCAGTATGGTCTCTGACCTTAGCCTGTTAATTCAAGGAACAAATTATAAATAAATACGTTTTGCCAAATTAAAAATAAAAACGTAGACTTCTTTGCGGGAAAGTGAACCGTCATGTCTGCAGTTTTGTTTTATTTTGTATAATTTGTGTTTTGTCGAATATTAATGTGAAATAATGGTGGATTATTTACTGTTATGTTTTCGTGAACGTGCATGAGTGTTGGCAAATAAAGGGCCTGACAGACTGTTGTAAACAAGCCTTTCCCACTAGATCACTTTGGCGGGAGGCTGGTTTACAACTTGTTCATAACAAGGCTTCCACTTGGTTTACAACCGCCGTTGATGTTTTCCGTCACAAGCAGTGTTGCCATTTTTAGCAGGATCCTGCTTTATAGTATATTTTTTTTTAAATAATTAGTTCCATTTGCTGAAAAAAAACGCGATTAATTTTATATCTTAGATATGAGCTTTTAAAGATGTAAAAAAATACCGCGCTGTACGTACATTAATATATACGAACTTGGCTTTTTTCAGTAGCCACGTAGGTAGTATGTAGGTTGAAGGTTGAAGATATTATTTAGTCTGTAAACTAAGCGCTGCGGTTTGTGTGTAATGGTATGTAATGAGAAGACGTGTGTGTGGAATTTGTTAGAGAGGCAGTGGCAACACTGCTTGCGTGGTTTACAACAAACGTCCACACAGCGGACGGCCAAAAGTTTTCAACGCACGCCCGCAAACCAAGGTCGTGGATAGGCAACCGAAATTTCGTTGCAAACAACTAACCACACTGTTGTAAACCGCTGTTGAAAACTTCGGTTTACAACAGTCTGGTAGGCGCTTAAGACAAAACAGTGATACATCACTCTTCAAATCTCTCAAGAAGCCCGTGTGAAATCTCAATAAAGTCCCACAGCGTTATTGAGTCTCAAGGAGTTTGGGGAATATCATTTAGCATTAAACGTTAATTATCACTCATTAATCGATATCGAGTCGGCTTTGCTTAACGGAATATTAACGCTCGGGTCACGCGATGGGTTTCGGTTTCGCGTGGGATTCGTTGGAGGGTGAACCTTCTGTACGGAAGTAATATTAGTTATTCTGTGCTTGTACCAAGACGAAAAACGAAACAATTTTAAAACACACAAATTTATGCTTATTAATTTTTGACGTTTTCTATGCTTAAGTTTTTATAAAAAAAGATATTTGAATGATTAAAAATGTCAACCTTATTGGTTAGGTACTAATGTTTTCCAAGACTCATTTCAACCATTACTTTATTTTACTTTAAAAACTCAGTTATTTCCAATTTCTATTACTTACCACAATATCAATACGATAATTGGAAATCACATTTAATTTTATTCCTTAAAGTAATAACTTAAGTTAACAATTCATTGTGATTTGTCATTCTTCACCTTTCATCTTAAAAAAAAACGATAAATTACCTATAAATATTAGCCGTTTGTGTCGCTAGGGGAGAGACACTTGCCCGCTATTTTTGTCTCGTACTAGGATACGTTTGTTTACACAATTCTATGACCACGGCTTATATTTCTGTTCGACGCGATTCTATTTCGGCGTGCAGTGGTACTGGGGGTAGCGATGCGCATTTTGTCTGGCACAGACTATAGCTCGTTAGATTAGTTGTTAAGTCTTAACTATAAGTTAGTTAACTTTTTTTTTATTGTTATTATTATTGACGTCAATAAGTGCCTGTTAAGGTTTACATTGAATAAATAATTTGACTTTGACTTTGACATTATCCTATACTTTATTGAGACTTTATGCAAAGAAAATATTTACTTTAATATTCTGGCTAAATGTGCTGACCGCACGAAGCCATACGTCGTCATTGCCCTAAACAGAACAGCACTAACTAGTAATTTACGTGTCTTTTAAACTTATTTTTATTTCGAGACTAAGACAGGTTTTTCCTATGGTTCCAAAAATCTTACGAATTTATTTCATCCGTAGTTGTAATATTGAAATTTATAGACGCTAAAGAATTCATTCAGCAATGATTTCGCCATTGTCCTTTCTATTTTTATTAAAATATAATTTAAAACAATATAAAGCCTGCCATCCCGCATAAGGCCAGCTGGTGGATTATGGCCCAACCTCCACATGTGCTGTCCACGTGGGAAGGCCTGTGTCCAGCAGTGGGACAATATAGTCATCTATCCATTCGGCTACGGACGCTTCTGCGTTTTCTTTTATTTCGTAGCAATGTGAAGGTCTATTTAAACTTGAAACAACAATATACATTATTATTAAGATCACTAACATAAAACAAAGCCATTTTTATTAAATTTCCCAATTTGTAAGGAGCCGAATAAGCAGCAAAGAGGTATAAAAGTTTTGAATGTAAAATGAGCGAGTTTGGAACACGTAAGAGCCCTCTTAATCAACGGCCGATCCTAATGAAACGTACCGGGGCAGACTAATTACGACCCGAACCATATCCTTTGCCAAAGGTTAATAGGGTTTTAACGACTAAAAAACTAAATGCCTATTTTTACTTACAAATGGTCTACCTGGATATTCAAAGTTAGATCTGCTTGATTCGGCTCGGGAAAAAGCTTACAAGAAAAGGAAAGGTCTGCAGTTTAACTGTTTTCAGGTAACGTTTTTTTGTAATAAAGGCAAACGTTATAGCAAGCGATTTGTGGTTACGTATTAAAACACCCAGGAGGTATATACATGCTCACTACGGTCCTTATTTTATTGACTCTGCAAGTTGCAGGGTTTTTTAAATTTTTTTTACCAAACAACATTCACATTTACAGGCTTTTAAATGAAGCTTTTTATATTTTTTTTCTATATTTTCTGTTAACAATAGACAAAATCTTCAAATACAGACAACGTCAACCTTATTTTGTTTACTTAGTTAGCGGATTGATTTGCTATAGGATGAAACATTTCGAAATACTAATAATATTTATTAGCACATATTATTGTGCAGTCGCTATTTGGTGAAAAGTGGACTATGGCAGAGGATTGCTTTTGCGGTCCTCACTGAGTAGTCTCTGACTAACCCTTTGGGGATAATAGTCGTGATTATATTATGTATGTATGTATATTTTTATTTATACACCGGGTATCCTATATAGATATTAAATAAGTAAGGCATCCTCAGACAAAAACTTTAAAGAGTTAGACTTCTTCTATGTTCCTAAAATATATCTTCACGTTTCTTTGTAATTTTCTTTCTATGCTTCACTTCACATTAAAAAAATATAGCTTTCAGGTTTCGGCAGCTGCGATACTCGGTTGAGAAATGTTTTGGGGAAACTACCAATTTCAATGTTAAACGTATTAAGCTTTACCTAGAACATAAACGGCAGAACACACGATCGGGGTAACGTCCCACCTCGGCGTAGAGAACAGCCTTACAGTGATCTATCATTTTTATGAGCTGCCCATAAAGGCTCTAAGCCCGCAAGCCGAGTGTATGTAACAGCCTATATGAGAGCATTCAACCGGAAAATTCAGTAAAGTTTACGTTGTAATATTCCACTATATTTGGTAATGTATTGTTACCGGAGCAGTGGTTGCGAGCCAGACATCTGTCGTGTGATGTACATTTGAATATTCCGCTTTAAATTACATTTTCGTTCGAATACTCTCGATACCTATAACTTGTTGTGCTTTGTCACTATATCGGCTTACATGATAGTACAATATTTTTTTTGTTAGATGTTGACTAGCTCATATTTTTTTAATAATGTTTCAAACCAGTGTACTTTACATTGTTTCTGCCAAACTAGACTAAATGAGTTTGTGAGAGTTTGTGTCTTCGTATCGCACGTTTGCGGGTTCATGTAATAATTTATTATAATTGTCATCATGTCAATAATTATCATGTTGCATAAAACTTTATGAAGCTTTTAATTGTAAACATATTGGTCATAATAGTTTGAATTCGATGACCACCGTGGTCGAGTAGTTAGCACGCCGGTTCTGGGGTCGCCGTCTCTGAGGGTTCGATTCCCGGTTGGGCCAATTTAGAACTAATAAATGTTTTTCCGTTGCCGTTCTGGTAGCGGCTTACTAATAGAGTACTACCGCTCCATCTAATAAACTCGAAGATCACTAAACGTTGAAAAAAAGGTTCCTTACCTGGGGTTCACATGACAAGTTCACCTGGGTGGACTATGGGCACTTGTTCTGACCCTTGGTACACCTCAGAGATGAACCAAGGGCACCGCCATAAATCTTATTACCCACAGTTCACTCGAGCGGTGGTCTAAAAAGACATTCTTTTTTCAACGTTTCGTTAACTACTATTCATTAATAAGGTAAAAAAGCAGAAGGACATAAGATTATTGAAAATGTCTACGAAATCAAGGAGACACCGAACATGTTTCTTTTACAGTTAGTCTTCTGCCCGGGAATCAACAATGGTAAAAACTTACCATTACGCTCTTCGATCATCAATGAACGAAGATTACGCTACTTAAATATCGAAGAGCTACGCGATCGTTTTCTTCATTTGCGTACAAAGAGGTAGTAGTGAATATTTTCTTAGCATTAGCGTAAAGTAGATATGAACAAACTCTTTGAATTTCAGAAAAAATGTTTTACTAAAATGATGTTGAACTGGAATCTATTTTACAAAAAGTACACCGAGTCCATTGAGAAAGTCCAACGTAAATTTTTACGAAGGGTCAACTTTAAGTCACTCTCGGTCCCTTTTAAAAGGCTTGCTGTAGATATTCTGCTCGCCTAAATTAAGTTAAGTTTACATACATGCAAATTTTTGTTTTTCTCTTTTTATTTTGTTTTATGTAATGTCGAAGTTAATAAATAATATTTGCGTCTCTACAGTTAAGTAAATCATATTATATTACAAAGTATCTACGTGTTTTATCACGCATCTAAGTGCATTTTAGTCTGTATATCTACACGTGGATTACGTAGTGGGATTGTTACCATTTATAGTTTATAAAGTCTGTTGATAAGTCAATTTATGTAACACATTTGTTTGTAATCCCTAAAATAAATGAATATATAAATAACACTGTTTTGTTTTATTTGCCAACCTCCACATCATGCACATTCACGTAAAGGTAATTGTACTTCGACGTTGCATCCTCGAGATTTATATTCACAAGGTAGTCCACTCTTCAATGTACCAGGCATCCAACACATATTAAGAGCTATCTAAAAGAAATTTTATTAAAAAAACATAAAACGTTACCCATAGTATAGACACAGGCGCCATCTAGTGAATACCAACCGAGTGCACGAGTTTGTCACCCGCGCTGTCATCGTCATTCGCTTTTCGTGTTCGGGCATCCGCACATCGTTACCCTAAAAGTGTTTTGTGTAGCAAAAAACTATGTGCAAAAGGAAGCATGGATAATCATTATATACGCAGGTGGAAAAACTGCGTAAACGACGATCGCCAAGTAAATCAGGTCAGTCAGTGTTTTAAATATTACATTTTGTCAATGTTATGATTTAATTAAACAGACAAGCGATTTTTTTTAAACTATGTGATTCGTTAGCTAATATATGACTCAGAACCTCTTAGTGAGACCTTCAAAGAAGAAACGTTATTGAAATATATTTCATAGTACGTTTCCTTCTTAATTTCGATTAAAACTTTCGCTAGTGCCTTTGTGGTTACCCACATTTTTTGACTTTTTCACTATTTATCGATTTTCAAGCATACATAGGACGCTTAGCTTTTTCAAATAATAATAAAAAGTAAAAAACACTAAGTAGTACCGTGAAGTGATTACGGTCAGTGCTAGTATGAAATCTAGTATCGTGACGAGATTACGATCGATATTAGGGGTACATACCCTTTGCTGTGACGCGATTACGGTAATTCTATTGTTCGGTCATTCCTTCCAAATGACTCTTTGTTTGCGCGAGGCAGTAGTTACCTACATTCTATTTTTTTTCTTTTACTAATCTTTTTATTGGATTGTTTTTTCGTATGCAAGTGTTTTCTACAAAATCCTACTGTGCCGCCTTACTTATTGCACATTTATGTATTACCGTGATGTGATTACGGTCAGTGCTAATATGAAATATAGTATCGTGACGAGATTACGATCGATATTACGGGTACCTACCCTATGCTGTGACGCGATTACGGCAATTATATTCCTCGGTCATTCCTTCCAAATGACGTTTCGTTTGCGCGAGGCAGTACCTACATTCTATTTTATTTTTTACTAATCTTTTTATTGAAGTGTTTTTTGTGTGCAAGTGATTTCTACAAAATCTTACAGTTCCGCCTTACATACTGCACACTTATAGTACCGTGACGTGACTACGGTCAGTGCTAATATGAAATCTAGTATCGTGACGCGATTACGATCGATATTACGGGTACCTACCCTTATGTAGTACCGTGACGTGATTACGGTCAGTGCTAATATGAAATCTAGTATCGTGACGCGATTACGATCGATATTACGGGTACCTACCCTTATGTAGTACCGTGACGTGACTACGGTCAGTGCATATATGAAATCTAGTATCGTGACGCGATTACGATCGATATTACGGGTACCTACCCTTATGTAGTACCGTGACGTGATTACGGTCAGTGCTAATATGAAATCTAGTATCGTGACGCGATTACGATCGATATTACGGGTATCTACCCTTATGTAGTACCGTGACGTGATTACGGTCAGTGCTAATATGAAATCTAGTATCGTGACGCGATTACGATCGATATTACGGGTACCTACCCTATGCTGTGACGCGATTACGGCAATTCTATTTTTTGATCATTCCTTTCAAATGACTTCGTTTGCGCGAGGCCTCTCGCCTGCCGCAAGGCTTAGTGACTCAGATTTCAATAAAGAACCGTAAATAACGGACGTATATAAATCTAATATTGAAAAAGACTTACGATCTGTCATGACCGTAGCACAAGTACACAGATCGGATCTTACCCAGACCATCCAGGACGCTAGGGATACCTAGTCGTAATAATCCAAGCACAGCAGAGGAGTTGCCAGTTGTAAATCCAATATCGTCGGATTTTCTTGACGTTCTTGGAGTTTCTAAAGTGAAGGAGGTACCATTGGGACCCAAAATACCAGAAGAGGTCTCTAAACGCTAGGGAAATCCTCATAGATGGTATGAACAAAGATAATAAAAAAGAACTGTTAGCAACAATTTTGATACCTGTTTAAAGTTGGCCAAATTATGCTGCATTTACATTATGAAAGTACCATGAATAGGAAAATGCTTACACTACCTGCCTACTCTTGATAAAAAATTCTTGTCAATGACACAAGATGTTAAAAGAGACGCACACTCTTTTGGAGAAAATTTGGGAGAAAATATAGAAGCTGCTAAGGCCGCTGAAAAATCTGGTTTGCAAATACGGAATACTAACAACATTGAACCGTCAACTTCACTAAGAACTACGTCGCCCAGCAGGGAAAGTGGCAAGACCCATTCAAGCAACAAGGTCATGGGTTGCCAGGCCGGGTGGGAGCAAGCAAAGATTCCCGTATCCACCTCCGAGGCGATCAGCGCAAGCACTGACGTTCGCCCTCTATCACACCATGACAGCAGTGAGACCGTCATACAGACCGATGTTGCGTAAATAACAACCAAGGTAACCTTACACGCTGGTCGTATAATTTTTTTTTTGTTGACACATGGTGTTCAATCGCAAATGACCCGGTAGTCTGACAGTACGTTACGGGTTACAAAATACCATTTAATAATACTGTAAAGCAAGCTACTGAACCTATCACTCCTAACTTTTCTTCGGCTGATATAAGTAAGTTAATCACAGCTATATCTGACTTGTGCCAGTCAGGCGTAATATGCATATGAGAGGATGTCAAAGACCAATTTATTTCTCCCATATTCTTAACACCTAAAAGTGATGGATCGTCCAGATTTATCTTGAACCTAAAATCATAGAATAAAGCTGTCGCCTCATACCACTTTAAAATGGAGGACATACTGACAGCAAGCAAATTATTGTTCCAAGACAGTTATATGGCCAATGTTGATATCAAAGACGCGTATTTTTTCTTTAGTTCCTATTGATGAAAACTACAAAAAGTATTTAAGGTTCAAATTTTTGGGATACAAAAGTAATACGTATGAATTTTAGTGTCTACCGTTTGGACTTAGTTCAGCACCTTATTATGTCTTTACGAAACTCATGAAACCGGTCTATCTACCGGATTTATCTTAGAAACAGAGGTTTTTTAATTCTAATATATTTAGATCTTGTGCCTTGGCCATTCTTATGAAGAATGTAAAAGTTTTGTTCTCGAAACTGTTTGTTTATTACAAAATATAGGCTTTGATAAAAACTTCAAAAAGAGTAGCTTGGAACAACAAAAGACTAGAAAATTTCTCGGTTTTGAATTAAATTCAGAAAATATGTGTTTGCAATTGCCAATAGGAAAACGAAAACGCATTCTTGAACAAATAAATATCAATAGAATGGGTGGAGTACAATAAGTTCCTTTAAATAATATCACTTGTCGTCTATGGCAATGGTGCGAGAAACGCAAAATATTTGTCTTTGCATCCTACATAAAATCTAAAGATAACTTCGAGGCAGATAAGGAGTCACGGCGTATGAATATCTATACAGAATGGCAAATGTCGGCACCTGTGTTCGAAAAAATTGTTCAATCGTTTGGGACACCTCATATAGATCTCTTTGCTACTTACCAAAATTATTAATGCAATAAATACGTCTCATGGCAACGAGACCCCTACGCCTTTGACATAGATGCATTCAACTTAAATTGGAATATACTTTATTTTTATGCTTTTCCCCCTTTCTCGCTCATATTAAAATGCTTCAGGAAAATAATTAACGACAAAGCCACTGGTGTACTAGTCGTATCGTATTGGCCGAGTCAACCCTGGTATCCCCTACTTAGCTCAGTAGCTCACCACCAATATACTTCGGCCCAAGTGACGATATGTTATTATCACCTTTCAGAACCCAGCACCCCCTTTGCAAGAAACTTATCATGGTAGCATACAAATTATCAGAAAAGCATTTCAAAGACAATCGTTATGTAATGAAACCATCGAGGTGATGATTTCCTTATTGTCTACATCCTCACTAAAACAATACAATGTCGCTTTTACGAAATGGTGGAGTTATTGTGATATTTATAAAGTTGATTTCTATAACTCCCCACTTCCAATTCTATCAAAATTCCTTACGGTCAACTGTTAACAGCAAAAATTGGTTGTAGTTCATTAAATATGCATCGTTCTGCTCTAGCTATTTAGAGCAAACTAGGCTGATTTAGTTGTTTGGTTTTTCAAAGGTATTTACAGGACTAAACCTAGTCACCCGAAATATTCGGAGACGTGAGATCCAAAGATTGTAATCGATCACCTTAGTAATTTATATCCAAATGAGGAACTTGCTCTGGAGTTTATTACTAAAAAAGTAGTAACTCTGCTCGCATTGTCAACCGAACAACGAGTACAGACGTTATCTTCGTATTTCTAATTTAAAAATAAATAATAAGTATGTCGAAACCATTGTGGATGATTTATCTAAAACATCTGCTTCAGGGCGACGACCGCCTTGTTTATTTATACTATTTTTTCTAAATAAGATTGAGATCTGCCCTGCAAAAACATTACTGTCCTACTTAGATATGACTAAAGTTTACAGAGATAAACCTAGAACGGAAAGGTTATTGCTCACCTGAAGCCTATTCATAATGCAACTAGTTCTACATTAAGTCGTTGGTTTAAAAACACCCTATTTAACAGCGGTATTGACACTTCTTTATTCTTAGCACACACGTGAAAGACACGCGTCCACGTCCACCTCGGCAGCAAACAGAAAAGGCCTTTCAATAACTGCAGGATGGACTGGTAATTCTCTGGTGTTTGCACGGTTTTACAATCGACCCCTTACCATTGAGAATGACGATAATGCTTTGCAGCGGCTATTTACATTGACTAATTTCTAGCTTATCATTCATTATAATATTATAATATATCATACTGGTTTGTACTAATATGGTACCTAATTATATTTAATCGGTTATACTCGTAAATACTCAATTATAATAGTTGAATTAAATCATAGAGGTACTTAAATATTAAATGAAAGGGGTGAAATTATGTCGCAAAATTTGTGTTCTAAACATCTACCTTGTGAATATAAATCTCGAGGATGCAACGTCGAAGTACAATTGATGGTTAAACAAACTTACCTGAAGTGAAGTTTGACCGTAATTGTACGAGACGTTGCATCCGAAGAGATTTATATAAAGATCCCTCCCTTCCCTTACATGCTGGCCCCATATAAATTAATTTTGCAAAAAAGCTCTAAAAGTGAATGACGATGACAGCGCGGGTGACAAACTCGTGCACTCGGTTGGTATTCACTAGATTCACTAGAAAAAAACATAAAACGTTACCCATAGTATAGACACCTATACTATGGGTAACGTTTTATGTTTTTTTAATAAAATTTCTTTTAGATAGCTCTTAATATGTGTTGGATGCCTGGTACATTGAAGAGTGGACTACCTTGTGAATATAAATCTCTTCGGATGCAACGTCTCGTACAATTACGGTCAATCTTCACTTCAGGTAAGTTTGTTTTACCATCAATAATCCACCATTACTACACATTAATAACGAGAAAACGAATCTCACCTGATGGTAACTATAAAGCCGAAAGTGGAATCGCACTTCACTCGAAATCCCTATTAAATGTAGAACATTTCTAACTGTTGAAACAAGACAATGCCCAAACGTCGTAATGAGAAACTTATTGGTAGATGGTATGGATGGTAGCTGGCGGACTTAAAATAATCCACAACCGTTCTGGCATTAAGCATAGTGAGTGTTGCAAGGCTTTCAGTGTGAAAAATATTACACCACCAAGGAAATCTTTATGAGCCTTTATAATTCAACCATCGTTCACTTTTTAACATCCAACCATATAAAAGCACTTTACACAAGTTTAGATGACTTGTATAATTTCTGCGGCGGCTTTAAACACGGATGGCTTTTAAACAGCACTTTTGGCTTCCCTTTCGTGAATATAAAATGGGCATAAATTTCTTTGTCCCGAATTTTGTGAGTCATTCGACGGGTCATAATAATAAGAATATCAACTGTGAATTGATTGCTCGGCAATATAGCGAAATTGTATTAACTCGCAATCATATTGTCCGCTAAAATGGCGCTATTGGTTATTTATAGGCGTTCCGAGAAAATGTTTTGGCACTTACTAGGAACAAATGTGTAGCGTTACGACTAAATGAATATTACTTTTTTGATGAACGCTCGTTTATGGATCGTTATAATGGAGCAGACGTGAATTTAATATTACTAGAGAAAAACAACACAACAAAATTACTAAGAAATTTCAAACTAAAATAATGTAGGTATAAAAGAAGGGCGAGTAGACTAACAAAAGCTAACCGGAAGATTAATTACCATTACCATATTTAAAATTTAGATGTATCTAAAGAAATAATAAAGCTACATTAACCTACGGAACGTTGTATGAAAACCGACACTTTAACACTCTAGAATAATTGAAATGAAACACTTCTTACGGGTTAACTCGCGTTTAATTTGACAAAATTACATGGATTTTTTGTTTCCTGACGTTTCGGAACCTTTACAGGGTCAATCAACAATTACAAGTTATTTGCCTACTGTCAATAATTTTTATATTTAACCGGGTGCGTTCAGGTTTACACAATACTAGCTAACAATATTTTTAGGTCTGGCAATGTGTTGCTGTTGGGGCTGGGATTTAATGATGAGAAAATTAAACGCGAGTTAATCCGTAAAAATCGTTTCATTTCAATGTGTAGTGCTCGCTTAAACCTCAGAAAACAATATACACTAGAATAATGGCACTTGGTGCTGTTGTGTTTTGTCCGGCCGGTGAGAGTTCTGGAGGCCCCTTCCCTCCCCCCCCCCCCTCACAATTCCTATTCCTTCCTTAACCCTATTCCTTTCTTAAAGGTCGGCAACGCATCTGCGACTCCTCTGGTTTTGCGGGTGTCCATGGGCGGCGGTGATTGCTCTCCATCAGGTGACCCGCCTGCTCGTTTGCCACCTTCTAATCTAATAAAAAGAAAGTATAGCGTTTGACACACGCGATAGCGCTATACGAAGTCGGCAGAATGGCTGCTGTTCAGTTGTGGTTCAGTTGAGATTATTAACCCCTGAATTGCTCTCCAATCACCGCCGCCCATGGACACCCGCAAAACCAGAGGAGTCGCAGATGCGTTGCCGACCTTTAAGAAAGGAATAGGGTTAAGGAAGGAATAAGAATTGTGACGGGGGGAGGGGCCTACTACTATAAGAGTACGTCTAACTCTCCATCAGGTGACCCAACTGCTCGTTTGCTTCCTTCTTTTATAAAAAAAATAAAAAAAATCTAGATTGGACGGAAATTCAGAATGTTATTCTAAGCTATTGCAGAAGATATCTCGCATTGAACCGAAATAATCATTACACGGGTCATGCAGATAGAAACTTCGGAAATAGTAAAATTTACAACCAGTCATAATGGGAATGGCGTCATAAGCAATGTCGATGGTTAACCAGCAAGAGGTAATTTCAAATTCTACAACGATGTGTTATTTCGTCTGTTTCTAATACATAATTGTTTATATATTATAGTTGTGGAGATTTGTTAAAAGCATATTTTTATTTATAAACCTTAGCTATAGATGTCATTTGTCTTATAATCTTTCTAGAAATAAATCTTTCTAAAAATTAGAGGGAACATGAAAGTAGCACCAGTGACAGAGAAGTTAAGAGGGAAGAGATTATCTTGGTATAGACATATAATGAGGAGGGATGAATGCCATTTGACAAAGCGAGTGTTAAGTATGACTGTGGATGGATACAAGGGGAGAGGTAGGCCGAGAAAATGAAAGATGATATGTCGAAGAAAGGGGTGACCGTAGAACTGACGGCTGATATGGACGAATGAAAGAAGAAAACATACTGCGCCGACCCCAATTAGGAACAAGAGCAAGGAAATGATGATGATGATGAAGTAGAAATATGAAGATATAAAATACTCGTTTATTAAGACTGAATATTAATATAAAATGAACTTATTTTGCCTAAAGTATTATGTTGACATACATACAAATCCTTTACATACCATAGTTAAATAAATTAAAGTACAGCCTGTATCTGTCCCACAGCTGTGCAAAGGCCTCCATCATTGAAGTCAAGCCATCGCAATTATGAATAGGTATTGGCTTAGGCACCACGCTTGCCTAAAGCGCGTTGGTGATCACGAGCCCGGGCTATGCGTCGGAAAATCTGAAGACACACTTTGCCCGACCTGGGAATTGAACCCGGGGACTTCCGGATATCGAGCCGAAATAAATACACACATACATATAACATCACGACTATTATCCCCGAAGGGTTAGTCAGAGACTAGGCAATGAGGACCGCAAAAGCTGCCCTCTGCCATAGTCCACATTTTACCAAATAGCGACTGCACATGAGCTCAGCGTGACAGGTGGTGAGCCCATCGCCGCTGTATGGTGTTCATCATCAGCCTCTTAACGTCCCACTGCTGGGCACAGGCCTCCCACTGAACAATAGCACGTGGGGATATTGGGCCATAACCCACCACGCTGGCCCAATGCGGGTTGGTGGGTAGCTGGGTAGCTTTATGGTGTTGGATGTCTTTAATCCGTTAGTCTTATTTTACGACACGCAAGGAAAGCGAGAAACAAAAACCCCGGTCACATATACAACAAAAACCCCGGTCACATATACATATAGTATTAAAAAAAAAAGGAAAGCGAGGGGGTGGTCAATGACCTTTATAAAATATCATTGGGGGGGGTGGTAGTACTTTTTCACCGCTACGCGACGCGGTTTAATAAATAAATAAAGTAAAATTATTAATCTAAGTAAAGGTATAGTATAGAATGCCCCTTTTTTATTAATTCTACAACGGGTAAGCGCTTGGCCTTCATCTCACCTGATGGTAAGTGACGATAAGGCCGAAGGTGGAAGCGCGCTTCACCCAGAATCCTCAACCATTGAGGCTAACCGTTTCCAATGGTTAAGGATTGCAAGTGAATTGCACATCTTTATCATCACTTACATTCAGATAAAATGGTGTGCCATTTACAAATATTATGTAGGCCTCTATTCTTATGTCTACATTTGGTCAGACAAAACTCTTGAGTTTGCTTGCTTTAGGCAACGTTGTTCACTTAATCTTATTGACAGAGCTCCTTCCAGAGCCGTGTAAAGAATTTATTTCATTCATACTTTCATGATTGTTATAAATAACTCAGTACTTTAGCGTCAAAAAGGAGTTGAAGTGTTTGAGACTTCTATAAAGTCAAAGCATAAAGTCAAACCTTACTTTTTTGCATACTACGTGGACAACATAATTACAAATGCGCGCTTACTTACTTACTTACTTACTGGGGGTCGATCACGCTAATTAATCTCAACCAAACCACAACTGAATCGCAGCCGTTAGACGTACTTTTATAGTAGTAGGCCCCTCCCCCCGTCACAATTCTTATTCCTTCCTTAACCCTATTCCTTTCTTAAAGGTCGGCAACGCATCTGCGACTCCTCTGGTGTTGCGGGTGTCCATGGGCGGCGGTGATTGCTCTCCATCAGGTGACCCGCCTGCTCGTTTGACACCTTCTAATATAAAAAGAAAGTACCGCGTTTGACACACACGATAGCGCTATACGAAGTCTGCAGAATGGCTGCTGTTCAGTTGTGGTTCAGTTGAGACTATTAATCCCTGAACACGAGCGCAGCGGCTGGCTTCTTCGGTTTGCGATTACCAAATTTAAAACATCTCGAAGTCATCTGTGCTGTGTGCACGTTTTGGTAGCGGTGGGCGTCCTAAGATGGCTGGCGTTGAAGCCCTCCAACCCATATTGGGCAAGTGTGGTAGGTTGTGGCCGAGCCTCCCCACGTGTTGTTGTCCATGTGGGAAGGCCTGTGTACAGCAGTGGGACTTTTATAGGCTGGTGATACTAATTGTTCGTATTATTATAACAAACCACCGTGCACCGCGTCGCGTAGCGGTGAAAGAATACTACCACCCCCTCTCTTCCTTTGGGTGTCGTAAGAGGCGACTAACGCACTAAAGACTGCACATACATCCAACAGCTTTGAGCGGCGATTTGCTTACCACCAATTACGCTGAGCACATGTGCAGTCGCTATTTGATAAAAAGTGGACTAAGCAGAGGACTAAATATTGTGGTCCTCATTGCCTTATCTCTAACTAACCCTTCGGAGATAAATACTCTATTTATTTATTTATTTAACAGCATATAACTAAACACAAGGTACAGAAGATGTTACTTAAAAAATAAGACAATTAAAGAAACACATTATGCTACTAAAAATGTTAACACAATTAATAAACGCAGGTAGGTATTCTAAAAAAGAATAGGTAGGTACTTAAGTTAATGAATTTTGTCGATTGATAACTTACAGATTAGGTGTGAATCTGATTGTGTTGTGTCGATGTGTGTAGGTGCGTGTTAGTGTAATATCGTATATAGTCGTGATTATACGTATGTATGTACGTATTAAAACAAAATTTAAATGAGTTAAAATACTCGTAAAGAATGCTACACACGTAACGAATTAATCTACTAAAGATTAATAAAAAACCCTCTTAAGTAATATCCATAATGCATTAAGAAAAATATGAAAAATATTATTGTTATAAAAATAACTATGAATGTAACATTTTAAGCCCCCTCTAGTCTTTACGAAACAATATAAATCCAAAGTTTGCCAATAATGTTGGTCTGCTACCCCTCTACACTGCGTCGTTCACAAGTAATATCGGGGTTCAATGGGATTAGATACGTCGGCAACTTTCATATAGACATAACATCAAAAGTCGTCAATAATAGGCATTGCAAGCTCTTTAATAATCGTAAGCCTACTTACATACATACTAACATACAGTAACGAGTATAATCCCTAACTTAAGGGCTATTTAGAGACTAGGACTAGGCAATGAGGACCGTAAAAGAAGTCCTCTGCCACAACCCACGTCTCACTAAATAACGACTGCACATGTGCTCAGCGTGTCAAGTGGTGTGCTCATACCCGCTCTATGCTGTTGGGTGTTATGTAGTCTTTAGTCCGTTAGTCGCCTTTTACTACACACAAACGAAGAGATAAGTTGGTAGTTATATGCGTCTTTGGCAGCTGTCAAAAATCAATGCTTATTGCAGGTAAATTAGATGTGTATAATTAGTTAAATCATATTATTTGCCCAGCAGTAGGACGTTTATAGTAAGATCATTTATTTGAGATGATATTAAGGAATGAAACAACAACGTAAGTACTCCAACAGCTAGAATTCATTGTTGACCAATCATTGTATGTTTTAAGTTTGTCTTTTATTTGCACAGCAGCACAATTTAGGATTTGTGGTTAGACAAAGTGTTAATATTCTTTAAATTGTGGTGCGCCATCACACAGCTCCACCAGATCATCAGCTAGTAAGGAACTGGCTCCCTTGTCTCTAGCTGTCGGAACACAGAAGTTATGGCGATATTTTTAGATAAGATAGTGGTTGCAAGTCAGGTGGACTTAAGACAAGCCCTACCACCAACTACCAATGGGAATTGAACCCGGGACCACTGGGTCCAAGACCGGTGGCCTAACCACTAGACCATAATGGCAAAATAAGTAAATGTAATTTAATATTAAATAAGTTTTATTATCACCGATCAAATCAACTAATAAAAATTCCAACCATCTTCGCACTTTACGTAAAACTTTTCGTTGTTGTCTTGTAATATGCAATATTCTTGTATAATGCAATATTCTACCTGCCGGAACACAGAAATTCTACTAACATTCTGACGACATGTTATGAACAGGGCACCGCTAATCATTCGCAGCCGCAGTAAAGTCTTACGGACGCATAAAATAATAAGCTAAACAATTTACGTTCAACGAAATGAAAATGACACATCCAGTTATGAATGTCCTAAAGAGGGGAACTGACTCCTTTATCTTTTGTTTACGAGCTCCGAGCTTTATATGTGGCAGTTCCGAGGAATTTAAGTCGTGTTTACGCTTATTTCAACATTTGTAGAACTTCACTAAGACAGAGTTGTTAAATCTCAGAGGCGGTAACTTCGTCGAAGTTGTAAATTTTGCTATAAATTTCAGAGTGTTTAGTAATAGGGATTCTGTGGTTGGCGGATCATTCGAAATGCGGTATGATAGGTAGGCTAGGTACTATAAAAACCTTCTAAATTGTTTAGATCTTTGTTTAGATACAATATTGCTAATTATTTTCTAAACTTAAGAATTAATTTTGGCTTGTAACTTACAATATAATCGTATCGGACTGTTGTCGTATATGTCTAGCGTGTTATGGTCCAAACAACAGAACAGAAGAAGGTGTTCTGTGGTTTAAACTCAAGTATAAACTGTTTTGATAGTGCTTTTGTAACATCCGGGGTCATGGTTTACTATTTACTGTCCACTGCTGGGCAAAGAAATCAAGTAGAATATTCCAGAAAAAAATCACTACATTTAATTTTCTTGTTTATAAGAGTGTTTGTGTAATTCGAAATAATTTGTCGTTAGAAATTATACCCATCTATAATAACACACTTTGCGCGACTTAGAAATTGAACCCTGGACTTCTAGTAATCAGTCTAAAAAATAAAATGGTTAAGATAAATAAGTTATATGCAGTTTTCCTTTATTCACAAGAATTTTAAAACTAACGTATTCCACTGTACCCAGATGCAATATTAACAACGATACAACTTATCATGCTAACACTAAAATATGCGACCGAACAACTTCGTAGGAGGAACTTAACTACAAAGAATGTAGCACTAGGGACCTCTTGCATCATTTAGTGCTCTTCATTTAAGTAGCAGTTAAAAAGGTTATTGCAACATGTAAATTTGCTATAAGAGTTTCCTATTGGAATTACAAATTATTGTTAAAACGCTGTTTTAATAGTTCTGTTAACACATTCAGAACGTTCAAACGCTTAGTAATAGGTTTACGTCAGTTGTCGAATGGAGCTATAATGATAGACTATGTTTTTAATAAAATATAGTCTTACGCGTACACTGAGGCCTGGGGCAACCTCGGGTTATGTGGGAAACTTCCCCTTCCCTCGTCCAAAAAATGTCTTGACGGGGAAAGAGAAGACATACTCATTAAAAAACCGAGTGGGTAAAATATCTTCCATGCCATGGGGATGGCTCGGATTAGGGAATGACCCACGATGTCTCGTATTTAACCCGACCGTCTATCCGTTCGACTACCGACACGAACGAATGTGTCTACAATAGTAGTACCTAATAAGGTACATACAAAAACTCGAACCAACTAATTTGGTCACCCTTCCGATTACCGATTTAGCGAAAGATGCTTAACTTTCTTGATCACAATCCAAACGCGCCAGCGGATTACTACACTTCCATTCAAACTTCCGTTATTATAAAATATACTGACAACCGTATATGCAATATTCATAAGAAGTGAAAATTATGATTTAATTAATGAAAATTCAATACCTACTTACTATTTATTTATTCTTTATAGGAAGGTTAACAGCTGTTATTACAAATTTTATAGCCATGTAAAATCTAAAAGCTAATTATAAACCTCCACAAACTACTAACATTCTACAGTCTTATTATTCAAGAAGTTGTGGCGACACACACAGTAACCACAAAGTCATTAATTATTCTGCCAGGTCATTCATTGACAAATAGTGTTCTCGTTTTGTTTTGTTTTGTTCTCGTGTACAAAAAGTGATCTCGTTAATTATTGTATAAAACGGGTCTTAATTCATTAATACCTACTTTAAGTAATGAATGCAAAAAACGCTTGAAGTAAAATTCGATTTTCGGAAAGTCATCGCCACACTCTGCATACCACATATTCCGTAAAAACATCTCAGTTTAAAAAAAGTCTAAACGCTACAGAAGAAAAGAGCAAGACTTGTGAAATGAACATAATAAATAACAAAAAAATATCTGTGCATCAGTTGACATTTTCTTCACAGCAATATTCTCTCACGGTGCATCTTTATAAATTGCTGCTACCACATCAAGCCGTTTGCAAGTATCAGATGCGAATGTGGAATAAAAATCCAGCGCTGATGCATTTAATATACGGCATCAAGATGCAAGACAGCCTGTCGGTACAACATATTCCGCTTTACTGCGATTTGTAGTAGTAAACAGGGTTACCATGCTACATCGTGACGTTGATATAAAACTTATTTGACTTAATATTTTACTTTTAAAATTAACTATAAATCTTTTAAGTATAATTACTTAGGTACCTTAAATTAAATACTAAGCGTAACCAACAATCGAATCATAATAAGTATAATACCACATCACAAATAAGAATCTCAATCGATCAGCGATTATTATTAGGTCAAGGATCATAAGACGCCGGCGGTCGCGAAACAATCGATTTTAATTGTGTCTGGTTTTACGATGCTCAAGGGGTTAATTAAAAATATAACTTTAGGTGTTATATTATAACAGTAAAAATATCATAATATAATATAGCTTAACGTTATGCTATATTATACGAATATAGCAGATCCGCATACCTATAAATACCAGGTACGGTCCTATGTGGAATGGGTAAGATAGATAGATAGATAAATAGACAATACTTTTATTGTAACATAACACAAACATTTACATTAGACATAAAAGAATAGAAATACAAAGTTACAATGTGGCGGTCTTATCGCTAAAAAGCGATTTCTGCCAGACAACTAGTCGGATGAAGAGAACTTATACACTCTATGTTTGGAAGTGCAAACATTCAAAACATGGTTACACAATTAAATAAGTATGTTGTGGTTTATGTAAATTCGTACTTGTTTAACCGATTTGTTAGATGAATTTCGCGAACGCATTATTCAGTAGCAGCTAATTTTAGGGTCGCATTTTTAGCGAAAGCTTTATTTATGTTCCTATAATTTATTATTAGATAAATTTCGCGATCTCCTTTTTTAGTTGCAGTAAATTTCAGAGTAGCATTTTTTTGCGAAAGCTTTATTTATGTTCCCATAAATTTATTATTAGATGAATTGCGCGGTCTTCTTTTTTAGTTGCAGTAAATTTCAGAGTAGGTAGCATTTGTAGCCTAACCTAACCGACAGAACTATAGCTAAGCATACATAACTTTTTCTTTATAGCGGCGGGCCTCAGATGCGATCCTGAAATCCGCTGCAACTGAATAAGGCGTTTGCAAAATATATCCAAAATGAAATATTGATTCGCTAAAAAATGCGATTCTAAAATTTGCTGCAATTGAATAATGCGTTCGCGAAATTCCCCTAACAAATCGTTTAACCTGCTCATAGAATCTGCTGATACGTGCATACACTCGTAACGCTTGTTTCCTGGAAGGGTAGACAGAAACCACAGGTTTGCATCTGCTACGATTAGGATGAAACATTATAAATCCTTTTAAAACAAACATACATACATATAATCACGACTATTATCCCCGAAGGGTTAGCCAGAGACTAGGCAATGAGGACCGCAAAAGCAGTCCTCTGCAATAGTCTACTTTTCACTAAATAGCGACTGCACATGTGCCTTTTACAAGTACACATATGAATATATTTTTTTTACCTAAATGTATTTTAAAATACAGCTTCTTCGTGGTCCAGAGGGCTCGCTTGTCCCAGTTGTTCTTGTAACATGGCATCAGTAACCCACCCACATTTGGCTAATATGGTTGACTTAGTAAGTATACGCTGCATCACATGGTCTGACATATAATGTCAAAAAAAGCGAATATATCGTTTTTAAGGCTGCCGGTAAGTGTCCCGAATTTATACTTCCAATCTACCTGAGTGGATTGGAACTAATGAGGGTCCACCAGTTTAAAAACCTAGGGCACATACTTACCGACCACCTTAAGGACGATCTAGACATAGAAAGAGAAAGAAGAGCTTTAGCGGTCCGCAGCAACATGCTCGCCCGTAGATTCGCCCGATATACGGACCAAGTCAAAATAACTCTATTCAAAGCGTATTATCAGGGTCGGTCTGTGGATGAGTTATGCTAAAAAGTCGCTAAATACTCTTCGGATTTAACATAATAACATCTTCAGGATGAAGCTGGGACTTCCCCGCTTATGCGGTATGTTTGCGCAAACACGAACTGACGGCTTTCAGGCTCTCTTGAGAAAGAAAGTAGTGTCACTGATGGGTTAGTGCGGGGGAGTGACAACAGCATCCTGAGGATGGTGGCAGATGATCCGCGTGCGCCTCTATTAAGGCATTTCGTGCAAACGATGACCGAAGTCGGAAACGGCACCTCAGGGTTGCGTTCACACGGAGTGCCTCTGAGGTTCACGTCTCATTAATGTTTATGAATAATTAATATAACAGTGTTTATTATTATTAAATTGTAATTGTACCAATACCTATTTTATTAAACCATTTTATACTAACCCATGGATTATTTTGTAAGAAATTAAACTTGATCATTTTTTCTATTGCGTAAAATGCTGTCTTATGAATACACTCAGTCTAGGGACGACCTCGGGTTCTGTAGGATTCTCTACATCCTTCCCCGTTCAGTTAAAAAAACTCGACGGGGAATGGAAACACTAAAAACCTTGTGCTACAGCGATGGCGCCACCAATAGCAAGCACCGAGTACAACTACCTCCATACTTAAACTTAATCCTGAACGTATAAAATACATGGTCAACACAACTAAGAAAATTTTATTCAGTAGCAGCGTATGCCTAAGTATATACTTTATGGTTGTAAAGCAAATTGAGTTTCGTCTGTGATTTGTATGACAAACTATTGTTCAAAGTAGTCTGCATACAGAACAATAAGTGGGTAGGACTTTTAGAACGTCCCTTGAAAAGAGCGGGCGAGTATGTATTTTAAAAACTGTCAATTTTATAAAAATTGTATGTGTGTATTTTTATTATTGAAATTTTGCATTTACAATGCTATATAGATATAGGATAAAAAGTTTACTAGAAAGTTTACTAATATGATAAAATGTTTACTAGAAAAGGTTTACTAGACCGGCAATCCAAAGGTCATGGGTTCGAATCCCATTCGAGATTCCTGAGACAGGTTGATTTTTTTTAGTAAACATTTTATCCTCTATGTATGTATTGTTTAAGAAGTCTATATTGTACCGTTTTATATATATAAGAAGGAGGCAAACGAGCAGGCGGGTCACCTGATGGAGAGCAATCACCGCCGCCCATGGACACCCGCAAAACCAGAGGAGTCGCAGATGCGTTGCCGACCTTTAAGAAAGGAATAGGGTTAAGGAAGGAATAGGAATTGTGGGGGGGGGGGGGGGCTCCGGACTCTCACTGGCCGGACAAAACACAGCGGCACCAAGTGCCATTATTTAACGCCGGATATTCGTGAGAGGGTGGTATTACGCCGGGCTAGCCGACCCAATGCGTGCGCAGCGTGGCTCTACCACTCAGTCAGTGTCACTCATTTAGCACCACCCAGTGGTCACGTGCAGGGTCTCAAGGACGCCTGTAACTCTAACCCTTCAAGCCCCAAGCGGCCATATTTGGGGCCGCACTTAAAAACTCGCTTTTCCGTCAGACCCCAAGTGGCCATATATGGCCGCGCCCGCGGGCCGCGCTCTCTACTTGACTTTGTACCGTGTTTTTTTTTTTTTTTTTTTATTTTTTTTTTACACACAAGACAGATTACAATTGTTTCTATAAAAACACATAAAATTAAATACTAAAAGGCTGGATTGCAATCCAAGGTATGTGTGCCCTATAAAAACAAAATGGAGAAACCCTTATAAAATAAAATCTTATAAATAATCACTATATAACATTAATTTCAAATTACAAAAAACAGATTATGGTTTTATAATGTCTGATGTGAAATAGAGGATATCCTTGAGTGCTCTTATGTAAGTCGTAATTTTAGAAGAAAATATATCCAGATCTAGGTTATTTTTTGCCAACTCAACAAACAACAAATTTAAATACCCGCCAAATCGCACCTGCTGTCAAAATTTTTAGACATTTCGTTGCCAAGACTGAGAGGTTAACCCGCAATTATTATACACTAAGGGCCATTGTAGCCTGATTTAAATATATAAATAAATAAAAAATATAAGTATGTAACTAGCTTGTCCTGAGCAGTAGCTCAGGACAAGCCAGTTGCTAATAGTAATCATTGTTTAATGATAGTCATCATTTTAGTTATAGCGACAGACTAAGGCAAACTTTTAACGAGCCCCATACAATGAAACCTAGTGAGATTCGAACCCTGGTCCCTTGGTCTGAGAATACTGGACCACGTAGGCGATTATAATTATTTATTTATTAAAGTTTAGGTACTCAGCGCTGTATATAGCACTTAACTTCGGAACCATAGACGGGTGGTTTTCATTTGTCTGAACGTACAGTACATCCCCTATGCTTTGAAAGCACTTACGCTTACGTTGGTTCCTGTATTGGCTTAAGATGCCTGTTAAACCGACTGACGGAATAAGACCGACTTGGTGCACTGTGGAGTATTTATTTATATCAGGTTATATTATATAGGTACTTACAGAAAAATGATAAAAAAATAAATCAAAGTCTAAAGACATAAAAGTGTTTCACTTTAGAAAACAATATTAATTTTTTTTGTTCTAGCGTCAATATTTTTACATTTCCTAAAATGTTTAGCGCAAAAACCCTCAATCAATTCACCGTCAAAAGGGGTACAACTCTCAAAGTAAGCCTGTTTCAGAGCTCGATGCCAGTTTCCGCTTTAATTTAAGGATTACTTATGGAATCTGATCCCGTGTAATCGTTCACGGAGACAATGACTGCTCCCCAAGGCGTTCTTTACCAACTTTCCAATGATTTAACTCCAACGGCCGCTGGAGCGATGTCTGGAAGCTGTTTAAAGTTTCATCACACCGGTTCAGTGGTTCGACGCTACTTTTACAATTGACTTCCAACGGTGCATTGAAGCTAATTTTTTTGTTAAGATCCGTTAGAGCATTAAGATATTGTGGCACGGTTCTGAATCTCTTTATCTCTTCTGTTTTAAATGAAACCTTTTGTTTTTACTTTTTTTAACTTCGCTGAACCGTTCTTTGTTGTTGTTATCTGCCTCTGAGGTCTAAAGGTATCAGTACCATCCATCTCAGATAGAGTTGTCAGGTTATATCAACAGCAGGACTATTTTTTTTTGCAAGAAGTGATGATAAGCCAGTTTTCACCCAGAATTCTGAAACAAAAACTTCCATTTAACAATGCAGAAGAGGTCGGATTCGTATTAGACTTACCGATTTACAGTCTTCAATATTCCATAGTGCACAAATTTGTGACTCGTTGCTTTGTCTCACGTTTTATCTCCTTCCTAAAATATGGGTTGCTTTAAACGAGGCGCGAAGGCACCTGTAGGCGGCAGGGGGAGCGTGACTGATGACGCGGCACCAGTTATCTTCGAGCCTGGATTCCACTTCCACTTTACATCAGTTAGGGAGGAGTTATTTGCTGGACTTTGTATATAATAAAATTATAGAATCCTACCACCAGCCTTGTTAAGAGTATATGGTAGCCAAGCTGTATCATAAAGTATTAACATTCGCCAATTTCAACCGTTCACCGACCCACACGCCTGTCAATACGTGCCAGCTGCCGCCGTAGTGGACGTCCTTTGTCACGTTCGATTACTCTAACGAACCGTGTTGGCTTCACAGCGGCAGTCTGTATAGACTATTGCTCACAAACATCGCGTTAGGAATTAACAAGCAACTTGGCACCAACAAAACGTGGACCTGCAACTATCTTTAGTAGTTGATGACGCAATTTTTCACGTTTGAGCTGCGAGCTTTAAAAGCGAGATGAATTTAAAGGAGTAAAGTATAGCTTATAATATGTACTGTTCCGTAACTGGGTGAGAACCTTCTTTATTTAAATCCTCTTCTTCTTTTTATGCAGTGGCGTTTCCCTTTGGATTACGCTAATTTAAATCCAGTAATCGCTACAATTGATTTGTATTGATGTAACGCTTGCCTAACGCGAGTTAGTGATCACAAACCCGAACTATTCAAACGGATTATCTAATTTAAATATAGAATATAATTTTTACTGGAAAAAAAAATCAAAAAATTCAACATTAAAAAAAAAATCAACGTTTCTTCTGGGGCCTTGGTAGCTCAGCGGTTAGAGCATTGTGAATGCAAAAATTTCAATAATAAAGAAAATTTAAATATTTCGTGCTTTTTAATGCTTTGGAAGGCAAGTTCAGTCGTTGCTTGGTACCGGTTATTTTTGTAAGATGTAAGTCGTAAACCACATTGAGCCTTCGTGATAGATTAAAATAGTCACTGGTTACTTTAAAAACGTTTAACTGAATGAAAGTTTAAGTGAGTAGCAACAGTGACTCATTACCAATATCATAGTAGGTATGAGGTAAAATTAACACCTCTGTATTGTAACAGAACAACGGAGGCGGATTCAAAATCTAAACCGTTCAAGACAAACAACAAACCGTTTGCATATTCCCACACAGAATTAAATACAAACAAACAAAGCTAACACAGATTTTAGTTTTTGCCAGCTAGACTGAAACGAGCACACAGCTCGCATCGAACTGTATAATCTGCGGGCATAAACAACAAAGTTGGCACATACAACAGTTTGTGCCAATCGTAAATCAATTACTATCTCTAAACGTGTACGTACCGTACACAATATATAAATTTCCCTTGCCACCGCAGACCAATTAAAAGTTACGTCGAACACCCGATTAAGCAAAAACTACACGCACGCGAGATATATTAATGCAAGTTTTAATTACTTTACAGACAGCGGTTTCAGTTGATACATCTCGGGGTGCTATCCACGATACGTGCACTCAAACTGGAAATAAATTAAACAGCAATCAAACGCTTTTTAATTACAGTTCGAAACTACGTGTAGCTTCTTTATTCAGTGTTGTTCAAATTAATTTATTTTACATTAAAAATATGGAATAGCCTTTGAGTTATTTTCAAGTTTTGTCAATAAACGTAGACACATATGCTAGTACATAGCTTGATGGCGCAACGGCTAAGGTCAGCTTATTTGTATACTTTGGCAACTTTACTTGGTATGCAATTTTTGCAATGTCGGGTCATTGGGTGGGTAAACAAAGATATTTATCCAATTTTTATCTTGCAAAAACAATGTAATCGGATTTTCAACAGAACACCAATAACAGATGTTACTAGTTTTTTTTAAATTGGGTAGTAGGAAAGTAGGAATCTACTTTGAAATCTGTACGTTATATATAGCTTTGTAAACTAGCCAGACGCCATCCTGAAAAGCTTTCAAATAGGTCTGAATACTTGCACATTAAAAAAAACTTCAATAGAGGACTTAACACCACAAGGCATTCTCTACTAGAAAACCAGAAAGGATGTGTGAGACTTAAGGTAAGGCTTAGTTATTACAAACACATACAATTTAATAAGAAAATAAACAAAACACACTGAACTACAATAATACTAAATACATAAAATAAATACAAAAAAACATTATAAAATATACCGTAAAATGGGGCTATTCAGATTTTTATCCAATATTTGGGTCAACACAAAATTTAAAAATATCGATAAGTATCGATTTCTATAAAGTACACTTACTTTTACAGACACTAGTAACACATTGTTCAAAAATATCTTAATTTTACATTTATAGTAAGTATAGGTACTTACTATTGCTACATGTGGAATGCAGTAATTAATCTTTGCTTTACGAAAATATCGCGGAATGAGTAAGAACTTAAACGGAGGTAATAAAATGTGAAAACGGTACAGTCAACTAGGGTAACTTTAATCACTTTTCGTAGACTTTTGCAGATATTGCGATAAAAATGTATGGATTGAACTATTTTAGATTGATTAATGATTGTTCTTACAGATCTATATTCAGGAGAATGTAACTCACACATGGATTAAAAACTTAATATTTGAGAATTTCGAGTTTTAATGACTGTTGGGTATCTTTGAATAGAGATATTTTAGACATCGAAAATCCCTATAAATTGGGATTTTTACTGACTTGGGTAAGATTAAACATGTTTTGAATGTTAAAACTATAGATACCAAATTACATTAACTTGTCATAGAAAATATCCTACCTTTTACAAAGGGATACCGCCTTTCGACTTTAGTCTACCAAGAGATGGAAAAAAAGTGAACATAAAGACTTCTTTAACTTATCTAAGACACATTTATTGAATTATTAACTAAAACAAGTAATAATTTTACTTATTTAGCTTTCTAATGAGATCAACTTTAACTGTAAGAGCAAAGGTTACTCGTGAGCAACATCATATTAAAAAATCTGAATCATTTTAACAAAACTGTAGATAAATATTACCTACTAGAAGGAAATTCAACTAAATATTTAGTGGAAATAGTGTTGGGTAACGATAAAGTGGAAAAGGCGTTATATAAATAATTTCAACCGACGACGACTTAGTCAATCAAAAATGTGCAATTAATATCATAAAATCACGTCAATTAATTTGTTTACACTGCGAATGATTCAAATGTATAAGTTTCCATAATTATGTTTTGATTATTCGTACCTTGTTTGGCTAAGAATTAATTAGTCACTCAATGGGTCAAAACCAAGTAATAAAATTATGTAAACACTTGAAGAGGCAGAGTGATAGGACTGTTATCTATAAAATAGGATTTAAAAACGGTTATGGCCCAATATACGTGCTATTGTCCACGTGCGAGGTCTGTGCTCAGCAGTGGGACGTTTCTAGTCTAATGATGATGATGACGCTTATTGATACACAAAAAATTTACATGCTATTTAAGAGTAGAAAAACGACCAAGAGTATGTAAGTACCGAAACGGTGTAGCGGCATTTGTTTCGAACGATTACAGCACATAACCGAAGTTTCAAATTGATGTATTAACACTCGAGCACCTACGCGATTACACTCGTCGTGACGCAAAACAAATTGAAGCAAGTTTTAATTACTTCCCACGCCGTGGTTGTAGTTCATACGTCTCCGGGTGCAGCCCACGATTTATGGTTGGGCCCTGGAGAATTAATTAAACAACCATCAAAAGAGAACGATTTCAACTTCCACATTGTGTAAACGTACCTTTTGTATTTGAAAATGAATTGGAGACGCGGCACTAACGTTTTGGAAACTTTATTTTTCTTTTTAAATAGTTTGACCCACCAACCAGCTCAATGCGTGAGCTTGCGTGGTGTTCTATTCATGTGCTCTTATCCATGTAGGAAGGCCTGTGCCCAGCAGTGGGAGGTTTATATGATGTTGATGATTACATAATTTAGGTAGCCGATAAATGGTTTAACGAAAATTTAGGGTTGCCATTTAACAGGTCTACGAATCATAAATATCATAATGCTTCTTCAAGACCATCAATATCATAATTCCTGTTTCAGCGGGATGATTTATTCTGTTAATAGAAACATGGATTAACCATGAAAAAATTCCTTCCGAAAACTTTTAACTACTTATATGACATTAACTACTACCATTTGCATAATTATATGTTGGAATCGAATAACCTTGATGTTGTAACAATTTTCAGTTACAGTTATACAACACACAGCAACAAGGTACAAATTCGTCCCGGTTGACAACCACTTTCGCTCCCAAAAACCCGTAACTGGCTGGATGCTGACAAAAAAGCGGGCCTCTCGAGAGCAGCGAATGGAGCGGCTCATTGTCCTGTGAAATTATTCAGGTACAATTGCGTTAAGGTTTCTGTCTTGTCGAGCTGTTCCGAGATTGTTTTCTTTTTGTTTTGCTTTCTTTGTGAAGGTTTGAGCTTAGCTGATACGGCCGCGAATAGTTATTTCTGTTATGTATTTATGTGACAATAATGTTTGTAAACAATTGAGAAACGAATGATTAAAATTTCATTATAAAAATCCGAATAAACTAATAGAGATGGTAGATGAAACAAGAACAAAAAGAGTAGCCTATTTAAAAGGTTTCTTTCTCTTTAAATGTTTAGTGTTAATATGTTAGCATGAATAACAAAATGGTGCCTATAGAATCTACAACGTTAGTCGGAAAGGGGGTACAAAGCCGCGGACAACTGAAAGTGCTACCATCAACTGCTATATAGCAAATATAAAAAAATCATATTTTATGCATATTCATATTTAAAAAATGTACAACCCTGATCAGATGCGGGGCTAGCGCCACTTGTAAACCCCAGCAATGAACTCAATGAACTCAAATCTGTCTCCTCTCAAAACAGCTGACCGCCAGGGCTAACAGCGTCATTTCTTATGAAATCTTAAAAAAGCTGTTAATCTAAAATTATCATATTGTTTTCTTAGGTTTAAGCGAGCACTACACATTGATATCAAACACTTTTTACGGATAAACTTTGCAGGGTCCTAGATGACTGACTAAGACCTAGATGATGATGACGAAGACCTAGATGTAGTAAAATTAAACGCGAGTCAATCCGTAAAAAGTGTTTCATTTCAATATAATTATAATTTTTTTAGGAAAAATTCTTAGACAATAGTTTTTACTATCATGTTTACTTAACCCTCCTTTCGGCTTTGTACCCCTGCGACTGACGTTGTATAGGCACCAATCTAATTAGCTAATGTTGAGTTTGACACGAGCTCTTAATACTTGCTAATGATTCGTCAAGCGATGTACGTAATTTTTGGTTCATATTTTGTATGTATATTATAATTAGATATTGCATTATAGGATGATTTTTAAGTAAAATATAAATTAGGTATGTTAAAATTTTTCTTTTAATGAAAATATAACTTATGAACTCTAACTCTAGGAGACAGATTATGAAACATAACGTATGACTTATATGAGCAGAAAAAATATAATAATAGTTCAAGTTTTCTAGAGTATATCAAAAAGTATTCGAAAACTTTTAGGAAGGCTTGTGCATGTGCCAAGTCATTATTTATTAGTGAAAAAATTAAAAAGTCTGATAACAAAATAAAGGCAACATGAAACTGTATTAACCGCGAAGCTGGTAAAATAAAGCCACGTGATACCAAGTTTTTTTTAAGAATAGGCAATAGCATTTTAAGTGAAGACAATAAAGTTGCTGATGCTTTTGGACAGTTTTATACAAATATACCAATTGCCACAACTATGTTTCTCAACTCTTCACCGAGCAATGCAGAAATTCTGTTAAAAAAGTATGTACCCATGTGTAATGAAGTGTTCAAATTTAAGCACGTAAACTGTAAAGACGTACTAAAATCCTTTTAATCTTTAAAAATAAAAAACACTTGTGATTTGTGGAATATTTCAACAAAAATTATTAATAATATTATCGAGTCCATTGCGCCTATTCTTGTAGTCATATTCAATAGCTGTGTTGACGAAGGAGTTTTCCCAGATCTCATGAAGCATAGCAAAGTTATGCCACTTTTCAAATCGGGTTGTAAAGATAACCCGAGCAATTTTAAACCTATTTCGATTTTACCTACTCTTAGTAAAGTTGTTGAAAAACTTATTTTAGGTCAACTCGGCTCCCACTTCGCTATAAACCACCTTTTTCACAGTGAACAGTATGGTTTTACCAAGGGAAGGTGTACTACTGATATAGGTGTAGCTCTGCTAAAACACATATTTGAGGCTTGGGAGGGATCGCAGAATGCTTTTGTAGTGTTTTGTGATCTCTCCAAGGCTTTTGATTGCATTGAATACAACACCCTTTTAATAAAGCTAAAACACTATGGAATGCACTCGGATGCCTTGAAATTGATTCAATCATATCTCAGCTGCAGAATCCAGAAAGTTAGCGTGAATGGATCTATATCAACCGGATCTTCTGTGCTAATGGGGGTTTCACAAGGGTCAATACTAGGTCCACTTCTATTCTTAATTTATATTAATGATTTACCATTTTATGCGGAAAACTTTTGCAATATTGTTTTGTTTGCTGACGATACATCTTTGATATTTATGACTGATCGAAATAAAAATAGTTTTGATGACATCAACAGTGCCCTAACAGATGTGTTAAATTTGTTTACTACGAATAATCTTCAATTAAACGCGAAGAAAACCAAATGTATAAATTTTACTCTACCTAACGTAAAGAATATTATAGTAAATAAAATTAAACTGAATGGTGAACTGTTGGACCTTGTTGATTCAACAGTTTTCTTAGGTATTATCTTAGATTTAAAAATACAGTGGTACCCTCATATTAGCACCCTTGCGGGGAGACTTAGTTCAGCTGCTTACGCTGTTAGAAAAATTAGGCATTTTACAGACGTGGAAACTGCTCGATTAGTCAATGTAGTTACTTTCACAGTATTATGTCCTATGGTATTCTACTTTGGGGTAAAGCAGCAGATATAGAAACCATTTCATTTTACAGAAAAGAGCAATAAGGCCCATATATAACCTAGGATCACGTGACTCCCTTAAGGAGCTGTTTAAAGAAATAAATATTCTTACAGTTGCATCACAATTTTTTTATAACTGTATTGTTTACGTGCTTCAAAACATTTCACATTTAAAATGTATGGAATTAACATTCCTCTAGTTTCGCGCACATTGTTCTAATGCGTTCATAGTGCCCGAGTAAAACTTTTAGATTCACTTTTGTTTTTATCTTTTATTTTATTATATAATTGTTTTACGATTAATGATTGTACAATTTGGTAACGACATATTGTTTTGTAAATATCGTAGCTTCTATATTATTATAAAGCTGTGGAGTTCCTTGTGCCCGTTCTTCTCCACAGCTAAAAGACTTCCTGAATGGATGGGATGGGTAGGTGGGTTCCTATGCCTATCCATCCATCCATAAAAAAATAAATTTAGACGATTCAAAATGCTTATTTTAAGCTTACTGAATAAAGATATTTTGATTTGATTTGATTTGATTTGACATATTTTATTTTAAAATCATCCTGTAATGTAATATCTAAATTTAATATACATACAAAATATGAGCCAAAAATACGTACATCGCTTATCGGAATCATTAGCAAGTATTAAGAGCCCGTGTCAAACTCAACATTAGCTAATTAGACTACGTTACAAGACTGTTTGAAACTAGTAGCTGGGAACTTGCTAAGATGAACTTGTTATGTGAAAGATTTCAAGCTTCTCCGTTCCATAATAAGGCCATAGTATAATCATAGCAGAATGTCGCGTCCAAGAATGTTCGGCAGATTGGCCTCTCGTTTAAACGTTGTGGGGAAAACAGGAAACCATTAATTTGCACCTTCGATCATAGAGTGTATAAGTTCTCTCCATCCGACTCGTTGTCTGGCAGAAATCGCTCTTGAACGATAAGATCGCCACATTGTAACTTTGTATTTTTTCTCTTTTATGTCTTATATGTAAATGTTTATGTTATTATGTTGCAATAAAAGTATTATCTATCTAATATTTAATTACTTTTAAGTTATTATGTGTAGATTCTTTCTTCAATTGTAAAGGAAGGCAAACGGGCAGGCGGTTTACCTGATGGAAAGTGATCACCGCCGCTCATGGACATCCGCAAATCCAGAGTAGTCGCAGATGCGTTGCCAGCCTTGAGAAAGGAGTAGGAATTGTGAGGATAGGGGGTAGGGTGGGGTGGGGGGGTTTAGATGAACTCTACAACGGGTAAGCGCTTGGCCTTCATCTCACCTGATGATAAGTTACGATAAAGCCGGAGGTGGAAACGCGCTTCACCCGGAGTCCTCAACCACTGAGGAGCTGGCTATCTTATCTAAAACTATCGGAACACAACAATGCTATAAACATCGTTGTTATGGCGACAGACTTAGATGACATGATTTGTATGCGTAAAAGAACGTTTATGTGTAGGACGTAGCATGTATTAAAGTGACTTACTAATTCCGCTTACACTATGACATATTACGAAGACGGAAGTTACTGGATTAACTGAACAGTTCTGAATGTTTTGCAATATAGCGGAATCTAATGGTACAGCGTTTGAGTAGGAAAGTTATGAGCAGAATAACCTTGTATAAAATTCAATCACGTGTGAGTAGAAAATGTTAGCACAATGAAAGTAGCGAAAGATTGGATTGTATAATTCAATTTACTTGCGGTATGAAGCTAAAATGTATTTTTTTCCGTTTCTTCCTTTCCTAATGAAAATTTTTAGAAAATTTCAAAACCAAACAATATCAAACTAATAAATTATGTGGTATTTTAAAAAATTTTATCGTCACAAATTTACCCTAATAATAGTAAACTTATAATTGCTCAACGGAAGTGATTTGGTGCTTATGTACAATTATTCTCCTCGGTCAAGAACCGCAGTTAGTACCTACTTAAGCACTTCACTTTCCCTCTTGAAAGGAGTAGTAAAAATATGTAAAGAAAATTTAAATCTATTTATTATTAAACTCTAGGTGTTCCTTCTCAGGTAATTATGGTATACATACGTACATACCTACTTATACCATTCCTGCTATGAAGAGTGAACTGCTTAATTATAATGTGAGTAAGCCGCAGTTTACATAAGTCTCAGTTTACATAATTAAGGTGCTTTGGCCAATTGACTTACATCCTAATTAATTCCAATTCATATTCATATTAATTTATTCACTATTTTGCAACAATTGGTACAATATAAGAGTCAATATAAACTCAATTTAACTAATGGATTGTGCTACGTAGTAATTAATATAATTCTTTTAAAAAAAGTTATTTTTTATCCTTTATTGATAATTAGTATGCTTAAAAAGTAAATATTTTGAATATTTTTCAAAAAACAATATGGTTATTATGTTGTTATAGTGACAGATTATTTTAATATTGTAGTAACTAGACACCAACGACGCAGAGTGCTACAATTTCAATACCATCTTAAGTTCGAATACAAAAGAAAAATACTTCACTAGATTCAATGAAAAAAACTGATCAACAAAATAAATAACAAACTAATTGATAAAAGTAACTAGTTACAATGAAATCACGTATCTCATTGTCTCAGCAAACTGTAACTATCATAAAAACCGAATAACTTATTAATAAATCCCCCAAGATTGTTGATTAACGTCTTAGTTAAGCTTAATAATGTAATATAAATATTTGAGGCGTACCTACCCGCTGTATCATGGCTCGGCGAACGGTGAAGTTAGGTAATTAGCTCCACAGTCCTAGAAGCCGACAGATCCACAAGTACCGGGCGAAGTTTAAAATTCAATCAATTTTGCGGGCCGCTGCCCCTATTCACAGTTGGAGCGGGCACCTGTAATTTTAACGTATATTTTCGTGGTACCGCTGCCGAGCACTGTGCGCGAGTATATTTTATCTTCGACGGAACTGAGGCAGTTAATTTTGCTGAACCAGAAATGATTTCCACTTTTCAATGTTGGGTTACTATTAGAATTTTATTCAGACTACGATTTGCAGTTTTGATGGAATACTATCGCGTAGTAGCTATTTTACGAGATAATGAACTTAAAGAGGTTGCTTAGACTTTCGCCATAAGTACCTGTTACATTAATTAAAATATTTTTAATGCAATCATCATCATAATTAGCCAAAGGACGTCCACTATTGGACAAAGGCCTCCCCTTGGATCTCCACTACGACCGGTATTTTGCTACTCACATCCTTGTTATGTAATGATAAAATTAAAATATTAATCTATCAAAATTAAACATAATAAATAAGTAATTCATTATGATATCGTCGAAAATTAATCCTCACCATGTAAAATTGGACATTATTCATACAGCGCAAAACCAGTAGCTAGATTTATATAAATTCCATGCCATAAGAACAATATCTAAACTACAATAACAATCTGAAAAGGCAGGAACCATTAGCGCAGGGTGGTTGGCAGCACGTAAGGGTGCGAAAGTGTGTGACGGCGCGAACCGTCACGATGCGAACGAGCGATTACAGCTCGACTGCTTGTTTATTTCGCATGTTGTTTTATAAACAGAGTAGGTAAGATAGAAGCTAAGATAGTTATAGGTAAGATAGGATAGGTATAGGTAAGATAGAAGCTAAGATAGGTATAAGTAAGATACAAGCCGTGTGTGTAGCGGCTGACTAAAAGAATACTACTAGCCTCTCTCTTCCTTTTGGGTATCGTAAAAGGCGACTAACGCACTAAAGACTGCACATACGTCCAACAGTATAAAACGGCGATGGACTCAACACCGTTTACTTGTAATTTGGTGAAACGTGGACTATGGTAGTGGAATGATTCTGCGTTCTTCATTGCCTGGTCTTTGGCTAAACCTTTGGGGATAATAGTACGTATGAAGGGTAGGTTATGAAATGGAAACTTTCATTTGGATCTACTGACATTTTCTTCATGCTATTTTATTAGTCTTCCTTAGGCCACGTACTCTGCCGAGTATGCAAAACGTTACGATAAAATATGTAAATTAAACGAGAGTAGATCCGTGCAAACATCTGAGCGTGCATAACTGAGTGTTTACACAGAATATTAATAAAAAGTTTAATAGACGCCTCAGTGGCCGAGTAGTTAAGCAGTCGGCTTGATATCCGGAGGTTCCGGGTTCAATCCCCAGGTCGGGCAAAGTGTGTTTTCGAATTTTCCGATGCATAACCCGGGTTCGTGATCACCAACCAATGTGAATAAGCCAATACCCAGATGACTTGATTCCAATGATGGAGGCTTTTGCCCAGCAGTGGAACACTATACAGGCGGTACTCTACTTTTTAATATATGGGTAACTTAGGTTTAGTTGAAGTAACATACAGACCAACTAAGTGTAGATGCCACGAGCACCACACACTTACTCAAGCGCACACGCGCATCACTACTCCAGTTTTAACAACGCATGGCACAGTCATTACATGCTTACAAATATTCAAAACTACTATCCACAAAGATTAAGACATAGATTAGACAATGAGGCCCGCGGAAGCAGTCCACTGCCATAGTCCATGTTTCACCAAGTTACAACTTTTTTTTTATTTATTTACCAATTTAGATAAAATACAAATTAAAAAAGCACTTCGAATACCAATATGAGGTTTATAGTGAGCGCTTTCAACTAATTTAAGATTAAGTCGATAGAATACAAAAAAATGAAAAAAAAATAAATGTATGTATTGTAACAATTAAATTAGATTTTATCAAACCAAATAAAAATAACAAATTCAAACAAAACAATGATAAACATTACTTAACACTAGCATTTCATACAACTCGAGACCATGAATGACTACAGTTTAGGAAGTGAGACTTTTATTTTTTATTTTAATATTTTCTCGCAATTCAGTTGTTACATTTGGATTTTGTCCCTTTTGGGGAAAAGGAAGAAAATCCCAAACGCAAGCTTCAGTGGGTTGTTATCAAATAAAACCATAAAATGTTCAACAGCTAGGCAGTATATTGTAAAAGAACACACACAAATATTTTGTCCAACAACAATAAAATAAAATTATAAATTTTTTTCATTCTTATTATTTAAAAGAGGGGGGTTAGTCACAATTTTGTCTTATATTATGTAAGGTACAAATCATCTACGTTACTCCTTTTAATTTATTTAGCCGAAAATAACAAAAAAAAACTATCAGTCGAAATTGACCTTAGGGTCAATCTCAAAAGAAAGTCCAACAAACTTTCTATTAATTTTGCCAACTATAATTTACTGTTTAAAGTACTCTAAACCTTATTCCAAAGCTATATCATCCCTTAAAATACACTAAAATCCTAAGAGTCAAAAGTGACCAAGCGGGTCGGTGATAATTTTAATTTCAAATAAATCTTATAATACTGTTCCTACTACTACCTAACCAGCCAGCTAATATTTCAGTGGGACGAGCTATGGTCGTGGGGGTTGGGGATAACACCAGTATCGTTCGGAGTATGAAGTTGAAATTAAAATTAAATTACTCCGTCTATAAAAATATTAAATTAAATGTTCTAATCCGTTTAACCGTATCAAAACTCTCACACGTTTAAAGCCGATACTCTAGAGAACCGTGGGGTTACACCGATATAAAATTAATATTAATGGGCGCCAGGGTCTGGATGTAGACCCGAATCTGGAGACGATGTCACCATACAACTTCACACAGGTCGAACTCGCAGATCCTCAAATGTTTCACAACTTCCCCAACGCTAGGGGTCGTTGGATGTAAAAGAAAATACTAGGTTAAGGTTTCGAAACCCTAATGTAAAAATATGTTCCTGAATAAAGAACAATTAAACCCAGAGTAGGGGGTACAAAAACCGTCAGCGCCTGCTCATCCGCTAGGCGGCGACAGCTCGACTGGCAGCAGGTGGCCGCTGGTGCCCCGAAGAGGCAGGTCTCGCGTCCAGGCTTTAGGGCCCAGCTCTAAATCCTGGCGGCGAGACGGGCCTCTCGAAGCATCTGAAATTATCAACACGGGGCCTATTTATAACACTGCACGCCTAGTTCAGATCTGTTACATAAATTAGGGTCCCGCAGTCTGCTATCTGTGTATCTGGGGCTGCAACCTATCATAACAAAAGCTTCCCAACGCTGTTGCACAACTATAAACTCACACTCCAACACTAACATTTAACACCATGTTTAAATTTTAGCGTTGTTTCACATTTAACTAGTACCCAAGGCACTACACGGCTACGATATTTCCATAAACATAACTAAACAATGCCAGACTATTGTTGGATGAGGCAATATCCACTTAATAAAGGGGTTTGACACGTCTGCCACATGGCCAAGAGCCTTGCGTCGCCTGGCGACAAGGCAGGATTCAGACACCATGAAATATCGATTTGCTTTCCTAGGATGACGGCTTATTATATTTAAACAATGATATTGGGATACTTACGCGCTGTGAGATGTTATCCTGTGCGCGTGGCTGCCAGCGACCGGAACTTCGTTTCGGGCACGGATCCCTGTAAATAAACCACACACTTGTTGACTATATTCTCAAGCTAATGACGCCTCAAATCCACTACATTATTACGACCTCAGATTAAAACAAAAGGTGACTACGACTCATGCCTACCTTAGTGAATTGATCTCAACACATCACACCACGTCACGCCAGAGATTGAAATCGTTTCGACGTCATCAGACCCGGTACTTTCAATTCGCCGGAAACACTTATAAATCGAAGGCCAGCTTATGATTTCTACTCCCATTGTCGGGTAATCCATAAGAAATTGTTATTTTAGAATCTTCCTTCAAACTATCAAAACGTCAAATATGACGTCGGTCACAACTCGCCCTCTGCTAACAGAATCTGTCAACAATTACAGAACAAGACCTAGAAAAAAAATTAACGTTAAGCAATGTGAAATGCGTTTTTCTTTAATTTAAATTAATTTAATGTTATATTTAACTCACTGATTACCCTGTCTTAATATTAGGGAGTATTAGTTTCCTCTCTGGTATCCCTTACGGGCAGAGACAATATCCATATAAAAAATATTTCTCCCGTTCGAATGTTCTAGATAAAAGTCCTCATAAAAAAAATAGTTCTATTTCCGGATTTGCTTGAATTAAATTTAATTATTTAAAGTAATTATTATACTTTAAATAATTAAATTTAATTCAAGCAAGAACTGTTTCGGCTATTTTTAGAATTGCATCTTTTATGTGAAACTTTAAAGCTGACAGCCACTTCGCCCCGCTACCGCTAGGCGTCGCTACGGTGGCTGTCATTTTGTCTATGGTGTTATGTCAAATACAAAACGTAAACAATCTTTATTTTCTTTCAAATCCAACGCAAAGTCTTGCTAAAACTGATTTAGAAATATGTTTTAATTGAAAATGCAAGAAAAGTGTGTCTTGTAATGTGTCAGCCAAGGCTCCATGTCTTTAATGTGAAGAAAAATGGATTTAATTCAAACAAGCTACAAGGACTAATGTTTATTGGACATCTGATAATTCAAAAACAATGATTTCAGGTAAGCACTATTCAACCATTGCGAACCCCTTCTGTAGATTAGTAAAGGCAGACAGGGCCCTAAGTTTACAACGTAACACAGTGGGTAGGTCGTTTGTAAATCGAGGAACCACGAATGTCATTTATAAATTGAGTAACTACGCATGTGCTCAGCATGATAGGTGGTGACCCCTCGCCGGTAGCATAGGCTATTGGATGTATGTGCAGTCTTTAATATGTTAGTCGCTGTTTACGACACTCAAAGGACGAGAGGGCTTGGTATTATTTTCGTGAGCCGCTACATACCGCCGCTCACTACCCTAAATTTAAGACAGTAAGAATAATTTGCGAGCTGCAGTAGTATACTGCAAAGTAGGAAACCATTAGTGCGGCAGCGTCGCGCGTCGCAAACAACGCCGCTCCATATTCTACGTGACGCCGACGAGTGTCACGTTGACGCGATTATCGTTGATCACGCCGTGCCGGCGGCGGGCTGTATTGTGTTGCGCATTTGTTTTGTTACTTACACTTTCTTTTTAAGTTTGAGGAACAGCAAGTATAATATTATGCTTGTTGTTCCTCAAACTTGTTACTTGTTACTTATTCGAAAAACGATTGTAATATGGCGTGTTGATGGAAAGCGACCGCAGCCCCCTCAGAACACTTTCAAAAATTGATTTTCTTCTAAAACACCTATACCTCAAATGCCATACTCGTATAAATAAGCAAAGAATGTTTTGTTCCTGTCATGTAAACGTAATTTCTGATCTATTCCTTTCTAACACCAAAACTAATACCAGTGGTATTTGTTTGTAATCGTTATTGATTTTCTATTCCGAACGAATACCAAGACATAACTTTTTGTACAGTCACAGAAACAGTTTAATTTGCTTTTTAATATTATGATCGTAATGCAATTCTAACTCTCAACAAATTCACTTCATTCCGGCATTTCTACTTACGAGAAAACTTTAGTGAATTACTTATCAATTTTTTTTACCTGCACAAAAAGGCGAGTTTGCTCCTTATGTTTTCAAATCCGAAGCAACCAATCACAGTCAAGCGCCGTGCAAACAAAGTGCTAATGTTTTATTGTTTTTGTAAAATAAACGTAAAGTTAATGAAATAATATTGTTTTCTGAGGTTTAAGCGAGCACTACACATTGAAATAAAACACTTTTTTACGGATTAACTCGCGTTTAATTTACTATTTGCATAGTTTTTATATTATCCTGACGTTTCGAACCCTTTACAGGGTCCGTGGTCACAGGGAGACTGGGGTGTTGGTCGTCTTATAGGTAGAAGTTATTTGCCTACCGTCAATCATTTTTATATTTAACCGGGTGCGTTCAAGTTTACACTATACGAGCTAACAATATTTTTAGGTCTATTATTATTAATATTATTTATATTTTAATGAAATAAGGTCTGTTTTTCTTAGAATATTTTTGTGCTTGCACAAATTATTATTATTTATTTCTGCTCAGGCCACATAAACAGTGTGAAAAAAAAGACCGTAGTTGGAAGTAAAGTACCCTTAATATTGATGATGGCCAATATTACTGAAAGTAAACTATCCTCTATAATAAAAAATAATTAAAACTGCATTTAAAGAATTTTGAAAAATCACTTGCTAAGCCGGGAATCAAACCGGTGAAATGGAAAAAAACACCCTGTATTTTATGATACCAACTGAAAGAATCATTCAAAAGGATCAATTTCTTATAAACAACATAGTACTAATCATAAATCATTAAGAGGCCTATTACATCTCGACTGTGATCTTTGCGTGAAATTGCTACCGTTGGTCACTGCCTGTAAAAATTACAAATTAGGTATTAGTTGTCAAAATAAAAAAATATGTTTGTTACCCAAAATTAAATAATTTTAGAAAGTAAAAATTATGTACTTACCTGTTACATTTTTTTATCAAAAAGTTTATTTTCTGATATATTTATAATAGTTAAGACTCTATATAATATATTTATAATACTTAAGTTAACAGCTGTTATGATTGGCATGCCAAAACTTATGTAGTTAATTACTTATTTTACTAAAAATGTTGTTTTTTTGTTATCTTAAAATAGTTAGACTCCAGTTATGTTTTTCATGCCTAAAATTTTATTATTTAAGTAAACGGTTGATGCTTTTGTATAAATACTAAAGGTTGACTGTCTGATATTTTGGTATTTTGATAATTTCTAGTAAGTATTAAAACTATTCTAACGGGGCCTAACGCGATTAATTTTTGTAATTAAGTACAGTACCAGTTCGCTTGTGACCACGGCCGCAGCATCGCGGCTGAAACGTCAAGCAGTAAGTAGATATGTACTTACTAAAAAAAATAATCGTGTTAGGTGGTGCCGTTAAAATAGTTTTAATGCAATGCAACGATAGTTTAAAGCCTTTCTAGTAAGTAAGTAAGTACATACTTTATAATGATAATGTTAATCGTTGATCGTGTGTGATATTCTTTAATTTTTGCATTTTGAAGACTAAAATTAATTACTTTGATTTGTTGAAAAAGCTTTATTTTTAGTTATAGCTATAGGTATTTATGCAATTTCATATCTGATTGTCTGTATTATAATAATAATACTACTCTTTAATTTGATTAATAAGACTGATTCTGTATAATTAAACACTACTTAAAATCATATCAATAAGCATTTTTATTACTGACTGTATCTCATTACAATAAACGTATTTTGGGATTCGTTTATGAGTGGTATTCGTCCGGAATAGAAATTAAAAACGATTACAAACAAATACCACTTGTATTAGTTTTTTGTATTAGAAAGGAATAGATCTAATTTCTAATTAGAGTAACAGAGACCAAATAACACTTGCGACAAAGAAACCTACTGGACGGCATAAATAATTGACTTGTTGCCATTCAGTCAGATTTTAGTTAGAATCTTCAATTCCAATTTTTCTACGGCCAAATTCTATGAAAAATGTTTGTAAACAAATAATTTAAAATTCTTTAAATATATAAATAAATAAATAATTAATAAATAACTCTCTGCGCTAAAACAAATTATCTATAAGTTAAGCTTCTTTTGAAAGTCGTTAATATGATTAACTAGATAACGGATAAATATACATAACATATAAAACACCCAGACCTGAAATCAACTTAGAAAATCTAGTGTCACACGGATTATACTTGTTTTTGAGAGAGTCACAAGAAAAACATTACCAATGGTTTTTCTTTAAAAAACATTAAATATCCGAGTGAGATATTTGCACAAAGAATTTTATTGTGAACAACATTCTCCATCGAATATCTCTTCGTAAACCAAACACAAAAATTTGTTTTTACAAAATTTTGTTAATGAAAAGTACACCGTAGTACGTTAATTATAGTCAACGAACAGACTTTGATAGACTATAAAGAAAACACGTTTAGTAAATTAATAAATCATTATTTCAAAAGTATATTGCCCAAGCAGGTCGGGGCGAGAGGTTAGCGAATAGAGCTAGGGCTTACTCTGACGTTCCTTGCTCCGCTGTAACCAGCCACGAACACAGAGATGGTTATTTCTGAACTAAATACGCAACTCACAGTACCCCATACGTCAAGGTATAGAGGCGAAAGCGAAAACTTTAATCAATTTCATGAGGGAAACGCAAACACAAGAATACAAAAATTTATTTTTGTGCAGCAACTTTATTTTACAGCGCGCCGCAGTCCAAACGTGTGCGCTAACGAACCGTGAGGGGTGCACCGGTATTTGCACAACATCCTCTGCGGCCGCCGCGGCTCAAAACTAAAGGATATTTTGCGCGTGGCGAACACAAAACGTTGTTACTGCAACAAAAAGAAAGTCTGTATTGAGACAGTCCCAATTTTTGGTATATCGGCCTGCCTTGGGAGCAATTGTGCAGTGTTATTCAATTGATATGGCAATTGATGTGTAAAGTAAAGTAAGGTTTTTGTCTACAAAAAATTCAATTATTTGTTATCATCACTTGAAGGGCATAGGAAAAGAAGGAGCTCATTAACATTTTCATTTGTTTCGAGTAATCAAAGAATTAATCCTTAAATTTCAATTTCTGTACTTACACACTCACCTCTACTGGAATTTGATTCGTTCCTTTTTTATGTAGGTACGAATCAAATTCCAGTAGAGGTGTAAGTGTAGAAATAGTAGTAGTAGAGGAGTTAATTTAACCATATAATTACTTGAAATAAATGAAAATGTTAATGAGCTCCTTCTATTCTTTTCCTGTGCTCTTTATTTGCTAAACTACATAGCAGTTGGTCAGAAGTAACTCGGGCTACTTTTGCTTTGGAAGGCATGATAAAATATAATTCTTTCAATTGTTTCACTAACAGTCATTGAAATCGAGTTGAAATCCATCAAACCAACATCTCCCTATGTGCTTCCCTATTGTTTGTAAGAAAATTCCGGTTCAAATTACTACCCAACTAATAAAATTTGGTCGTATAGTTTTCGGGACTACGTTTTCGTCACAACTTAAGGTCAGACTGTTTTGGTTATATAGCTGTCGTATTGACGTATATATGACGCGAAATAGGCGGAAATAATAAAACCTTTATTCGTATAGCGATCGTGTCAAGGTCGTATTAGTGGCTACTAGGAAGGTAATAGTCATATTAATATAAGATATACGATAAATATTCGTATAGCAGTCGTGAAAGTGATTAATATTATAACCATCTTGTCGTGTAGCGATCCAATAGACGTCGTATAACTTAATAAACATTGGGAAGTAGTCATTAGCATAGCCTTTACCCGGATGCTTGCTATTACAGCGCAGTTCAGTGGGAGTGAGACAACAAAAACAAACGAAAAACAAAATAACTGTTTACAAAGTGTCACCATCTTATGTCTGCCATATTTATTACTGAATGTTATTAACTATATTGTAGTTGGTGTTAGTAGGTAACAATATCTACTTTTGTAAGGGAAATTAAATTTCATGACGATTGTATATACAATTTTTCACAAATTTTTAATACTCCCTTCGAATTATTGCAAAATAAAAATAATTAATCCCATTTTATTTAACATTTCTAGTACTTTTACAATTATACGACTTTATGTAGTGATGATACCTATTATATGATATCTTAGGACTATAAGTCATATACTACGATTTTAATTCTTTTGTCGTCCGCCATTTTTAGGATACTTATCTATATCTTTTTGAAAATCTGCGATGATTATTTGAGGATTACTTCTTGAACTTACTAAATTTTAAGAAAAAAAAAGATATGTTAATTGACAGGTGTTAGATATTATTACGATAAGCTACCTATTTAATATTAAGTTAATTTTGTATATGTACATATGCATCCTTTTTTACAAATACTATTTCTTACTACGGAACCATCTTTAGATTCTTTGACACTATCATAGCTATCATATGAAAAGCTTGTATAGTCAAAGTCACAACAACGGAAAATATACAAGTTCAGTTCGTAAAAGAGTACCACGTGAAACCATTAAATAATCAAAATGTTTATATAAGTAACTTATATAAGCATTTTAAACCCATAAGTTATATAAGACATATAAATCTGAATATTGGGCTTTTAAACATTATATAAAAGTCGTGTGAATTAAAATCAAAAAAATCCTATAAGAGACGTGTATATACAGCTGTACGGTTTATAAGAGTTAAATTTATGAACTTTATATGATTGTCATGTAGAAATCTTATTATTGACAAAAAGCAGTGTTATGGTCGTCATTATAACCAGATTATGATTGTCATATAAATTACTTTTATACTACATCAAGAAGGCGTAAAGTGGTCTAAACGAGACTAATAAACGAGTGAATGTATTTTAAAGGTCACAGCTAAGATCTTTATAAGATGGTCATGTAATTTGGTTGTGTAAACGTTTACAGGACTCAATTAAATGACTAAAATATTATACGACTAATCGTTCGTATTATATATTGTAACACGATTCATGGGAATTTGAGTTACATCTATATGACCTCTATATGACCAAATGTTATTTAGGCTTCATATTATATGACAATTTTGTTAGTTGGGTATGATTTGCACTCGCCTAGCAGTGGGACCTTTAGATAGATAGATAGATAATACTTTTATTGTAACATAATAACATAAACATTTACAATGCATTTACATAAAATAGAATAAAAAAAGAAAAACAATGTAACAATTTGGCGGTCTTATCGCTTAATAGGTCACCTGTTGAAATACCAGACACAATAGAATTTCTTTTGTTATCAACCTCTAGGAGAGCGATTTCTTTATAAACTGATTGTAATTTGTCTGTTACAGCCTTGTTGATCGCAGGTTACAGCGCCCCGCGATCCGATGTGTTCGCTAATGAACCAGGAGGGTTGCATTACAGCGCTGGTATTTACATACACCTATACTACTCTGTCAAGAAAGTACCTACCGGAAAAAGATCAATAATACACAAAATGTTAGTTCTTCATTCAAATTTATTTTATCGCCCTCAAAGTATGCTCCTTTAGAAACAATACACTTACGCCAACGAATAATCCAATCATCAAAATATTTTTAAACGCTTTTTCCAGAATTAAGTTCAGTTCTCGCCGCAAATTCTCTTTTATGTCTTCTATCGAATGAAAACGGGTGCCACGAAGTGGTAATTTGAGTTTAGGAAAAAGAAAGAAATCCGCTGGAGCCATATCTGGTGAATAAGGTGGTTGCTCGATGTTATTTGTTGAGTTTTGATCAAAAATTCGTTTACAATGACAGCCTTGCGCGAAGGTGCATTATCGTGGTGCAAAATACACGATTTTTTTTTATTGTGGCACGCCATAATGGCTTCACTCTGCCTGATGAAAAGCAGCCAGTGAAGCCCAAGAAGTGAAAGCGTTCATCACAGCGCTACCACGCTATGCCGAACGCTCTCACTATGGCGGCCTGCATAAATGCTTTTTCACGCCCCGCTTAAATAACCCGGGAGAGAAAGAGGAAGGAAACACGTGTGCGGGAAGCGCATTCTACATACGGGCAGTTCGGCAAAAGAACGATTGTCCAAACTTTTTGGTACGTGTCTTGATGGTCAGCACGGTATGAGGGTGGCTTCTAAGACCTGCACGCGTCGATCTGAAAAGGAAGGGAGAGGGAGGGATGAGGTCAAAGAGCTCCTCAGAGCATTCACCGTTTTAAAGGCGGTTGAAAGCACTAAGGGAAGCAATGTCCATACGTAGCTGTAACGGCTCCAGACTGGTCGTAACGTCATCGTTACCGATAATACGGACAGCACGTCTTTGCAACCAGTTTCGAGCAAGTACTTGGCGGAGCCGTCCCAAAGATGATAGCAATACTCCACGCAGGAGCGCACCTGAGTCTTATACAAAAGACAACGTTGCTCCGGCGTGAAGAACCACTTCACCTTGTTCATGATTCCGAGTTTACGTGAGGCTGTGGTTATAATGCTCTCAATATAGCTCTTCAGGTTGAGGTCGCTGTGTATGTCCATACCTAAGAGACTGAGACCAGTCTGGATGGGTAATAGGTTGCTCTGGAAGGAGGGTTGAAGGAGAAATGCGGACTTTTTAGCAGTGACAGCGCAGACCTGTGTTTTTTTGGCATTGAACTGGACCAGGTTATCAGAGCCCCATTTATAAATGCGGTCTAACTCCTCGTCTAGCTCAATGACAATCTTCCGTCTCGACTCCACTACATCGGCCTTCCTTGCTGAAGGGTCACCCAAATAACGCCGATGTACTGTACTGTCGTCTCCATAGCAATGAATGTTACCCAAGGATAACATATCATTGATATGCAGAAGGAACAGCGTGGGCGATATTATAGAACCCTGCGGCACTCCGGCGTTCACCTGCAGAAACTGTGAGGCACTGCTTTCCCAGAGTACGCAAATGCTGCGCTCATGAAGGAACCCGGCGACCCAATAGCAAAGGCGAGGTGGCAAGCCGTATGACGAAAGCTTGGAGAGAATCGAACGATGCCAAACTCGATCGAAAGCCTTGGAGATGTCCAGGCTAACAGCCAGTGCTTCTCCGTGCTTGTCCATTGCTTCACCCCACAGGTGTGTTATGAACGCCAGGAGATCACCCGTTGATCGTTTCGGTCTGAACCCGTATTGTCGATCATGAATCAGGGAGTGATCTTCTAGGTAGCGAATGAGTTGCCTGTTTATGATTCGCTCAAAAACCTTGCAAAGGACAGAGGTGACAGCAATAGGTCGACATAACATTTTAAACTTTCATGGTCACTACAATTATTTTTATGAAAAAACGGGATTTTTACCATGTCTGAGTTACTCCGTGATCATGGTGCATGCAACTGCGCCGAAATATCGGGGACTCAAAATCAACAACTCAGACATGGTAAAAATCCCGTTTTTTCATAAAAATAATAGGTCGATAGTTGGCTGGGTCGGACCTATCCCCTTTTTTGGGGACCACTGGACGTTCGCCTTTCTCCAAGCCTCCGGCACAATTCCAGTAGAGTACGAGAGGTGGTATAGGCGTGTCAGTACTGGAGACAACTCGGGAGCACATTTTTTAAGGACGACTGCCGGTATACCGTCAGGACCGCTAGCCTTCCGCACATCAAGTGACGGCAGCATGGCACGGACGTCACGTTGTGTGATTTGGACGTCAGGCATTGAGGAACCACAGTGAGGGATGGTAGGTGGTTCCGCGCCGCAGTCATCGACACGCGAATTCGCTGCAAAGAGCTTCGCTAATAGGTTAGCCTTGTCTAGCGGCCGATGGGCCAACGAGCCATCAGGGTCCCGCAGTGGGGGCAGAGAAGGCGCGCAAAAGTTGGCTTGCACCGCTTTGGCCAGTCGCCAATAACTTCGGCTACCCGTTGGGTGCGACAACAGATCTTGGCCAACGCGAGCAACGCGCTTGGCATTCGGTCTCGAGAGAGCTTTCTTGCAGACTTTGGTAGCCTTGTTGAAGACTACCTTGAGGGAAGAGATGTTACGATCGTTGAGCGTGCGAGCCTTGGTCCAAGCGCGATACGCCGCCTGTTTAAGATCAACAGCTTTGGCGCATTCGCGATTGAACCAAGGGCGCGCCTTACTTCCGCTGACGACATCAGTGTAGGGAATGTAATATTCCATCCTCAACATGACCTCGTCAGCGACAGCAGAGGCACTCTCCGATGGGTCCCTACCCACAAAGCAGCGCTGGCCCCACGGGATGGACGCAAAATAGTCGCGCATACCATCCCAATCTGCCGACGAGTAGTGCCATAAACGCCGTTTAGACTCCACTGAGGGAGAGCTTTTACGGCGCAGTACGGTGGCACCAACCAAGCAATGGTCAGAAGTGCCCAACGGAGCACTTATTGACACTCTGTACCCGGCTGGTCGACTCGTCACCAGTAAGTCTAGCAGGGAAGGCGCTTGACCCGATATATCTGGAATCCTGGTGAGCTGGAGAACCAGTTGAGTCAGATCATGCGTGAGAGCGAATGCGTGGGCAGTTCGGCCTGCGTGATCTGTTTTGGAAGAGCCCAGCCACGTCTCATGGTGGGCATTAAAATCTCCCAAAAGTACCACATCGGTAGACGGAAACCGCTCCTGTACGTCGTCAACTGCTTGGCTCAGGTAATCGAATAGCCGAGTTGTCTCGTGGTCTCCGGAGTGGGAACGGTACAGGCAAGTGTAGACATGGCTCTCGGAACCAAGATCCACGTGTACCCATAGGATGGAGAAGGAGGGGTCCTCCAAGCAGCGCAAACGTCGACAGCAAACGTCCGTCCTGACGAAAAGGCATACTCCGGCTTTCGCGAGGAAGCGTTCCTCAAGCACGTAGCCGGGGTAGTGCAGATATGCAATGTAGGCAGGACGGCGGATCTGTGTCTCCGTCAGAAAGAGCAATGCAGGCCGGGCCGTCTCAAGGTGTTGGTGGACGGCGTTGAGGTTTGAATGGAGTCCACGGATGTTAGTGAACTCCACCTCAAAAAGCGACTTGGTGGTGGGGAAGTGGGATGCCGCTGTCTGACCTGCATTGTTTTTAGACACTGACATGGTGGTTGGATGGGGGCGTGAGTAAAAGGAGATGCTGTGGCGGCAAAGGGGAAAAGACAAAGTGTGGGAGGCTAACATGAACTGGTGCATGTAGTTGTTCGGTAAGACGTTAATCGACCTGCCAGATGGAAGGGTACCCCCCCGAAAGTAGTCGTCAGGTCCCACCAATCCGGTCACCAACCGGCACGACGAGCCACTTCGGTATTATGCGCGACCTGGAGCAGCCTCCTAGGGTGGTTAGCTCTAGTTGGGCTCCTGTACTATGCCGCGGGCGGCCAGCGGCACCACCGTTTCTACGGGTCTCCCTGGCCGGCGAATCGATTCACATCAACCGAACAATGCGTCCACAAAAACTCCTACCGGACCTTGACCCTGCCGCCACCGCACCTCCACAAGCTGCGGTATTACGGCTCTGAACCCGGAACGCGTCCTGTGTCGAGCACCGAACACTTGGCGGGTTTAACGAGTCCGCATCGTGGTAGCGCCAGACGAGCAAAGCTCTCCCTTCTTTCCACAAATTTGGCCTTTTTCGTCGAATTTGCTCTCTTAAACGCCGCATAATGCTCAAATAATATTCTTTATTTACAGTTTGACCTTTCGGCAAGAATTCCGAGTGCACAACACCGCGATAGTCAAAGAAAACAGTCAACATGACTTTGACTTTTGATCAAATTTGGCGTGGTTTTTTCGGTTTCGGTTTAGTAGGAAGGCGCCACTCAGAAGCTTGTTGACTAGTTTGCATGTCAAACTCGTAAACCCACGTCTCGCCACCAGTAATAATGCGTTGCATGAATGTTGGGTCGGAAATGACTCGTTCTAGCATGTCCTCAGCGACTCTTATGCGATTGAGTTTTTGGAGAAAATTCAGGTCTTTTGGGACTAGCCGAGCGGCAACATATTTCATACCCAAGTGATTATTTTAAAATGATACGGATCGACTCGTAAGACAGAAGGTTTAGCGGCTATCTGTCTCAAACTTGAATGAGGATTTTCAGTCACCATTTATTCACATCTGCGATGTTAACTTCAGTTGAAGACGTTGATGGCCTATCAGAGCGAAGCAACATCACATCTCGACCGCTTTTCAATACTTTATACCATACATAAGCATGTGTTTTTGTTAAAGTCGATTCACTGTAAGCCATCTGCAACATTTTCAGTGACTCCGTACACGAACAATGAAATTCCATTGACGACGCAAAATTTAAGACAAACTCTTTGTTCGATGTTTTTATCCATTATGAAATTCGCAAAACACACTAGATATAAACTTACTAAAAACAGCACTGTATTTAATCTTAATAACAGATGCAACTTAAAATCCGTGCCAAAATGGATAACAGTTGTGCCAATCTAACAACAAATAAAAAACAATAAATTGAATTTGGAATCATACATAAATCATCCGTTCCCGAAACTTTTTTGACAAAATGTACATTGTAAACTGTGTCGCATAGCGGTGAAAGAGTACTAACCACCCCCTCTTTTCCCTTATCCATAAAAGGCGACTAACGGACTAAAGTCTGCACATACATCCAACAGCTTAGAGCGGCGTTGGGCTCACCAGCTGTCACACTAAGCAAATGTGCAGTCGCTATTTATTGAAAAGTGGACTATTGTAGAGAACTGCTTTTCTGTCCTCATGGCCTAGTCTCTGACTAACCTTTCGGGAATAACAGTTGTGATCATTTATTGTTCGCGTGGCTAAAATAAAACATGGTCACCATAATCCTATCAGAAAATAAGATGAAGAGATGACCTCAGCTTCATACTGCAACTTTTCTAAAAACACTCACGACCTTTATCCCTAAAAAGTTAGTTAGAGACTAAGCAATGAGGTCCGTAGAAGCATTGCCTTGCCACAATCCACGTTTTACCAAATAACAACTGCACTGCACATGTGCTCAGCGTGATAGGTTTTTTTTTATATAAAAGAAGGAGGCAAACGAGCAGGCGGGTCACCTGATGGAGAGCAATCACCGCCGCCCATGGACACCCGCAAAACCAGAGGAATCGCAGGCGCGTTGCCGTCCTTTAAGGAAGGAATAGGAATTGTGAGGGGGGGGGGGGGATGGGCCTCCGGAATCCTCACTAGCCGGACGAAACATAACAGCACCAAGTGCCATTATTGCACGCCAGATATTCGTAAGAGGGTGGTATTACGCCCGGCGAGCCCGCCCAATGCGTGCTGCAATGCAGCGTGGCTCTACCACTCAGTCAGTGTCACTCATTTAGCACCACCCAGGGGTCACGTGTAGGGTCTCAAGGGTAAACCTACGGACGCGAGTAACTTTAACCCCCAAGGTGGAGTCCATCGCCGTTATATGCTATTGGATGTGCATGCAGTCTTTAGTCTTTTAGTCGCCTTTAAGGACACCCAAGAGAAGATATTATCTTCTTTGGTTGGTAGTAGAACTGTAATAAAGAGCCACGACCACACACCCCACTGAATAAATGAGCCGTAATCTAATTAAACAAAACATTGTTTGCTGTTCAAATATTATTGGAAATGAAAGAACAACGGCGTTAAGGAAGCAAACACAAACGTGTGAAAGGCTACTTTTGTGGGGCAACTTTATTTTACAGCGCGGTCCCATAGTATTCGCTAACGAACTGGCACTTCCAGCGCCAGTGTTTGCGCGACCTCCGCCGTGGTCGCCGAACTAAAACTAACAGATGTCTTTTGTAGAAAAAGTTAGTACTTGTTTTTTTTTCCTTTCTTAGTTCCTGTTATAATGCTTTGTAATGGATGTGTGTGTAATGAATCGTAAAATGGATTTATTTACTCTGTTTAAAATCGAATACAGGTTGCATTATTAAGGAACATTTTTTTTACTAATAACGAGCCTGGTATAATAATATTGGTATTGGTTTTTTTATCCATTACGAGTAAGTGACGATAAGACCGAAGGTGGAAGCATAAGACCTAAGGTGAAAGCGCGTTTTATCCGGAATCCTCAACCACATACACTACACATACATACACGAAAATGTATTCCACGCTGGGAATCGAACCCAGGAACTCTGGGTCTAAGAGTGGTGGCTTAGCCACTATAGACCACAGAGACGGACAAAAGACTCGATTTTTAATAAACATGCGTTAGTCTTCTGTTTCTGCAATTATTCGTAAGTCCAATTGGCAAATCAGGCCTCTGAGATACAATTGCGTACATTTAAATGAGTCGAAGTCATGGTGCATCACAGTACATATTAAAAGGAGAAATCGATTACTTACACGTGACGTGCACTTTATCCATACGCATCGAGTACAATTCGGGAGTGACGGAACAACGCCGAGGTCTGACCACATAAAATTAATTACAGCAAAGCGTACCGGTCATCATCGAGGAATATAACGAGCTCCGACACCGAAGCTGATGAGACGTGAAATTGGCGAGCGGAATATGAAATGCAAATATCTGCTTTAATGTAAAGCCAATATTGAATGAAGATTCAGGCGAATCCGTTGGACAAATTTTAACTTGAAACATGAGCTGGGTGGCTTTTTAATGTGCCAGCTGTGTGCAGTTTGTTGTATTGTTTTGTTATTGGTAAATGTTGATGCATGCTATGCTGACTGTCGTAGCTTAAAGTTTTGCTAATTTAGGACCCAAAATCAATTTAGAAAAACAATTTTTCCTAAATGACCTACCTGGGAATTGAACCCGGTACCTTAAAGATGGCGAGCCAGAACCGGGTGCGTCCGTGAAACTAAGTCCGTGAACTCGGCCACGGACGTCATCCGAGCTTAGATCTATGGGGACACCAATTTTAGCATATAACTGCAGATCTGCGGGCTATGATCGTCATAAGCCCCTCTTACGATGTGAGTACAAGTACCTGATTTAATCTATGTCAAGTGCCCTCGTAGGCAATTTTCAACCGCCTCATGTCGTTTCTAATGCATTAAACGCTAACGCCTTGTAATAGTAAATTGATAGAAAAGTGCACAGATAGCTTACTCCATTTGATCGCTACCACAGAATAAAGGTATTTTACAGGTTGTACTTAGGAGAGTGTACTGTTGAGCTACACGAGCTCATTCCACCGTCCCCTTTCTACCATCAGGAGTAGAGACGTACGACGGGTTACCACCCTTACTCGATGATGTTCCACTCATACGCACCCAGCGCTATTCGTCTTCATTCATGATGCGTTCAGCCAAGGTATAGAATTTCCTGCTGGCGTCTGTGTTCCCGAGTGCTTAGACCCATAGCTCCAACATCTTAAAGACCAAGTGAATAGGCTACATCTGGGCAAGCTCGCTTCATCGTCGGCCTCTTCTTAATCCTTACGGATAAAAATGTGGCGAAGAGCAAGCCAATCTATTAAAAAAAAACAATAATTTGCTACGAATAACCCAATCATGTTCATGAATTAGGTAAGTGAAATTCGCTAAGTAAATAACGTATTGTTAGTTTACATACATACACATATAATCACGACTATAATCCCGAAGGGTTAGTCAGAGACTAGGCAATGAGGACATCCCCTCTCCTTAATTCACTAAGTTTATTTGTACTGGCACCTCGAGACCAACCGTTAGGTTATGCAAGAAGTGCCAGACGTCCCTGCGCCAGTAGACACTCGCGCAGGAGACCACCAACGTTAGGTCTTGACGCCAAATTAGTGCCCGCCGCAGCGCGCTCTTCATTCGGTACTCATAAGACTAGTGTCTCGGGAGAGTATCCCCGTGAACACGTGTAGTTCACTGCCTATTGTCCAGATAGGTAGCCGGAGCTGTCGAGCTCGCTCACTTCTCGTTGCACGAAGGGCACAACTCGCAGTTGCCACTGCTAGGGTCGTCGACTCTAAAGTCGACTCCCAAGTGTCCACCTTGGTAGCGGAGTAGTAAGCACACTCACTTCTCGGAACCCATCCGGGAGCCTAGCCAGTTCCCACGTCCTACGCGGCTGGCTGGACCGGAGACCTACGGCATCTAGGAGGCCGTCTCTACTAGTTATCCAGACTAGTACCGGAGATGTCAACACCAATGTCCAATGAAAACCACCGGACAAAGCAGGCAATGAGGACAGCAAAAGCAGTCCGCGCCATAGTCCACTTTTCACCAAATAGCGACTGCACATGTGCTCTGCATGATAGGTGGTGAGCCCATCACCGCTCTATGCTGTTGGAAGTATACATGTACAGTTTTTAGTCCGTTAGTCGCCAATGAAATTCAAGGGAAGGAGGGGCTGGTAGTATTCTTTCACCGCTACGCGACGCGGTTATTGTTAATATTGACAGGTTATTATTATTAGTTTATCATACGTTAATCATTCTATTCTACAAACGTTAAGGCCACATGTCTATAGGCCTTTGACGGTTCAAAAAGTTCAATCGTTCCCAAAATACAGTTCCGTAATCGGCCGTGTTCACAAGGCAGACATATTAAAAATCGGAGAGCTTCGCATTTGGATATAGCTTCTATCTAGAATCCAAACCGTAAGCTAATTTATTTACTGCAGTTTACATTTTAGATAAGCTTGATGGTCTAGGTAAAATATCTTGATCCATTCCCCAGAAGAACAAATAGCGTGTCTGTCTCGCCGCAGTATTTATGTACTCGCCTCAGATTTTTACTCGGACCTAGATGTTTCCTGACGCTGTTTCCTCGAATGAGTGATTAATGTTTTAGCTTTCAAAGCTTAGAGTTTCTCTCGCAAGGGGAACTTACATACTATGTTTTGTTTTAGAAAATACTACGATTTCAACTGTTATTTTTACAAATTAAGAATTGAATCCTTTTACTTTTTTCTTCAAGTCTTTTATGAAGTGCAAATTTATTTTTGGTATACCTACCTATGTACACGTAAAGCAATATGGATGTATTTCTAATAATGCAATTAGCTAATTCACCTAATCTGAATTTTAAATAATGTTTCCGAAACTTTGATGAAATAACGCTGAATATAGCGTATTTAAAATAACACATTAAATACTTATTATACAAAAATAAATAAAAAATTATGTCGCCCGTACTGCAGAAAGCCGTGAATTTTCAGTTTCATAATATTTTACCTAATTTTATCAATGATTAATGAGTGTCCATTTTGCGTCATAAACTTTGTTGGTCACTCATTGATAATCAAGCGTTATAAAGGTAGCTTAACTTGTAAATTCTCAACGTGAGAGTCATTTCTGAATTCAAAAATTATAACAAAATTTAAACTATTGATATCTTTCTACAAACACGTGGTCTACAATACCGATCCTGGTTACACAGATTTAATTAAAACTATATTTGGAGTTCAATTACAATAAGGAGTTCCGCCAGAACAGGTGGTACCTACTTACATTCCAGGAGGTCCGAATCCGAAACCATTAAAAAGTTTACCTTAAAAGCACTCGAAGCGAAAACTTTTTGGCCGCAAGCGCTGCCAAAAATGTAGGAAAACTCCGTGTTGTAACGCGTACGTACGTTTCCTTATGCTGTAATTACGTTCCTGACTGTAGAGATTGTCTTAACGTAGACGGAGTTTCCACGAATGGATTCCGCTCGAAAAACGTATAAGTGACTTTAAAAATAGGCCTCATAATAAATATCCTTCAATGTAGCCTTCCCGCAAATAATAGCTATTTACATTATTTGTATGACATTAATACAATCTACACACATACAAATGTCTATACATTACATACATGACTGTATGTTCTTTGTTTATTTTCTTTGTGTACATACATAGATACATACAAGTAGGTTCTGTGTTCAAGACATCGGAAACTTTCTATTAAGAAGAAAGTGCTCTGAATGTAAACTTTTTGTCGGATGCCCGCGAGCCTTAAGAGGAAACTCTTTCCTATTACACTCGCCAGTTTTTAATAAAACTACATTAAATAAGAAATTGTAATTAATAATTTATCATTTTTATTCTACAACAGGGAAGCTAAAGCTTCCCTGTTCATGAGATGATCCTGAAGTAAAGCTGATATGCTCACAAATAGAAGAACTAACACTGTATAACGGTGATCATGGCGACTTATTTATTAAGAAGCCAACCGGACTTAGTAAAGCTTGCCTTGCACCAACCACAAAACCGAGCAGCATAATATTTGGAGACCTAATGGAATTCGAACCCGAGACATCAGCGTTTGATACCGGTGTTTTACCCGCTGCCGTTGGTAAGTAACTATATTATGTTTTCTTCTTTTTTAGAGCCAATAGCTCAACCCTTATTTCCTAGAAGGCTTCTTTTAAACTAAGAAGTATTATAATGCCGAATTTTAAAATACCGAATTTCATAAGACCAATATTCGGAAAGCCGAATATTAAAATGCCGAAAGTTCAAAATCCCGAAACATCCAAATCCCGAAAGTTTAAAATGCCGAAAGTTTAAATTCCGAATGTTCAAAATCCCGAAGATTTATATACCTACAGTTAATATTCCGAAGTTCAAAATCCGGTAAGATAGAATAACCGTGTTTTTACAACGTAACTTAAATTTCTAACCTATAACGTGAACTAGCAGGAGTAGGGCAGCTAGTATTTCTGTTGTCTAATAAAACAACATAACCTCGCGAATCAAATCAAATCAATTGTTTATTAGCTAGAATACATACATAGAACAAAGTTCTTAAAAATAAATTCAAGACAATGTATTCAGCTTGCATGCAGGCGTGCAAATATAACATAGTTATTTTGAATATACATATATTTATTACGTTAATTATTATAGTTATATTAAAATTTACATTTATTAGATTCATATTATTATTATTACATAGTATTAGTTAATTATTTATTAAAATTTAAATATACATTAAGGCTATAAAACAATTCTGAATTAACCAATTACTTAGCTTTTTGTTAAACACACTTGCTTTGAGCACTTTCAGTTCTTCAGGTAATTTGTTATAAACTACTATAGACATATTATAAATATTTCTCTTAGATATATCCCTATGGCATGGAGGTTGATATAGTAGGTTTTCTATTTTTTCTTCTTTTCTGTCGGGTGTTGAACTTACTGCGGGTTTTAAAATAATTTGGTTGGGTTTTTACAAAAATGCACAACTACTCTAATATATAGGCAGGGTAGTGGCAGAATATATAGGCAGGGTAGTGGCAGAATATTACACTTCCTAAACAACGGTGCACAACTATCCAAAAACCAAGCTCCATTTATTACTCGGATGCATCTTTTTTGCATTCTGAAGACCTTTTCCACATCAACCGAGTTACCCCACAACAAAAGACCGTATCTAAGAACCGACGACACATGGCTGTGATACGCTGCTGCCGCCGCGCCAAGAGAAATAGTATGGCGTATTTAAAGGTAAATACAAATCTACTAAGTCTTTGGCATATAGAATCAACATGGTCTTTCCAATTCAAGTGCGAGTCTAAAGTAATTCCTAGAAATTTAAGAGAAGTAACTTTGATTACCATTTCATTATTAAATCCGATAGATATCCCAAGAGATAGTGGATTGGTATGGTACGAATTAAATTGCATTTTTTTAATTGATATTTAAAGATAAATTATTGTGATATGTCCAATTAATAATGTCTATGAACGCTTTGTTTAAAGTCTCATGGGCTAAACCTAGGATTTTGAACTTTCGGTTATTGAAAATCGACATATTGAGCTTCGTTATATCAGGCATAGGTATTTCATACATTCGGTATTTTGATTTTTGATGTTTTAAACGTAGGTATTTTAGTTGTAGGTATTATGAATTTTCGGGATTTTAATACGTACCCGATTCTCCGCGGGTGTTCAAACAAGGGGTTTGTTTTAAGTCCGTTTGGCTAGCTTCCACCATCTTGTATACATATTATGTTGGAGAAAAAGTCTTTTCGCATATAGTATATGTGAACTTGTAATAAAATTTCATTGGCTATACTATTTGTATCTGGCTGGTTTTGGTATCATTAAAAGTTTAAATTAATTTCAAATTCAAATTAGGAAAATTTGTAATTTTCATTTGTTTTTCTTACTGCCAAGATTAGTGTATCTAATGAAGAAATTAGATACATTTTAAAATTTTACTACAAAAAAGATGAAAAAGCTATGCAAGCCGTGAAAAAAAATTGCGATGTTTATGGACCTAGTGCAGTGTCTGTAAGAGTAGCACAAATTTGGTTTAAGCGTTTTCAATCCGGAAATTTTGATTTCAAAGATGCACGTCGCTCTGGTCGCCCTATTACGGATAAAATGGATGCCATTTTTGAAAAAGTGGGGCAAGATCGGCATGTCAGTAGTTACGACGTAGTTAAAGAACCGGGAATTGCCCACAAACAGATTTGGCGAATTTGAAAAAAACTGGGTACACAAAAAAGCTCGATATTTGGGTACCTCACGAGTTCACTGAAAGAAATATAATGAACGTGTACTCATTTGTGATTCTTTATTACGACGTAATGAAACCGAACCATTTTTGAAGAAGCTGATAACTGGTGATGAACATTGGATCACGTACGACAAGAACGTGCGAAAAAGGTCGTGGTCAAAGGCCGGTCAGGCTTCACAGACTGTGGCGAAACTCGGGTTAACTTGCAACAAGGTAATTAATAGAATCAGGCGTTACTTTGCGGAAATCCATGATATACAAAAATGGAATAAAAATATCTAGTGTTAATCCCGCTAACTCACTTATTTATCAAGCTTGGATGCTGCATGCAAGTATTAACAAATATGTGGGTAGTCTGACCTATTTAGGCCCTATCTCAGATAAAATCGCGAATATTCTTAGAAAAAACAACATTTTTACTACTTTTAGGACAAATCAAAACTTGCGTCATTTATGTAACAGTAAGGATCGCTTAGAAAATTCCAAAAAATCCGGTGTTTATAAGTTAGTTTGTAATGAATGCAATGGGGTCTATGTAGGTCAGACAGGCCGTAATTTTGAAATTAGATATAAGGAACATGTGGCCGCACATAGGAATGGCCATCCAGACAAGTCACATTTCGCAAAACATTTAATTGACACCGGCCATTCCTTGGGCGACAATCACACATATAATATTTTGCATGTATGTAATAAGAGTTTCCGGTTGTGTGTGTTGGAGCAGTTAGAAATTATAAAACATAACAATAATAATTACGCACTGTTGAATGACCAAACAAATTTAGTTTCCTCCCCATTATTGCGTCTTATTGCGGGTAGTACGTCACAAATGCCAAACGGTGGCGCTATATAAGGGGCCGAGATCTTCGCAGCCGTTTCAGTCGGCGCGCAGCTCTCGACCAGTCAACAGCTCCTGAGGATGCCCCGTGGAGGGGCGAAACACGTGTCGGGTTTCGGTTTGTATGCCTTATTTAGCATCCATCGCTTCTTTTGCATGTGCATACATTGCGGGCGGGAGGGCGGTGCTTGCATGCAGCATCCAAGCTTGATAAATTAGTGAGTTAGCGGGATTAACACTAGATATTTCTATTCCATTTTTGTATTGCAATAAGGTGATGATGTGTGTGTAGTTGGATTGGAAGGGCTTTATTCATTATGAGCTGTTACTACCAGGCAGGACCATCGACTCTGAACTCTACTGTGAACAACTAATGAGATTAAAGCAAGAAGTTGAGAGAAAGCGGCCGGAATTAATAAACAGAAGAGGTGTAGTTTTTCATCATGATAACGCTAGACCTAACACATCTTTAGCCACTCAGAAAAAATTAAGAGAGCTTGGCTGGGAAGCTTCGATCAACAAACCAACTAGATGTCAGGTCGACGCTAAAAATCTGTCTTGGTAAATAAGAGCGCACTTGAGAAGTGAGCCCTTATTTTTTCGCAAGGCATAACAGGAAAAAGTACTTTATTTGTTGCCCCTTAAGGTTGATTTAACCACTAAATGTTATTGACGTCTTTTCATTTTTAAGTGACAGGAGTAATTTATTGCTTTGAAAAATTATTTATTCACGTGGACGGAATTTAGGTTTGATTTTGTACGTGACGCATTATCTAGTTGGTATTGTTGATCGAAGCTGGGAGGAATTAATGCATCCGCCGTATAGTCCTGACTTTGCACCTTCAGATTTCCACCTGTTTCGGTCTTTTCAGAATTCTTTAGGCAGTATCAGGTTAACATCACGAGAGGACTGCCAAAGCCAATTTTGATCAGAAGCCAAAAAACTTCTATAGCAATGGGATTATGTCCCTACCCACAAGATGGCATAAACTTATCAAACAAAATAGCACCTACATATTTTAGTTAAATGTAAATAAACCATATTTAAAATGTCATGAATTTTCTTAAAAAATGCGAAGAAACTTTTCCAACCTATTATTATGTAGTCATAACATCAATAACACCAGCAATGTTGTGTTTTGACAGTTAAAGATAAGATAGCAAGCTTCCACTATCGATCGGCCTTATCGTCACCTAACATCAGGTGAGATAGAGCCTAACCAACTGCTAAAAAAAATGTAGCGATTGTAGCCAAATTTGCCTATGGATTGTAGCCGAATCTACACTAGATAGAAAAATAACAGGTATTTATAGGCTGGTAACGATTATAATAATAAGGTAATAACCATTTGGAAATAGTACTGACTCGTCAAACAATAAGAAATATACGTATTTCCCAACGTACCAAATTATACCATTTCCTCTTTAGGAATATATAACGGTGCGTATAAATGAAGTGTGTAGGTACGAGTATATATTTTGCAGTATGTTAGCATTTTCCCTTCTTGTAGAAAAACTTTGAACGAAACCGAACCGGGTATTTATAAAAGGTTTGGCGACCAGACCAAACTTTTTCCTCAAACAGCGAAGTACTCTGAGCGGAAACTTTTTGTCAGACGCCCGTGAGCCTTGCCAAAAACGAAGCAAAACTTCACTTTGAAACAATTGATCGTGCTCTTTTCATTCCCTGTTATTAGTGCCTTAACTATTTTTTTAATTTGAGACAGTCCTATAGATAAGTTATATAGTTTTATCTTGTATGTTAGATATTGTATTTCAGTGTTATATAAATTTTTACACGTGCAACTTTAACATAATTTTAGTCAAATTGAATATGATCGGACTCACCATCCCATTTTAGCATTTGACAAAAGTAGCGATTAAGGCCCATTAATTAAAGCGATGACTTGATTTCAACGAGGAAGGCCTTTTTTCAGCAGTGCGACAGGTTATAGACAGCACTTTACTTTACGTAAAATACGATGCTCAAAAATTGTGGATACTTTCATTGAATGTCACAAAATAGTGCAAGGAATTTAAAACAAGTGTGTTTTTGCATAGGATTTCTTCTTCTTTCTTCTTTCCACTGTGTTCTACTCGACTTACATTAGAAATTAAGTGATTGTTTTCGATTGTCTATTTAGGTAGACACTCGTTTATTTAATTTAACGATGGGATTTAAGTCTGAAACTTGATTATTGGATTCAGATATAAACACTACGGGTCCAATATAAAAACGGATGTTATAAACAGCTGGGTAGGTATTCCATTATCTACATTTAAATAAAATAATACCCCTAGATATATAATTATCGGAAAAGTATCAAATTTGCAAAGACAATGTTGGCATTATGACATCTTCACAATCTGATAATCATGTTTACCGAGAATATGCAATCGACAACTTTGAAAAACTCTTTATACCTACGGTGAAAGAAGAAAGTGTGTAACAAATGTTACCTTTTACAAGGGCCTCGCAGTAGCAATCGGACCAATTAAAACTTGTAAGCTTAGTAAACAGGACACAAGGAGTTGTGGCTGTTCACAACATATTTGCAGCGTATATTGTCAACTTAGCGGCAGAGGATGGCTGACGCTAAACTAAGTGTGTGTGGTGTTTGAGACAAGCGGGTAGCGGTATGTTGGAGAGGACCTTTTTTACATGTACCTACATCATAACAACAAAAGCGGCGATGAGCTCACCACCTTTCACGCTGAGCTGTACAATTGTTATGAAATTTAGTGAAACGTAGACTGAGGCAGTGCACTGTTTTTGCGGTCCTCATTGCCACATTGGGGATAATATTATCCGCAAAGGGTTAGTCAAACACTAGGCGTAAGTGTAAGTATAATGTATTTAGTAATATGTATCCTAGAAATTCGGCATTACAAAGTTGCACCGGTAAAGTTCAATGGCAATGGAAATTCATTTAGTATGTGGTCGTTAAATAATAATTTTAGCTATTTTGTGGAAATCAGATATAGTAAACACTTCCAGGGTTTTTGCAAGTGTGCTTTTGTAAATACATTTTTATTTAAATTAGGACACCCATCCGGAAACACGATAATACAAATAAATGATTATCGCAACCCGAATCATTAGCATTTGCGACAATAAGTACCTCGCTAGTTTTGATTAACTGATTTTTTAATAAATTTATCCAGGGATATCTTTCATCTTGGACCACACCTGAAAGTTTTGCCAACTACTGACAAAAGCAATCAAAGGCGTTTCTCTTGTAGTTTTCTTAGTTATTGTTCCGCGAGCGTTGTTTTCTTCAGAATTCTTTTGACGGCACCTCTTGACGAACCTTCTGTGTCCTCTCAACAAGCCATACAGGATAATGGAATTGGAGCGGTTTGACTTTAGTTAATAGATAACAACACCACCTTGGTTTTTGATTTGTTTTCTTAAAGAAGTGGTGATTTTTGTGGTACGTATGTTCTGTATGTATGTTAGTATGTAGGTAAATACCCCGGAAATGAACAACATTTATAATAGATAAAGCTGGAATTATATATAAGATAAATTATTTTATTTCGGCTGAATACGGTATTCCCATTTGCCCATTTATAAGAGAAGGCCCAGCTGTTTTAAATTTATAGGTTAAATAGAAAGAAAATAATAAACAAAGCCGTTAGCTTGAAACGGCCGATTGAAATACAACGAGTAAGATCATAAACATGTTAATAGTTTATGTGGAACCGACATGTAGCACGTATAATGACGTGTATCATATCATGCGTTTGGACGGACTCCAAGAGTATGTTGCAATATCGAATATTCCGAAACATTGGCCATATTTCAAAGGCAATCAAATTTTAATTGAATAATAAAGATGAGAAATTGTTTGGGGAAGTACCTACATGATCTCCGATGTGTCCTTTTGTTTATCATCATTATTATCACGGAATAGATAAATCATCTTTAACTGTACTGTGATTACTATCATTTGCTCAATGAGATCGCGCTACTGAGCTTATATGCAAACATTCATGTGTACGCGTGTGCAAATCTCAATTATAGAGATGTAGACATGACCAACCATGGTGACGCAATGCATGTAGGTGGGTTTTAACGACTGCCATGTTACGCTAGAAACCGGAATCAAACAGCTTAACCCCTCACTCTTGGATTTTTTTGACACTTTTTTAACAGTAACTTTCAACGTCAAATTTGACAGAATCGAGCATAGACCTATGCGATAACAATACATAAGATGAACCACAGAACCGAAATAACCAAACTTGTTCATACTAAAGTAGTCTGTAAGTCTATGAAAACACGGTACAAAGTCAAGTGTGTTTTTGTGAGTGCGGTCTCATGCGACCGCTTGGGGTTTGAGGGGAGAGACTAACTTAACAAGGACGATATAATCGTAATATTTCATGTCTTTTGCGTTAATAACGCTCAAATGTACTTTACTAGCAGCCCGCTTGCGCCTTCGTCCACGCTAACTTAGAAAGACCATCATAGTTAAGCCATTTCAAAATAAATATGTCTATAAAAAATAAACAAAAACCATTCTAAGTTAACGTTCTATCTTTAAGTAAAAACCGCATAAAAATCCATTGGGTGGTTTAGGAGAATAGTGCGGTGCCACAGACAGAGGAAAACGGCGACTTTGCTTTATAATATGTAATGAAGATAATATTTAACGTCAATATCTTATGGAGGACATGAAATAATCAGCAAATGTTCCTTATAAAACAGCAAATGCTAGTCGACCTTTAAGTATGGAAAATGTGATGTTTTTTAGAAATTGCTTTCAGTGTTACTCTCTATAGAAATATTTGTTTTTTTGCTATTGGCTGACTCAATTGCAGGATTGTATTCATTGAGTCCTATTACCTATTGCCAAACATCCTGCATAAGTTAAACAGGACTAAATTTTAGTCCTTCATGCGAGCTTAAGTCGTAACGAGTGTTGTCGTTAATTTACATAGCATGAACACAAAGCTGCTAATGAAATTGCTGCAGTCCCCAGATGCTGCAGTTAAAATAAATGTGCACACATTATGAATGTCTCAGTCAACAACCATTCCACCGTTCTTGGAAGATAATGGGTGAGACAGCATTACGCTTAATCACTCCATTCTTGTTCTACCTGATGTAGGGTCGTGTTTATACGCAAAACAATAAATTGTAACGTTTTTTTAGACTCGCTCGCACCGCCTGCCCGCCGCGGTGACGTTAATAAAACGCTCAAATGTAAAACATTAATCTATAAACGCAGCTTCATCTTAGCCGAATGTTCAAATATTTGTAAAAATATTTCTTTCGGATCTCAGAGGTGAAAACTTCTAAGATTTGATGAAGCAATGTTGCCTAAAAACATAAGCATCAAGCACTGACAAATTTCGACGGTTGAAAGCCAGACCTCGGTAGCCAAGTGGTTAAGGCAGCCGCCCGGAATGCGGAAGGTGCGTGGTTCGATTCCCGCCTGAGGTTGTCGTCTTTTTTCAGTGTTTAAAATTTTACTTAAGTATATTTAAGCGTTAATAAAACGCTAAAATGTAAAACATTAATCTATAAACGCAGCTTCATCTTAGCCGAATGTTCAAATATTGGTGAAAATATTTCTATCGGATCTTAGAAGTGAAAACTTCTTAGATTTGATGAAGCAATGTTGCCTAAAAACATAAGCATCAAGCACTGACAAATTTCGACGGTTAAAAGCCAGACCTCGGTAGCCAAGTGGTTAAGGCAGCCGCCCGGAATGCGGAAGGTGCGTGGTTCGATTCCCGCCTTAGGTTATCGTCTTTTTTCAGTGTTTAAAATTTTACTTAAGTATATTTAAGCGTTAATAAAACGCTAAAATGTAAAACATTAATCTATAAACGCAGCTTCGTCTTAGCTGAATGTTCAAATATTTGTGAAAATATTTCTATCGGATCTTAGAAGTGAAAACTTCTTAGAGTTGATGAAGCAATGTTGCCTAAAAACATAAGCATCAAGCACTGACAAATTTCGACGGTTAAAAGCCAGACCTCGGTAGCCAAGTGGTTAAGGCAGCCGCCCGGAATGCGGAAGGTGCGTGGTTCGATTCCCGCCTGAGGTTGTCGTCTTTTTTCAGTGTTTAAAAAATTTACTTAAGTATATTTAAGCGTTAATAAAACGCTAAAATGTAAAACATTAATCTATAAACGCAGCTTCATCTTAGCCGAATGTTCAAATATTTGTGAAAATCTTTCTATCGGATCTTAGAAGTGAAATCTTCTTAGATTTGATGAAGCAATGTTGCCTAAAAACATAAGCATCAAGCACTGACAAATTTCGACGGTTAAAAGCCAGACCTCGGTAGCCAAGTGGTTAAGGCAGCCGCCCGGAATGCGGAAGGTGCGTGGTTCGATTCCCGCCTGAGGTTGTCGTCTTTTTTCAGTGTTTAAAATTTTACTTAAGTATATTTAAGCGTTAATAAAACGTTAAAATGTAAAACATTAATCGACAAAATGTCATTAAATACGTTGAAATGCAATAATTGCAATATTGTGATTTGTGAAGTGTTGTCATACATACCGTATGATAATCGTCGTTTTCGGATAAAGAAATAGAAAGTGCAAAAACATTGCTGTTTGAATCTTTACCAATAGCGCAGCGAAAGATACCCCGCCGTAAAGATGGAAAAAAGCGAAAAAATATAGACATCATAAACTTTTTCAAGAAGCACGATCCCGATTCGATACCGATATTTGATGCGCGTGATTTGTTGAAATTGCCACCCGTTGATATCGATCGCATTGATGCAATCTCGTTGCTTAAAGAGGTCCTAAGCTTATACGTAACGAAATAAACGAAATGAAAGAATCTTATGTAACTTTGAAACAATTTCAAGACCTAGAAACAAACATACAGAACATTAAAATTAAGTCTAAAGTGGAGCATCAGTACGTTAATACAAAAAGCGAGGTGGTTATTTAGGCAGTGGTTCGATCGGCTTATCGCATGTTGTCAATTGCGATGGCGCGGGTAATCAAACATTAGCTGATGGATCCGTTAACGGCGATTTTATGAATAGCAAGTTGCATAATGTTCCATATTTGCTCTCGCGCGCAATGGGCGAACGCAGCCTTACTCGCCGAACTCACTAACGCAAACAACAACGGTCTTCATCTTCATCAATTCAACTTTCAACAATTATAAGGCAAGTTAAGAAGCCTAACGTAGTCCCGCCTGTTCTTCTAAACGGAGTTCAATTGAAACGTGTTGCACAATTTAAGTACTTAGGTCACATCGAGCGTGAACGTACACTGAAAAAAATATTTAACCTAACTACTTTGGCTATTTCAGGAATAACCAAAGTTTGACAATATTCTAATAAAGTTAACTTGATTTAACAAAAGTGATTTGTCTTTATAAGACAAAACCGCTTATGTTATTTCAAGTTGGGTTATTAGTAAATAAACCTTTGATTTGCTCTAAACATACTGAATTAGACAAACTCAAGTGGTTATAGGCTAATAAACCGTTTTGTCCATTTTAGGCATTATCTTTGATAACATGCAACAAAAGTATTTATTTTGCGTACAGCCAACGTTTTTGTAAGCCATAACAAAAAGCAGTTCAGCAATAATGTGCTTATTCATAAATGAATATTTTGTAACAAATAGCATAATATATTTTGTAGTGCATGACAAAACTGCAGGTTAGAACATATTGCCTAACGTTTATTTAATAATAAAGGAACTTTAGTTATATTAAGCCCAACTTTCGTTTAGTATTAACAAAATATTTTGTTTACATTTGTAACCGAATCGGCGCTAAACTTGACAGCTCGTGTTCGTTCATTTTTATTTACGCGCCGGCAAAGACAGTCACGATGTTGCTAGATTATAGTTATTGTAATATTTGTGGTGAATGTGCGTCAATTATTAAAAGGTTTGAACCTCAATAGAGACTCCAGTGCCTGCATGACGAACGTTCAGACTCTTTAGATAATTATCTCCGTCTATGGGGTCTGGAAACGTACATCGCTTCTTTCAAAGGTAAGTTATTCTTTATATCAAATTCAACCAGCATGGTCACATCTGTCGCAGAACCGATGACCAATTTAGTAGACGGGTTTTTGAGTGGAGGCCACGGCTCGGCAAACGTAGTGTTAGACGTCCACCAGCCAGATGGACCAATAACCTAAAAAAAGGTAGTTGGCATTGTCTGGATGGCGAAAGCGGGAGATCGGGCTTTGGGGCGCTCCCTGGGAAAGGCCTGCGTCCTGCAGTGGACTGCAATAGGCTAATGATGAACCAGCATGGTGCGTCATCGATTTTTTTTATCAGTAAAAGAACTTAGTTCCAGAGATAATTTTCTTCGAATTTTCGTAGTACCTACTATTAAGTATTTTAATATTACAATGACAGTCATTAACATGTTAAATTATCTCTTACAGACACGGAAGAGGATTTGAATGTTGTTACGTTTATGGTACTGCCCTTTTTAATGACAACATCCTTGCTGAAAACAAACAAGACAGAAAAAGTGGAGAAATCTTGAAGTCTTGGATAGCTTCATCTGCCACTTAAAAAGCGCTGCGGAGATAGAAGAAACCATACAAAGTCGCAAACAAAAGTTCAATAAATGGACTTTGCGTTCATCACTGAAAGAGATAACCTCAAGGTACTTACATAATATTGAACCATTTACGTTACGAGAGCGTTTTATATTTAATATTCAATTAAGTACCTATAATAAATAATAGAAATAAATGATAATAACAATAAATAATATTTTGTATTTATTTTTATATAAGCTTAATGTAGTTATTTTTTTAATATTCATTATTATTAATATTTAAAATTTAATTATATAGGTATTAGGTATAATATATATAAACACTTATTTTTTAGTTAATTAAGGTTAATTAATTAATGAAGAATTAAGTAAAGAAAGGCTGATACATAACTGTTTTTGTAAAATTTAATAAACCATTTGATATACCTATGTATCTTTTTGTTTTATTCCATCAACTACATCTTTTTAGAAATAGCGATTTTAGCGAATTTAGCAAATAAAATTTGATATTCTTAATGTGGTTCACGTGCCTGTAAGCTTCACTGTGGAACTTGCAGGTATGTGAGCTGCATTAAGGATAACAATTTTTATTTGCCATAGTATTAACACAAAAGCTTTGCTATACCTAAGTAAAGTATTAACACAAAAGTTTTGCTATACGTAAACAAAATATTAACACAAAGTTTGGCTATTCGTGAACAAGTACTATCACACAAGTTTTGCTACACGTAAACAAAATATTAACACAAATGTTTTGCTATAGGTAAACAAATAATTAACACAAGATTTGCTATACGTAAACAATGTATCAACACAAAAGTTTTGCTGAATTTAAATAAACCCAAAAAGTAACAATTATTTTGGCTACATCCAGTCTAAGTGTTTTACAAATGGAAAACAAACAAATTGTTTATTTGTAACCAATTTTAGGCCATAAGTAACGTAAGCTTTTTCATAACACGTAGCAAAAACTGTTTTGCTATACACAACACACATAGTTTGTCAGAATAATAAGCCAACTGGGTTTGGTTACATATTGCAAAAAGTTATGTGGTCACTTTTTTGTGTTATAGGTTCACGAAAGTTTGGTTATGTATAAGTCAGTTTTTTTTTCAGTGTAGGGCACTGTCGGTTCGTGGTAACATGCTGGCGCATAGATTCGCTCGTTGTACCGTTGTGACGTAGTGGGGTATGTGAAATGATAACACCCACTTACGATCAAACAAATTTATTTTAACTTGGTCTCAGGGCGTGGAGTACATAAGGGCCTAGCTGGGTAGTTTGCTCTCGTCCCTGGCTTAGCTTGGGGAACGCCGGGGTGTTGGGAGGCGCGTCGCTGTACAGGAGCTGCGTGCTGCGTGGTGTGTCCACAAAATGGCGGCCGCGTCGAAATGCGAAGACGGCCGGGTAGAACTCCAAACGTAGAACGTGGAATGTAGGGATGTAGGACTCCAATCCAAGCGTTGAAATCCAAGCGTAGAAATCCAGGCGTAGAAATCCGAGCGTGGAACCCTGGAACACAACGCAGCGTGAGCCGGTTTGTCCAGCAGCCGCCGATTGCGATAGCCACCTCACCTCAAGCCAATCCGAAAAAGTCAGATGAGAAGAGACTGTAGTGTGAGGTGGGAAGCCATCACAATCAGAGCGGAGTGCACATAACTATTAAATCTTAAACCTAGCTAAAAAGCATTGCGAGAACGCTAACAACTAAATCATGTTCCAAAGAAAACAAATTAAAATTAAATTATTTAAGTGCGGGTTCGAAACCCGATCGAGGGTACTTTTAAAACATTTGGTTTCCATCCAGTAATTTAAAATTAAACTAAATATGAGATCGACCGTAGTAGTACCGGTCTCAATAATAATTAAATAAATTAAAAGCAAATTACATATGTGCGGGTTCGAGTCCCGGTCGAGGTTACATGTAAAACATTTAATTCCTCTCCGTAATTTGAAGTTGAACTAAATAAGAGATCGACCGTATTAATACCGGTCTCAACAGAAATTAAATAATTAACAACCTCTAGAAGTCTTCCTGACAGACAAGGAAACAAATAGAAATTAGCAAACGAATTGCACAACTAAAAAATTAACATTATACAATGACGGTCACCCATTAACGGTTACATGTTATAACACTTTTGAAAATCACCGTTACATGTTTAAATCTTTGATTTGAAATTATAAACAAACCTTCGCACGCTTAGCAATGCTATCTACACGCACTGCATAAGCGAGCGAAGGTTAAAACAAAAGGATTTACACACAACTAAATACTTACTAGCTAATAACTATACTCTAATTTTAAAACTGTTCAACACTTACCCTAACGGGGATTAAGTAGCATAATTATCGTAGAATGACGATAAGGCTGGATACTTTATAAAAATAATAGCTTTGGTCAAATACGTGACCTATTAAATATTTATAAAAAAACGTATGAAATTGCACAAATTTACAAAAGCAACGTCTGTGTAGTATGGCTGTCTCTCGAGCGTATGAGACGACGCCAACTGCTACCGCGCAAGTAAATTAACCTACCTACTTTTATCAAATAAAAAATATACGAAAGGCATGTTAGCAGTTAGCAGCCAGTTTTGCAGTTATCAAAACTATTAAGGCTTTATTTCTTTGTAGTTATTAGTTAAGTAATTTGGTTTAAAGTAATATTTAGAATTAAGTTAATTAGGATAAGATAATCTATGTTTGTTTATTTATAAATTAAAGTTTTATATAAGTATTTAATAGCTATACGTTTATAACGTTACACCGTTGACGTAAAGCTAACGCTCTGTTCAAAACTTATTGTCAAAGCTTTTTCACGGGCGCTCTGTGGGCCAGCTTTACTAAAAGATCCTATAGTGCTCTACGGGTACAATATTACAACATATTTAGGGCTCTGTTGAGGCTCCCGCGGTACTGCAGCGCATCAGGCATATTTGTAGACGCTTATGTAGACGACTTCGCTACAATTATGCGAAAAAAGACTGTCTCGATGTTGCTGCGTGTGCGGGGGAGCGCCAACACAGTCCAAAATATGATTGGTGACCGGGTGGACAATTCACTGAACTACATGTTTTCAAACGTGATGATGATTTATTAATTTTTGTTACTTAGTTTTTGATTTATTTAGAATTTAATTTTTGGTTTCTTTTGTTTTATTTTGATTCAATATGTTTTATTTCTGATTTATTTTGTTTTAATTTTGCTTAATTATGACTTACTTATTGGTTTTAAAATTTAATTCAATATTAAGGACATTTATTACTAACATAGTTCATCTCACTTGATGGTAGATGACGATTAGGCTGAAGGTGAAAGCGCGCTTCACCCGGAATCTTCAACCACTGAGAAACTAGCTATCTTATCTCTGAACTGTCGGGACACAACAATGCTATCAACAATTTTGATATGGCGCCAGACTTAAGCTAGCCAGGCGGACTTAATGAGTCCTACCACTAACTAGACCAAAAATACAAAGATCTATAACCCCCGCGGGTCTAAGACCTTATGGCCCTGACTAGTTCTGACTCATCTATTTTCAAAAGAAAGTTACCGCAAACACACACACAAAGATACTGATGAGCCAAAATGCTACTTGTATTTGTAAGTTGAATACGAAATTAATTATGTAGTTTGTAAGTTGAATACGAAAATAAGGGTTGGAGGTCCGTTTTTGGATTTAAGTTCTGCTTTTGATACAATTAACCATGACATACTACTACAAAAGTTAAAACATTATGGAGTAAGAGATATTTAAAGTTGTTTCAATCTTATCTATCTGATCGCAAGCAGTTTGTTGAAATTACAACCGTATGTGATAATGTTGAAACCGTATATAAGTCAAAGTTGACAACGTGAAAAAGGGGTGTTCCATAAGGATCCATTTTAAGACCCATCCTTTTTATCATATTTTTGAATTATTTAAGAGCCTATAATATGAATACAAAGCAGCCAGAGGTACAGTTGACCATTTATGCAGATGATACAAACGCTATATTTTCCAAAATCTCCATAGATGGACTGATTATAAAAGCAAACTGTACGCTTGATTTCTTCAGCATTTGGTCTTCGAGAAATGATCTTTAGCTAAATACAAATAAAACATCTACTATGCCATTCAGGTCCACTGCAAAACAAAGAGACTCGCTAAGTGTTGGTGTAAATGGTATAGGTATTGATTTAGTGCAATCTGTAAAATTTTTAGGAATCCACATTGATATTTATTTGAATTGGACAAAGGAAATTATGGCATTGAAATCTAGCATAAGTTCAGCGTGCTATGCTTAAAGAAGTTTAAGAGTTGAAATCACCTTGAAACAGGTTAAGCTGGTTTATTTTGCTCTGGTTGAGTCCAAACTTTGCTACAGTATTTTGTTCTGGAGCTATAGTTAAAAGTATAATATTGTGGCAGCTTTCGTCTTACAAAAGAGAGCGATCCGTACCATGGTGCGTATTTCCCAGATTGAGTCATGTAGGCCACTTTTTGAAACCCATAATATTTTAACAGTCCCTTTGTTGTAGTAGGTATTAATTTTGCTTACTCATTTAATCAAAAATTTTAACAATTTGTAATGTTATGAGGAAAGGAAAAACAGGGAATTAACGCGTCGAAAGGATCTGAAAAGTGAGTTCATACCTAAATTGAACATTGCTAGTCACTGCGTAAGATTCCAGTTTATCAAGCTGTATAATGCTCTGCCTAAAAGTCTTAAATCCATTTATGATGTATATAAATTTAAAAATAAACTCAAGGAGTTCTTATTAAAAAAGTGCTATTACTCAGTTGATGAATTTTTAAGTGATCCTAATAAGTTTTAATATTTGACATACCATTTTTAATTTGTTATTAAGTTAATTAGGAAAATAATATTGTTTATTTGCTAATTTATTCATAATAATTTGTCAGTGTAAAAATAATTCATATTTTATTACTTATTTTATTATATTGTGTAATTTCCAATACAATGTAAATTGATTTATGGAATAAATAACTATAAACTAAGACAGAGGAAGCAGGCACCAATTAGGCAAAGTTTTTGGGGTTAAAGTTACTCGCGTCCGTAGGTTTACCCTTGAGACCCTACACGTGACCCCTGGGTGGTGTTAAATGAGTGACAATGACTGAGTGGTAGAGCCACGCTGCGTTGCAGCACGTATTGGGCCGGCTCGCCCGGGGGTAATACCTCACGAATATCCGGAGTCAAATAATGGCACTTGGTGCTGTTGTGTTTCGTCCGGCCAGTGAGAGTTCCGGAGGCCCCTTCCCCTCCCACCCCTCGTCACAATTCCTATTCCTTCCCCTAAGCTTATTCCTTTCTTAAAGGTCGGCAACGCATCTGCGACTCCTCTGGTTTTGCGGGTGTCCATGGGCGGCGGTGATTGCTTTCCATCAGGTGACCCGCCTGCTCATTTGCCTCCTTCTCATATATAAAAAAAAGTAAGTAAGATAAGTACATAAGTTCGTCATGAAATTAAAGTATCTCTCCCGCGTGCTATTAAATGTAAGAAAAGCTACGGGTATACCCTATCTTCACATATATACTAAAGGTTATGTAGGAACACCTAAGCTCAGCAGTAGAACTATTAAAAGCTGATGCAAAAATTACACATTTTTTTTTGTTAACAGAGGTTAACATAATATTTTTATTATTATTAGTTTAACTATTAACCTGAACACATTTAGGATTTTTAGCCGAATACAAAAGGGGTTCTCATAAAGGATTAAAGATAATGGGGGAATAAATATTAACTAAGAGGCTTTCCTCCAACAAAGGGAAAATCTAATTATCTTAAACCGTTATTTCTGTATTCACAATTCACAATTCTCACCTGGGGCTGTTGCTTTTTCAAGTGTTACCTACATAATTTTTGAAGAACAGAAAGAAAGGCAAAATTGACAAAAAAGTTAAAAGAAGGAGTTCTCCTCTCCGAACTTTGTTATAAGAAAAGAAGTAAAAGCTTCAATAATAAATAACATTTATATAAATGGCGCACTTCATCCAGTGTCTTCGCATTAAGATGAATGAATTATTAAATACATTAGATTAAAGAATAGATTAAGAATTTATTCAAGTGACCGGGACGCAATATTAGTAGTTAGTATTGCTAATCTTATGTCTAATCGGCGGAACACATTAATGCTACCAATATTGGTATACAAGGTAAGGTACAGAAAAGATAAGATAGTGATGCTTGCAAACACAATCGGGATCTCTGATTTTGACTTAAGATCGGTGTTCATAGAACCATATATTATAATAATTAAACTTCAGTTAAGTCACGTTGTTTTTGTTTTCCTTTAAATTAAACTTCTAAATTAACAATATGATATTTGGTCGGACTTCAAAACCATAAAATAATATTGTAAAACAAAGTTATTCTACCTATTTGATTCTGATTTTTATCAGTGAATTTTATAAGTTTTCGATTTTAAATATTTTTGTCTACTTGTATCTCTCAAACATGTATCGTCTTTCAACATTAGACTTTATTTCGCTACTTAAAACCTTGATCCAGCTCTAAGTACATGCTGGCTCAATAGACCATACATTTTCTACGACAATAAACTTGCGATTTAAATAATATAAAATAATCTTCAAATTCCGTTAGTTGGTATTTCACATTGGATTTCTCTCCAGCGTAACTTGTAAAGCCTTTTTCTGGTAATCGCCCCATCTTGCTGGGAGAATTCAGCACTAAAATATTTATTAATTACATATTTTAATAACAATAAACGTGTTACATTATAATACTGCAACATAGACAAGAGGTTCTAAATAAATATAACATACACAGCCGGTATAATCGTAATAGACTAAAAAAACTGTTGGAACAATCCAACGGCATACGGCCTGCTTGGTGGAAAGCCCTCAAGGGTAGCAAACGCGCTTTGGCCATCCCGAAACAGTTCTTATGTCTTTAAAAATTGTAACTTCACAAGTCAAAACTCTTCGAACCAAAACACATCGAGACAGCAATGGAAAATAATGCTGCTTGAAGGTAGAAACCGTTGTTATTGTTGCCGCCATCCAGTCGAATTCTGGGCAGAGTAAAACCAAGTAACCAAGAAAACTTTACACATCACTATGTGTAAAGTTTTCTTTCTACTTACACAAAAGAGGCACATAATAGTTAATTCGATTTTTTTTTGGTTTTTTATGAACACCTCCGTGCCCGAGTTGTTCAATACTCTGGCCGAGCAAAGTGTGTTTCGGATTTTTCAATATAGACCGGGTTTGTCATCATAATATCACGACTATTATCCCCGAAGGGTTAGTCAGAGACTAGGCAATGAGGACATAGTCCTATTTTCACCAAATAGCGACTGCACATGTGCTCAGTGTGACAGGTGGTGCCCATCCCATGCTGATGGATGTATGTGCAGTCTTTAGTCCGTTATTCGCCTTTTACGACACCCAACGAAAGAAATGGGGTGGTAGTATTCTTTCACCTTGCTCAGCGCTGGGACTATAGCCTATACTTAATTTCTTTTTACTTTTTTATGTACATAGATCTTTACATCGTTAAAGTTGCCATTATCAACAAACTATTTAAGTTTGAAAGAATAACATCACCTGTTGTTGAAAAGTGTAACGCGAGGTGTTCAATTTAAGGCACATTTTAAAGCCAACTTTCCACCTGCAAACGTACAGCGTGCCTTGATGTAAGTATATTCACATATCCGCCAACCTTTTGAAGTCCCCGTGGAAAGGTCACGTCACACTTGAACCCAATTTATAACGCTTGAATATAGTGGGAACAATATCAGCAACGGAATGAAAAAAATAACTATGCATGTACATGCTATTTTTATATTGTATCACAAGTACAAATATAAAATGGCAGGTCAATAACTATTTGCAAGAAATCGCTATACTGCTAATTTAATCATAATGTATTTCCTTTTTTTTTAAAGATTGATGAATGATGAGATGAATGTGCATTTAACACATAAATAATAGTCCTGTTAACCCATCCCGTAATCTAAAATGGCTATGTAGAAGTGGGTTCACGTCAGTAGTCTAACGGAGCTATGGGACTATTTATACTGTGGATATGGGATTGAACCACGATTTCTCGCATTCAATCCGAACATCTATCCACTCGGCTACAGACGTTGCCAAATATTATGTTTGGATAGAAAATTTTAAAACATTTGGCAATAAGTGATTGTCTTAAAACGAAGTCGAATTTACACGATTTTTCGCTATTCGGGCGACCAACACATAGAAGCAACCTAAACATCGATAAACAATCGCTACCAAGTTCTATGTTTTGTTGTTTATATGGGAAACCCTGTGCCCAGGGGTAGAAGGTTTAGAAGCTGATGATTATGATGAAAGGGTACTTACGGGATTGGTATGTTTAAAAAAATTCACTAGGTCAAACCGAAATAAACTAGACACTTATTTTACAGTCGTAACTGGAATATGTGTGAGCGATTTATTTAATATACTGTACTTGGACTTTAATTTATTATTTTTTAATTTATAATCCATTTTATTTGACTTGAGTAAGAAACAACCAGGAAACACACACCGCATTTAACCCGGGCGACGGCTTCATGGGGCTTGGGTCAAAATGACCCGCATGTTTAAGTTAGCTTATAATTTTGCAACTACGCATGCGAAATTTACATTTTTCCGAGTAGCTGGATTTGTCGTCCCTTAAATATTCATGACAAGGACACACATTGGTATGTTATATATTAGCCTTAAATGGGTTTATTATATACATTTTACGCAAACTTTGAATTGAATTATAGTATGTTATCCATACAAAAACACAATATTATACAACACTACAAACATGATTTATTTAACCTCTTGAGGATCGTAAAACCAGACACAGTTGAAAATCAATTGTTTAGCGACCGCCGGCGGTCTTATGATGCTTGACCTATTAAAGAAATAAATGATTTATAAACAAAGTATGTACCTAGTTATTTTTATAAATAAAATATAAAAATTACATTATTACACATCAAACATTTATTTTTCTCTTTTTAGTTACTGTAATAGTTCATGGTGCCAGAGTCTTGACCCATCTTCACACCTAAAACTTTACTCCAATGATAACATAAAAAATATTTATTCGAAGAAGTAGTAAAATATTTAGACCTAAAAGGTTGAAATCTCAAATACCAATAACTTTTCTTTCGATAACAGGCTGGATTTCTTTCCTTTAAACAGTTAACAAAGACCTTGGTTCCGAACCGCTTAAACGGAATCAGAGCAAACAATTACCAAGGGAGCCGTCAAGGGAAGTTACGCTTTGATTGAAGCGGGACCTAGTCACCGCAATTGTCAGTGGTTAAACGGACGGCACCGACGTCATTAACGGTCGACGCGATAATGTTAACTGTGCCCCTAAGCCTGGATTATATAGTTAATCTATAATAACAATTATGATTGCTCGTAGTACTCAATATATCTATGGATGTGTATCTGCATTTCCATACTTGCAGATTTACTCACAGAAATTCAGGCGTCACATAAAATCTACACTTTTAAGTCATTTTTGAGTGTGGTATTCTAAATCTACAGTCTTCTGGTGTCTTTTATCCTGAGGACTCAAATTCATGTAATTGACATTCGTTGATTACATGGATTTGTAAATATCACATCTATAACTGTCATCAGTGCGCCAGGATCGGAGCAAATAGAAAGCGGTGGTATCTGCCCTTCGAGAAACGGGCGCAATGTTTTTATGTGCGTATATAGGTACTTTTAGCAGTCTGGAAGATTTCAAACGACAAAACGAAGACCATGTGAGTTGTCTTGTTTAGAAAATCAGTTGATACGGTAACGAACACGTTGCCAGCCATCTAAAGTTAGTTAAACGCCCGGCTCCATTACCATACTACATAATTACAATAGTAGGTCGTGGCGACAGGAACGTGGTTGTGGCATACGAAACGACGAAACACGTTAGGAAAGGCACTCGTCTATTTTCCTCTTTAATTTTGTAGTAGCTTACGTAATGACACGCACACATGCAAATCGCGTAGAATACAGTTCTATGGAAATGACTTTCTACTTTGGATATACTAGATGCTCTACTACAGATGTTAAGGCACAGACGATGGAGACAAGCAATTTAATTTCATTTCGAAATAAATATTTTTAATGTAAATTTTAAACTTTTGAATGTCTATCAAAAGACGCTGAGATGTTTACGTTGATTAAAGATTCACGTTAAGCAAGTTTCTCGCTTAATATTCTACTACTACTCTACTCGCTCTTATTTTAATTCATTCATTCGTTCTTTTATAAAGTATGTCAGATAAAAAAGAGACATTTTATTGTTAGGTGTTCTAAATAGTATAGGTAATACATTCTCCTAAACTGTCATGTCGAAAAGTATTTTTTAATGTATAACTATTTAAGTATTTTTTAATAATTTATGATTATTTTGTTTCACAATTACATTTTCTTCTACCTTTCTGCTTAGCGTTCCTCCGAACCATCCAGTGACCCACCATTGCGAAAGTTGCTGGCACTGGCAACATCGCAAACATCAGGCGCTGTGTTATCGAGCTTTTTCATTTTATTTTTAGATTTAATTTTGATAATCTATTTACAAGGTTACCTTTTCTTTTTCTTCTACTTCCAACTGTAGCTAAAGTCCACGTTCATAAAAATAAAGTATATTTTTGGTTAATTTTATATAATTAAGTCTTCGGACGACGTCACATCAAATCGCTCCAACACTCCGGCCGCTACGTTGAATCGCGTGTACCGAGCGCCAAGCGTAATTGTTTTAGTTTTGCCCTTCACAGTTTGACGTTTAATTACAACCGGATAGCTTTGTTTGTTGTTCTATGTAAATATGAATTCCTCGCATTCGCAAACATCGACTTGGTGTCGGCCCTAAAGGTTTGCCGTTGTTTAGTTTTAAGTCCGCCTTACGAGAAGGGTTACAGAATTCTCGCAAGTTTGAGCAATTAGTTGATTATTTGGATTAGTATCAGTCATCTTTGATGTTAATCTTAGTTGCTTAGCAACGGGTAAAGTGTGATCATCTTAGAGCCACCGCACACATGATACTTTTAGCACTGGCGATCGGCGATTTTGCGACTGGCATCGCGTTTTGGCGACCCTATGCGTTCGATTGCAGTATCGGAATCGCGCGTTTTAGCGGTTCAGTCGCAGCATTCAGCTTCTAAAAAGCGTCTAAATTGCCGATCGCCGCTTCTAAAAGTAGCATGTGTGCTCTGGCCTTTACTTCTGCACTGAGATACACTAAAACATTAGGCGCTGCGCAAACGAGGACACTTTTGGAAGCTGGTGTGGATGCTACTTGTGAATTATTTATTTACATACAATGAATGAATAACTTAATGAATGAAACTTAATTGGTATCTCATACTCAACACATACACAAAGGTTACACAAAATAAAATATAAAAAATAAAAATACATCAAAAAGCAATGCCTGGTAATATAACCGTGTATATTGTGTTGAGTCAACCAAAAGTTTTTTATGTTGCAACCAAGGCAACAACACTGATATTCTGCCGAAACTCGGGGAGGAGCGCGCATCGTGCCCTGTGTAATATTTATTGTGTTTATTTGTTCTTACATAAGAACAGTATTAGCATGGTACTTCATTAAATAGGCCAATAAAGAACAAAAGTGAATGCAATGAAAAATACTATTAATAAACAAATTAAATAAATGAACAGTACCTAGCTACTAAGTGAATTTTTGGGTGATTGCAAATGAGACTTGCGCGCTTAATTACAATCAATATGAAACCATAATAACAAGCAGCTTGTTGTTTATTTGTTTACTAAAGCTTATTTTATTTATTTATTTATAGTATTTATCATTGCATTTACTTGTGGTCTTTATTGGCTTATTTAAATAAGTTAGACTCAAATTTTATTGGAATATCCAATTATGTTAATCAGGTTTCCTGCTATTATTCACTAGCGAAACTAAAAAATATCTACGCTTATACCGTTACACCAATTATCGAGCCAAAGATAAGCTTCTGTTGAAACATGAAATGACTTGCGGCAAATATGGGCCATCTCCTTTGTCATTTTAAATACAGATTTGTTGAAAAATATTATAAATGAATAAATAAAAAAATATTTCCTACAATCACACCAATTATCTAGCCCAAGACAAGAGAAGCTTCGAAGAAACTCGTTAAATGGTTACTAGACAACGGATAAACATACTTAAAATACTTAAATATATACTTATTATACATAGAAAACACCCAGACCCGAGACAATTTAGAAAAAAAATATTCTAAATTGACCCGACCGGGGATCGAACCCGGGACCTCAGAGATGGCGACACCATGAAAACCAGTGTACAAACCACTCGACCAATGAGGTCGTCATTGAAAAATATTCAGTGCTTAGTGCGTTCTATTCGCATACTTTTTAGAGACAGTAATATCAATAAAAAAATATAGATGCTGTCGGATCATTAAAGTTAATTGACGTCCCTGAACGCGGTATAAGCAAACTAAGGTTAGGTTTTTTTAATAAATCAATTTAAAATAAGTAATACAAAATTAACTTGCTCAACACAAAGCTCTCAACGTTAAAAAAATATAAAACATTCGAACCAGTTACTAGAATGAAAAATGTCTTCCCCATATTTTTTATCAAATATTTTCTTTGGACATAAGACAAAAGAAGCGAAAATGCTTCTGAACAAAGGCAAGATAATCCACTGGGCCGATGTTCTTGTCCAAAGACCGCTTTCTAACTGATGGAAGTTTGACGTTGCATATACATAATACGCAACTCTCCGCATAAACTTTGTTAGTGCGGGTTTGCTGCTTTGTTAAACTCGCAATGTAGTATAGAAACTGTGCTTCTGACGCCATCTATTGGCAGATGGTTGGTACTAATATACTTAATGTTTTCGATACAAATTACCGTTTATTAATTAAAAGATTTATTTTAGTCTTCTTAATCGGACATTTTGTAGCATCTGTGGTCTAGGGTAAGGGCAGTTAGACATTGGTACAGACTTCCCATGTTTGATTCCCGGTACCGGTACATTATTATTATTATTAATGTAGGTGCTCGATGTACGTAGTTGTGGGTAACTACCACTATCCTTATTTCAATCAGACTACATAACAATAACATTTATAACATTGTTGGAGTTTTATTGAGTAGTAGAAAGTTACTATCTCTTACCATCATAGTCAGCCTATAAACGTCCCACAGCTTGTCACAAGCTGAGCACACGTTAGTAGATCTACCTATACAAAACTGTAATTTTTTTTATTGATAAGTATTGATCCTCAATAAAAGCATTAAGTTCAAATTTGATGCAGACATTTTACATGTCATGATAGATTGATAAGCTGAAATCTGTATTTTCACAAAGTACCTACATTTAAAAACACAATGTTTAACAATATTCTCAACAGCAGCCGTGAATCGTGATTGCAGCAATGAAGTGCACAGAGTGTTTGCTCATAAATGTTTCTTTAAGAAAGCTTTCATTCATTTATTAGCTGTACCCATTAGCGAATCCTTTCACTCAGTTTTTTCATCAAACTTAACGTCATCATTCTTGTATGCATATAATGTGAAGGAACAAGGAAGGCTAAGTAAGTCATATTTCTAACAAAGGAACCATGTCCGTTAGTAAGTACCAACCGTAAGAAACATCTATGCCCCGCAATGTAATTAACGATGTTGGTTTTAAAATTAAACAAATAAATAGTAAGTTGGACTTCTCACTTGTATGTATTGGCTTTATCATTTTTTTATTCTCTTACTTAATCAATTGACAGCATATTTTGAAAAAACTTTGTTTGTTTACGACATTTGGTCATGTTCACGACGACTTTTTACATCGAATTTATTTGAAAATCTCTTACCACCAAGTGGGATCAAAGCTAAGAACGCCCACTTGTAAATGTAAAAACAAATCTGTGTTGACAATACAGTGACGAAATCTTGTTTATTAAAATATTGCAAAAAATCATCAGGAAGCGTTTGGGTGTCTCAATTCTTTGTCCCTGCCGATGTGATTTGAATTCAATAAACGCAATCGAGTAACCCCAGATCGCTTTCCATGGAAATGAAGCGAGTTTCTTTTTTATTTTTCCCGAAGAAAGAATAATTCCATTGGCGGGTAATCGCCGCCGGAGATTGGAGGTAGATATTAAAAATCCAAGGGGAAGTTATTTCAATGCTTTATCGATTCCAGTGACCATCTACGTTGTTACGATTACGAAGTTTATTCGCTTCGTTGACTGGCTCGTAAGCTCGCTGTTGCGGTTGTCATTTGTTATTAATAGCAATTGACAATTTTGTGTTAAGACGTAAAACTTTAATCTCATAACACATCGAAACATAAAATTTGGACAGTACCTACCATCTCGGAAGATCCATAATGGATCTAGTGAGGTTTTTTTCTCATTGGATCCTTATTTCAAGGTGTGGATCTACTGAGATTTTTTTGTCGGTTGATCTCTTGACCAGCTCCACGATGGATCTAATGAGATATGTAATTCTCATTAGATCTTCCGAGATTGAACGATTAAATGGTATATCTGCTGCATTCAGAGACAGAAAAGTTTTAACTAAAGAGTTTTATTTCATTAGTGAGTATAAGTAGTAAGCCCATTTTCGTAATGATATTTTTTTACTAATTCATCAATAACTCTAATTGATGACTCTTGAGTGCGGCAGTATGTCGTCATAATGTGAGTATAAATACTCCTTAACTACTAGTGTCAGACTTAAGTTTTTCTATGCTTTACTGCGTAGAGCCTCGCTTTACCACAATCTCGAGGCAAGTTCTTTAGCAATAGGGTTCAATTCCCAAGTCGAGTGTGTTACATATTTTTCGATGCACAGCCCGGGTTTTTGATGAACTGTCCACATGAAGACCCTGCGTAGGAATTGGTTATTTTTGGTTTCCTTTTATCCACCAACATACCTACGTACTTTTGTTATAAATTAAACTGTGGATACTTAATCTTTGAATATAAGATCATCCTAAAGACAACATAGACTTGGCAAAAATGTTAAAAAAGTCACATGAGAGCTTTGCAAGAGCAACTTACACATCCTTAATTAGTGCAATGACTTTAAGGATATTTTCTGCACATCATTTCGCACAACTTTTACTTCGAAGCACACTCTAAAATCATGAAAATAAACAGCTGCTTTATAACGTCTTGATCGAGTTAGGGACGATATAATGTAATTTATAAAAACTGTGTAATTGTAAGGAGGAGCCCGATGGCGCAGCGGCTAGCGCGTTCTGCTTGCGATCTTGCCCGCTAAGCAACTTTCGCAATGCCGGGTCGCTGGATGGGCGACCAAATTAAAAACATCTCGAGCTCCTCCGTGCTTCGGAAGGCACGTTAAGCCGTTGGTCCCGGTTGTTGTCGTAAGATGACAGCCATTAAAACCCACCAACCCGCATTGGGCCAGCGTGGTGGGTTATGGCCATTGGGCCATGGTGGAGATATTGATCCCCACGTGCTATTGTTCACGTGGGAGGCCTGTGCCCAGCAGTGGGACGTTTATAGGCTGATGATGATGAATTGTACTACAAATAAGGGTGCATATTCAACAACGTTTCAATGAAAACATAAACACGAAAGTGAATCATTATTGAATAGGTAGTTTATTTAACAATAGTAGTAAATGTTTTTGTAAGCAGAACAATCGCGCCCCATTTGGCCGGCACACGTACAGCCATTGCACATTGAATTAATGGCCATAACAAATACGTTTACATTATATTACTTATTTACATTACTCAGACGTTATTGCTCGGTCCGTACGTTCTATTGTCTGAATAATGTATTACACTTTACGTATTCACTACATACACAAACATAATTTATTTTATTACTAGAGGTCATGCGTCTCATAACAATGTCATTATTAATTAAAATTGAATTACTTAGTGCGGGAACCGACCAGTTATGTTAGAACCTCGTCAAACCGCGTATTTTCGTTGTCTGCACTTAAAGGCTCCCGCACACCAAAAGCAGGTCAGAACCTGTGAAGATTATAACATACGGCAGTTTTTAAAGCGGGCCCGCATTACGACCCTTTACACTCTGCGGCTTTTAGCAGCGATGTAAATGATTGCATTTGCAGTAGCGAATGCAGCCGCTAGCCGTCTACATTTACACACGTGTGTGGTTTTTTACGTCGCGTCTGTAGCAGACTGTCGCGGATTGTGCCACGTGCTGTTGCATCGTCGCTATAATAGATATACTTCGAAGTGTCGTGACTCGTGATGCAGTCGTGCGTTTGCATCGCTACCAAAGTTAGCAGTGTTTAATGGGCCTATTACTACGCCCGGTTGACTTATATCAGTCAATATGGCGGCCATGTTCATACAGCGGGACTGCCGGAGAAACTGCTCCGTGTCTGCTTTACTCTACCTGGTTAACCAGCCGGCAGCTATGCGCGAAGTCCACTGATATGTAATGAGTACGGTACAGGCACGAGTTTAGAGAAGAAGTATGTCTGTCTTATGACACACTTATTTCTTTAATATTTTCATAACATTTCGAGGGGGCGCGGCGGCGTCATAATATCATTTCCGCTATGCGCGTGCCAGATGTCATGACTGAGGCTTTAATTTAACTACTTTATATCAGTGCAGACATTGCGTCCTTTCTTCGTGGGCCCTCTCTCATGTTTTATGAGTCGTTGTTCATCGTTTTAAACTTCGCGCTTGCCCGATTTCAAGCGGTTCTGCTTCCGAACTGCTTTTGGTGTGTGCAGGCCTTTACTTGTTCATTCTACTCGACAACGCAGGTCTTTCTCCGCGGTGAGCTCTTTGATGTGGGTTGTTAGTTTAACGGCGATTATGGAGCAGCACACCGTATGATTTCAGTCCCGCGGGTGCGATTTGGTGATTAACATGTACGTGATAGGTAACCTCTTAAGATTCGGTAAGTGTTAACTCGGAGTTAATGAAAGTTGGGGTAATATAGCCCTCGGGGAGTTACGGCGAGCCTTTGCCAGCCTCTTAAGTTAAATGGGCAGTTTCGGAGGCTATTGAATTTTGTTGAAACAGTATTTTGTTATTCTCGCTGGTAGATGCTTACCTAATATCGTAACAACAAATGAAGATAGAAAATTTAGGTATATTAATATTCTTAACATTATTTTTCAAATGCATTTCATGTCGACGTTCTGTAAAGGTATATATTTTGAACTAATGTGATCCTCCCACAAAGGCTGAGCTCAACAGTGGGACGACATATCAAGCCTTTCCATTTGAGAATTAGCACAGTGGGGCGATTAAGCTATAACTCAGCGCGTGGGCTCAATGAGGATTGGTGGATATTAACGGCTACCATTTTACGATAACACCCGAAATTACTGTATAACCTTAAATTACACCTATACTCGTGTATTGAGATAGAGCAATTATTTTTTACACATACTATAGACAAGTATATAGGAAGAAAGTTTTATGAGTTAATTAAGAAAACTAAGTGTTTCAGGATCATTGAAAATGTTAAGCTGTGGTCTAGGCCCTTATTTAATCGACTGAATATCTTAATTTTATTGAATACATTGCTTTTAGCGATTAGGCCGCCAAATGAGTGTACTATGTGTTTGTCCTTTTAAATGTTTCTGTAGTGCACAATTAAGCATATTTTTATATTATCTTTAATAAATTAGATATAAAAATATTTAAAATAGCTGTAATTAGAAGGATCATAGCACGCTATTATTTTTATTGTTAGAATCTCGCTTTGAATTTTAGAGGCTTATTTTAAATCCGTATGGAAAGCTACCACCACCTTACCTCATAAAAGAGACAGAAAATATTAGCGGAAGCGTTTACTCAGCAGTGACACATACTTAATAGGCTTAAGAAAAGTAATAGGTCAAGAATCATAAGACCGCCGGCGGTCGCGAAACAATTGATTTTCAATTGTGTCTGGTTTTACGGTGCTCAAGGGGTTAATAGTCTGATTGGTATTGATTATGGCGACTACTTCGACTTCTTAATTGTTTCGGAGTTAGTGCGCTCGATAATGGCTAACATGGTATGTATAATATAATTAAAATATAATAAACAAAACAAGGTCTTAATGGCGCAGCGGCTAAGAGATTCGGTTTGCGATCTTGCTAGTTAACAATTATCGTAATGTCGTCGGGTCACTGGATTGGCAACATCTCGTGCTCGTCAGTGATTCGGAAGGCACGTAAAGCCCGATAGTCGGAGTAGCCGTTAAACCCACCAACCAGCATTGGGCCATCGTGGTGGGATATGGGCCGATCTCTCCACGTGCTGACAGATACCATGTGGAAAAGCCACCAATATCCCAGGATATTTTTAGACTGGTGATGATGACGAAACTCTTAAAGAAAAAAAATAATAATTAAAAGCGTTGAAACATTAAGAAACAGATCATGCCCAAGTTGCTAAGGTCACATCATCGATGATGCTTGTTTTAAATCCGATTTTCTTTTTTTTCGTTTTTCCTTTATTTTGTTTTTTTTTCAACCACATGCAGTTCTGAGCGACCGACTTGAGTCGTTTGCTCAGAACTGCTTCTGATTCAAAAGCAAAATTATCCGTTTTGGTGTAATTCGACGAAACTAACTTAGAATTAATTTACTGGGTCCACCATTGTGCCGACTTGAAATTAATAGCCTTGGCGGTAGTTCGGATATTGGATGGACCAATTCCTTGATTTGCTGAATACTAATAAGTTGGTACTTACATTTATTATTTATTTATTACTAGCGGCAAGCCTGCGACTTCGTCCGCGTAAACGAGATGAGTTTTCAAAGAAAAACTTTCATTAAATCGTTGTCCTAACAATTACTCTTACAACACGTAGGTACTGTGAAAAGAACTTGATTGTAATTCCTGAGGCTATCATGTCTGCTAAATATTCTTAAGTTTGATTGACGTTTACAAACACACAATAGAGCTCTGCCGAATATCAGCGTTGCAGGTGAAGTTTGTGATGCAACATAAGTTTAGTGTTTACTAGAAGTTTAGTGTATCTATATAGCATTGTGAATGCAAAATTTCAATAATAAAGATATATAACTTGAGTGGATAGGAATGCCACTCGCTCCTGTTGTATTTCGTCCGGTGAGTAAAAGTACCCCAGAGGCACATATCTTCCCCCCCCCCCCCCCTTACAATACCTACTCCTTCCTCAAAGGTCATTCTCCTTGCTCAAGGTAATCAACGCATCCTATCTGGTGCCGCGGGTGCCCATGGGCGGTTGTAATTACTTTTCATTAGATGACACGTTCGCCTCCGTTTCACATAAAAAAGGAATTAGATTATTTTTGTAAAATTTTACTTCAATTTCTTCTTTCTACTCCTCGGTTGCTTTGTTGTAAAGCTCTCAGAACAAGATCCGAAAGGTCTGGGTTAAATTGTTTCGGATTTCGATACATAGCTCAAGTTCGGCAAGTGTAGTGATTGAGCCAATACCCATCAATTTGTAGCGATGACCTGATTCAATGAAAGATGCCTTTACCCTTTAAGAGGAGCTTGATGGCGCAGCGGTTAAGACGTTCGGTTTACGTCGTCGCTATCGTCGCTAAGCAACTTTCGCAATGCCGGGTCTTTAGAAGGGTGACCAAATTAAACACGTGTCGACCTCCTCCGTGCTTCGGAAGGCACGTTAAGTCCTGGTTGTTGTCATAAGATGGCAGTTGTTAAACCCACCAATGCTGGTGCATTGGGCCAGCGTGGTGGGTTATGGCCCAATACCCCCACGTGTTGTGCCACGTGGGAGACCTGTGCCCAGCAGTGAGACGATGATGATGATGCCTTTACCTAGCATCATAACAGTATTATAAGGTATTTTCTTATGATCATAATCTATATTCAGGTTGATAGAATCACATCATCATTTTTTTTTGTATTTAAAAGAAAAAACACACGTCTATCTGAATATAAAAATGTTTATTGATTTTATAACTACCTACTTTATGATGTGATTCTATCAACTTGAATATGATCTGTTACATAATATATCAACCCTTTTAATATAACGTATAATAACTTTCTTTTTTTATATCGTAGTAAGCCAATACCTAATCAATTACAGGGATGACTGGATTTCAATGTTTACCCTTGCTTAGCAATGTACTTGTAGGTACTTTAATTTACTGTTTTATCTTTAAGTGTTTCATTATTATCATAAGCCTAAAGCTGGGCACAAGCATTTGATTACTGTGATGCTACAAAGAGAGTAAAACATAAAAATCGATAACATAACATTCACAAAACTAAAGTACTACAGTACAGGCTAATTAAACCCTCAACATGTTGTTAGTGCCGAGATATTGGCAAGTCCTCCAGACCTAATTTCCAGTACAGCCGGCCAACGATCAATCTGTATTAGATATGCGTGCCCAATACCCATTGTGGTCAAACCCATCGGAGATAGTTAGACCAGATTGTTACACAATGCGCCCGCAGGAATCCCGTTGGCGTTGTTGAGCTGTGCTTTCGAATATTGTTCCGAACGGGATTATAAATAACTTTATTTAGACTCATGTTATAATAATACCTATATAGAATCAGTTAATAGTTAGCATCCAAATGCATGGTTATAGCTGTTTGGGTCCTGTACGTTATCTATCAATTTCACAATACCGTTATGGATAAAGATAAAATATTCTTTATTCTACACCAAATTAACAACAAAAGGACAAACACAAAGTAACATACAATTGGTGGCCTTATCGCTAAAAAGCAATAAGGGCGAAGTAATGTTGAGTATATTTTGAGTGACTTCTATTAAACAAAGTATTAAGAATCATCATGGAGGCCCCTTTTCACATAACATCTAGTGTGGTAGGATCATCTGCAATACTTATATTTGCATAATATTGCAACATCACCGGTTTGGCAAACCATGTAGTAAGTGGTCATAAATAAATCTTTATCGATTCATTTGGTATCTAATATTTATCTATTTATAGGCATATTCACAAACCTTAACAAACAATAAATAAACACTGAACGCTAGGAACAATACAAAATCAAGTTCACACTCGTTCCACAGTTTTCAGCGAACGAGAGAAATTATTAAACTCCCCGGTAATATCTGGAACCCACCTGATATAACTGGTTTTAACTAGTTCACACGACCAGTTTCATTCTGACGCCAGCAGGTGGCGCGCTAAATGCTAGGTCGCCACTTCACACTCAACTGGTTAAGTGAATTTATAGCCTTGGGCTCCTCTAGGAGGGATTGCCCAAATTACATTCAGCTTCTCGCAGCTAGACGTGTAGCAGGCTTTTGTGCTTACTTCTGTATGTGTCGTGTCGTGATTATTATATTTCTATGGCCCAACAGCTAGATTGTTTCCAACTATGTAACGCATTTACACAATCTTTAAGTGACAACTTTTGTAACTGTTGTGCTGGAGATGTTATCTTGTGTTGTTAAAGAAACGATTAGGTTTTTAACTTTATTGTAACTGAAATAACGAAGTACCTATAAATTAAATGGAATCTATGTTTTTTTTTCTTTTATGGTATTTGATTGTATCATCTGGGGTAGGTATTATTAATTGATTTGTTGTTTTTTTATATTTACTTTTGAGATCGCGTTGCAAGGTTGAGGCAGTAAATTATGCCAAAAAAACTATTTAACATTATGTGGTTTTAGTAAACAAGAAAAATGTTACAAACACTTCAACATCTACTTGAAATTCTAAAGTATAATGCCCGCTCCATACTTACCCCGCGAATCGCGCGCGAAAGCGTGAAAGGTGCGAGAACACGTAGTGTGCCTTGTCGCATGTTTTTCGCGGCTTCGCGCCTGTTTCTCCGTTTATTGTCGGTTTTTTGACCCGCGACAAGGGGCCAGCGCGCGCGAACTTTGCGAGAACACGTCTGCCGTGCGATTCTCTAAGCTAAAGCCTTGATAGCTACGGCTGCCGCAGCGATGACAAATGATTCTCTCTCTTTCATATTCATAGAATTGGAAAGAGACAGCAGATCACAGCCATGCGCGCAGCGTCTATGTTTCGCTTAGAGAATCGCATAGCTAGACTCCACACTCGCGCGTCGCTCACTTTGCTGTTAGCAACGGCGGCGTCTGGTCGTGTCAGTAGGTATCTACCGAAAAAATGAGCGTACAGTGGACGAACCGTTTAGAGCAATTTCTGGAATACTACCAAACCGAACCAATTTTGTGAGATGCAAAATCAAAAGAACATAAAAATAAATTAAAAGGTCATGATGCATGGATGCGTATCAGTGCCTTGATGGAAATGCCAGTTGAAATTTAAAAAAAAAAGGTTACACTATTATCCAGCTACAGAAAATATAAAAATAATTATAAAAAAATCATTGACGTCTGGAGCCGGTGCGGATGAGGTAAACAAGCCCAGTTTGGCTTGTTTATCTCATCCTTGTTTTCTCCAGGCCCATTTAAAATTTTTTTTACTTTTTATATAAGTATAAGTTTTGGGCGCGACCTTGCGCATAGTAACTTTCGCTCCGTATACTTTATTGTCTTAAAAATAGTTCTACAGAGATTAACCAACGAAAAAGCAAATAATTAAAAAGAAGTAGCATTAAGACAGTGATTTTAAGTATAGTTCGTGAATAATATTGTCTAATTAAAGAATATTGCAAAAAAAACAAATACCGGCTACTCAACTAATTTATGAAGACAATACGCAGTATAAGTCCAACTTGGTGCTGTAAATATGTGTTTCACCTGAAGACTCTTGGATTCAATTGGTAAAAACTTTCGAAAGAGGTAGGAAAAGCAATACTTAATTTCTATAACCTCTAATATACCAAAAAAACACGTCATCGAGTCGAGCCGATAAATCGATAAATCGATTAGTACCACCGCTGCGCACTAGATGGCGTACTTAAACATCACCATCACTAGCATGCTGAACTCCATTTGAACTTACATTCGAGTGGTACTACTATAGTACGCTAGAGGGCACTGTCACAAACAATAACAATTTTGCTCAATAATTGCTTAGGTGAAAACCAACGAGATGGCGTCACTGTGCGCTGGATGCCGCCAGAAAATAACTGGTCGACAATTTCTTAACTGTGCCTTTTGCAATAAACCTTACGACCTGGATTGCGCCAATGAATCTATTCAGCTATACTTAAATATAATGTCACCAACCCAAAAAAAGAATTGGAAGTGTCCTACATGCGCATGCAAAGCGCCTAAGGGTAACAACACAAATACACCATTACGCCCACAAGATGCAAATAATGATGAATGTGGCAGAGTCTCACCTGGTACAAGCAATATCACCATCACCATCTGATCCACCACAGTCTGAATTGACTCTCCATAATCTAAGCGAATTAATAACTGCACGTCTAAAAGAGAATAATATATCTATTATCTAAGATCTACAAAGCACAATACAAAAAGAAATCAATAAAGCGATCCAAAAACTCACAGAGGACTTTAAAAAACAAACCTCCACCTTATTTCAGCAAAATGAAGCACTGAACAATGACGTAAAACTCATAAATACTCAAATAGAAAAACTTGAAACAGAATATAAAATACTGAAAAATGAAATACGCGACCTTGAAAAGAAAATTACAGGACCAGAAAAAATCACCAAATCCGAGGAAAATAATAAAAAAATGGTATTTTACGGTTTCGGGGAACGTTATAGAGAATCTGAAAGTGATCTGTACAACAGACTTATTAATATGATCCACGAAACATACAATATAAACATACTCGGATACATAGAAGATACTTACTGGATAGGCAAAAATAATAACAAACAAAATAGACCCTTAGTAATAGAATTGCTAAGTAAAAGAATGATAAAATACATAATTAGAAATACTCACTATCTTCATAGAACGAGGCTGTCAATCTCCAAATATTTAGATACGACGGAATTAAAGGAAAAAAGAGCGATGCAAGAAGAAATGATGAATGCACGAAGAAATGGACTACACGCTGTAATACGCAACAATCAGCTAACCGTAGAAGGCAAACCTATAGACTGGAAATACATGGCTAATAGAAACTCCAACTACACAGTAAATACCACCACAACAACCAACGAAACACCCCGTAAGGAAACCAATTCCATTATAAATGACCAGCAACTATCACCAAAAAATAATCATACTTTTCGGAACAAAGAAAAAAACTTTGCAAATAATGTATCAAAACCTTCAGAGTCTTTTTAACAAACAACATGTATTAGAAGCATTCATAGATGAAGCTCTAAACTACCAAGCTTTTTGTATATCCGAAACATGGTTAACCCCAGATAAATTAGACCTTATCAATATAAGCGGATATAAAATCGCAGCTTCCTATTGTCGAAGAACTAGACGTGGTGGCGGAGTCTGCATACTATTACAAGAAAATATTGACAGTACAAACCGAACTGAGGTAGCAGATATGTCTTTAGAATATGTATTAGAAGTGTGCGCGACGGAATTACCCAAGGAAAATATTTTAATTATGGTTATGTATTGGAATAGGAGAGAGGAAGACTCATTTTACTTACAATTACAAAAAATCTTAACTTATGTAAATAATAAATATTCCAAATATAAAATAATCATAGGAGGAGAATTCAACACAAATAAATTGGAAAATACTTCAAAAACTAACAAATTTTTAGATATGATGCTAGAATGCAATTTAGGCCAATGTATAAAAGACCCAACCCATATAACACCAACATCCTCCACATGCTTAGATCTCATTTTCACAAACCTAGATAAACAAGAACACATTACAAAGGTTGAAGAATTAGGATTTTCGGACCACGCAGCAACAATAATTAAACTTACAACAAATCAAAATAGTAACTTAATAATCTGAAACTCAGAAAAAAGACTTTACAACGCAACTAATATTCGAAAATTTAAGTCAAAATTAAGCATAGTGTACTATTACAAGATAAAAATATAAATGAAAACTATGAAAATTTTTATAATATATTGGTGGATAACTTAAATAATTGTGTTGTATACCGAAACAAAAAATAAAATTAAAAACGAATCAAAAAAAAAACTGGCTTACAGTTGGTATTAAAATCTCATCACAAAATAAACGACTTTTGAAAATACTTACATTAAAAACTAAAAATCCGATTTTATTAGAATACTACAAAAATTTGAAAAATAGCTAAAAAGAATTGTAAATATTTCAAAAAGAGATTACTATTTTAATAAAATTAAAAATTCATCAAATAAATATAAAACAATGTGGAGCATTATAAAAGAGCGGACGAACCGAAATACTAAAAAAGAGAAAAATAACTTAAACTTAGAAATTAATAATATCACAATTACAGAACCATCACAAATTGCAAACGCATTTAATAGCTTTTTTTCATCAATCGGCGAAAGCCCTTCTACTACAGCTGCAGGTCATTTTGTTCTATCCCCCACAGAAAATACGATGTTCCTCGGGCCAGTAGACTGTAAAAATAAACAAAACTATAAGTCAGTTAAAAAACAAAAATAGCTACGGGATTGACGAACTCCCCCTAGCCTAATTAAACAATGTGCCGCTGAACTCACCTTGCCTTCATCCTTTGATGAGGGACTTTTCCCAGACCAATTGAAAATCACAATAATAAAACCATTACATAAAAAAATAAGAAAACCGACCCAAATAACTATCGCCCAATAGCTCACCTGCCTTCCATTTCAAAAATTTTTGAAAAAGTAATGTGCAATCGCATGTATAATTTCTGTGAAAAGTACCAAATATTTGACGATTGTCAGAATGGATTTCGTAAAAAACGATCGACCGTTCTGGCAGTCTTCAAATACATCCAAGAAATCCTTAATAAAATAAACAACAAAGAATATGCAATTGGTGTTCTATTGGACATGACTAAGGCATATGATAAAGTACAATTTAAAATATTGCTTAATAAATTATATGGAGTGGGTATCCGGGGAAAGGCTTATGATTGGCTTGAATCGTATTTAAAAAATCGAGAACAGTTTGTGGATATTGAATACTACGATCACGACTTAAGAGAAATAAAAACAGTGAGATCAGAACGAAAAATAACTAACGCATCAATCCCCCAAGGTAGTGTGATAGGATGTTTATTGTTTCTCATTTATATAAATGACCTCCCAAAAATCATGCAAGAAACGTGTGTGCTGTTCGCAGATGATGTCTCCCTACTGACCTCGTATAACAATAAAAATGTAAATATAAACATTAAACTATCCTCAATGTTAGATAAAACAATAAACTGGATGAAAGATCATAATCTCGAAATAAACTTTAATAAAACTAAAATCATTAGCTTCCACCCGTATCAAAAACCCCCCTTAGACATAAATTTCACATTTAATAACATAAAATTAGAAACAGTTAACCAATTCACACTACTGGGCATAATAATAGATACTAATTTAAATTGGAAATCACACATACAAAAAATAAAATCAAAATTATCTTCTTTTGCATACGCTCTCCGTGAGGTCAAAAAAACCACAAACATAGAGACAGCATTAACAACATATTACACATATGCACATTCGTGGCTCAGCTATGGGATCATTATGTGGGGAAACAGCACAGATGTCCTCAACCTCTTCACTATGCAAAAGAAGCTTATTCGTATAATTTTCAACATTCAAATTACAGAAAGTTGTAAACCGTTCTTTGAAAGATATAAGATACTTACTTTGCCCTGTATATACATTCTAGAAATATGCAAATTTGTAAAAAAATACCCTGAATTTTATAAACGAAGAGAGGAATTAAACTTAAAATATACACTACGACACAAAAATAAATTAACACTTCCTACTTCCTGTCTAAAAATACACGCATCAGGACCTCTAGTAATGTCCATTAAAATGTACAATAAATTGCCCGAAACAATAAAAAATATAACAATAGAAAAAACTTTTGTAAAACAATTATTAAATATTAAAAACTACTACTCCCTATAAGAATTTTTAGATGATAAAAACCTCAAATAATATTTTTATCATATTAAAGTTGTTACTTTATGTATAAGCTGAATATATAGATGTATCTACCTGTACATGATTTATATAAATATAATAAACTAAAAAATAAAAAAATTGTGAATACGAGCATAAGGTGACTCCTCGCCTCTCCTACTTGCCGTGCCCTACAGGGTCCATAAATGTACCTACTTATATTTTTAACATCTGTGTAACTTATGGAGTGCAATAAAGATATGAATATGAATATGAAGTACTTATTCGTAATTGTAGTACGCTAGTGCGCACAAAACGAGAGACGCCGCGATACACACTTCTTGTTTTTCGACGTCCATCACATTCGAACACGCGAACGTTACTGTGAAAACTACGCGAATATTGCAAATGTGGAGCCTTGTCCACGTCGCCCTGCGTTCGCGCTACTTTCTCGCGCGCGAATCGCGGGGTAAGTATGGAACAATCACGACTATTATCCGGAAGGGTTAGTCAGAGACTAGGCAATGAAGACCGCAAAAGCATTCCTCTGCCATAGTCCACATTCACCAAATAGCGACTGCACAGTCATATGCTCAGCGTGACAGGTGGTGAACCCATCACCGCTCTATGCTGTTGAAATTATGTACTGTCTTTAGTCCGTTAGTCGTCTTTTAGGACACCCAAGGGAAGAGAGGGGGTGGTAGTATTCTTTTAATGAGCAGCTACGCGACACGGCTCTTAATGACTAAGAAAAATTTAATACTGATTTTTTACTGAGTGGTAGAGCCACGCTGCGTTGCAGCACGCATTGGGCCGGCTCGCCCGGCGTAATACCACCCTCTCACTAATATTCGGCGTGAAATAATGGCACTTGGAGCTGTTGTGTTTCGTCCGACCAGTGAGGGTTCCGGAGGCCCCTTCCCCCCCCCCCCCCCCCCTCCTCCCAATTCCTATTCCTTCCTTAAACCTATTCCTCCCTTAAAGGCCGGCAACGCGTCTGCAATTCCTCTGGTTTTGCGGGTGTCCATGGGCGGCGGTGATTACTCTCCATCAGGTGACCCGCCTGCTCGTTTGCCTCCCTCTTTTATAAAAAAAAAAAAAATAAATAAATAATTAATCTTGAAAATAGAGTGTTTATTTTAAAATCACAAATGTTTTATTGCGCAAAGCCAATCTATTGTTAATTATTTACGCTAATGGAAGGCGGACAAAAAGTTAATAGACATAAGTAAAATGTGGGGCCCTAAAAATTTAAGTTTCATTGGGCAAGGTAAATCCTTAACGTTTAAATGTTGACTCTAATGGATGGTTGACTTAAAGATTATACCTACGAGTACTATTTAAATTTGATAAGCTTTTGACTTAATTTTTTTGGACTTGATAACTCACATTTAAAATTAATATACTGGTTGAAACAGAATCTTTGTTATTTTAAGTTTTTAAAACTAATTTCTATTTGCACACATACAAGTATATATACGGGATGTAATGCAAAACTATTTAGTAAAGGCATCCTACGCATACCTTTTATACCCGTCGTTTCGACCGAATTGCACCGGCTACGGCTGTAGTCACGGGCTGACTGCTGTCGCGGTGTATCGCCTCCGTTGGCACCGAAGAGTCATCACATCATACACCGTCACATTATTTAACTAACTACTGTCACACAGAAAACTAACGGTGTCCCTTTTCCGTATACAAGCATTCTTCTGGTAGTTAGCCGATTGCGAGCTAAAACAAAGTTGCGTTTTTGCAAACACTGGATTCCACGCTGATGATAGTTTGTGACCATCTTCCCGATTGAAATTGTTGGGATGTTTCTTAATTTCAATCGCTTCACGCACTACTCTTGAATAAAAGAAGCGATCCGTGGAGAGGACTCGCGTAGAATGAAATTCAAATCAATTTGCGCCTCTTTCAAGTAAATGTTCTGCAATGGCTGATTTGTTAGACTGGCGGTTTTTTACAGCCGCAATATGTTTCTTGACCCTCTCATGGATCGTCCGTTTTGTCTGGCCTATGTAGGAACTACCGCAGCTGCAGTCTATCTTGTATACGCCTGGTGTTTGAAGTGGCAAAACATCCTTCGGAGAGCCCACAGTGTTGTTGACCTTTATGTCTGGAGTGTATATTGTCGGTATTGCCGATCTTGTCCGTTACTCCCTTGACATAAGGCATGTAGGCCGGTTGCCTGTTAACATCGGGATGCTTGCAACTCTTTGTCCGCTCTTTCCGTTGGCGATTCACTCGATGTCCGTTATACCTTAGTACCTCCTGAACATGATCCAGCTCACGCTCTAAATGCTCAGGGTCACAGAGATCAAATGCTCTATTTTTTAGTGACGTTATCACGGATTGCAAATGTCGAGGTGTGAGGTAGCATATATCCGTGTGCGTGGGTTTTCGATAAACACACTATGTTACCGGCCCGTTTGGTATCATGGCTATCTTAACATCTAGAAAGGACAACGACCTGCTAGCCTCCATCTCATATGTGAACCTCATATACTGGTGAAAGGCAATAAGATGTTTAATCCATTGATCTACTTCCTGCTTGCTGCCTTTAACGACACTGAAGATATAATCTACGTATCTATTCCAAAGTCGGATAGTCTTCGGACCGAAACCCAGAGCCTTCTCTTCAAAATGTTCCATCCAAATGTTGGCAAGTAGGTACCAACCGGGGCGACTGGGCTTCCCATAGCGACACCATCAATCTGTAGCTAATATTGACCTTGGAAAAGAAAAAAGTTGCCGTCCAAACAATGTTTGAGCAGATCAATGTAATTTCGAGGCATATCGTTGTCCTTAAGTTTCTCCCTGACTACGTCCGAGCACGCCTGATTGGAACATTGGTGAATAGTGACTCCACATCAAAACTCACCATAATATCTTCTGGTTTCAATTTTAGGCTTTTTATAGTTTGAACAAAGTGGCGTGAGTCCTTTACAAACGACGGCGTTTTACCCACAAGTGGTTGCCATACTGACGCAACGTGCTTTGTAAAGTAGGAGAAGCAATTTGACTTTCGATTGGCCGCAACGGCACGATGGATTTATGTATTTTAGGCAGACCATTCAATTTCGGTGGTTGATGTGACTTTGCCCTGTATAGTGACTCGTACTCGTATTCGGTAAATGGGTCCTGGTTATCATGGATAAGGGCTCGTATTTTGCGCGTTACTCTGCCCGTGAGGCTGTAATTCACTGGCTCATATACAATTTTGTCACATATCAAGTCCCGTATTTTTTGTTGCTAATCGATAGTATATATTCATCGTCATCACTACGATGGCGTTTCCCTTATCGGCCTTAAGCACTAACACATCTTCGTTTTCTCGAATATTTTTAGTGCTTGACGCTCTTCCATAGTGGTATTACCAGTCGGAAGCTTCGACTTGTGATGATTTCGACGGTGGATGAAGACTCTTGGGCGCCAACGGAGGCGATACACCGCGATAGCAGTCAGCCCGTGACCGCGGCGGGTGCAACTCGGTCGAAACGACGGGTATAAAAGGTATGCGTAGGATGCCTTCACTAAATAGCGTTAAATCCCGTTTTATAGGTGTGCATATTAGAACGTGAAAGTTAAAAAGTGTATAATTTCATTTTGTTATATTTCTTCGGATTTTATTTTAAACATAGTTATTATTTAGCCATTACTATTATCGAAGACCTGTACCCAGCAGTGAAAAACCATAGGTTAATAAAAAAAAATTCTTCATGTAAAGTTTTTTTCTTTAATAGTATATAATCAAATAATTTATTGCACTCATGTAGGTAGTGTAAAGATGGTAGGATATTATCATTTTCAAAACTTAAACATGAACCCTGTTAGGGTGTTGCTATTTTCCCATTTAAAAAAAGGAATGTATTATTATTATTACAATTACATAATTAGTATTATATATATATATTTTCTTTTATTTTAATTACAAATTAATTAAAATAAAATAAAAAATAAATTATTTGGAAAGAAGACATTTGGTAAGTACTTACTTTTTAAATTAGCATTAGTTTTAACTTTATTACAAAATGATATGTATACACGTAAAAATAAAAAAATAATACAAAAAAATAACATTCGGTAGGTCGTTATTCGCCATAGTAATACATCCTGATGTTTATTTAAAGGGTATCTGTTAAGTATAATTTTACTGACGGATATTAGAATAAAAAGAGGTAGATAGGTTATGTCAGTACTAATGTGATGTCAATAATGGACCAAAGCGTTACGATGTTAACATCCCATGAATATTATTAGTCTTATTTGTGTTGTTTCTACAGTGTCGTATTACACAGGACGGCATTTTGAACTAATTTACGGAAAGGAATATACGCAAACTGACACTGTCAACCACACACCGCTGTCAACGCTTTCCTGAGACTACGCTATGGTAAGCCAATTAGCATATTTTTCTGTTGCCAGTTTTTATATTAATGCCTATATTTTGGTTAATTGTTGCAGGCTCCGCGTACTCTATTGAAGTATCGGTTTTGTTCCATCGGACCCATTTACCAGACGGAGGGTGTCTCGGAACAGATGAAACACTATTATATGTAGTTGAAAAAATTAAAAGTAGCAAATGAGAAGCGCCCCATCTGCCTTGCTCGGTGGAAAGCCTAAGAAAAGCTTTTTGTTTCATAACAACATTACCTCTCGTCTGTGTTAAGAGCCGGTCTTGCTTTCTTTCTTGCCTGTGTGGCTCAATTGAGCCACCGACACAGACAGGGGTCTTTTCAGCTACCCGCACGCTAAAAACGTAGCTACCCTCCGTTCTATTCATAATTAAGCCTTATTATGATAACTGGTAACTCTGCATTAGTTCCTTAACCTATTAACATCCTTTCCCATACCTAAAACATTGTAAAAATAAAAATATATTTTTTTATAAAAAAATATTATTTTTTTTCTAGCAAAAAAAAAAAAAATTAACGAAAACACATATTTTATTGTAATAAAGCATAACATAAGCATCAAAAAACACGTTATAACAGAAATCAGCTCATAATACTATCAACACGATAATAAATCGTCAAATCCGATTTCTAAATACCTTCAAAATACGCGCTAAAACAACCATAAGTTTCAAACAACAATATGGTGGGACGACACCAAGGGATACTTGAACATGGAGCCTAGTTCATGGTAATTCCACACGTGTGCGGCATGTCACTAACAAAAACCAAACAAAGGATTATAGAGGCGAAATATGAGACCCTTTTTTTATTTTACTTCCGGCCGGAAGTCCGGCTCAATTGAGCCAGTACACAGACTACGGTTAGAAATGTTGTGGCTCAATTGAGCCACTACACAGACGAGAGGTCTCCACTATAGAAAACAAACATTTATCTGTTTATTTATTTTAAGAGGATATTTCTTAAGGACGGTCTTTTAGGCGTTCACTGTTCCGTTTTCTTAAGTATTTGATTTGGTAATGTAACGTTTACCCTGCCCACTCGTGTAGTTTCCATGGAAATGTAAAGGCCCCTAACAGACGACACTTAATTTTGCTATTTCTTGCACGTAAAAATGGACAACGCAAACTATGTGAAACAAAAGAACGACGTGTAAAATGTTAACAAAATGCATGCGTCGCATAGAGAATGTCAAGTAAACGCTACGTCCTCAATCGTGCAACAAGAACGTCTGTAAGAGGCCTTAGTAAGTGGGCATCGCTCCCTTTGTTTGTTCTACGTCTTTATGGGAGTCTAAACAGCCGAGCACCGTACGGCGATTACCTACAACACTTCGCAAATAAAGGGGATTTATGGGTTAAGTTTTTGTAATGATCATGACGACTCGTACACACAATCCAGTTCTCGTAATTTATTTTTCTTCTGTGGATCACTGTTATGAAGTGGTTATGAATGATATATCAATGTTAAGGTAATAATAAATCATTTGTAATAATAAAATGATATAAATATAAACTTGATTATAGAAGTTTTAATAAAAAACTAAAATAAGTGTTATAAAAAATCACGTCTTCTGGTGGTCTAGCCGTTAACCCACTAGTCTTAGACCCAGAAAATCTGGGTTTGACTTCCAGCCGAGATAGCTATCACCATCTTTTTAAGTCTGTTGCCGTAATAATGATGTTATTATTATTCTTGGTTATTATTATTCTTCAATGGTCGAGGATTTCGGGTGAATTGCGCTGTCGCCATTGGCCCTATGATCATCAAACAGCAGATGAGATGAAGGCAAAGTGCTTACTCGTAGAATAATTAAAAAAAAGTTGTTTTTATCTTCGAATTTATCGTCTTTATATCAGGTGAGATAAAGGTCAAACGTTTCAGTTGCAGTGCACAATAAAATGTTACTCCAATCACTTTATCTGTTTTAATACGGGGAAGTACGATGAATGAACGAAATAAAAGCTTGGATGACACAGAATTGAATTTCTAATTTTATGCTACATGAAGATAAACGAATTCGTATGACATATTAATTTCAATGCGAGCCATTAAATAGTTAAACTCACTGATTTTTCCGATTGACGGTGGCACATAAAAATCAAAAAAGTATAATCATCATGTGATTTAACTTTCAAATTTAGTGAAAATGTGATAACATTTTAGTTTGTTTAAGTTAAACGATTGAAATTAAATATTATCATCCTTAAACATACCAATATGTACGTTTTGATTAAACAAAATTGATTTTGCCGGATCCCATAATAATTCGAATAAAGAAAATATTAATGTTATTGTTTATATAATTTTAAAACAAATTTCTTGCGAACAACTAATTACAAATTGAAAAAGACAGTGCAGAAAAAATATGGTTTCGGCGGATTGGATAAGTCCACGGTAGCTCAACCGGTAAGAGCACCTGGCCTGGATTGTCAGAAGGGTGCGGGTTCGATTCCAGCTCGTGAAAGTTTTCTCGACACTGTTTTTTTTTTCAATTTGTAAAGAAAATATTGTATTTCATAATGGCAATAACTAAATTTACTCATAACAATAAAATTATGTAAAAATACATTTATGTAATAATGTTAAAAATAAATAAAAAAATCTTATTTCCATTGGCAATTTTGAAGTTACAAACAATGGTTTGGAGCATCTCTTTAAGCTTTAGTGCCTGTTTTGAGAAACTACGCTCCTCTTATTTTGCCTACATACAAAAACAAAAATGCAAGAATGTATATAGGTATCTAATTTGCCTTAAGAATAACCGTAACAATTTTGCCATTTTTGCGAGCCACAACACCGTCCCTATATTTCTATGGCAGGCTACAGGTTAGCATGAAACACGACGTTGTTCCACACAGCGTGCAACTCCCCGCATCCACTTGCAGGAAATCGTATTTTGCAAGAGCTCAGGACCAAACGAATGTCGTGAAATATGGTCGGCGACTAAAGTTATGTTGTTTAAATAGCGTTGTTCAAGTCACAGCGGTATACAGCCTACTAACTCGATTTAGGTTTTTGTATGTATGTATACATTACAACGTTTTTTACATCAAAGATTTTATTTTATCACCAGTTTTTTTAAAATTTATTCAAACTCTTACAACGGCGTAGTGCTTGTCTTTTGTGTAAAGGTGGATGTGCACTTTACCGTAAGAATCCTCAGCTACTAAAGAATTGGTTTAGTCTACTAAGTCTATAATCTATAATAATTATAGCGAAACACAACAATGCAACTTACATCATTGTTATTTCGACAGACTTTGGAACTTAAACCCAGGACCTTGTTACACAGTTGCTAGCAAGTAGTAGCGCAACACGAAACATTTTTATTCCCTGAATTACGATTCAAAATTCAACATCTTTACATAAAGCCGTTTCAGTCCGTACACTTTATGCCCAATTTTTTGAAGTCTCTCGAACCACAATCCTGTATTAGGTCTGCGAGGTAGGTAATGATACATACATACATATAATCAAGACTATTATCCCCGAAGGGTTACTTAGAGACTAGGCAATGAGGACCGCAAAAGCTGAGCAGCAGTCTTCTGCCATAGTCCACTTTTCACCAAATAGCGAGTGCACATGTGCTCAGCGTGACAGGTGGTGAGCCCATCGCAGCTCTAATTTGTTGGATGTATGTGCAGTCTTTAGTCCGTTAGTCGCCTTTTACGACACCCAAGGTAAGAGAGGGGGTGGTAGTATTCTTTCACCGCTGCGTGACACGGTTAGGTAATGATCTTATCCACTTATGTGCTCTTATTCATAACAAATTCCAAAGCCCAGCAGTGGGATGTCAACACACTTATAACAATTACTACGGTCTACTAACAGCCTCTATTCACTTTGGTGCGCAAAGCGGATTCGCTATGCGTAGTGAGTCCAGCCAGCGTAAACCCATGGTAGGCTACTGTTTGGGCACTAACAGCTCAAGTCAGCCAACAACAACACCCTGGAAGCCTTCCAACCACAAATCGTGGAATTTATTTGCCTTCAACTGGAGCTAGTGCATCTACGTGGTCCGTATACAAAATGCATCTGCGGCGAAGAAATAGGATTCACTGGATCGTATTGAGAGCGTGGAGGCGTAAGTAAAAAAAATGTGTAGATGTTTGGAATACTTGAACGTTGCTTTGTAAAGGTAAAAGGTAGAATTCATAATAATAAGTTTACATACATATTATCACGACTATTATCCCCGAAGGGTTAGTCAGAGACTAGGCAATGAGGACTGCAAAAGCAATCCTCTACATTAAGCCACTTTTCACCAAATACCGACTGCACATGTGCTCAGCGAGACAGGTGGAGAGCCTATCGCCGTTCTATGCTGTTGGATGTATCGTAAAAAGGATTACGCCTCTTTAGTCCGTTAGTCGCCTTTTACGACACCCAAGGGTAAAGAGGGGGTGGTAGTATTCTTTCACAGCTACGCGACATGGTTAAATAAAAAGTTTAATTAGTTTAAAAATAAATAGAAATTAATATTTTATATGGGGCGACTGCTAGAAACCGCAAGAAACTTCAAGAGCTGGTCAGGTCAAGAGTTTTAAACATGACAAAAATGTCAAAAAAGAAATTAGTGCTTTTTTCTTTTTTAATTAAATAATTCATTTTGAGAATTTTAATTGGATGAGGTTTGAGTATCTTATTTATTTTAAAGCAATAACATAAGAAAAATACGCACATTTCTTAATAGGAAAATAAATGGGTTCTCATTGCAGACTAACTTAGGTACCTATTTATCGCCCGGCTGACGCGGACGGGTCAACAGACGGTTGGGTCAACGACCGGCCGCTGCCCGCACGTTATAAATAATCGTGGTTTTTTTTTCATTTTATGTTTCTTATGTTATTGCTTTAAAATAAATTAGATACACAAAGACTATTAAATGAAAATTCGCAAAATGAATTATTTAATTAAAAATGAATAAAGCACGATTTGTTTTTGTCATTTTTGACATGTTTAAAACACTTGACCTGACCAGCTCTTAGAGTTACTTGCGGTTTCTAGCAGTCGCCTTATAGTATACTGTCTCACTGTTTTGTGCAAGGTTTTCATCAACGATATGTCGTTACAATTGTAATCACCAAATGCAGATTAATCATCATCAGTTTATAATCGTCTCACTGCTGGGCACTGCTAAGTCATGTGGGCAGACTTAGGGAGGGCACAACAGCACTTAGGGAAATTGTGGGATAACCCACCACGCTGGCCCATTGCGGGTTAGTGGTCACAACCCCTAGATAAACAATACGATACACACTGTAACCTGACCTAGGAATTGAACCCAGGCCCTCCGGATTGGGCCGAGCCACATATTATATAGATTCTGTGGGCCGAGCGCCTTGAAACCAGTGAGTGCGGCCAGTGAGACGTAGGTAATAATTGCATTTTAAAATGCAAACTTCAGAAAACAACTTTATTATTGAAATTTTGGATTTACAATGCTATATAGATATAGGATAAAATGTTTACTTGAAAAAATCAACCAGCCTCAGGTTAGAACAGTAGACCGGCAATCCAAAGGTCATGGGTTCGAATCCCACTCGAGCTTCCTGAGGCTGATTGATTTTTTTCTAGTAACAATTTTATCCTTCAAAAAACAAATAGAACATACTGTACTTAACTTTTTGACTACTTTTTCAAAAGTCTCTTCTAGAATCGAATGCTCTGTGATTGTGTAGTATGAGTCGTACTTTACTTAGTCCAGTTATGGGCTTGCAACTCAAATATTGGGACGATAAATAAGGCCGAGGCCGCGCGCGTCCGCTGTGTCTAGCAGTTTTAAGATTGTGGAGTTTGTCAATCTACAATTTGCTGAGGCCAACTTTATGTTATACTAGCTGATCCGGCCAACGTTGTACTGTTAAAATTTTAAGGTCCTACTTATGTTTTTAAGGGGAAGGTTTATTGTAAAGATTTTATTCTTATCGTTTACCTTATCAATAGAATAGAAAGAGTGTAATTGTTACGTCATTAATTAGTTAGATCGATTCGTGACTTCGAGCTTACCTGAAGCTATTAAAATCTGTGAATTCCGTTATTGATTAGCTGTTATTATTAAATAAATGAATGTTTAATGTTGTTTAATGCGTAAAAAATGCGTAGCGCATAAAATAATATAATAAAATTTATACCTCGCTACTATATACCAGGATGGCAATCGCGGTATTACCTATATCTGCCGTCAAGCAGCATTGTAATTTATTGCTGTTTCAATTAGAAGTGTACTAGATAGAGTGACTTTACAACGCCGACTCTTCAATGGCACCACACAGAGGCAAGAAAACTGAAGCTTCAGAGCCGGCAACGCGCGCGTGTGTAACTTAGTATCGCTGGCTTCCATGGGCTGCGATGGCTCTCATGCTTTTTTAAGCTTCTTTACTACATCAGTTACTTAAAAATCACTCAGTTATACATAAATGGATCTAATCTTAGCACTATCACAGGCCTTATGTAGGTTGATCCAAGAATGAATCAAAAAGGAACGACAAACTCTAGTCCTGAAGCCTTAAAGGGTTGTGCTTAAGCCTGCTGGATAGGGGGGTTGAAAACCCACCAGCCTGGGAAGTCGGAGAGAAATTATTCTTCGGACAGGTTCCTTTTCAGCTCTCGCGTCGGCAAGACGGCTGCCGCACGGTTTTTTAAGGGTATGACTTTGGCGCTTGGCGTAAGGAAAGGGAGACGGGGTGGAAGGAGAGTCCTTTACCCTGAACCCATATGGCCAAAGTCATTACATAAAGCCTTTCCCTGCTAAAAAAAAGCATTATGCAGATACTTTATGTACGACTAAAAGTCAAACTTTTATTAGGTTGTGGTTATTTAAACAGACAATTATTTATGTTGTTAACAAGTTAACATAATATTTTCATAATTTTATATAATAATTCACGGCTTGATCGCGCAATCTTTCTTGCAAATGAGCGCTCCGCTTTATGTCACGGATTTTAACAAATAGCCAAATTAAAAAGAAAAAACTGTCGGACCCGGGCAATTTGAATCACAATTTATGTAATTGTGCCCGGAGAAAAATGTTATGCGCCCGTACCCACCCGGGGTAATTTTGACGAAATCCAAATGTAGGCAGTCTAGTCACGACTCAGTTAAATTTACCTAAAGATAATAAACGTTTCGGGGGTAAATTAAACAGTTGTTCCGTTCTCGTACATTTTGAGCTCTTTGTTGTTGGTGGGGTGTGGTTCTTACATGTTCCACGTGTGCCTTTGAATACATTATTTAAATGATTTGTGCCTTTAATGCTATTTAAAACTTCTACAAATTTTATCTAATTGACTTAACATAACTAAATGAATAGTTAAACAAAATTTAATATATGATGTAATGTATTCAATCTATTTTCAGACTCCTATCAGTGCTTCATCACAAACGAACTCCGCTTTTTTCCTGTTGCAACAGCAACTAATTAAAAAATATATTAAAGTAAATAATAATTAATGTTATATCAAATAAAAGTATCAACAGCGCCGTTAACATTACGGCCGCAACGCGTATTACAATCACAAATAAATCCCCACAAAATATCAGTGCCATTTCGCCGTATCGCCACTTCAGAATACTTCGCCGTATAAAATGTATTCATGCACACTTTTTTTTCACACTCACGTTGACAACGAGACGAATGGCAGAGATCTCATTCTGCCTGTCGATGTATGACGCCTGAATTATTCATGGAATATTTTATCCACCCAGCCTGTGAACTGGAAATCATGTATGTTTTAGTCTCCCCGAGACTTGGATCATGGCTCTATTTGCCGATATAAGAATTTCACTTTCAAATACGTATCCGCGATTTGGATTCTAGCCGACTTTCTGAATGGACATCGCGCGGAGATTATTAAAAGTCGTTTGTCGATTGCTTGTTTTTACTTTTTAAACCATCGATTCAAATTCTTTTAAGTCATTATAGTACGAGTATAAGCTCATGCTCATGTCCAAATCTTTTTATTTTAAGGCACATTATTTTTTTTCATAGCAAGGCTAAAATATACATATATCAGAAGCTTTAACACATTTATTATAGCACAACCGTGCATGTCGCGTTGCGGTAAAATAATACTATCACCCCCTCTCTACCCTTTGGTGTCGTAAAAGGCAACTAACACACATCTAACAGCTTAGAGTGGCGATGGGCTCACCACCTGTCATGGTGAGCTCATGTGCAGTCGCTATTTCTTGAAAAGTGGATTATGGCAGAGGGCTGCTTTTGCGGTCCTCATTGCCTAGTCTCTCACTAACCTTTCGGGGATAAAAGTCGTCATTATATGTTTCTCAAAATAATAATAATAATAAGTTTAAAAAATAATTTAATGAATCAGAACTTAAACAATTACAATACATGCTGTCACGAACGTACTATGTACTTGTTTTTAACTTTTGTTTAATCGATCCTTAGGTCCATGGGCCGATTTGGCCGCTTTGCATCAGACAGGGCGGGGTATGCTCGCTTGCCGGATCAGTATCCGATATATAAAAAAGACACAATCCACGCCGCACGCATTCTGTCATACACGGGAACAGGACCAGCCCCTGTATCGGCTAAAAAATATGAATATGGGCATGGGCTTCATTTGACATTTGAAGCCCATAATATGCCCATATAAGGACAAAATATGAGCTTCAAATGTCAAATGAAGCCCATGTCCATATCCATATTTTTTTGTCGATAGACCCGCAGGTGGGCGGTTTCCCAGCCGAGACCAACGCGCGAAACCGCAGTCGAGCCTCTCTGTGAGCCTTTCTAACATGTTAATTCAAAAATGCCACATACGGTTTGTTTTTCACACTTTTTTACTATTACCTTTTCTAAAACATAATATTCACTAATATTATTTCAATTTCTTTTTTTTGTATGTATTAATAATGTACTCATATAATTATAACAGGGATGCGATTTTTAATCTGTGGTTTATTAATAACAATAGAATAGGTTCCATATAATCACGACTATTATCCCCAAAGGATTATTCAGAGACTAGGCAAAGGGGACAGCAAAAGCAGTCCTATCATACTATCATGCATCTTGAAAAACAGCGTTCCGTGAAAATCGACGTTGAAACTTTTAAAGGGTTTGCTGTCCCAGGTCTTTCACATTAATATTTATTTACATAGTTATAGTTAAATTATATTCATAAGTATATCTCAAAGAAGGCTTCATTAATGTTTTTTGCAATTTGTATTTTTTTAAAGAAGTTATTACAGTTAAAAGACTTGGCCATACAACCGTTTCATAGACAAGCTGTAATGCGCTCTGTTGCATCCATGTTGCATCTTAAGTTACAAGAGTTACGCTTTACAAACTTATCGTGCGTAAACTCAGTTATCTTAAGATAACGGACTTGCGCTTGACACGGCAGAAATGTGCCTGATATAAATAGCTAAAGCTACAGACTTATTTAACTTAGTCCATCGTTTGCCGTGGGGTTTTCGGTTTTGATTCTTAACTGTAGAACCGATAAGGCTTTTTAACACTGGAGACGAGATGGTTTCCATCTGATCTACCACCTTCTGCAACTTTTTGATTTTAATCTGACTTTTTTTCAATTTATTTATTAACTTTCTTTTCCGTGGTGTTATTTCTAGATTCTCTCTCTTTGATATTGACACTGGAAATTTTTTACTACACGAACTATGCCTTAAACAATGATCTTCAGCTTCAGTTGCAGTTTTCAGAGTCGACGTCTCTGCAGCTCCCAATACTGCTCCGTTTGTCTGTATTATTTTGAAGCTGTGCTTTGAATGAAATATGCCATAAATTGCTGTGTAACTATGTTGTGTGAATTCATGGGACATAACAGTTTTGGTGGTGAGCACATCGCCGCTCTATGCTTGTTGGATGTATGTGCAGTCTTTAATGGAGGAGAGGGGGTGGTAGTATTCTTTCACCGCTACGCGACACGGTTATTTCAAAAGATTAGATGAGATTTATTAAAAGATATTCAGATTATTATGCTTATGAATTTAAAAAAATATAGTAATTTTTGAAATACTTATAAGATTAAATAAACTGTAAGGATATATTATTATGATAACATTTATGACATAAAAACAGCAATTTTTAATCAACAAAAATACACTAATAATATAAGCACCTGAACCAGCCAATTGCTATAAGTAAGCCTTCAGTTGTAAATTTGAACAAGCCACGATAAATCCGACCCAGGGTGTTTTAGGCCAAGTTCCCTTAATTAAAAGATCCTGACCCTCTGCAGAGCCTTTAATCTAGATAGTGACGCTAATAAACTCACATAGTGGACGGTAATCTGCATTGTGTAAAGGAAAATTAAGAACTCAACAGGTACTCTCGTGATCGTTAAATGTTTTTAAGGTTTCTTACATCGAGTCGAGCTTAGGTAAAAGATTCCACTTCAATGTTAAATAGAACCATAAACTTATTGAAAATTCACTTTCTCAAAGCTCTAAAATAAAATAAAAATAAAATTGATTTGCATCATTTACAAGCAAAATTAAAGAAATAAAGTCCTATAACTGTAAGTATAGGTAAAAAAGTAGGTGTGAAACACATGTTTTACCAATTAAGGTCTGCAAAAATTGAGAAGGTTTTTCGATTCCTGTCTTAATGTATTACATTCTATTGAAAATATAAGATTTCTTTTTTTGCTTATGTGCAGATTTTAAGGGTGGTGTTTAAAATCAAATTAAGGCCGTACGGGTGGTACTTTGCCTACCAATATTGACGGACATAGAAAAAAAACAGGTCGGTACAATTGACATTCGTATGTCACGTCAGTTTAATATTGGTTCGGGACGGAAATGGTGGAACGATCTGCTTCCGGGACGCTGGTTAAATTCTGTCGGTAGAATAGCGTCAGATCTTCGAAAATAGGTTCGAAAACCCCGCGAGAATCGGTTGCGTATGGAGTCCTGACGACAGGACCACGCGCTCGCGTTTATTGTGAATTCGATGTCTTTAGTTGGGAAAAACTCACCACATAATATCTCATCAATCTCCTTGTCACCAGCCATCGGAGGCTGCGATGTTTGATAAATCGGAAGAACAAACGCGACGGCAACGCGTATATTACGAACATTACCTCGCGTTTAGTAGGCACTGTTAGCCTCGCGTGGTGAGCTGGTGGGAACCGGTTCCCGGCGATATTGTGGAGGAGGCGGCTGCTCGGCGAGTGGGACGGTGCGATCTGGACAGCCTCTTGGAGTCGGCCGGCGTGGCAACGCCGCCAGAGGCCAGGAGCCATCACAGCAGCTGAGCTGCAACCGTTCTATTTCCTTCCTTACCTCTGTCCTCTCCTCAGGTTGCAAGGCGGGTCAACCTTCGCATAATTCGGTGAGTGTAGTATTAATTAGTTAGTTAAAACATTAGCGCTGCGAAGCGCAGCTAATTCCAAGCAGGCCTTGATCGTTGACCTGGTGGATCAGGGTCTGGTTGGATCAGGTGGGAATTCCCTATTAAGTTTAAAAAATAATCTGTACCTACTGAGAAGAAGCCTGCTCTTTCCTTGGATCATTACAGATAAAAAAGGAATGCACCTCATTAAAATTACGTACCTACGCCGTTATTGTGTCATGTACCGAATCTTCCAGTAGTTTTGATTTTTTAGGTTTAACTTATTGCAACAACAAATACAGCAGTCTTGAAAGAGAAAGCAACTGACTCAACATAGACTGCATGTTTTTAGACTTCACCACCTATCACGTTGAGCACATGTGCAGTTGTTCCTTTATGTGCAGTGGAATGTGGCAGTGCCCTGCTTTTGCTGTCCCCATAGCCTAGGCTGTAACTCTAAGGGTGCGTCCCTGGGCCCTGATTCTGTATCACAATCTACAGATTCCACACCTAAACCTTACCGCGCATAAACTCAAACGCATACGGTTTTAGGAAGATATCGTAACTTTTTAAGGAATTAACGTGGGTTTGAAACAAGAAATCGTTACAGAATAAGGGCCCTGGCAAATGTGCAGCTCGCGAGCCGCATGCGAGCGGCGCGCGTGCATTTTATGCTCGTGCGCCGCTCTTGCGCCGCCGCTCGCGGGCCGATCGCGTGCATTCTACGCGCCGTGCGTGCGCGGCTTGCGGGTGGCGCAAGTGCCGCGCGCTGTATGCACCTAGTTTTGCTTGGAAAGCAAATGTACAAGTGAGGCTCCAGTATGAAAGCAAACGGATACGGTCAGATGTGGACGCACCCTATAGGTTTAATAATCTTGAGAGTATGTAAGCTTTTTAGATACCTTGCTTTTAAAAATAATTTTAAATGAAATAGTTATTAATAAGTAGATATGCGACTAGTATATTCATCTTATGATTGGTAACTCGACCTTTTAACAAATATATAATCTGCCGAAAATAACAACACATGAAGATTAAAATAATACTAAAATAAAAAAATAGAAAATAAAGGAATTAGCGAATACGACGCTTATTTTTTTACGTATAAGCCCCTTTTATCTTTTATGGTTTCGGATCGATTGTATGGCTCGGAAATGCCTTCTATAGTTTGTTTGGTAAACAGAAGCCTTAAGAGTATAATGTCCCAAACTCCTTTGTTTTACTCGTAAAAATACATCTTTAAAAAGTATGAAATAAATATTCTTTTAAGAGTGAAATTTTGTTTTTTGGCTCCTGTGTTGTTAATATATTTATAACTCGTAAGTATAGCAGTATGTACAGCTACATATGTTGCTAGAATCGTATGTAGAATAGTAACATATTTCAATATTTTATTACTGTGTGTGCTATGCTCATTATCATCATCATCGGCCTATAAACGTCCCACTGCTGGGCTCAGGCCTCCCACGTGGACAATACCACGTGGGGATATTGGGCCATAACCCACCACGCTGGCCCAATGCGGGTTGGTGGGTTTTAACGACTGTCATCTTACGACAACAGCCGAGAACAACGGCTTAACGTGCCTTCCGAAGCACGTTGCTCTTAGCGGGCAAGATAATAGCGGCTCATAATAGAATACTACCGTCCCATCTCTTCCCTAGGGTGTTGTAAAAGGCGATTGACTTACCAAAGACTACATCCAACAACATAGAGCGGCGATGGGCTCACCACCTCTCACGCTGAGCACATGTGCAATCAACATTTTGGTGAAACGTGGACTGTGGTAGGGATCTACTTTTGCAGTCCCCATTGCCTAGTCTCTGACTAACCCTTCGGGGATAATAGTCGTGATTATATGTATGTATGTATGTATTTGTTATTGTCATTTTTTTTAATTAAATGAATTTGTTTACTCTCACACCAATTATCTCAATATAAGTATTCTTTTGAAACTTGTTAATATGGTAAGATAAAGGATAAATATACATAAACATAGAAAATACACCCAGACCCGAAAGCAATTTAAAAAAGCAGTTTATCTCTAAATTGACCCGACCGGGAATTGAACACGGGACCTCAGAGATGGCGCGACGCCAGACCCGGCGTGCTAACCACTCGACCACGGAGGTCGCCAAATTTCCATTAATTATTTAGCTGATAATACATCTTTGTAATGTTACTAAGTTTTATTTTTACGTTTTATTAGATGAATATTAGTACACCTTATCGATTTTTTATAGAGCTGATAATTGGTTACACGTCTTTAGCCCTGATAAATAAATATTATATAGGAGTCTGTCAAAGAGAATGATTACCAGAAATCTTCTTTTATTCCCAGTGCCAGTAATTAATGCTCTCCATCCATTTTGCGCAGGTAGCTTTGCGACACTGGATTAGTTTTCGTTCAGATGAGGAGGGAGCCGATTATTTTTGTAATACAATGTCTCCCTTTGTTAGCGCCCCCGAGATAAGTAAAAGTAACGTGTGACGCAGGAAAAATGTGCTGTTGTATTTGTTAGGCTGATCAAACCGCTTATAGTCTATATTAGTCACCCGTAATTAGTGACGCGTCCCTGCTTGTCCTTATTGATGCTTTTGTAAAACTATATTATAGTAAATAGTCTAACATTGTTGGGTAAAGGTCTCTGTCGTTGAAATCAAGGAATTGCTACAAGCGAGTTCTGGCTTAAGAGGGTTTACGCATTTCGGTTTTCCATACAAACTTCCAAGTCGAAATTTCTAAAAACCAATAAGCCAATTTTGATGAAACTTTGCATGCTAAAGTAAAACACAGGGATCTAAGTAGTTTGTTGAAAACATTTTTAAAAAACGTTTTTGTAACTGAGATAATGCGATTTAAACTCCACTATAGAAAGTAAAAAATTGCAATTACTCAGTTAAATAAACATTTTTTTAAATGTTTTTAACAAACAATTTAGATCCCTGTGTTTTACTTCAGCATGCAAAGTTTCATCAAAATTGGCTTATTGGTTTTTAAAAATTTTGACTTGGAAGTTTGTGAAATGCGTAAGCCCTCTTAATCGCCATGCATGACAAATGCTTTGTCATGGTTGGTTGGTTGGTTGGTTATCACAAAACTAATGCGCATCGAAATAGTCGGAGACACCCTTTGCCGAAATGGGAATCAAACCCAGCACTATACGAAAATACAAACACTTACAGAACCTGGACTTCAACACTTTATTTTGGTGCGATGTTGCTTAAAGATAAGTATATTATATTGCTCTCTTTACATGTCATTGGAAAATCAGCGTCTTCACATTTGCTATTTCAAATGGAATGCCTTTTTTTAAGGGGCATTTCCATAATTGTTATGTATTTTAAAATGTAAAATGCTGTAATTAGATGTGTGTTTAGACGTGTGCCACTAAATGAAGTCACTAAGAAATGACTTACATTCATTCAAAACATCCCCACCCTCTATCAAATAGCAATCGTGACAATTGGAATGTAAAATAGACTTCATTTCTAATAACGTAGCTCCGTCTAAAACTAGCAGAAATCCATTTAAATTTCGGGTTTAATTAACTCGAGCACTGATTCATAGTCATTCCCTAATAGTGTTCTCGGACTACGTAGATTACGGAACAAAAACAAGAAAGCTGCAAATGCCCGGGAACGGACCGCTGCTAACTTGTTGGAAACATTGTGAAGTGATCAGTAAGTCAGATTAATCGTTGCTACGGTGTTATACGAGTACGCTAGCTTGCTTCTGCTCTCCATAAGCTTGGACACTTAACGAGAAGTGTGATAAGTTTTGCACATTATTAAAGTTTTGCAAAAAAACAATTCGGCAACGAAGGGAGAGAGAAAGAGATGAGAGTGTAAACAAACCAAACTGATTTGTCTTAATATAATTAGTAATACATTATGTCATTTGCCCAGGCAAACAAGTTATGCCAAGGCAAATGGCAGTTATGTTTCCCACTCATCCATTTTTGTAGTTAGCCAAATGTATAAAAAATATAGAAAACCATTTTCAATGTTTCTAATCACAACCTCATTACATTTGGTGAAATGTAACTCCGTTTACCACCCCTGCATTTCAATAATAACTAGCATCACGTCAGCATTTCTAATAGGGGTCCAAATTCAAACAATGTTTTGTATGTATTTATTGAAATTTCAGCTTTGAACCTCTTTTGGGTCCAATGATTGGGACCTTTCTTGATGTTTCTCTTATATTTCGTGTTGAATTATTAAACGCTCAGAAATATCGGCGCCCAAATAAAATATTTAATGGCGGAATCATTGTTCGATTGGTTCTCTTTTCGTTTTCGGTTTTGCGTAATAACATTATTCCTTTTTTCACTATAATTTTGTGTATTCCTTCCTTTGTTGCATTATTTTCTAAACAGCTTTTTCTTAATAGCAAAACAAAGGTAGATATTGAGCTTTATCAGTTTACTTCATTGTTCGATTTGCCCTCATTGTCACGATCATTAGCATTTATTTAGTTCTGAAGCATTTACCACGTAACACTAAAATTTCTACCATTCTGTTTAAATTTGTCCGCATGCAAAGCTGCTTTGTCTACTGCTTCAGACATGACAGTATCAATATTATGTTAAAGAAGAGTTGCTGGGCACAGGCCTCCCACGTGGACAATAGCACGGGGGGATATTGGCCCATAACCCACCACGCTGGCCCAATGCGGTGTTACATTTGTGATTTTGTCCCTTTTGGGGAAAAGGAAGAAAATCCCAAATGCAAGCTTCAGTGGGTTTTTATCAAATAAAACCATAAAATGTTCAACAGCTAGGCAGTATATTGTAAAAGAACACACACAAATATTTTGTCCAACAACAATAAAATAAAATTATAAATTTTATTTCATTCTTATTATTTAAAAGAGGGGGGGTTAGTCACAATTTTGTCTTATATTATGTTAGGTACAAATCATCTACGTTACACCTTTTAATTTATTTAGCCGAAAATAACAAAAAAAACTATCAGTTGAAATTGACCCTAGGGTCAATCTCAAATGAAAGTTCAACAAACTTTCTATTAATTTTGCCAACTATAATTTACTGTTTAAAGTACTCTAAACCTTATTCCAAAGCTATATCACCCCCTAAAACACACTAAAATTCTAAGAGTCAAAAGGGACCAAGCGGGTCGGTGATAATTTTAATTTCAAATAAATCTTATAATCCTGTTCCTACTACTGCCTAACCAGCCAGCTAATATTTCAGTCGTACGAGCTATGGTCGTGGGTGGGGGTCGGGATAAAGCCAATACCGTTCGTCGTATGAAGTTGAAATTAAAAATAAATTACTCCGTCTATAAAAATATTAAATTAAATGTTCTAATCCGTTTAACCGTATCAAAACTCTCACACGTTTAAAGCCGATACACTAGAGAACCGTGGGGTTATACCGATATAAAATTAATAATTTTGGGCGCCAGGGTCTGGATGTAGACCCGAATCTGGAGACAATGTCACCATACAACTTCACACAGGTCGAACTCGCAGATCCTCAAATGTTTCACAACTTCACCAACGCTTGGTGTAGTTGGATATAAAAGAAAATACTAGGTTAAGGTTTCAAAACCCTAATGTAAAAATATGTTCCTGAATAAAGAACGATTAAACCCAGAGTAGGGGTACAAAAACCGTCAACGCCTGTGCGGCGACAGCTCGCTGGCAGCAGGTGGCCGCTGGTGCCCCGAAGAGGCAGGTCTCGCGTCCAGGCTTTAGGGCCCAGCTCTAAATCCTGGCGGCGAGACGGGCCTCTCGAAGCATCTGAAATTATCAACACGTGGCCTAATTATAACACTGCACGCCTAGTTCAGATCTGTTACATAAATTAGGGTCCCGCAGTCTGCTATCTGTGTATCTGGGGCTGCAACCTATCATAACCAGGGACTCGCAGCGCCGTTGTTTCACATTTAACTAGTACCCACGGCTACGATATTCCAATAAACATAACTAAACAATGCCAGACTACTGTTGGATGGGGCAATATCCACTTAATAAAGGGGTTTGACACGTCTGCCACATGGCCAAGAGTCTTGCGTCGCCTGGCGACAAGGCAGGATTCAGACACCATGAAATATCGATTTGCTTTCCTAGGATGACGGCTTATTATATTTAAACAATGCTATTGAGATACTTACGCGTTGGGATATCCTATATTTACGCGTGGCTGCCAGCGGCGTCACGACCGGTTGGTTGTGGCACGGATTCCTGTAAATAAACCACACACTTGTTGACTATATTCTCAAGCTAATGACGCCTCCAATCCACTACATTATTACGACCTCAGATAAAAACAAAAGGTGACTACGACTCATGCCTACCTGAGTGCATTGATCTCAACTCATCGCACCACGTCACGCCAAAGATTGAAATCGTTTCGGCGTCGCAACTCGGCAGCTTTCCTTTCGCCGGAAACACTTATAAATCGAAGGCCAGCTTATGATTTCTACTCCCATTGTCGGGTAATTCTTAAGAAATTGTTCTGTTAGAATTTTCCTTCAAACTAACAAAACGTCAAATATGACGTCTGTCACAACTCGCCCTCTGCTAACAGAATTTGCCAGCAATAACAACACAAGACCTAAAAAAAAAATTAACGTTTAGCAATGTGAAATGCGTTTTTCTTTAATTTAAAATTATTTTTTGTGATATTTAACTCACTAATTACCCTGTCTTAATATTAAGGAGTATTAGTTTCCTCTCTGGTAACTCCTACGGGCAGAGACAATATCCATATAAAAAATATTACTCCCGTTCGAATGTTCTAGATAAAAGTCCTTATAGAAAAACATAGTTCTATTTCCGGATTTGCTTGAATTAAATTTAATTACTTAAAGTAATTATTATACATATTAATTTATTATGTAATTTATTATTAGAACTGTTTCGACTATTTTTTAAAGTTGAATCTTTTATGTGAAATTAAAAGCTGACAGCTACTTCACCCCGCTACCGCTAGGCGTCGCTACGGTGGCTGTCATTTTGTCTATGGTGTTATGTCAAATACAAAACGTAAACAAAGGAACCCAATTTTCTTCAAATCCAACGCAAAGTCTTGCTAAAACTGATTTAGAAATATGTTTTAATTGAAAATGCAAGAAAAGTGTGTCTTGTAATGTGTCAGCCAAGGCTCCATGTCTTTAATGTGAAGAAAAATGGATTTAATTCAAACAAGCTACAAGGACTAATGTTTTTGGAAATTTGATCATTCTAAAGCAATGATTTCAGGTAAGTACTATTCAACCATTGCGAACTTCTTTTGTAGATTAGTAAAGGCAGACAGGGCCCTGGATTTACAACGTAACAGCGGGTTGGTGGGTTATTTAGTCTATTTTTACTTGAATAAAAAAAACACATTTTAGCTCATAATGTTTTTTAAGACCACTAGTTTAGAAGCACGTTTTTGTCTCCATATTTTCAATGTAAACTGTACTCCAATTCGTCGACATAAATTGCCTTGACAGCCCGATTGATTGGCTAGATCTAGACCTTTTGAGCTAAGTGCATCGCCAATAAGCCGCTAGAGTAGGCTAATGTAACACTAACGCGGATCACTCACTAACGTATAATATACTATCATTCAGGAATTGCTCTCAAAAGATCGAACACTACACAATGGAATGGAACACTGTAAACGAATCTACTCGTTTCACTTTTAAGCTAGTCACCGAGACATAGACGATTAAAAATAGTTGAGGTTTTAAACTATAAATTAATTTCGAGACGACTAACTTTTTAGTCTTGTTGAATCTATAACATAGGTACTTATTTTTGGATTTTTTTATTAAGTTCCAAATGCATTCAAAATATTAACTCGTGATTGATTGCTGTCTTTTATAACGTTATCGTATATCGTGTGATCTTAAGCAACAAAATACAGATATAGAAATTTAGTTTCAGTTTTATAACGTTAGTTATAATCAGGACTATTTGTTATTGTCTCTCAGAGTAAGCTTTTTTGCCTTTACTTTAGTTAAAGAGTCAGTGGTGAATTTGGTTAACGTCGAAAACAGATTAACCAAAGCCCCTGAATGCAACTGATAGTACCCCACCTAGGTACTAATTCCTCTCAAACTCTAAGATTCCACGAAAAGTTCAACATAGGAGGATTACTGTTCGCATCCACTGCACTGTTTAGTTTTCTTCGACGGTTTTCTAAGAGAAACTCGTTTCGAAAGTTTTCCTTGAATCCCACTGTTGGCAATTTTACACATTTCACAGAGGCTCAATACGGTCCAATAAAGGCGAAAAAGAGCGCAATGCCAGTATCGGCTGTAGCTCCACTGACGGCGAACATTAAGCCGCATTGTTTTACGTTTTTACTTTTAATAAATATGCCATGACAGTGGTGAGAAGGAACACTTTTACAAATTATAATAATGTCTTTTTATGGAACGGTAAATTGATATAAAAAGAGCTCTGAAGGTAATAATTAAATATTTTTTACAAAAGTCGTGATACATAAATAAACTGCTAAATTTAACAGTTTATGGTTCAATAAGTCCCGAGACTAAATACTAAAACAAAGTTTTTTTGATAAAATTATTTTTTATTTATCAACTTAGTATCCATCAACTGCAATACAGTCTCAATAATGCTTTTTTAATTTTTCTATTCCATGAGTGTAGAAAGATTTTACTTTGGCCTTAAAATTTTGGCTGCGATTACTTCACCATTTAAGTCAAATTTCTTGCCTGAAGCATTTTTTAAGTCTGCAAACAGCCAGTAATCACGGGGGTCTAGATCTGCAGAATACGTTGGATGAGGATGTAATTCGAAGTCCAATTCGTTTGGTTTGGCCATGGTTATCAAGAACTTGTAACACGGCGCATTGTCCTGATGAAAGATCACTTTTTTTTTATTTGAGGCCGTTTTTTTGCTATTTCTTACTTTAATCGCTCCAATAATCCTATGTTATATTCGCTATTTATATGTTTTCCTCTATCAAGGTAGTCAATGAAGTAATCTATGCACACCCCAAAATGCAGAGGCCATAACCTTTCCAGCAGATTGTTGTGTCGGCGGCATTACCGGCCGCTCTCCTCTGCCGTTTGGATTCCGGAGTGAAATGGAAACGAAATGAAATGAAATTATTTTATTTGCGTATGAATGGGGTGAATTCATGTTTCATACCTTGTCACATACTGACGTAAAAAATCCTTTTTATTTCTTTTAAACAGTGCCAAACTGAATCATTAATACGGCATCGCTTTTGATCAATTGTTAGCCGACGCGGCACCCATTTGGAGAAAAACTTTTTCATGGCCAATTTTTGATGTGAAATAGTGAAAAACTACCAGTTGAAATCTTCACTATCTCAGCCAATGACCTTTTATATATAGACTAGTTACACCTGAACAAATTGCATTTAAAAATGGCGAAATTGTTTCTATGACGTAATCACGTCGAAAGGGAAAGAAACTAAATGCAATCATATCATTAGCCTATTGTTAAAAAAAGATAAACATATATTTTAACTTTTGCATAGGTACTCTTTAAGTATTTGACCAATGAGCTCATTGGATTTATGCGCCATCTCGGCCGCCATTGTTTTCTCTCTTTCACTCTTACAGAAACGTCTCTCTCTTACATAGTACACGCGTCTCACTCATGCATATTTTTTAATTGGCAACAGGGCAAATGTCCTCACTTAATGAAAATTTCTATTTTAAATTTATTTTTACAATAATTACGAGTGAAATAAAAAAAATCTTGTTTAATGGTTGCAGTATAATTTTTACAATTTCTGTATACACAGGAAGGCCTTTTATCCAAATAACAACACAAAACTTATAACGGTAACGATCGTATTGACGTGACAATGACTGACGGGTGACTAAATGAGGTCCAGGCAATTACCTGGATTTGTTCTAGTCACTAAGGAGGGCAGGCAACGTATCTACACATATAATATCATTGATCTCAGCTATCTCGCGCATTTTTACTTTTTGATCTATCTACACAATTTTTAGGACTTGGTTGATGTTTTGTTGAGACACTGCTTCATTTGAACGACCAGAGCGTTCAGCTATTAAAGGTCATTGCGTTCAGCGTCTATTGTGTCCATACGACCGCCTTTGAAATCGGCATACCACCGACAAATTGTTGGTTTAGATGAAGCCTTAGAATAATAACGCTATAGAAACCAAGTTCGCGCGCCTATTATGAAGCACATTAATTGGAGCCAGAAATGGCACCCTACTACCGCTCCGTAGTGTTCAATGTGACAGCGCGCCGAACGTGTCTCGCGAAAACAAAAAAAAAATGACGGTTTGTGCAGTTAAATTGTGTCACAACACATCTGAAAAACAAAAGAAGTATAATAACATCACTTTTCACAGGTAAGCTTTCAGTATTTCATAGTATCTTGTAGTTAATTAGGTTAAAATATAAACGTACTGCAGTGTGATTCTCTAAGTTAAAGTCTCGGTAGCAGCGGCCTGCGCAGTGCTGTCTCTTTCATAATCATAGAATTGGAAAGAGACAGCAGATCACGGCCATGCGCACACGTCACGCGTGTGTGAATCGGTTTAGTGCTTCATTTTTGACAGAGCGCTTGTATGAAGACTATCTTTCTATAGCGTTATTATTCTAAGGATGGAGCAGATTTCGGATAACACTTCATAAGCCATTGCTGTGCTTTAACGGTGTTTTTTTCCATTTTCAACAATGTTTTATCTACACACAAAACTCGTTATTTTCCATTATTTTCGGAAATAAAAATGTAGCGTCACTTAAATATCTGTAAATCAATATTGAAATTGTTCGATTTTCAAAAAAAATTAAAATCGATCATTTGATGGCCAGTACTTTTTAAAATCAAAAGAGTTTTTAATATAATGCGCCATCCCTAAGTAAGTTTCGGGACTTATTGAACGATCTAGTACAACCATTTAATTGTAGGGCGGGTATAAATTATTTCCACCACGTTTTTGTATGTTTTGGTCAAATTAACAAATTTGTGTTATTGTTGGAAATTTGCCCAGCAGTGGGACAATGTGGGCTAATAAAATAATAATAATGTCAATGTTGTTGGAAAATGTAGCTAAATGAAAGAACCATTATTAATTGTTTAGATAATAAGGAAACTCAACTGCTTGCCCATAGAATTATACGATATCTGTTAAAATTCGATACCTACAACGATTTCAAGTTAAAAGCGCCATCTATTGTAACTTTCCAACCCATTTTATTTTTAAACGCCTTTTCCACCGCTTCCTCTAAATACGGTACAATACAACAACGAGCTGCCACTGCAAACCCACATCCATTGTGGGTGGAAAAGAAGGGAAGGGGCGGTCTATGCTGTCGGAACGTTAGTGGAACTTAGTAGTAAAGGTGACATATGCACCTTAACAGCATTGGAAAGTTTATTGTGGCTTCCATTCCGATATTAGATTTTTATTTAATTCTGGTAGCGATAGTCTTAAATTGTAGAAAAGATCGGGTGTATTGGGATACAGACATGATGCTGCTATAGATAAATAACAATGTGAGTCTAAAAGTATTTTCAAGCAATTGTCAATTGTCTCCGTTTTCTTTTAGTTTTTCAATGTATTTCATACGTACGTACCTTGATTGCGGTGATGAAAAATCGTTTAATATACAAAAACACTAACGCAAAACACAGTGATTATGTACCAAACATTGATATGAAAATATTTTTTTTTTTATATAAAAACTTGACGGTTCTGTGCAGATTTCACTATGATAATATCAATATTATTTATTAGAAGACATTGTTTCATAGACAAAATATAAATCGTCAGTAATATTAAGTCACCCCTGACTATGATAATAATAATAAAGATTTCCAAGCGTCATAGTAACCCGTCCAAATTAAAATCAGTGGACCAATGATAATGATCAAAGGCATCGATATTGTTATTTACCTCTGAACAAATACCCGGAAAATTAATAATCCGTCCGGCTATGCTATAAAATAATTTGATTTCAACTACCCTCCGAAATTCGGGCGACGCAACCAAAAATCTGTTCTAATCCCGCTCCGTTAACACAGGAGCAATAATTTGAAATATGTCTTTGCGTAATTTGCGAGGCATCCGAGCGACGTCGCCCACTCTCCTGTTCCGAGCACGGAACACGTGTTCGGTTCACTTTTTTTTTATTATACTGAGTCGGTGAACGAACATACGGCCAGGCTGACGGAAAGTGCACCCGCCATCACGGCATCACGTGCGTGCTGCCGACATTGAGGCTTCAGTTCTTACCGCTCTTCATTACATTAAATATGTTTTAATGATGTTTGTTCAGTTACAAATTATTGGGAAAATCATAGGATGTATTTACAAGAAAAAAAAGCAAAAGTAACATCTAATATATTTTTTTTTATACAAAATTGCAAAGATAAATAGAAAAATGTAAATAAAAGAATTGACCCTGATCATCCCTATGTAGCATCCATATGTAGCGTAGCATCCCACACCAGTGCCCGCCCTACCCTCCAATAGTTTGTTGAAAACTTCATCATCATCAGCCTATAAACGTCCCACAGCTGGGCACAGGCCTCCCACGTGAACAATAGCACGCGGGGATATTGGGCCATAACCCAGACGCTGGCCCAATGCGGGTTGGTGGGTTTTTGTTTTTTTTATTATTTTTTTTATTTAACTGAGTTATTGCGATTTTAAACCTTCTATAGTGAACTTTAAATCGCAAAAACTGAGCTAAATATTTTTTTTTAAATGTTTTGAACAATCTTTTTAGATCCCTGTGCTTTACTTTAGCATGCAAAGTTTCATTAAAATTGGCTAATTGGTTTTGAAAAATGTCGACTTTGAAGTTGTATGCTCTTAAATAAATAAGTCAATCTTTCTGGAAGTGCTGTGGCGCTACAGACCCACACACTAGACCCGTTAGACGCATAGCATATCTCAGCCCTACTATTTCCAGTTAAATATACAGTAAGATTTTTAGAAAATGTTAGCCCCATCAGCTTAAAACCTTAAAACCGTTGTCCAATCACGACTTGCTACAACGCATCTATCCTGGGTTAAGAGTCCTATTAATATTTATTGCAAACTGTAAGGTCCGCGGCAACATTGATTTTCAATTGCTTTGCTGGTCTTCTGTTTTATTTTTCAAGAAAACAACGTTGCTTCAAAGTTGTCAAGCTGTTGCTATTGAGTACAGATATATTTTGCTACGTTGCCGAAGAAAATAGGATTGGTCTAGTGAAAAATATTACTAGCAGCACGTTTTCTCAAAATACTGAATTTTGTTATATCACGTTATTTTTTTTCATTTATTACAATAATTCCCAAGCCATACAATAAACAACCAAAACTACCAAGAGTTACTCATCTTGTCACTCATCATCAGATCAGGTGCGATAGAAACACTCGTGAAATGAACTGCTATGCGATTCTCTAAGCGACACAGACGCTGCGCGCACGGCTGTGATCTGCTGTCTCTTTCCAATTCTATGAATATGAAAGTGACAGAATTATTTCTCAGCGCTGCGGCAGCCGATGCTAAAAAGGCTTTAGCTTAGAGAATCGCACGGCTGAGCACAGCCCAAATAAAATAAAATAATAGAGTACCGCAACGCGACCGCATTACAAAAATATTCACTAATCCCCCTTAACCGCTGCGAAAAGTAATATGAAAAGTTACAGTTTTATTTTAGCACTGTTATACAACTTAAGTGAAACATAAACATGGGAAAGCCGGTTATTTATTGCGAACATTAATTTCTTCTCGGAGTGCAGACAGAGTGTAATTATTTTGTTTAAGCATTTGGGAGCGGGCCCTGCAAGCGTCCTTGCTGGCATTTAGTAAGAAATTAAATTGAGACCCAACCAACTCGTTTGGGAGTTTGTCGCCTAGTATTCTCGCCTCTGTACTTACTAAGTTTCGTTAGTTTTATGCGAGTTTAGCTGTCTGTTTAAAAGTAAAAAGTGAATATTTAGTATATTTTCTCTATTTTAGTAGACACCAACCGCATACGTACATAGCTACACAACAACAATAATATAAGTTTAATTCTTGCTATTTACACCTATTTAAGGTATAATACCTACAACATAGGGTCCTTCAAACGAGGCGTGAAGAGGCACTCTGTGGGCCGGCAGAGTGAGGGTGACTGATGTTACGTCTCTTACGCTGCACCAGTTGTCCTCGCGCCTGGACTTCATTTTCACTTAACATCAGGTGGAGTGGGATCATTTGCCGGGCTTATTATAAAAAAAAACATTCATTGTTTAATTACACAAAACAAAGTTAAATGAAATAATTAGAGACAACAAAACAAACACGTTTTACAAAGATGTTTCTCGATGGTAATTACAATATTAACTACTACTTGTTGTAGTTGCAAATTCGATGATGTGTGTCATTATATCTTTTTCAAATAAAGTTTTGCGTCTGGGTGTTTGCTATCTAGTTTCAATACAAAAAGTTCACTTGAACTAGGTAAGTAATTAGTGTAAGTGTGGGAAAGGTATTTATTAATTTAGTTTTAACTAATATTAAGCAAAAACTAGTATTAACTTCTTACTCCGATCAAAGCATGAACTAAACATACCCAATATCCATCCGTGAAACTACGAGAGAAAAAAAAAGAGAACATTTTCAAATTCTCATGCAAATTAGAACGACACCAAATCTCAATCAGGTCAACACTCCGAAAAGGAATGAATGAGCGGGCAAATCGGGGCTCGTACCAGCGCCCTCTGAAATATTGATGACGGATCGGCCCAGGGGGACGATTACCCGGACGGTTTTAACGTGGACGTCCGATTTTTATGCGATTGATCATAGGTACGGACGGTTTGTTTGTAGAACATTATGGTATTTAATTGGATATTTAAGAAGAATTATTTTGGACCAACCCGTGTTAAGCCAGCGTGGTTGGTTATAGCCCCATTCTCCCCTTGTCCATACTGTGCCAAGCAGCGGGACGTTTTCAGGCTTACCATAGATTAATATATTTATAATTATATTTATTATTAATAGATTAATTTTGACAAATTATTTTATTTTTTTTATTCATTTTAGGATAGTTAACAAATAAATGCGCATAAATGTAAAGATTAAAACTAATTTTAACACAAATACAAATCAAAATCGTTTATTTTGTTTGAAAAGTGGTACATAAAGTTGTTACGAAAATAGAATCACACTAGTCACCAGACTCTGGCATGTAAAATTAATTACAATCTATTATTATTTAAAAAATAAACACTGTATAATTATTAAAGACCTACCTATATATTTGTTAATTTTTTTTTTTATATAAAAGAGGGATGCAAACGAGCAGGCGGGTTACCTGATGGAGAGTAATCACCGCCGCCCATGGACACCCGCAAAACCAGAGGAATCGCAGACGCGTTGCCGGCCTTTAAGGGAGGAATAGGTTTAAGGAAGGAATAGGAATTGGGAGGAGGGGGGGAAGGGGCCTCCGGAACCCTCACTGGTCGGACGAAACACAACAGCACCAAGTGCCATTATTTCACGCCGAATATTAGTGAGAGGGTGGTATTACGCCGGGCGAGCCGGCCCAATGCGTGCTGCAACGCAGCGTGGCTCTACCACTCAGTTCATTAAATCATGTAGATTAAGCCAAATAAGTGAGCAAAAATACTTGGGTTAGCTAAATCCGAGGTCTAAAGCTAGAGGTATTCATCAACACAATAAAAACTGTTTATTTTTTAATCTAATCTTAAAAGTAACTATTGGCAGATTTTTTATTTCGTTAAGTAATCTGTTGTAAATCTTAACTGCCATACAGTACGCATTTCGACTGTATAAAAAAGTTGTCCTAGCAGGCTGAACAAGTCTATTGGGATACCTAGTATTGAAATTGCAAAATGATTTAACAGATATGCAAGCTTCGAAAATGTACATCCCTGGGTCAGTAAGAATTTTGAGTTTCCTGAAAAAAGACCGACAAGAAGTAAAGGAATCCACACCACAAATAGCTTTTATGCATTGTTTTTGTGCAAGTAATGCCTGACTAACATGATATGAGACCCCTATGAAAAATTGCGTACCTTAAAAGAGAGGCCACAATAAGCAATTAACAATGCTACCACATTTAAAATTCTTACTAAACTTAACATAAGTACCTTCCCAATATAATATCTCTAGTGACTCGACCGTGACTTGGTTCGAGTTAACATTCTGTATTCCTCAACTAATTTTCAAAAAAAATCTTGTACAAATCTTTCGTCAGTTCTTGAACCTAAAGTTTCTGTTGTTGGGTGTTTCGATCACAATTATTATTTATACACACTTTTTCTCAACCCTGTTTTTTATTTTAATATGTTAGTATAGCAACCTCGTTTGTAATATTGCATAACCAGATCATCATTGCATTATCACGCGCGCAAAGTTGATATTATAGATTTAGTATTTATGCATCTATGTCCTGAAATTCACTGGATCGCGTAGGTACTATTCACACTATCACACGACAACGTAAAACAATGCTCTTCAGCATTAAGTTATTTGTCATCCACTCGAATTCTGAGGCTTAAATACCTACGAGTTATTTATAAAAAATTAACATTGGAGATGTTATTTTAAATATTTGCGACAACCGACATGAGTATCGCGGCTTACATTCTGATAACTTCAAAACTTTTTACTGCCATTTTCCTAAGAGACATTCGACAACCTTAGCGATGCTGTCACTTTAAAATATTCTCTCTACAAAGTCCTTGGTACAAGGTTGTATTTCGTTTGCGAATGTGTTTACAAACAGCATTAGATCAGTTAGATACGATCGTCGAGCATGTAAACGAGTGCCTGTCGGTTTTTTATGATCCGCGTCAGATCAGAATTGATAAATACGTTGAAGTGAATGAGCGATTCGTAATGGCGCTTCCAGCCAAAACAGGCGAGCTTTGAAAAAAAGAACATATTGCGCCTTGGTAGAGCAAGACTTTTGTACAAGTATGTCCATAAAAGAAGTGTGTATATCTGTGTCCGTTTTTATTTATTTTCAAATATCTCTATTATGTATATAAAACACTGTTTATTTTGTAATCTATTTATTATAAACGTAAATACGTGTTATGTGCTAGGTAGCAGAAACAAAGACGAAAGATGTCACATAGGTAATTTCCAACCTCCACTTAAGACACCTTTTTATCAAGAAAGCAAATAAGTCACTACAATCATGACAATAATAAATCCAACCAGTCTCAGGAAAGCTCGAATGGGCTGAGCTTCGAACCCTTGGATTGCCGGTCCACTGCTCTAACCGCTAAGCTACCGAGACCCCAAAAGACTCGTTGAATTTTTTCTAGTAGTTCATACTAGACAAAGGTCACGGGTTCGAATCCCGTTCGAGCTTTCCTGCATGAGACTGGTTCTTTTTTCTAGTAAACATTTATCCTATATCTATATATCATTGAGAATGCAAAATTTCAATAATAAAGATAATAATAAATCTAACAATAAACATTCTATATATGACAATCTCAATATCCTACTAATATTATAAACGCGAAAGTTTGTAGGTATGGATGGATGTTTGTTACTCTTTCACGTAAAAACTACTGAATGGATTTGGATGAAATTAGGCATACAGATAGTTTATAACCTGGATTAACACATAGGATAATTTTTATCCCGATATTTTTATAAGTACAGGAACCACACGGGTGAAACCGCGAGCGGCCGCTAGTCAATAATAAATACATTATGATTAAGATAACCGGAGGTCCATGGTTTGATTTCTAAGTGGCGCAAATAGTGTTACAGATTTTTCGATGCATAGCGCGTGTAGGGGATCACCAACCTGCATTTGGAAAGCGTAGTCATTACGCCAATACTCATCAATTGTAGCCAAGACTTGTTTACAATAAGGCTGTACGAGCTAACTACGCAGTTTTCCCATATTATCATTTTTTTTATAACAGAAAGAGGCAAACGAGCAGGCGGGTCACCTGATGGAGAGTAGATAATCACCGCCGCCCATAGACACCCGCAAAATCAGAGGAATCGCAGGCGCGTTGCCGTCCTTTAAGGAAGAAATAGGAATTGTGAGAGAGGGCGGGGAAGGGAATGGGCCTCCGGAACTCTCACTGGCCGGACGAAACACAACAGCACCAAGTGCCATTATTTCACGCCGGATATTCGTAAGAGGGTGGTATTTCGCCGGGTGAGCCGGCCCAATGCGTGCTGCAACGCTGCGTAGCTCTACCACTCAGAAAAAGTTTTCGATTTGACCGCATTTGCATGGTGCAAATGCGGTCAAATCGATTATTTTCATTAAATTTTTATAGCATCAACCAGTTCGCATTAAGCTACCAAGACGCCACATGCACTATTTTTTTTTAAATCTTTATTTATATACATTCTGTCAATAAAGTTTCGGGAACGGATGATTTGTTAATGATTCCAAATACAATTTTTTGATTTTTTTTGTTGTTAGATTGGCACAACCGTTATCCATTTTGGCGCGGAGTTTGAGTTGCATCAGTTATTTAGATTAAATACAGTGCTATTTAGTTAGTTTATATCTAGTGTGTATTGCGAATTTCATAATGGATAAAAACATCGACCAAAGAGTTTGTCTTAAATTTTGCGTCGCCAATGGAATTTCGTGTTCCAAGTCACTGAAAATGTTACAGAAGGCTTACGGTTAATTGACTTTATCAAAAACACGTGCTTATGAGTGGTACAAAGCGTTCAAATGCGGTCGAGATGTGATGGAAGATTTGCTTCGCTCTGATAGGCCATCAACGTCTTCAACTGAAGTTAGCATCGCAAAAGTGAAGGAAATGGTGACTGAAAATTCTCATTCAAGTTTGAGAGAGATAGCCGCTAAACTTTCTGTGTCTAACGAGTTGATCCGTACCATTTTAAATAATCACTTGGGTATGCAACATGTTGCCGCTCGGCTTGTCTCAAAAGACCTGAATTTTTCCCTAAAAACTCAATCGCATAAGAGTCGCTGAGAACATGCTAGAACGAGTCAATTCCGACCCAACATTCATGCAACGCATTGTTACTGGTGACGAGACGTGGGTTTACGAGTTTGACATGCAAATTAGTCAACAAGCTTCGGAGTAGCGCCTTCCGACTGAACCGAAACCGAAAAAACCACGCCAAAATCGATCAAAAGTCAAAGTCATGTTGTCTGTTTTCTTTGACTATCGCGGTGTTGTGCACTCAGAATTCTCGACGGAAGGTCAAACGGTAAATAAAGAATATTATTTGAGCGTTATGCGACGTTTAAGAGAGCAAATTCGACGAAAAAGGCAAAATTTGTGGAAAGAAAATTCTTGGATTTTGCACCACGATAATGTGCCTTCGCACAAGACCATCATTGTGAACGAATTTTTGACCAAAAACTCAACAAATACCACCTCCTTATTCGCCAGATAATGGCTCCCGACTTCTTTTTCCTAAATTCAAATTACCACTTCGTGGCACCCGTTTTCTTTCGGTAGAAGACATAAAGAAGAATTCGCGGCGAGAACTGAACTCAATTCCGGAAAAAGCGTTTAAAAAATGTTTTGATGATTGGATTATTCGCTGGCGTTAGAGTATCGTTTCTGAAAAAGCATACTTTGAAGGCGAGAAAATAAATTTGGATGAATAACTAACATTCTGTGTATTATTGATCTTTGCCCGGTACTTTCTTGACAGAGTAGTATTGCACATAAAATACAATATAGAGGGTTTTTTCCGAAAACATGCCACACTCATAGTTAATACATTTACCTTATAACATAATCATATTTGCACAATTAGACACTGGAAACAGTTCTAAATGTATAAATTTATAAAATAATTTGTCTTATCAGAATTATCTTTATTATTGAAATTTTGCATTCACAATGCTATATAGATATAGGATAAAATGTTTACTAGAAAAAAAATAGTAAAAAAAAGTTTTTTTCTAGTAAACATTTTATCAGAATTAGACCTCATCATTATGCAATTACAAGAAAAAATGTCATATTTATTTATGTCATAGAGACATAGTTTTTGTCATAAAGTCTCTGTCCGAGAGCATTCCATGATAATGTGATACACGTCTTCTACTACATTACAGACGTTGCAATTTATTTATTTATTTATTTATGGTACACCGACAGATTACAGCCAATACATATTCGAATAATACGTTGAATTTTTGACTTAGCCTAGACAGTAATCCACTAAAAGTGTACGCAGCATGATAAAACAATCAGCACGCGAATAGTTATAATAAAAAAGGTATCAAAAAATTAATTTGTTAAATTACATTTACACATAAAAATCTAAAATAATTTCAAAAATAAATAAAAAGATTGTTAATAAAACTAAGCACAATAACAACATAATAGCATTTCAATAAAATTCCAAACGATTATAATTATAAATTAATTACATTCTGATTTTGATAAGTTCAGGACCATTTGGCTTTTACAATGCTGGATACAATTCTTTTATATTGAAAAAACCTTCCATTAAATAAGTCCATATCTATGTTCCTGCCACCGCGAGTATATTCATTGTAAGTCCGACACATTCTTACAACGGGGTTGTAATAAGACGTATTGTTTCTATAAGTTAGTAAATCAAACGTATTAGGAAAACGGGATCTATGTCTGATGTTAATGTTAAGTAATGAAAGCAGTTCGGGTGCATCAATGGATGAATGCACCAATTTGTGAAGGTACAATCAGTCATACCTTTCACGGCGGGCATGCAAAGGAGTCACACCAAATTCAGAAAGTCTGGCCTCATAGTTATTTAGTGATCGCCCATAACTGAATTTATGTGTAAGAAAACGCAAGCATCGCCTCTGAATCCTCTCAATGTTATTTATGTGAATCATATAATAAGGAGACCATACCGGACAGCAGTACTCTAAGACACTTCGAACTAGGCTGTAAAATAAAGTGAGAATGCTTTTAGGATTCTTGAAATCCCTAGTGGATCTTATTATGAAGCCCAAAAGCTTATGACTTTTTTTAATGATGTAATCATAATGAGGGCGAAATGACAACTGCTCATCAAATAGGACGCCTAGGTCTTTGACTGTTTGTTTTCTGTTTAGCAATTTATCGTCTATGCTATAGGACCGGCTTAGTTTGGTCTTTCTATTAGTAAAAGATATGACACAACATTTATCAATGTTAAGCCGCATATTATTTGATAAACACCATTCGTTAATCATCTGTAGGTCATCCTGAAGCGCAACGCATAGACTTTCGTCACTTACATCCGCGAATATTTTTAAGTCATCTGCATATGCAAGGGCAGGGCATGATAAGCGGTCAATCAAATCGTTGATAAAGACTACGAATAACAGTGGTCCCAGATGCGAACCCTGCGAAACCCCCGAGGAGACAGAGATCGAATTTGAAGAAAACCCTCGCACCGTAACAAGCTGACTCCGATTACCCAAATATGAAATTATCCATCTAAGCAAATTTCCATGAATACCGTAACAAGATAGTTTATGACATAACAACGAGTGGTCCACTTTGTCGAAGGCTTTGCTAAAATCTAAGTAAATAGCGTCAACTTGACCACCCGATGCAAATACATGACACAGATAATTTTTAAATCCCAACAAATTACTAAGAGTAGATCTTTTTCTCACAAAACCATGTTGCTTGGTTGATATAATATTACTGAAATGACTATAAAGAGAATCATATACCAGGGATTCGAAAAGTTTAGCTAAACATGAAAGAATGCTTATCGGACGATAGTTTGTACAAGATGTTCTGTCTCCCGATTTAAAAATAGGAATGATATGGGCTATCTTCCAGTGAGAAGGAAAAGTTCCAAACTTTATGGACTTGTTAAATAACATCGTTAGGGGATATGCCAGCTCTTCAGAGCATTCCTTTATGAATCTAGGGGGTATACCATCGGGACCTGCGCCTTTATGACCATCGAGCTGTTTAATTTTCTGTAAAATGTCCCTCGGGCTGACATCAAAATCATGCAAGGCTAAATTAAACTCGTCAGACATATCAAAATCACCGGGTTCAGACATGGAGGGCTGATCATAAACTGAGCCAAAGTAATCCGCGAATAGTTCACTTATACCTTGACCACCCGAGGAAGTTTTGTCATTAAAAGACATAGTATGTGGAATGGTGACTCTACCCTTCCTACCATTTACGTAACGCCAGAATATTTTACTATCATTTTCCAGAGAGTCTTCTACTGTAGATAAATAAGTATTGTAACAATCGTTAATAAGAGACTTACACCTAGAGCGAAGCAAGGAGAATGTATCATAATCACGGGGATTTGCAAACCTTTTATAACGCTTATGGAACTTGTTTTTCTCTCTGATACATCTAATAAGAGACTGACTGTACCAAACAGGATATTTGTCTGTCGTTTTTCTAATTATTGGCGTGTTTTTAGAAATTATATCATTAATTTTAATATAAAAATTATCAACACAGACATCAATATTATCTGATTTAAGTAATTTATCCCAGTCAACACTTATGAGTTCAGATCTAACCTCTGAATAACCGCATTTATTGTAATTGTACCGTTTATTATACTTTGATTTTAAAGATTTATCCAGGGAGACATTATGTATATCTATGGAATACGCAAAATGATGGGAGTCTACGCGACATAATGGTTCAGCTTTAGCAACATTTATGGAAGACGCAGATAGATTTGAAAGAACCAGGTCCAAATAACGATTGTTTTTATTGGGGATGCAGTTGAACTGAGTAAGGTTACAAGTGTTAATTGGTTCATAAAGTAAAACAGCTCTGCGATCTTGAGGATTAGCCGGTATGGTCAGTTTGGAATCGTTATGAATCTCCCAAGTAATATTTGCAGAATTAAAATCTCCCAAGATAACGAAAATATCAGCAAGTGACGATTGTAGTAACACTTTTTGACAATTGTGATGAAAAACATTAACATCTTCAATGGGCAAGTCGGGCGGCAAGAAGCATAAACATACATGAAAAGAAGGCTCACCGGATTTAGAAGGTAGAACAGAAAGCCAAATATCCTCAACTCTGCTCTCCCAGGAGCTTTGGCGAACAGTATTAATATATTTTTTAATTGCTATAAGAATTCCACCTCCACTATTTTTCTTTGAACAAGAATTTTCGCGGTCTCTTCTATAAACACTATATCTATTGTCAATAGCCTCGGAATCAAACACACCATTATCGAAATTAGTCTCCGTAAGACAGATAATGTCATAATTACTAACAAAAATGTTCAAATATAAATCTCTTAATTTTGTTCTTGCTCTACCCAAATTTTGATAAAATATGCTATACATTTTGAGCATCGTAATGTTTACTTATAAAGACCATATATATTTAAACATATAAAAAAACTGCCAATTATCACCACCTAACGTAACCTCTTTATAGAATCCAAATCTCTTATAAGTACTGCAACACTTGAATCGTCCTTCCGCATGTAGATTTGGCCGTACTTAACCCAAACGAACTTGTATTTTAATTCCTTGGCTGCCTTTCTTGCTGCCGCGTGTAATTGTTTCTGCTCTGGAGATAGATGTTCTGTGACGAAAATCTTATACGTCTCGCCGGAGATTCCAAGGTCAGAAGACACTAAACCCTGATCAGGATGTGCCTTATTGTATCTATGCGAAGCTGACAATATCAAGTCCCTAAATCGAGGCGTTGAGAAAGTAACGACAATATTGCGCGGCCTGTTGGAGTCTTTATTTTGTTTAGCCACTCTACGGCAGAAGTGAATGTGTCCATCTTCCACAGGCACCTTTATCGTGTCACATAGCCTTTTCAATAATGTCAGAATATTTTCATTTTTGTGCTCTGGTACAGCTTGCAGTTCGATGTTACAACTTCGTGATAATTTTTCAATACCGACTAGGCGGTTGTTCAATTTATTTATTTCTAGTTGTAGCCGCGCATTCTCAGTCTCCAGAGTTTTTATAGTATTGGAACTCGTCGCAATGTCCGAACGCAACGAAGACTGTTCAGCACAAATAAAATCTGTAGTAGCGCTAAATTCATCCTTGACAGATTGGATTACAGAATCCATTTCACTCTTAACAATTTCCCTGACATCATTCCATAGGGACTTACGAAAGGTTTCCATGAAAACTGTTAATGATTCATGAAGTTTCTCATCTAAAAGAGCTCTTATTTTATCCATTGTTACATCATCGTTCTTAGTAATCGTACAAGGAGGTTCTGTCGCTGATGAGAGAGGTGGGGATGTAGTTGTGCTGTTATCAGACAAGTCACAAGACATGTTTAAGGTGTCATTTGCACGTTGAATCGACCCACTCTGCTTAACTGGTGTATTATCATTCAAGCGTGTGGTACGCCTAGTGACGTTGTTGCAAGTTGGACAGATCCAGGCAGCTTTGTATTCAGTCGAAAATGCACGAACAGTCTGTCTTTCTAGATTTAGGCACTCATAGTGAAATTTTCCCACACATAAACGACATTTCATAAACTCTTTGGAGCGTAAAATTTTATTACATGCGTTGCAGTTCATACTTTCAATCTTCGCACTAGGGACTCACAGACTATTATTGATTTACCCCGAAATGGTACCAGTATTTTACTGTGGCAACTCTGAGAAAATGTCAATATCAAAATTGGCGTTTTCGCAATTTGGTGAATCTACTTTTTTTTTATTATAAGGCAGTTGTCCCACCGCGGACGATGAAGGAAAAGCGAGTCGAGCTAGAACTAGAAACGAGTTTGCGAGCAGCGGGAAGCGAGTGTGTAGTTCTGATAGTTTTGTCGCTGGGCTATAAGCGAGTGTACAAGTGAGACAGGCGATTACTCGCGCCACTCGTTCGGCGGCCGAGCCGAGTGTACAGTTCTCTTGGCGGGAAATGACCGCTGCCACTGGTTGGTCTCTCGGCGTGAGTTCTAATCGCTTAGCGAGAATTACCTTTGATAGCTCTTGTCGCTTAGCGACGACCTAGTGGAGCGAGTCCTCGCTGGCAGTGTGAACAGTCACTGATTAACTATTTATATATGCATCTCTTTTGTTTACACGCAATGTTTATCTATTGTACGTTTCTTGAGCGAGAAAATAGCCGATAGTTAGCTGTTTACTCGCCATTGCGTTGGTGGGACAACTACCTAAAGCCAAAACTGTTTATAGGGTTATGTCCAGACCGTAATCTAAAAGCAGTTACTAAATTATTCCTATTCAGTTCAATGCTGCCCTCGAACCATGGAAAACGAGAAATACCTATAGAATATATATTTCTTACTTCATAGTACCCACCGCAATATAAAAATATAACATCCAGACCCTGTTTCTATAGTTCGTACCAAACAGATGATGGTGTCATCAAACCGATTCGGTGCTTAGCCAATTTGGCAGCAAATTGTACTAGAACTTTATAACGGCCCTAACTAATTGGCGCCGGTCTAGATTCGGCCGACTTTGATGTTTATGACGAGCCGACAACCGAGATGGCTCCGGTTACGAGCGTCGGCTTGTTAACCGCACTTCAACGTAACTTTTGTTATTCGTAAACATCAATTAATATGCAGAGGGAGCCAATAATAGACGGGTAGTGTTACGTCGTTATTTTTTTGTTTTATTTATGGTACACAACATATACTATAGCCAAAACATTAACAGGATAGTAATATTATAGTATTTTGATAAACTAGAATCCGATAATGAGTGCACACATCATAACTTAAATATCCAAACTATAAAAAGGTGCTTCCTATGTTACATTCCGGTAGTCAGGAAATCCTTTTTTATTTGTGTGGTGGTCAGCCCTAAATCGTGAAGAGTGGAAGGAGGGTAGAGAGGCCATCGCCTAGCAGTGGGACAAACCGGGCTTAAAAAAAGCAAAAAAAAATTAGTTGATTATGTAACAGAATTATTGGTTAATAATTGAAAAAAACAGTACAACGAGTCGCATTCTCGTTTTCATATCCATTCACTATAAGATACATTTTAAACATTGTTTTTTGTCCACTAGCGTTGCGTTTACAAACACAACATCCAGAAGGAGTAGGCAGAGATTATTTACCTTTCTCGGTGTAATTATAGACACTTATATAAACACTTACATAACTAAGCAAATATTTTTTTATCAGGTAGAGTAGACTGGTTATAAAATTACCACATTAATAAAAAATATTTAAATAAGCCATCATCCCCTCTTCTACTAAGCTATGCTGTGCCCGACAAGGTCCAAATTTGATACTTCTTTTAAAACTATACACTATGGAATGCAATAAAGCATTGAGTATTGAGACCACAGGTTTCCATTTGCTATGATCCTGACATCCTTTGCACACAACGTATAGAAGGATAAAAAGGATAAAGATAAAAATCCACAGAGACATTTATCTTTTATAGGTATTTATTGCCATTTAAAGCCTTACAAATAAACGAGGCACTTAATGCAACTACAAAGCAGCAAGCAGTACAGTCATCACAAAGTACTTTAATATTTCGCACATTATTTACGGGCACCGACCGATCGTGTAAAACGGCAAGGCAAGATTTCAGATGCAATAATAGTCTTTATGCATACCGCCATAAGTCCGGCTATGGAACCTATTCTGACGGGAAATACATCAATGCCTGGATTGAGTAATCACACCGGTCACCTGCCAATTACGCAGACCAGTCAGGCCGATTTATTGTGGAAGCTGGAGCGTCCATTATATCTCTTTTGCCAAAATGAGATATTTCGTTGTGTTAATTTCGCTGCACAATATTTTGGTGGGTAAGTTCCCTCAAAAAAGTTGCAGTCTTTGTTCATTTCTGCGCAGTAAAGTATAGCATAATGTTGCCCCACTGCTGCATAAAGGCCGCCATCATTGAAATCAAGCCTTCGCTACAATGGATTTTTTTATATAAAAAGGATGCAAACGAGCATCTGGGTCATCTGATGCAGAGCAATCGCCGCCGCCCATGGACACTCGCAAAACCAGAGAAGTCGCAGATGCGTTGCCGACCTTAAGAAAGCAATAGGGTTAAGGGAGGAATAGTAATTGTGTGGTGGGGAAGGGGAACTCTCACTGGCAGGACGAAACACAACAGCACCAAGTGCCATTATTTCACGCCAGATATTTGTGAGAGGGTGGTATTACCCCGGGCGAGCCAGCCCAATGCGTGTTGCAACGCAGCGTGTCTCTACCACTCACTCAGTGTCACTCATTTAGCACCACCCAGGGGTCACGTGTAGGGTCTCAAGGGTAAACTACGGACGCGAGTAACTTTAACCCCCAAAATGGTCAATGGAATGGCTTATTCACCACGTTTGCCTATTGCGGGATGGTGGCCACTAAGCTATGCATCGGTCATATATAAACGTACATACATAATATAATCAAGACCATTATTCCCGAAGGGTTAGTCAGACACCAAGCAATGAGGCCAGCAGTCCTCTGCCATAGTCCACTTTTCATGAAATAGCGACTGCACATGTGCTCAGCGTGACAGGTGGTTAGCCCATGGCTGCTCTATGCAGTTCGGTGTATAGGTGCAGTCTTTAATCCGTTAGTCGCCATAAAGCTATGCATATTTTCGGGCCTGCATCGAAATACACTTTGCCCGACCTGGGAATTGAACCCGGGATCTCCGGTTATCAGGCCGAGCTCTTAACCACACGGTCACCAAATTGTTACATATATCAAATAAATAAATACAGCGGTAGAATTCGTACACAGAAACCGTCAGCATGAATGGATTTGGATGAAATTCGGCATACAGATAGTTTATAACCTGGGTTAACACATAGAATACTTTTTATCTCGATATTCCCCGGGAACGTATGGATGGATGTTTGTTACTCTTTCACGTAAAAACTATATGGATTTGGATGAAATTCGGCATACAGACAGTTTATAACCTGAATTAACACATAGGATACTTTTTATACCGATATTCCCACTGGAACGGGAACCACGCGGGTTAAACCGCGAGCCGCTGCTTGTGAAGAATAATAATTTCAAATTGACAACATAAGTTAATAACCAACCTATCAAAGAGAAATATGTAAAATTGGCAATCGTTGCTTTAGTTTAAAAAAATATATATTGGCTTACCTTTCGCGTGATATATTCTCCAATGTTAATTCTGTGAAGTTCACTCACTAGTGTAGAGCAAAAACAGCGTATAGTTGAACTGCACGTCTTGCGTGAAATTAAATTTCCAAGAACAAGGATTTAAAGTGGACTGCTCACGAAAGTAATTATGAACTAGAACTGGATTGAATTAAAATTTTCAATATGAAAACATTTGCGCGAAGTAGTAAATTTAATTTTATCTGTAACAGATATTTCCAACTGAAATTAAACGGACAAGAGGGTAGCCTTTCAGCACACACTTCTAATGATAGTGACGACAAGCTACATGTAGGACAAAATAAAAAATAGACGAATGTGTATTAAAAGGTGATAATTGGCAATCAAGAGCTGGATGAGAGTGGCCGCGGATCGTGCTCAGTGGCGTGTTCTTGGAGAGGCCTATGTCCAGCAGTGGACGAGTATAGGCTGATGATGATGATGATGATGATGAATTGGCAATCATCATCATGAGCCTATAAATGTCCCGATGCTTGGCACAGTCCTTTCCACATGGACGACAGCAGTGCGATTCTCTAAGTTAAAGCCTTGGTAGCAGCGGCTGCCGCAGCGCTCAGAATTGACTGTGTTTCTTTCATATTCAAAGAACTGGAAAGAGACAGTAGATCACAGCTATGCGCGCAGCGTCTATTGTGTCGCTTAGAGAATCGCATAGCAGCACATGAAGGGAACCGACACAGGAAGAGGATGACATTTTGCGTTGACCCTAAATAAAATTCGGAACAGGGCAGGCGAATACAAATGTTGGTCATCATCATCTCTTCCTCATTTGCCCGTTGTTAGTCCAGGTTTGGACGTAGGCTTCTTCCCCTTCAATCCATATCCGGCAATCTTGAGCCCTCTCCATCCAATCTCGTCCTGCGTGTCGTCGGATGTCATCTACCTATCTTTTACCCAGAAGTCTTCCCCATGCTCTCGTGTTTGCACGGGGTCTCCACTCTAGGACTTTACGCGCCCATCAGCTCGCGTCCATTCGAGCAATGTGCCCCACCCATGTCCACTTCTACGCGCAATTGTGGTTACAACGTCACTTACTTTAGTTTTATTCCGGATCCATTCATTCCGTTTACGGTCACGCAGGGTAATCTCGGGATTCTCGGGTAATCTCGGAAAAAAGGCTATACAAAAACGAGAATTGCTCGGTCATTTCTCGTTTTTGTATAGCCTTTTTTAACGGAATTTGTATAGAAAATACTTCCCTTTGATGGGTTGTCATGAAGTCCACACTAAGATTAGGGCAAAAAAAACTGATTTCCGTTGCTAACTCAAACATTGTCAAAAATGTAAATGTCCCCTTTTGAACAGACATTCCTTATGATGACCCATATCTGAATAAGCATTATGAGAGTTGCTTGACTTTCATGAATGTTATCTGAATTTTTGGCAAATAGCTAAAATAAATAAATAATCTTATATGGGTTTTATAATTATGCTTTAGATTAAAATCGACCAACGTTAATCGCTCTTCCGTGGTAGTTTTGAATGCTGATTGTAGACAGTGCTGCGCTGAAATTTATTTAAATAGAAAAGGTCTTTTGATAGTGCCATTTCCGACGGATTGCATAAAACTTCCTTCAGTGAGATTGAATAATTTCATTTCTCAGTAATCTCGTTGAATATCAGATATTGGAAGTGTACATCTCGAGAGTTACCTAATCTATCCAATATTAAAAAGGAATCTTGTTAGTTAAATTTAAGTTTGCTAAAATGCAGGTTCTAAGAAAAACTTTTTCCTTTACCTCTATACAAATAAGATTTGTTTTTTGTTATTTCTATTATTACCTGGTGGTAAACATCTTCTGTCGAGCAGCATTGCTTAACGTGCCTAACGCAGCATTAAGGAACTTCAGATATACTAATTCAGTGCTTCACATATAAGTTAAAGAAAGAAGTTAATAGAAAGTACCAAAAATAAATAAACTGACATTCCTTTACTTACCGAAGCCAACGGCATTATTCAAAGAGCCATTTAATTTTAATACGACGAGAACTCAACATTGCATTAAGGGCACAAACATCGGAGCACAGTTGGCCGGAGTTTAGTGTAATCCTAAAAGGGTAATATTTTAAGAGAAAATAGCCGAGCTCCCTCCCAAGTGCACTCAAGTATTTACCGCTAACGTTAAGCCCATTAACGCCCTACTGTTTCGACCGCAATACTACTAAATTGTGACATGTTTGAAAACCTCAATGGTGGTTTCGAATATTGTTTTGAAGTTCAACGCTTGTGATCTTCCACTTATTACTTTCTTCCACTTAAATGGAGGTTCATCGCTTGTAAGCTCCCAGTCATTAATTCTTCCACTTAAATGGTTGCTAGCTAAAGAGATCTTGTATGTTATGCAATTTTTACAATAGAAGTATCTGCTTAAGTTACCAAATAAATAGCTCCCGAGTTTCCATGTGCTTCGGAAGACACAATAACCCGTTGCCGTTGGTACCTACCAATTCGTAAAGCTAAAGTTAGCGAGAGTTGTAGGTAACAACCACATTTCAAGTGATATCCTTGTCCCACAAGCTGGAGCTTACACCTTCCATACGTTTTCCTAATCTAATATTAAAGGTTGACTTTCAATGTTTCATAATTCACATAATAAATATACAAACTTGATAACAATAAACGCTTTATTCGCTCTCAAATTAACACGCACAAACATAATTATCGCGCAATGTTTTGTTTTCAGCGCGTGAAACTAAATGCTAACTCTAATAATAACTCACTCTAATGAAACGACCACAGGAGTTCCGCTCACTATTAACATCCACTATTTGAACCGCAACGAAATTATGCGAATGCGTCAGAGATTTTTATTAGGTTTGAGATATCGTGTTATAATAGATTATTGCAATTCATGACACTACTATTTTAATTGCAATTCAATATATTAACCTTGCACGCTTGTCCAGTGTGGTTTGGCAGGTTGGCTTTACTTTTTGCCTAGTGTAGAGGAGCACTAGGCGGCATTGCACGGCCCTCCTCCCGTCTGGGGGCAGCCTGAACCTACCAGGCTGCTCCTCTGGGGTAGGGGACCCAGGTAAAGCTGGGTCCGTAGCGTTGCGGCGCTCGCGGGGCGTATCCGCACGGTACCGCGGCGCCGCGCCGCGCTAGGAAGGAAGGTGTCGGTTCAAAACAAAGAAAAAAAAAAGGTTGGCTTTACTTTATTTATTTATTTGACTACTAGCCGCCCGCCCGCGACTTCGTCCGTGTTAACTCCTCGTACCCGTATATGTGACAAATTTCAAAAATTTTGAAACCTTGTTCTGATGATTACAAACACAACAAAAAAAGATCAGCCAAATCGGTCGAGCCGTTCTGAAGTCATGCGCGTAATAACGTTTCGACAATTAATTTATAACAATTCATTAATTAATAGACAATTAATTAATTAATTAATTGAGGAGCTCAATGGCGCAGCAAAAAAAGATCAGCCAAATCGGTCAAGCCGTTCTGAAGTGATGCGCGTAATAACGTTTCGACAATTAATTTATAACAATTCATTAATTAATTAATTAAAGCTCCTCCGTGCTTCGGAAGACACGTTAAGCCGTTGGTCCCGGTTGTTGTCGTAAGATGAGAGTCGTTAAAACCCACCAAGCCGCATTGGGCCAGCGTGGTGGGTTATGGCCAATATCACAACATGCTATTTCACGTAGGAGGCCTGTGCCCAGCAGTGGGACGTTTATAGGCTGATGATGATGATGATGAATATGAATTAATTTATATTAATATAGATTATATTATAATGGTGTCATTTTATCGCATCAACTGACTGACAGTATAGCTGAATGACCTATTGACGTTGTACAGTGTTTAAATAAAAATGACAAATTGAAATAACACAATGTTGCTTTCACTATCCGCCTCCAGAGACTATTCTGTTCACAGCATTCAGTCCCCTGCGCCATTTTATCCCAGTAAAGACACAAACGCTTTTAATTTTATTGCCGTCCTTTTTAACTCACGACTCATTTGGCTTAAAGGTTAAAATGTTAAGCCCGAACGCATAAGGTCAAATGCGAGTACCGAGCAGCGAGCCAAACATATGCATTAAAGAGATAACATGTAAGTTTATGGAGTACATATTAAGACTAAGTAGAATGAAGCAAATTGAATCATGACTAACTAAGTAACTTCTGTAACACTATTTACAATTAGGTCGTTAATTTCAAATAAACAAATCGGGTAAAGTCGAGTCATAGTAAAAATACTAGTAGATAGTTGCTACAAACTTTTGTCAAACGAACTTGCAAAAAAACTTAACAGCAAATGACAGCAATAGTTCCAACTTTTACCACCGGGTCAGTTAAGTTGTTCGCACTGCACGCTAGAGAAGAAAACCTAACCATTTTGGCAGTTTCAAATAAATTATCGGCAAAGAAGGTCATGATTCAATTAAAAAAGCCAACAAGACCCATCACTTTCATTACATTTGTAGTACAGATCCGTGGTTACAGGTAGACTGAAGTGTTGTTGGATTAATTTGTAACTTGCATACTGTTTAGATTTACGTTAAATGAACTTACAGTATCTTTTGGTTGTGTTTAAATCATATAATTGTAGTGTGGTGTTGTTTTTATCTTGATTTTCATACCTTTTTCTACTTTAGTTACTGTGATTAGATACTGAAGCTTCCAAACATTGTAATAATTCTCTCATAACATAATTATTTAATTTAATTTATTTAATTAGGTCTACCAACATTTTTACACTACAACACAGAAATATAACATTGTTTTAAAAACAGTTAGAACAGTGAAAAAACAATTACAGGCAAACACAACTTAAATCTAAGATCAATAAGACAAGTTGAACACAATACAAAAGTGAAACAAATACTAAAATACTATAATATTATTAGTTAACCATAAAATATCAAAACAAACATCATCAACACTACTACAGCATACGTTATTTATTTTTATAACAAATCAGACTCTTTTTATAGCCACTTAATGACGTATGGAATAAATCGACGTCATTCACGGACTTACACACCTTGTTATATTCATCGCTCAGTCTATTAATAATACTCTGCATGACCAAATTGGTTCTGTAAGGAATAAATAATAGATGCGAACGTTACGATGCAGCCCAAAGGTTATTATTGAATTTAATCTAACAAGTCAAATAAACAAATAACATTTAATAACACCGTAAAAATATAACAAAATATAATATATAACGATATGAATAGATTACAGCGGCAATTACCCGTGGTCCCGGTGGGTCGACCCATTACCGGGTCCACGGGTAATTTTAATTACCCGTGGTCCCATGGCACTAGGGATTACATTTGGATTAATATTTCGACTTCGATTATATCGATATTAAATTAATTACAACCATTAACTTCAACTTAAAGTTATGTATTATTATGCACATACATCCTTCAGCATAGAGCGGCGATGGGCTCAACAAAATAATATTACCAACCCATTTCTTCCCTTGGGTGTCGTAAAAGGCGCCTAACGGACTAAAGACTGCACATCTTTGCAAATTGAGCGACGTCGACATTTCCGCAGATAGGCCCTAAGTTTTTAAAAATAAAATACTTTCGCATCAGTGACGCCAAAGGAGGTTTTCCTATAGCACCTGTTTAAAGTAGGTACTTTAAACAGGTGCTATATGTATCATAACTCGAATAAGAGGAGCTCGATGGCGCAGTGGCTAGCGGGTTCGGCTTTCGATCTTGCTCGCTAAGCAACTTTTGCAATGCCGGGTCGCTTGATGGGTGACCAAATTAAAAACATCTCGAGCTCTTCCGTGCTTCGGAAGGCATGTTAAGTTGTTGGTCCCGGTTGTTGTCGTAAGATGACAGTCGTTAAAACCAACTAACCCGCATTGGGTTGCGTGGTGTGTTATGGCCCAATATCCCCACGCGCTATTTTCCACGTGGGAGACCTCCGCCCAGTGGGACGTTTATAGGCTGATGATGGTGATGTATCGTAACATAAGGTTTTAGTGTTGTTTTGGCTTTTTTGTTGTAATGTTCTTTGGAGCTTTTACTTTTACATTTATATTTTTTATAATAACTTTTTATTAAGATGTTTTTAAAATTGCATGCCGTGGCAGCCTTTAAGTTAGACGGACACATAGCTTTATGTCCGTATTTGTAATTTTTATATTGATTGTATTTGTGTTTGTCTTGTTGGTTGTCCTAATAAATAAAATAAAATAAAATAAAAATAAACAAGTAAAAGAAGTTCTTCGGTCAGTTTGTAACGTTACTAGATAATTCTATGACTCGTAGTTACACCAGTAGAATCAGATCTCAGAGGTTTCAATTTCTAACAATGTGTACAAGCGTAAATGTAAATTATGGTTACTAAAAAAACAAAACGAAGCGGCTATGATAATGTTTAAATTATAATTGTAATAAATTGTAATAGGGAAGATTTCATTAAAATTATTTTCATAAAACTTAACTGTTGTCACATTTTCTTAGAAAAGTATAAAAAAACACGCTAGGTTGTGGCAAAATATCAGCTACAGCTGTCGTTTCAGCTGTTTGATATTTAGCCACTTTACCTTTTTGTTCCATATAGTTAGTTTTTAAGTTAATTGTAAAACTTGTAATTTTGAACATATAAATACTTTTATTATTATTATCCACTTTATTTAACATAATTCTTAAGTAATTTTTTTTTACAATATTTTATATAAAAACATATTTACAATATAAAATATTATAAAAAACTTAACCTAGGTTGCCACCGGCCGCGGGGACCAAGCTATCGGTGGTTAGAGCTGCAGGGTGTGGAACCTCCTGACAATACGTGCCGTGTCAAGGAGTACTGCCTTTTGCATCTGACCCTTGACCCAACCTTTCAGCGAGAGCCTCTCTAGGTGTTGATCGAGGCTTTTCGCTATAAGGCCGTGTGCCGAAACGACTATCGGTACAATAATGGTTGAATGGCGGTAACCTCGTGAGCCAAGTCAAGGTACTTACTGAGCTTGTCCTTCTCGGCTTTCACGAGGTTCTCGTCATGAGATATGGTGATATCAACCAATATTGTTTGGCGCTGAGATCGGTCGATCACCACGATATCAGACTTATTAGCGACAATAGTCCTGTCCGTGATGATAGAGCGATCCCATTGCAATAGAGCGTTGCATGACCATTTTCGAGAACTGGCGCAGTTGCGTACTTATAGTACGGCACCTCTGATTCAACAAGGCCATATTGAAGAGCAAGTTACTGGTGAATTATTCTGGCTACTTGGTTGTGTCTGTGCAAATACTTTCCGTTAGCAAGATGAGAACAACCGGAAATAATATGTCGAAGTGATTCTCCCGGACAGCGGCATGCCCGACAGATGTCGACCGTACCTCATAATATATTTCCGGTAGTTATTCGTCTTGATAACTTCATCTTCAATAGCACAGACAAAACCTTCTGTTTCCCCAAAGAGGTCACCGAAACGTAGCCAGTTCACCGAGGCAGGCAAATCTACATCAGGCCCAGTTAGAGCCCGATAGTAGCGCCCGTGTAGCACTTTGCTCTTCCATATGTCCTTGCGATCGAGAGTGCTTAGCACCACTGGTTTGCGCCAGTTTTCTGTTGCCAAGGAGAGCGGCGTAAAGTGTCTATCAACTGCCACGACAACCTAATGCATCCCGCACTCACTGTTAAGGAAATAATCCCTGAGGCTGCACACCTCACGGTTATGTAGGTCCTTGGCATTTAAAAAGCCGCGACCCCCACATCTCCGCGGGATGTACAGCCTCATAACAGATGAGCGCGGGTGTAACATTCTGGAAGTGGTGAGCATTTGACGGACTCTTCTATCCAAGGCGTCCAATTCGGTCTGAGTCCATCTTAGTATGCCAAAGGAGTATGTGAGGAGAAGCATAACCCAGCCATTAAAAGCACGCGTCTTATTGCCACCAGATAAAAGACTGTTAAGTATTTTTCTTAGGCGGCAAAAGAATCGCTCCCGTAATTACTATTTTATGTCCCCATCCACAACACCCAAAGACTGTGACATACCAATATATTTATATGTTTCAACTTCGGAGAGAGATCTGAAGTTTATCGTTTCGGAGAGTTGTAAATTAGTTGAATTTACTACTCTCCCACGCTGTACATGCATAACCACACACTTATCCACATCAAACTCCATCTTGATGGCACTGCTGAAAATCTCAGTAATTTTCAGCAGTTTCACCAAGTCTTGGCGGTTTGGTGCGACCAACTTGAGGTCATCCATGTACAACAAGTGCGACATAACTTCACCTCCTCTCCGCAGTTGATAGCCTAACTTTGAATTTCTCAACAAAGTACTGAGAGAATTCAAAGCTAGGCAAAACGATAAAGGACTCAGACTGTCGCCCCGGAATATGCTACACTCTATCCTTATAAGATCCTGCGTGGCAGAAACACTATCTCCACATCCTGGTTGAATTTGACACGAGCAACGCGACACACCGTGATGGCCCCACAATAAAGGATTGAGTGGGGATCAATTAAACTTTCACTGGTTCCAAGATAAGGAACCAGTAAATCATTCAAAGCACTCACTAATGCCAAATTATGTCTGTTCGTTGGCAAACAAGTTATACGCGGCCTAGAGTTACGCGTGTCACGATACTGTAGAACAGCATCGTTCAAAGCGCTCCTCATTTGCTTATTCGCCTGTGTACTTACATTCGTATTTATGAAATCTTCATCGTCGGGTACCGGATCTACTCGCGCCACCAAAACCGGCGTCACGGTTGGTAATTGTGGGGCAGGGCGATCCTGCACCGAAGAAGAAGCCGCACAAATACGTTGTGACTCCAGGCGTAGCCGATCAACTGCTGACTGATCCAGCAAGTTGTTACGCTGGATCACCCGCACTTGATCCGACAATCGTTGGGCAGACACCTCTATGGTCGGTTCAAGGGCCTGAAACAAAGACAGCATCCTAACACGATACGCAGTAAGGTTAGTTCCTCCCTCTGTTGCCCTGTAGTAGGCGCGCATGCAGTTCTCATTTATTTGTTGAGTCCATCGCATGCGGCGCACTACACCACCGGTAGCGGGGGTCGTACGCGGGGCAGATTGCCCCACTGATCCCAAGCGTGCCGGCAGCGGTGGTCGTCCACGTCGCGCAGGTCGTTGTGGCGGCGGGGACGGCGATCGCCCGCTCACGCTGCTCGACTCGTCTCTGGTAAAATCATCAGACGAGGAGCTTACGGTCGGCGGAGCGGGCGATGATGGAGGGCGTGCGCTTCGTCTTGCTTTTCTTAGTATCATACTTTCATTTTTATTTTAGTAAGTACATATGTTTATTGTTTCAGGTCTGTGCAACGTGATTGTATGTTGGATCAATCTTTGTATGGCATACTTAGATTAAAACAAAACGGGAAGATACGGCATTAGCGTCTCGTGAGTGAGCCGCCAAAATTAGGCCTAAAGGCACAATTTCACTTCAGTCACAATTTGCCGAGCGAACAGGCTACATCGCACTATTGCGGATATTCTACTGTGGGAAAAAGAGAAAGACGCTACTCCGCAGTGGCCGTCGGAATCGGTCGTACGTACTCGTCTGTTGCGAAGCGACCGAGACGTCAACGCGCTACTCGCTGACTCCCTCGCGCTGACGTTGAAACTTACCGCTTTGTCTCGCTCGCTCGATTTACACTTTAAAGGTGTGCGTGTGTGAGTGTTTGCTTAAGTAGTTGAGTAGGACTATATTTTGAATGACTACAAGTAGGAGCATGCCGTATCTTCCCTTTTTGTTTTAATCTAAGATGGCATATTGTGTTGACATACGTCACCATTCTTCAATTTTTTTATTGTTGATTTTCTCATTTTTAAACTATTGTGGTAGGTATATTTATATGTTTTTGATATATTTTTAGCTGGTTTTCTCGATAAATAAGTTTATAAACTGTTGTAATTTATCAAAAGACTTGTTACAAAATAAAATAAAATTCTTGAAATAAAAATAATGTGACAGGTGACAAGAGCTTTTTTCTTATTATTATTATTATTATTATTACCGACACATAAGGCTTAGATAGCCAGCCCGATAGTGATCGATTTCGAATAAAGTGTATTTTCACAACTTCAGACTTTAAGGGTCGCTTGCACGGAAATGTTGAGTTAAATAAATAACTCCGAGTTAACTAACTCAGGGTTAATTTGTAAAATCTTTAACTCGGACCTTGCATTGCATCCATGACAATAAACCCGGAGTTAACTAACCCGGCAATTTGGTTTTGAAGGTTGGCATCTGTTGACAGTTATTTTCACATTCATTCATTCTATTCACATGCGGCCAAATGAAACAGAGCGAACGATGAATGAATTAAGTATACATCTCTCTTTTACTCTTCAGTAAATAGCTAATGTCGGTTTCGCTTGGTCGGATTTAAAATTACCATGCCGTTTTAGTCGTGTTTGTGTTTATTGCCAATCGGGTGTTTGGTTTGGATGTTTTGTTGTTCTTTCTCGGCTTGTGTGTTTATTTGTGATATTATCATTGATTCTCTTTACAATGGATATGAAAAAAAATCGTTTACGTGAACCATATTTTTCAAGTAGGTAGTGACAGTTCGCTACTTTGCGATATTAATTATTAAATACATACTTTATAGGTTACAAACACATTCAACATGAAACAAGATGAAGATGGTTGACATGTTGTTTGTAGGCTGTTTTAATTTATGTTCAATTTTACTTAATAAATATGAATCATTTTCTTTTTCTATTCGAAAGCGTCGATGAAACGCTTTGTCTCCTTGTAAATTGAAATGGTCAATCCTTTCAGACACTCTCCTATTAAAATAGTTGGAACTTATACATTCAATAATTTCTTCATCGTCGTCGGAAAATAATAAGTCTAGAAGTCACTCATGATTACGATTAGTACTATACAACTATTTTATTTCTTTGCACCGACTGACAACAAACTTACTCTAACCTCACAAATTTAACATTTGGCATAAATAACCCAGAGTTAAGGACCTTAACCCTCCGATTTGGCCGGGTTAAATATTTAACGTTTTAACCTGGGGTTAACTGTAAACCCTTAGCAGTGCAAGACAAATTATTGAATTAACCTTGGGTTAGCACCTAACCCTGAGTTAAATATTTTAACTCTGGAATGCGCAAGTGGCCCTAAGAGATTAGTAGCAGCTTAAAATACAGAAATGGAGCCTCTTATATCTACTTACAGTGGTTTAAGAGGAGTAGAGTACTCGTTCACGTTTAAACGCGTTTCATTTTGCTGGAAAATTCTCCCAGATCTTTATCTGGAGCAAACGAGGAACGAAAAGGCTTCAAAACTTTTTACCTAATAAGTAATTCGAGATTAATATCTCCAATCTTTCGACACGGCTTCGCCTGCATTAAATTCAGTACTTCGGGATTTAATGCATTCTGTTGTCTTTGCTACGATCGCAAACGCCAAGCAACTTTCGGCGCGGTTGGTACCAAATGGATGGCTAAATTTTCATTTTCTATTTCAATCTGTCTCAAATGCCACGTTTAACCTATATTGGAATTAATTTTAAATCAAAAATTATTATATATTTGAGCAATAGAATTACATTTAAAAATACTATCATAGTAAATTCTCGTTGACATAAATATAATCACTCTGGAATTACTGGGCACATGAAAATCACACACTTACCGTTTTGTTACCGCTACCAGACAGCGCCTTACCGCTTCAGTTACAAAAAAAAACTTCTTATTCTTTTTATCATCATCACATGCCGAGGATGTCCATCATCACCATTTGTTGAAAGACGTCCACTGTTGGACAAACGCCTCCCGCAACGATCTTTAGCAAGTTCGGTTTGTACTGCTCGCATCCAGCCGCTACCCGCGACCTTCACATATTTAAATCATCCCTATAGTACATTGGGCCGGTTGACAAAAAGAGCAAAAAGTCCGCCTTTTGTACTGCGCAATAAATATTAAATCAATGACTAAGACTCCATTACCAACCCCTAGCAGCGGCAAGCAGCCGCGAACGATCGTCACGTTCGCACTACGTGAGCGGGGATCTCGAACGCAATTATATTAAGATCGTTCTGTACGAGATGTGTATTTTAGAATAATCCTATGTTAGAAATGACGGTACCAAAAATACACGTCAGCCTTAAATAATAAGAGGTATTCTCAGAAAAGCAAAAATGGCGTGAAAACCTTCGATCACTTGAAATCATATTTTTTCAGGGTTGGCAACGCGCGGGAAGAATCAATGCTGATCGTTTCTAAAAAAAAGCATTTTCTAATGAAAAACAAACGAAAAGAAGTAGTATTTAACATCTGGTATTACATAAGTAAAATTTTAAACACTAAAAAAAGAGACGACAAACTCGGCGGGAATCGAACCACGCACCTTCCGCATTCCAGGCGCCTGCTTTAACCATTTGGCTACCGAGATCTGGCTTTCAACCGTCTTTTTTCAGTGTTTAAAATTTTACTTAAGTATATTTAAGCGTTAATAACTAACGCTAAAATATAAAACATTAATCTGGTATTACAACCAGCCATAGGCAAAGATAACCTCTTACCACTAAGCGGAACCTATATGATTGTATGCAACTTTAGTAAGTTGGTGGTATAAATGGTAAACATAAATAGGTGACCAAATAAAAACAAATTCGATCTCCTCCGCTCTTCAAAAGGCATGTAAAGCCGTTCGTCCCGATTGTTGTTGTAAGGCCGTCGTTAAAACCTACGAACCTACATTGGGCTAGAGTAGTGGGTGAGAGCCAATCTTCCCATGTGCTGTCTTTATGGGAATGCCTGTGCCCAGCAGTGTGGCTTTTTTATATGAAAGAACGAGGCAAACCAGCAGGCGGGTCACCTGATGGAGAATAATAACCGCCGCCCATGGAAACCCACAAAACCAGAGGAATCGCAGACTCGTTGCCGGCCTTTAAGAAAAGAATGGTTTAAGGAAGTAATAGGAATTTTGAGGGGGATGGGGAGGGGCCTCCGGAACCCTCACTGGCCGGACGTAACACAACAGCAACAAGTGCCATTATTTCACGCCGAATATTCGTGAGAGGGTGGTATTACGCCGGGCGAGCCGGCCCAATGCGTGCTGCAACGCAGCGTGGCTGCGCAGCTGGCACCACTTAGATCAGATCAGACTCCGTTTTTAGACTAATAATGATGATAATCATAATAGTAGACTCTTTGCATTGTCCTTGTTCAAAGACACTTTAATTAATAAAACGCGGCAAGATTTCAGTAATGACTGACTGTTTTATTAACCATAGACAGACTAGACAGGTACAAACTTTATGTAGGTGGCGCTAGTGCCCATACTTATATTGCACAGATAAAATAATCATTTCAATGAAGATTTATTACACCACCACTCATTGAAATAAACCAATTCTATTAAATAGGTAATAATACAATCTTTAAAACAAAAACATACAATGTATACACCCGTTACTTATAATTATTATCGCTTATGTATACCCAAATCTAGTAAATATTTATAATGTTTAATACTAGGCAGGCTTTTTGTGAGAATATCTGCTGGCATATTCAATGTATTCAAATAAACTATTTCAATACATATTTGAGCAACAGCTTCTCTTATAAAATGAAAATGAACATCTATATGCTTACTCCTTTTATGGTACATACTATTTTCAGCAAGCTTTTTTGCACTTTGGTTATCATTATACAAAATAATAGTTCCAACATCATTTTCAGTAAGCTCTAATAACAAATTTTTAAAGAAAATTGCTTCTTTAGCAGCTTCGCAGATTGCCATATATTCGGCCTCAGTGCTAGAGAGTGCCACGGTTTGTTGTTTTTTACACTCATGTGAAATGACACCCCCTGACAACTTGAAACAAAAACCAGTAAAAGACCGCCTATCAATCGGGTTTGAAGCCCAGTCTGCATCCACAAAACCAGCTATATTACAATCATCCTTTCTATAAGTCAAACAATAAGATTTAGTAACTCCCAAATACCTTAAAACTCTCTTCGCATGTTGCCAATGTATTTTATTGTAACAATTGTTAAACTGGCTTAAAAAACTCACACTATAAGAAATGTCACGTCTCGTAAGTACAGATAAATACATAAGACCACCTATCAACTGTTGGTAAGGGTACTTAATATCACATTTTTCATTATCACTTTTATCTAATTTTAAATTAATTTCCATAGGAGTTATAGTTGTATCCTTACAATTCACCATCCCGAATTTAATTAATAAACTGTCAATGAAACCCTCTTGATCAATTGACAATTCATTTTCAGAGATTACAACCCGCATGCCTAAACATTGTTTTAATGTACCTAAGTCCTTTAGCTTAAATCTGGCACTTAATTGACATTTGACATTATTCGTTTCAGTGGCACTGTTTGAAAACACAAAGAAATCGTCAACAAATAGAGCAATAAAGGTTTTTTGACCTTTAGTAGTTTTACTGAATAAACAAGGTTCATGTTGAGATTTTCTATAACCTAACTCCTGTAAACATTCATCCACCTTTTTGTACCAAGCACGGGCAGATTGCTTAAGTCCATAAATGGCTTTATTTAATTTTAAAACCTTATCCTTGAGAGCAAAATTCTGTGGTAAGTGCATGTATACAGTCTCACTAAGATCCCCATTGAGGAAAGCAGTTGTAACATCAAAATAGGTAATGTTCATATTTAATTTAACACTCAAAGCAAATAGTAATTTTAAAACAGAGTACCTTAAGACTGGTGAAAAAGTTTCTTTGAAATCAATACCTTCTTTTTGAGTATATTCCTTGGCCACCAAACGTGCACGGTATCTCATTTTATTATCACTGGTAACTTTTTTTTTATAACACCCACTTACACTGGACCACTGTCCCATTGGTTGGTTTGTCCACTACTTCCCATGCATTGCACTCCTGAAATGACTGTAACTCCTCCTGCATTGCAGCGCACCACTCCTTTTTTTTCTGAACCATTAATTACATCTTCATAGACTAGATTCTCCCCACCAACACCTTCCACACATATGTTATCAATGCCATATCTTTCTGGTTTCTTCCTCTGACGTTTTCCAGAGTTAATATTTTCAACTGGCAGATTCTCAACTTCCTCTTCAGTTAGAGCATACTGGAATTCATCAGAGCTGGAACTTTCACTTTCATCTGGAATATATGTGTCATCTGATGTGATGATAATAGAATCTTTCTTCTCCATGTCTTTATCTCTCTTTTCTTCTTCAATTACAGCTTGAGTCATGTCTAAGCTGCTCTGGATATCTTCCATAATAACGACATCTCGACTAATGATGATGTTATTTGTCTTGGGATTATACAACCTGTAACTTTTCACATTGTTTTCAAAACCCACAAGAATGTATCTCTCTGCTCTCTTGTCCCACTTCGTGACTTTGATTTTGGGTACATGAGCCATTGCAGTGCTGCCAAATACTCTAATGTGGCTGACATTCGGTCTTTTGCCCGTTCAGAGTTCACAAGGTGTCTTTGTCAAACCAGATGCTATTGACCTATTTCGCAGATATACAGCTGTGTTTACAGCTTCTGCCCAAAACTGTTTGCCTAACTTAGCATCAAACAGCTTACACCGAGCTCTTTCAACCACAGTTCTATTTAGTCTCTCGCACATACCATTTTGCTCTGGCGTGTAGGGATTTGTTTTTTGATGCACAATTCCTGCTTTCTTTAAAAAACTGTTCATCTCTGAAGAGCAAAATTCGCCTCCATTGTCTGTCCTCAATACTTTTAATTTCTTGCCTGTTTGCTTTTCAGCTAAAGCCTTAAACTCCTTAAAGTAATTGAAAACTTCTATTTTTGCCTTCAGGAAATAAACAAATGCCATCCTACTATAGTCATCGACAAAGAGCAAAAAATAACGTGATGATCCAATTGAGACTTGTTCCATGGGCCCCCAGACATCTGCGTGAACCACATCTAGCACATTTTTACACCTGGTACCTTTGTGAGAAAATGGCAGTCTCGCTTGCTTTCCTTCACAACATGTGATGCACTTGGATTTATTAATCACAGCTTTATCTGAGAATTAAATACCTTCAACTACACCATTTTTCATAGTGTTCAGGTCTGTACTGTTCAAGTGTCCTAACCTTCGGTGCCACATCTCACTAGTCACGGCTGTTGCTGCACCTGCTAGCAACTTATCAGACTTGATGTTCAGGCGATAAACTCCATTCACTAATTCTGCTTTTCCCACCAGTTTATTCTGTCGATTGCGTATGAAGCAAACATCATCTTCAAAACTAACTTTGTTTCCATTTCGAATTAGCTGACTAACTGATAACAGATTTGTAGTGAGGTTAGGTATGCACAAAACGTCTTTCACAGTAATATCAATCTCCGAGTCATTAACTTGCGTCGTTTTTCTGGTATTGCCTGCTCACAACACTGGTATAGTTTCCTTGTTGGCGACCACGATATTCTTCACTTTGTGGTTGAGTGTAACATTTTCCAAGCAACTTTTGTTTACAACCATGTGTGAACTAGCACCCGAGTCTATATACCAATCCGTATCTTTAAAAGGATTCTCTGAATTCAAGAATATAGCACTAAATGCATTTTCAGTGTTATTTTGATTATTCACTGGGCACTTATTCATATAATGTCCAAGTTGTTTACAACGATAGCACCGTACAGACTTGATTGTTTTCGGCTTTGACAGATCTGCCATGTTTGAGTTTTTTCTGTTGGCACTACTCTTTTTACGATTCTGCCAACCTTTGGGTAAAAATGCTCCATCAGTGTTACCAACATTAGATTCCATATCCAGCAACTTTGCTTTAATGGCGTCCGTACTGAATGTTCTATGGCCATTATCATCGGCGCAAACTTTTCACTTAGGCCTGCCAATAATAATGAACCAACCCACTCATCAGTGATTTGAAAACCTGTTCCTTTTAGTTTCTGCGCTCTATCCAGCACCTGAGTCACATATGCGGTCATCGATTCGCTATCTTCTAGCCTGATTGAAATAAGTTGGCGTAGTAAACTTATTCTTCGCTGGAAGCCAGAATCGTCAAATAGAGATTTCAAACGTTTCCATACATCTTGAGCGGTTTTTATGTGAACGTAGAGGGTAGATTCAACGGTCATTATGAGTTTTGCTTTGGCTTTTTTCTCTTCCAACGAAACAACATCTTCTGTTGACGCTATATCCAAATCCACACCATCGAGAATGAGAAAGTTCTCTGCTGCAAATGCCCACTCGTCATAGTTTTCCCTTCCTTTCAATTTCGGCACATTTAGGATATAACTGCCGGCCATTTTGACCCGACTACAATAATTGATTCTATTGCACGAAAAGACTGATTTCACTGAAGAAATTCACTGATATTAAGAATTTAGTTATTTCAGTACAAATTGTTCACGAAGAAATGAAGATTAACTATGAATTTACGATTTGAGCTACACTGGGCCCATAACCTAATAAAACGTGGCAAGATTTCAGTAATGACTGACTGTTTTATTAACCATAGACAGACTAGACAGGTACAAACTTTATGTAGGTGGCGCTAGTGCCCATACTTATATTGCACAGATAAAATAATCATTTCAATGAAGATTTATTACAGTATATATATCGATCTTTTTAAAATTATCATTATTTAAGCCACTATCCATCATTATTCCATAATTTTTTTTATCAGGCTATTAACGTCCTACTGCTGGGCATAGGCTTTCCATAATATAAACAACACATACCACCAACAACTCTTTTTGAGTGCGTTCTGTTTCGGTTAACTCGGCGCTGCTCGCTATGGGTAAATTTTACCCTACCCTTTAATCTTTTTTTAATAGTCATATAAAAGCATTGAAATATAACATGTTGGTATTATTTAACACTTTATTAAACATTCTTTAGATATACAATATATCTTAAACCAATAAAGCAATAAATATTTATAAATACCTTGATTAAAACCGGGGGTATTTTTTACCCATAGCGAGTATTTGTGTTGCTTATAGGGGTGCGCCGAGCGCCGAGTTAATAACTCCAAGGTTCTGTTTGTCGATGCAAACGTCATAAAAGTTCGACGATGCGTTGTTTGATTTACTTTTAACTTAAATTTAAAAAAAAATCTTTTTTGTCCTACGTCGTTGGATAGAGTCAAGAGAATCCATTTTTGGAAGCTCACTGAGTATTTCTTATTTATATTTTGGATCAAATAATTATTCAACCGCGTAGTGCAATATTATCGGAAAATGCCCTTAATGCCTTAAGTTACAATAATTTTTATCAATTCATTGTTAATTACTTTTTGTGCATCTATTTATTTTGAAAATATAACCAATGATAAATAGAAACAGTCTGCACAAACATGAGCATTTAATTATGTTTCGTATCAAATGAGGTTTTAATTTAGTCAGAACCATATCTAAAATATGCACGCTGCTAACACCAGTAGTAAAATAATTGCAGACATTGCTGCATAATACAAAACTTATTAAACAAAGTGCCTTCATACCAACGTACCACGTTACATCCAACTCTTAAATATGTATGAGCGTACGTCAAAACTTCTCTGCGGGAACCGAACTTAAAGTATCACTTGGAACTTGCTGAAATTTAAGTAGGTACAACTTTAAGAGCTCCGCTATTAACGTCCAAAGACAATGTATAGTCAAATACAATATTCAGGAAAAGCTATTGTAGGAGAAAATGTCTCATTGTTCTGTGGCCCATTGTTGGCGGTTCGGTACTTGCTAATGGAGACTGCATTGTCTTGAGACTACTGAGTCAGCTAACCGGTTTGATCTAGTTCACATTTAACTGTATTGCTCTTTAAAGCGTTGAATCGATTTGTATCGACGGTGTCAGCCATTGTAGTCGGCCTTCGGATTGCACAGCGGCTGACAGTCTTTTGTTCTGACCTCTCCGAGCAGGGAGGTGGCCTCGGCGATTGACACCAACAATTTGGAATTCTCGGGAACGCTCGCCAACAATATCGCACCGCCACCCGATAACTCGATCGATTATGTAACGTCACAGAACTGATCATAAAATATATAGACGCTATTACAACGTGTAAAATAAAACAAAAACTTTTATGTTCGTATAAAAAGTCAAACTTTTAGAATCTTTGAATGGACGTTAATTAATGGTGTAATTTTAAAGGTTCAAGGTTCGGTATGGATGGTGGTAGGGCCACTTTTAAGTCAGCCTGGCTTGCTACCACCAAGGAGTAAGCGGCATTGGGCTACGGAGGAGCTCAAGATGTTTTTTTGAGTGTCGCGGCATTTCGAATGTTGCTTAACTAGCAAGATCACAAACCGATCGTCTAGGCGCCATCAAGCCCTCAATATACGCTCATCAATGAAAGGTTCGAATAAAATGTAGGTACACATTTACATTATTATACTGTAATGTTAAGCATTTAATTTTGGCAAGCATGGTGATAAAACGGTTAAGACCAACATCCATCATGACTTCTGTTTTTGATGATGGAAGCTTCTGCACCCCTCAAACCCCAAGCGGTCGCATGAGACCGCACCTACAAAAACACACTTGACTTTGTAACGTGTTTTCATAGACTTACAGACTACTTTAGTATGAACAAGTTTGGTTATTTCAGTTCTGTGGTTCATGTTATGTATTGTTATCGCAAAATATCGCATAGTCTATCCTCGATTCTGTCAAATTTGACGTTGATAGTTAGTGTCAAAAAACTGTCAAAAAAATCAAAGAGTGAGGGGTTAACGTGGGACTAGAATCTCTTAGAAAGTTACCTTTTTCATTGAAAGATTAGATGATTTTCCATTTAATCAGTCAGTAGGTATGCGAGAGATACATTCGTCAGCCTATAAACGTCCCACAGCTGGGCACAGGTCAGCCCACAGGGACAACAGTACATGGAAATATTGGGCCATAACCCACCACGCTAGCCCCATGCGGGTTGGTGCGTTAAACGACTATTATCTTACGACAAATACCGAAACCAACAGCATTACGTGCCTTCCGAAGCACGAAAATAAACAGTTTATTTAAAGAGGTACCTTTGCCTCTATTTAATATTGTTTTAGTCCTGAGCTTTATGCTTATCCTTTGCAAGTAAACAGCTAACATTGCTTCTGACATGTTATCGGCACAACTCGTAAACATCTAAAATTGTATGCATCATGCTCTTTGCAAGCCGTAAACTGCAGAATGTGCTTATCGAGCAAAGTGTTAAGGTCCCGCAAAGTCTTATATAGGGTTGTCGATGAATGTTGTACATTGTAGCTAAACAAATATACCTAGACGTGACAGTTTTTTTATTTTAATTTAAATTTATTGTACAAAAGCTTCATGAGTCATACAGAACATTACAAAACAGTAACTTTACAAAATTAAAAATAAAAAACCATTTTAAAAAACAAGCTTTTATTCAAATGCGCTAAAAAGAAAAAAATAAACTTTTACTATCAACATATAACGTCATTACACAATTTATATGATACAAAAGGTTGTCGCGAGACTAGATTAAATATTTTAATAAGTACTTAGTTAAAATCAATCACATCAATTATTTGATTTACTTGTTTGTTTACACATATTCGTATACGGTTAATCTCGCGACAACCTTTTATATCATATAAATTGTGTAATGACGTTATAAGATGATAGTAAAAGTTTTAAAGTAAAAGTTTTTTTTTTCTTTTCAGCGCATTTGAATAAAACCTTGTTTTTTAAAAAGGTTTTTTCATCATCATCATCATCCACAGCCTGACTTCACCCACTGCTGGGTATAGGCCTCTCTTCGTATGAGCCACTGTTGACGGTCCCGTGCCAATCTCATCCAGGTCTTGCCCGCGATGTTCGCCACATCGTCTGCCCATGTTTCTGTGTCCAGTTCTTGGACGCCATTCAGTTAGCGCCTTACTCCACCTGTCATCACCTTGCCTTGCCAGGCGTCCTGCCCAGCTCCATTTTAGTTCCATTATACGATTCCCAACATCTTTGACTTTTGTTCGACTTCAAATCTCAATGTTGGGAACACGGTCCATAAGCGTGATGCCGAGCATGGCACGCTCCATGGCTCTCTGTGCAACTCTCATCCTGTACACAGCCTCCTGTGTGAGCGTCCACGTCTCGGCACCGTAAGTCATGGTAGGCAGAAAACACTGGTTATATAGGCGGGTCTTCAGACACTGTGGTATTTCAGCGGACTTAAGAATGTCGTCCAATTTGCCGAACGCGGCCCATCCTAGTTGTATTCTTCTCGCGATCTCCTTGTTTTAAAAGGTTTTTTAGTTTCAAATTATTTTTTACTTTTTAGTTATCCATGGACACGTTTTTCATCTATTCATCTCACTGAATACAAATATATATGTACTTATACAAAATTTATTCACGTCCACCAAACCACCAGCACTCACCACCCATCAAAAACGGTCCACCTATTAACACGAATCAAACTCCACGCGGTTGTGTCGCTACTGAGTTCCTATGGCCACCTTCCAGCTCCATCATCAGAAGCTGGTTACCATCTAGCACCAAAGTGCTCGTCAAGACGAATCAAACGAGCCGATACTCGAATGGGTTATGTTGTTTAATTACTGAGTTCCTATGGTCATCTTCCAACTCCATCATCAGACCCTATTTACTATCTAGCACCAAAGTACCCGTCAAGACAAATCAAACGAGCCGAGATTCGATGGGGTTGCGTCGTTTCTTTACTGTGTTCCTAGGACCACCTTCCAGCTCAACACCATCTAAAAACAAAGTACTCGTCAAGACAAATGAAACGAACCGAAACTCGATGGGGTTGCATAGTTTCATTACAGAGTTCCTATGACCACCTACCAGCTCCATCATCAGACCCTGGTTACCATTGAAAAACAAACTACTCGTCAAGACGATTCAAACGAGCCCAAACTCGATGAGGTTGTGTTGTTTCATTGCGAAGTTCCTATGGCCACCTTCCAGCTCCATCATCAAATCAGCACCAGGTCATCATAATATTGCCTTGTCACGCAATTTACACATGTATGCAAAATTTCAGTTCAACTGGTAACCGGGAAGTTGGTCAAAATTGAGTTGCTAAATTATACCCGAACAAGACATACATACATACATTGCAAGTTAAATAAAAGCTTGCAAAAACAGCTAACTTTATGAAATCCTAAAAGTTGTATGATATAATAAACGCCACTACGACAGTTCGCCTTCAGGACCAGAGCTCGAAGCCAGTCCCGCTGCAGCGTGGAGTGAGACAAGGAGACGTCATATCTCCGAAACTCTTCACTGCTGCACTGGAGGACGTGTTTAAGCTTTCGGGACTGGAGAGGACTCGGCATCATGTTAACGGCGTGTACATCAGTCACCATCGATTTGCCGACGATATAGTAGCCATGGCTGAAACCCTGGAGGACCTTGACACAATGCTCGGTGATCTCAACAGAGTATCTCAACAAGTGGCCTTAAAATAAACATGGAGAAGACGAAAATCATGTCTAACTCACGTGTCGTACCCACTCCTCTGAAGGACTCTACTCTTGAAGTTGTTGACGAATATGTATACCTGGGACAAACAGTTCAGTTAGGTAGGTCCAACTTTAAGGAAGAGGTCAATCGTCGAATCCAACTCGGCTGGGCAGCGTTCGGTAAGCTACGAAATATCTTCTCGTCCAAAATACCGCAGTGTTTCAAAACGAAAGTCTTCGACCAGTGTGTGTTGCCAGTGATGACATACGGTACCGAAACGTGGTCGCTCACTATGGGCCTAATTAGCAGGCTAAAAGTCACGCAAAGAGCAATGGAAAGGGCTATGCTCGGGGTTTCTCTACGTGATTGAATCAGAAATGAGGAGATTCGTAGATGAACTAAAGTAACCGACATAGCCCAAAGAATCGCCAAGCTCAAGTGGCAATGGGCAGGGCACATCGCCCGTAGAACCGACGGCCGTTGGGGCAGAACGGTTCTCGAGTGGCGACCGCGCACCGGAATACGCAGTGTGGGCAGGCCTCCAACAAGGTGGTCAGACGATCTGGTGAAGGTCGCGGGTAGCCGCGGGATGCAAGCACCACAAGACCGGTCGTGGTGGAGATCCTTGGGGGGGCCTTTGTCCAGCAGTGGACGTCTTCTGGCTGATAAATAAACAAACAAAAAAGGTTTATAAAATCTTTATACAGTTATGTATACTTGTAACCTTAAAAAATATGTATTTGTCAGTAGCCACAAGAATTGTACCAATTACGATAAGTGTTGCGAATTGTCAATGGATTCTTTTAGACAAGCGGTCGGCAGCCCACAGTACGCTGGCGTCCTTCCTCTCGGGTAGGCGGGCCGGCAAACTGAACGTTCATTGCAAAGGAATCTCAGAACAAATACATTATAGAGGTAGGTAGAAACGGTAATAAGGATTGATGAAATTTTTGCATGTTAGCAAGCAAGATCACCTAAAGTTCAATAACAATGAATTGGCATACCATTATAATAAAGCGCGATATTATTATCAAAAAAGGGTTACACAAAAGGGCAACCCTATCTGGAATGTTGGAAAAAGCCTTGAAGAAGACTGATAAATGTAACGTGAGATAAGCCGTAGTAGTTTTAAAAGTTATCCGAATTGGCTTAAAATGTTCTTCACATAATTTATATCTAGGTACTTCATAAGACTTTTGCCTTGTAACTGAGGAGAGATAACCGCAACTCTATGTAAGAACATTGAGAAAGAAGGTTTTGATAATGTTAAGTTGTATTTTAAAGAGCCATTTCTAGGGAATAGAAACAAATTCTTTAGGTAAAACTCTCCGTTAGACAATATTTTTGGACGGAATTCTAAAAGGAAAAGGGTCGTATATTTTTTAAGTTTTACTTTTATTACAATTATTATATTTGTCGACGTTACCTACATAAACAATTTTTATTTTAAAAAACAATGCATTTCAGTGAGGTATAACGTAAGATAATTATGAATTTGTTACTTGGATTTGAACACCGATATGAATTATAATGTAGTATTTGACATATTTTTTTTCGAAATACATACATATAATCACGACTATTATCCCCAAAGGGTTGGTCGGAGACTATCCATTGAGGACAGCATAAATAGTCCTCTACCATAGTTCATTTTTCACCAAATAGCGTCTGCACAATTATTGTGTATTATGTGCTCAGCGTGACAGGTGCCCATCAGCCCATCGCCGCTCTATGCTTTTGGATGTATGTGCTGTCTTTAGTCCGTTAGTCGCCTTCTACGACACTCAAGGGAAGAGAGGGGGTAGTAGTATTATTCTTCTACCGATAGGCGACACGGTTTTACGAAGTGATTCCATAATTATATGAATTTATTCAGAATCTGATTTTGACTTTATAACGAGTAGGCTAGCGTTGAAGATAAAACATGAGAAATCTTCATACACTGCCAGAAATCACTCGCATAGGTACACGGGCTAGATAATTGGTGTGAACTTAGAATTTTTTTATTTAATAAAAAAAAACATAAAAAAACTCTTTATTTAAAACCCAATATTATTATATTCGCGTTCATAATTGTAATAAATGATCAAGAAAATTATCGTCAAACAAATAATTATAACGAGTACTTTCTCGACATGACGTCTTTTAGCTGTAGAGAAAAATGTGTTTCTTTCTTTCCTATCTTGGCTCATACTAAAAAATATATTAAACTTTATGATCTAACATATTCCAAGCGTGTTTAGAAACTTTACACTTAATGATGTTTGATGGAAACCGTTTTTGTTTTTTTGTTTTAGCTAATTGAACCTTCTTAATACACATACATACAACCTTCTTCATTTCTTTAATAACTCATAACTAAATAGGTTATTACGGGTACAACTCTTTATGTTTATCATTTTAACATTTTATACTATTTTTACGTAAACAAATTCTTTGTGCAATATTAAACTAGGAGGGAGTAGTGAAATTGAATTACTACCTACAAATTACTTAAATAAAACAATAGTTAAAATTACTTCGTCTAAAGTTAGTGATAATAATAATAAACAAAATATGGAATACAAACAACATTTTATCAGCACGATTCACATTTTAGCTACGGCATCTGCATGCCGTGAAAATATACATATGGGTTCCAAACAGCCCCCTTAACTCGACCGTGTGCTTAGCAGTCACCACCGTTAACCGCTAGCCCGCCCTGGCCGTCAATAGTAAGAACAGACCCTTTTTCCAACTTTATGTATTCGTAGAATGATATATTTCCCGGCGCACCACGTAATGTCCCCATATCCACTCTCCGTTGTAAGATATTGTTTTGAGAAGACAGATGGCCCCGCCCGCACTGCGGTGGACATGTTTCTTTTGCCCGTTGAACTACTGCACACCTGCGTTTTAATTGCATCGACCGGCGCGTTCGGCGATAGTGCAAGTTAAGCATTTTTTTAATGGCAAATGATTGGATGAGTCACCAAATAAAAAAATACCTATAGCTCCTCTTCGTGTTGGAAGATTTAAGCCGTTCGCCGTTGGACATGCCTCGAAAAATCTGAAACACATTTTTTCGGAACTAAGAAACCGTGTCGCGTAGCGGTGAAAGAATACTACCACCCCCTCCCTTCCCTTGGGTGTCGTAAAAGGCGACTAACGGACTAAATATTGCACATACATCCAACAGCTTAGAGCGGCTATGGGCTCACCATCTGTCACGCTGAGCTATGGCAGAGGACTGCTTTTGCGGTCCTCATTGCCTAGTCTCTGACTAATCCTTCGGGGATAATAGTCATGATTAATGTATGTATGTACATCCAGATATGCCAGGGCATTTTAGGTAAAGCTCAAAATAATGTGCCGCGGTCATGAAAGCAAAGCCTTACACAAGATAAATACAGGTTACCGCAGCGTAAACAAAAGTGGCTCTTCAAGTTAAAGACCTGCGTCTTAGAAAAAACAACTTTAATCCAGAGACTTCCCGAGAGGCCACTGAAACTAACGTCCGCTCAACGAAGTATTCTTTATTTTATAAAGGGGAACCGTTTTTATAGAGTGTTTAGTAATAGGAATATAATGCAGCAACTTGGCCATCCTAAAACTATTTGTATAGGAGAAATTCTGAATTTGCGAAAAGAAAATTCAGCTGTTCAATACATTTAGGTCGAACAATATTTGCTGTTTTGTGTTCACATACTCGTATGACCAAAGAGCCCGTTGGCAATAAGTTAAGAACTCACATTTAAAGCAACGGTCGTCAACGGTATAATTTCTATTGGCACTGCGTTCTTTTTAAATAATGCTACATCTCCAACGTGGATGGTTGAATACTTTATTATTTCTATTCTACTCTTTCACTCCAGTTATATCTAGTATGCCTCTCGCACTTTCACTCCTCATACTTCACATTCATACTTCCACATTTATGCTTTTGCGGTTGGGGGTTCCGCCTACACGAATACTAGCGATCTATTCTTTATTTTTTTATTTATCTAAACAAGAAGGCAATGAAATTTTTCAATACATTATTTTTTAATACTTATCTTATTACATTTTGAATATTTCTAGTTGGCGCCGCGTTTAAAGTGTTAATCATCAGTCATCAATGATGGTGGTAGGTGATCAACGTGCGAAGGATTTTCCAGCCATCAAGGCGAAAAAAAATTGTTAAGAGTATTTCCACGTATTGCCGACTTCATTAGAATTTTCCAAATATATTGTGTGGACTAAAATAAAAACAGTTTGTTATATTCGAAGTTTTTCGTATCAGACCATACAGCTCAGCAAATGTATGAACACTCTAGAATCATTAAAAAATTAAAAACGATGAGTCATTTCTAGGCTATTTGTTATTTTGGAAAGTTTTAACATCATGCTACATACTTATCATGCTACATACTTTTCATGTATAAAACTTGCCCGAGGCGTCTAGTAGCTCAAATTATTATTTAATTTGGTAGCAAGAGAAAGTTCAAAAAACCTCATGTTCGCAACCAAAACACATAATATTTATTTTAGCATTAAGATAAACATTCATCCAAGATAATCTTATAATAAATTTGTGCCTTTTGTAAGAAGGTCGAACTCGTTCCAGAAAACTAATTAGTAACATAATTAAAACAAATCAGTTTATTAATGTGATTTATGACAGCCATCCACTAAGTAAATATAAAGCAGCCATCGTAGACTTGGCTGCCTCCAATATCAATAAAATGTACCTAAGTGAAAAAATCCACAGATCTCGTGCTCTACACGACTTGAAAGGGCATTGAAAATGAACCTAGCTATTATAGATTATTAATGAAAAAAAATATTTTTTTTAATATTAAAAAAAAAATAAGTCGATTTTTCCAAAATTTGTATATGTATTTATTGTATTTATGAAATTCAAGTAACGAGCTTATACTATCCTAAAGCCCTTAATTTTTCGCGTCTATTAAGTCCTAATAGATCTTCGTATAAAACATAGATTTTTTTTATTTCCTAAGAAATAATCGACTTTTTCAAAATTTGATTATACTATCCTAAAGCCCTTAATTTTCCGCGTCTAATAAGTCCTAATAGATCTTCGTATCTCAAAGCTGCAAAGTTCCACAGGGCTATGGCGCCCGAGTAATACCGCACGGCCACGCTCCACACGCCGTTAAGGGGGAGCATACTGCCCCCCCTATCAACTCCACAAAAAAAAGTATGAGACATAAAATGTTCCCCATCTCAATATCTCTAGGCTTTTCTCTCAGTTTTTCGATTTTCGACCTCGTTTACGAGATATCAAAGATATTCTGAGGAAAGGTGTTAAAAAATCAAGGTTTTTTTTGTTTTTTTTTCAATTGTCGAAAAAGTTTTCGGCTTTTACAAAAATTTTTTTCACCACCTGAAAGCCATTTAAATTCTACTTCTTTTGAGCCTTCATACGTCCTCATGGCCCTAAACCACTATATACCACGGGGCAAACACACTTTCAGCGAAAATGGTGCCCTACCGGAGCGATTGAAAAAACATTTTCAATGTTAAAATAAATCAATTGCAATGCAAACTTATTATAATATCATCTTCATCTTCATCCTACAAACGTCCCACTAACAGACACAGGCATGCACATGGGGAACATACATATATACATACATACATACATACATACATACATATATACATACATACATACATACACACATATAATCACGACTATTATCCCCGAAGGGTTAGTCAGAGACTAGGCAATGAGGACATCAAAAACAGTACCATAATCCACTTTTCACCAAATAGCCACTGCACATGTGCTCAGCGTGACAAGTGGTGAGTCCATCGCCGCTCTATGCTGTTGGATGTACGTGTAGTCTTTAGTCCGTTAGTCGCCTTTTACGACACCCAATGGAAGAGAGGGGGTGATAGTATTCTTTTACCGCTTACCCGACACGGATTTTAGACAAAGGGGGAAGATCGAATCATACTACATACGTACCCGGCCCCATACGATTTTGTGGGTTTACGACAGCCATCTTACGACAATGACCGGAAGCTACGGCTCTACGGCTCCATGCTACGCCATCTCCTTCGGAAGCTCGAGACGTTTTTAATTTGGCCACCCACCATTTGGTTAACCGGCTTTGCAAAGTTGCTTCATTGGCTAGATCGCAAATGAAGCAACTTGCAACACTAAAAATAAAAATGTAATACGTTTCTGGGTCAGTGACGCGTTATTTACAATCGCGGTGTTGCAAGCCTCAATGAGCTGCGGTGAGTGCTTTCATACGCGGCAGTGAAAGTCTGTTCCACGAAATGTCAGCAGCTTGCAAATTGAAGTGTCATAATGTGAAGGCAAAATTGCAAGGGACGGCCTGGTTTCTGGATTGAGTTTAAAGTTTAATTTGTTGCAGTAAAAAAAATCATTTTTATACTCTTATACACAGCCGTCAACCGAACCTGGACTATTGAACTGTAGTAGGTATTTGTTATATAGCCTGTCAGATGCCGTGAAACTGTGACTATAACAATAAAAATTCAATTTTTAATAACCGATTTAAGGTTATCTTACAGGCAAGAGGGTAATATAAAAATATACATCGTACTTTATCAGTGCTATAGAAATTTTTTAACAAGTTCTATTCCTAAAGTCTAACATTAAAATGTATAGCACTGGTCCTCGAACAAATCCTACCTCTTAGTCTTGGACTTTTTCACACAAATCTTTTATCTTTCTTTTTTTCCTACAATCACACCAATTATCTAGCCCAAGAGAAGCTTCGAAGAAACTCGTTAAATGGTTACTAGACAACGGATAAACATACTTAAAATACTTAAATACATACTTATTATACATAGAAAACACCCAGACCCGAGACAATTTAGAAAAACAATAATTTCTAAATTGACCCGACCGGGGATCGAACCCGGGACCTCAGAGATGGCGACACCATGAAAACCGGTGTACAAACCACTCTACCAAGGAGGTCGTCCGTACAAATCCATTTGGATTGCGCACCCCGTATTTTATTATATCCTTAATTTTGTTACACATAAGGTACTAATTACGTATGCGCTCGGCTCGCTCTCTAAACCGCTCACGTCGGAAATTAAAGAGCGAAAGAGGTCACCCGCATACCCGTACAGCGCCAGCAGCGCGTTTGTTTCGTCACGGTATTCAATGAGAAAAAAACAGTCGGCAACATTGAAACTTGGGCCACAAACCCATCCCTTATGGGTCTCGAGTCGGACGTGACACGAATACCCACATGCCAATGTTTCGGGTCGAAAGACGTTTTTACAGCTCAATCTAACCGGATCGGACCGGATTTGATTAGCATTCCGCGTAAAATCCGTAAACGAGTGTCGCCAGATACTTTTTTATAAGGGCGGACCTAGTTTGTGGCCTTGTGGAGCCCGGAAAACGAGTTTCGTATTGATGCCTATGAAACATTCTGGTTGGTAGAAGTGTGTTTATTAAAATTTACTGATAAATAATGATGAAATCATTTTATTTTTTAATAAATTTCTCTACTATCTATTGTCAACAGTTACTATCAAAGCTGGTATGCTCCAAAGCGACGCTACGGAGAGAATAGCACTTTCCGTAGCCTCGCTAGCAAACTTCACAAATAGAATTTTATTGTAAAACGTTATACTTGGGACATCTGGCCCACGTTGTTAAAATGTTTAAGTAAGTACCTATTGTGCACTTTACCTGATTAGTGTTCGCAATCATCATCAGCCTGATGGACATCCCACTGCTAAACAAAGGTTTCCACATTGACAACAGCACGTGGAGGGATTGAGCCATAACCTACAACGCTGGCCCAATGCGGGTTGGAGGGATTGGGTGGGTTAGTTTGGTTTTGAAGACAGCCAACTTAGAACAACATCCGGATACAACGGATTTTTTAATTTGGTCACGCAAGATCGAAAATCCAACGCCTTACCCGCTGCGCTTTGAAATAAAATTAGTAAAATGTTTGTATCTATACATATTTATAACTTCTTGTTTGTCCATACTAGTGGTCTTTTTTATTTAAATGATGAGATTACAAGAAACTTAAAATAATTAAATAAAATACATAACTATCAAAACTAAAACTAGAAGCGAAAAAGGTTACCTTTTTAAAAAAAATTAAAACTGCTAGTAGTGACCGTTCATTAGCATGACACTGACAGAAACCGTGTATAAGGGAACAACGCAATGGTCAGACCCTCAAATACTAATAAATAGTACTGTACGATTAAGCGACAAATTAATCGGCTTTAGGTCAGTAGCTAAATGAGTTAGTTATACAATCCAGCTTTTAATGGAAGATGAACCGTCGAACGAACCGTAGGGATGAGTATTGTTATTAATGTCCACAGGCAATCAGATAAATTATTTAACATACTAGAAGTTGGAATTGTGAATAAACCTTTAGTTTTCTTCAGTAAATGTCAATAAAATCGAATTAATGTCTTTTAGCAATATTAAAAGCACAAGTAACAAATTCAGTTTTTTAGGATTCCGTACCCAAAGGGTAAAAACGGGACAACATTACTAAGACTCCACTGTCTGTCCGTCTGTCTGTAACCAATCTCATGAAATCTAGACATTAGAAATGTTCACACATGATGTGTTTGTGTTGCCGCTATAACAACAAATAGGTAATAAGTACTAAAAACAGAATAAAATAAATATTTAAGGAGGGCTCCCATCCCATACAACAAAGATTATATTGCCGTTTTTTGCTCGATAATAATAACGACAACAGAATATTAGTAGTGGCTAATATTGTATAGATAATGGTACAGAACCCTTCGTGCGCGAGTCCGACTAGCACTTGGCCGGTTTTTTAATGCTATATATACTGCAGTATGTTTTTTTCTGCATAATGTCAATACAATTTTATTAATTTCTTTCATATCAAGTAACAAATCTATGTTCATAAAAATCGATTGCAGAAATGTTTGTACGCGCATCACTCCGAGGAGCTTGATGGTGCTCGATGAGGAGCGCGTTCGGCTTGCGATCTTGCCCGCTAAGCAACTTTAGCAATGCCGGGTCGCTGGAGGGGTGACCAAATTAAAAACATCTCGAGCTCCTCCGTGCTTCGGAAGGCACGTTAAGCCGTTGGTCCCGGTTGTTGTCTTAAGATCACAGCCGTTAAAACCCACCAACCCGCATTGGGCTAGCGTGGTGGGTTATGACCCAATATCCCCACGTGCTATTGTTCACGTGGGAGGCCTGTGCCCAGCAGTGGGACGTTTATAGTCTGATGAGCATCACTTCAGAACCTATTTGGCTAATTCTTTTGTTGTTGTGTTTGTAATTGTGAGGACTAAGTTTGTATGAAAGAAAGTTTTTTGGAAAGAAGAATGGGCAAAACGTCCCCCTCCTTGTACACTTACATCTATGCATCAAATAAAAGTAGGTACTTGAAAAGTGAACCATTTTATTGTATGACAGCAAAACTGTCAGGTATTGGAGAAAAAAGTTATTGAGAAGAAGAAAATTAAAATAATAAATTATAATACAAAATTAAAGTCCAGATTTTTTCTTGAATTTAAACTCCTCCCTCGCAGATTCCTTTGATTTATATGAGTCGTATAAAATGAAAAAAAAATGAAAAATGAGTAGAAATGAGAGAGAAGAAACTTTTTTTCCATTTATTTATTCGGTGGTTCATATTTGCTGTCCTTACAACAAAATACACTATTTATTTCGAAACTTACCATGTAGGAACTTACAAGGGATGGGACGGGTTTCATACAAAAACGCCCATTCTCCTTTATCACGGGGTACGGGGTCCACGCGGACGTAGCCGCGAGCGGGCCGCTAGCTTTAGTATAAGCGCCGTGTGGATAGCGACTCACTAAAAAAATACTGTCAACCCTCCTCTTTCCTTGTAACTAACCCTTTGGGAATAATAGTCGTGAACCTATATAAGGTGACTGCTAGAAACAGCAAGAAACTTGAAGTGTGTTCAGGTCAAGTGTTTTAAACATGACAAAAATGACAAAAAAGGAATTTGTGTTTTTTTCATTTTAAATTAAATAATTAATTTTGTGAATTTTATTTGGATAGTCTTTGAGTATCTAATTTATTTTAAAGCAATAACATAAGAAAAATAAAACGAAAATAATTCAAATAACGATTATTTACAACGGCCGGCCGCCCGACCGCGACCGTCTGTTGGCCCGTTTGCGTCAGCTGGGCGATAAGTACCTACGTTAGTCTGCAATGAGACCCGATTTGCCATTTTGTCATGTTTAAAATACTTGACCTGACCAGCCCTTGAAGTTTTTTGCGGTTTCTAGCAGTCACCTTATATATGTGTGTAAACAGTAGTATAAGCTCTTTACCTACATCTACTTATTGGGAAATGATTATAACACCACGGATGATAGGTACTTTTACCCAGAATCCTTAGCTACTGAGGTACAGTACTTACTGTCACTAATACCTAACTGTCAATCTTGTTTACCAATTTAAAACGCCAACGAATAAACAGTTTTTTGGATGAGGGCCAAATTCGATAAGGAATATTTGTAATAAATAATTCACGATTCTTTTTGTGTGTTTTTGAGAGATAGACACCCTTGTTAGTGGTTGTCTCGGGAATCTTTCTAAAGATGAAGTAAAAATCCGAGTGACACTGGATATTTTCACAAAGAATTGTGACCAATTTGTTTACAAACACTCTTTATCGAATTAGGGCCTTAGGGGGAAATGAGAGATACTTTTAGTTATAGAACATACATATCAATGGACTATGACAGAGAACTACTACTACTACTACTAATAAATATATATAGGTACATAATAATCACCATTATAATTCCTAAAGGGTTAGTCAGAGACTAGAAAATAGGAAATTAGGACCGCAAAAGTAGTCCTCTGCCATAGTCCACTTTTCACCAAATAGCGACTGCACATGTGCTCAGCGTGACAGGTGGTGGGCCCATCGCCGCTCTATGTTGTTAGGTTTTAATGTGCAGTCTTTAGTTCGTTAGTCGCCTTTTACGACACCCAAGAGAACAAGTGGGTGGTAATATGGGTCTATATTGGATCGCCGATATTTTTGTACTCCTGATTGTCAATGGCGTACAAACCATAGGCCTTAACTTTTTTGGCACAATTTTCCTTTTCCTGAATGTGTTATGCCTATTATTACTTCGCCTAACTCTTTTTCGCCGTATTTAAATTTCCTAAATGCGAAATTAGGCGGAACCATTCATAATTCCTACTGTTTACAATTACAAAATTGTAATTCGCACTAAGTTAAAACCCACAAGAGTATAACGCCTAATCGTCTACCTATCACGTGACCTACAGGAGTAGGGCAGCTATTGTTTCTGTAGTCTATAAAAAAAATAACCCCAAAATTCAAGACATTGCGAAGCGCAGCGTAGCAATTGTCTTGAATTTCGAGGTTATTTTTTAATCGTCTACCTGTCACCTGTCACTTAGCGATTGACTTGATGTCTAACCTATAACATGACCTACAGGGGTGTGTAATGTTTTATATACATACTTATAGTTTAACGTTCAGATAATATAATTTAATTTCATATCATTTAATTTCATTTAACAACTGACTTAATATAATAAACATTTGATATAATTTTAGATTCTGTACATTTTTACATTTTTTGATATCATGTAAATATAAAACATCATTCATGTAATAAGTAAGCAGCATGCAAGCAAGCTAGCAATCAAGCAGCATGCAAGCAAGCATGCAAGCAAGCAGCATGCAAGCAAGCATGCAGTATTCAAGCAAGAATGCAGCATGCAAGCAAGCATGCAGTATGCAAGCAATAATGCAGCATGCAGGCAGGCATGTAGCATGCAGGCAGGCATGCAGCATGCAGCAGGCATGGTTTCTGTCACAGCTCCGGCGCTGCGGGACTCCGGCGGTCCCACGCGAGCTTATATTGTCGCAGATGACCTTCGCTCACTACCGCAGCTTCGGCTTGCTGGCCGGCAAGGCCAGCTCAGCCGCGGCGGCGAGCGTTAAACCCACCTGCTCTTCAGCTCGCGGCCGCCTCGCCTCTCCGCGCCTACGCGGAGGGTTAAATTACACTCTAGCGTAGGGCAGACAAGTATACGTGGAGTCGGTTTTGCCGCGATTCGTTTCTATCACTGACTTTTTAGCACAACCTTAACGAAAACACAACGTATTTACTATTCAAGACAATATTTGAAATATATTTAGAGTTAAAATGCTATTTTTACTTACAAGCAAAAATTATATAAAACTAAGTATTCTACAAATATAGCTTTATAGAAAAAGTTGTTAGAGAATATGAGTTATATCAAATGAATAATATACGTAATGTTGTTATAGGAAGTGTATCTAAAACAAGTAAAAATTATATCCAATGAACGTTATGTAAATTAATGTGCATTAAAATTAGTTCATTTGTCATTATATGAAATATTACGCACCCGATCTACAAGAGTAGGGCAGCTAGTATTTTTGTTGTCTAATAAAAAAAATCTCCAAATTCAAGACGACAATTTCTAACCTATCACGTGACCTACAGGAGAAAGGCAGCTAGTATTTTTGTTGTCTAATAAATAAATATATTAAAGTTTGAACTTACCCACTTAATTAAAATAATAAATTAGGGCTTTCAACACTACATCGTAATATTCGTAATGCCGAAAGAAAGTTATGCCGATACATTTTAGTGCATTTAATATTAGGGATTCTAAAATTAGGGTTTTCAATTTTTAGGCAAAACTATAATAGCGCGAAAACAACTGTTAGGCTTTACAATTATTGTTCGTTATAAGTTGAGGCAAACATAGTTCGGCCTTATGAAATTAGAACTAAAAATTTTAGGCGAACCGAAGGGCACCCTGGTAGTATTCTTTCATATACATTTTATTGGAGTTCACGACTGCTTGCGCCGCCACTGGTATACTGTTTGTAAGATATTATAGCATATTAGCATATTATACATTACAGTATTTATCAAGATCAGTGTAATCTCCTTATAAATCGTCGAGAATCAATCTCAGGGAGTACACTTAAACACATGACTTTTATTTTACATAGTGTGTTGTAACAAATATAAACAAACTATTTTGTGTCCGAGCAGACTAGAAACTACGGCCACTTGAAACTGATTTGATCGCTGGAAATCTTATACAAAACACAATTTACTTGAAAGGACACAGTAAAGTATTTATTGGGAAACACACCCTTTTTGTTTTAATCTAAGGAAACACATGAAAAATAATCGAAAATGGAATCTGTCAATGTTTAACCACGTGTTTTCATTGTGGAGTAGAGGTTTTATTATTAGTATTAGAAGGATGTATTATGTGGAGGATGTACTATATAGTAGGTAATCTTTTTGATTTAATAAAGACAAAATACCTCTAAAACAATAAAGTTTTCACAAAAACTTAAGTTCTATGACTGGCCACGACTGGTATTTATAAACGTAGACATAAACTGTATTAGCTATATAATTTAATAAAATATAACCATAATAAAAATTTTACAGAATATGTAAAAAATACTCTAAATTGTTTAAGAAAGTGTGCATACTAGCTATTAGGTATTTTCTAAATAAGTAATTCTAGTAGTAGACTCCATATTTTAATGATAGCCGTTGCCATGGCAACCCGATAACATGACAAAGTAAAAAGAAGTTTAAGAGAATGAAATGAAGTTGAAGCAAAGAGGCCACATATATATATACATAACACCTCCGTCCCAAATCGTCCAGTTGTTACGTTCCGAAAGGTGTTCGGTGTTACTATTACTCTCTTGGTATTAATGTACATACGTACCCTGCATCTCATCAACATGTCTTTTGCAAATCTGACCAGAATCAGTCTCTATTTGATAGTGCAATTGGCCAAATATTCTTAAAACGGTTTCGAATTCCCATTAAATTTTGTCTTCTGTGTACCTGCGTATTTGCACTCTCTGCCCAACAGTAAATGAGCGTACCCTTGCCACATTAGTCGGCGGACGTGTTTCATCCCTCGTCCTCGCCTTGAAATGAACACTTTTGATGTTTCTTATCTCCCTGCCAAACTCATATGGGCTTTTATTTGTGTTGCTGCTCGGCGTCCTCCGTAGGCGTTCCTTAATACCCAGCAGTTTGTCCGTCCCATCTCATAATGCCAACTTCGCAAAATGCCAACCGCTCGCAAAATGACAACTTCTCAGAATGCCAACTTCTATAGAGCCTGGCTCTGCCCTGATGCTATGTATTGCCTTTTAATCGTTTGTACGTATCGCTCTGCCTGTCCGTTCGTGGCCGGATGGTATGGGTGTTGTAAGATCGTATTATATTCATATCCCAAGGGATGGAGTCATCGACTGTATTTGAAGAGTTGTCCGTGTCCTGCACCTCCACGTGCTCAGTTAATGGCAACCTTGTTAATTGGGATGCACAAATTGCTAATATTTTTGATGATTTATTTATAAATATACCTCAAATTTAAATTCATCACCAGTGGCGGCAGAATCTTTTCTCGAAAAAACATGTACCCAAATGTAATTTTTCTTTTAAATTTCAATATATTAAATCTTATTATAATCTAATATATATAATATATTTGATTATATAATATTATTAAAGTTTCAAATCACTAAAAATGAAAAACACAGGTGATTTGTGGGGCATGTCTAAAAAGATAAATAAGAATATATATATATTCTATTGCACCCTATCTTGCCGACATATAACTGTATTCATAAGGGAATCTTTCCTGATCTTATAAAGTTTAGTAAGGTTATACCTTTATTTCAATCGGGAACTAAGAAGACCCCAGTTACTATCGACCAATTTCAATACTACCAGCACTAGTAAGATTTACGAAAAAAATATTCTCGAACAGTTAGTGGAATACTTTAACTTTATTATTCTTTCACATAGTAAGCAATTTGGTTTTACTAAGGGTCGTTCCACTACTGATGCAGGCGTTGCTCTAATAAAACATAATTATATTTGTGTCACCGGGTTCGATTCCCAGTCGGACTCGTTGTTATAAAATTGATGTTGATTATGATTCTCATAGTGGCTTTGGCACCTGTCATGTATGTGTATGTTAAGTAGTGTGCGTAGCCGGCGTGTGTAAGCCAGTCTCGGAATAAACGATTCTACGGACGCACGCTTAGATTAAAACAAAAAGTGTTTTAATCTAAGGACGCACGTCTTTCATTTAGCAGTGGCCACGAGGATTAAAAGTGTTTCATATTTGAACAATAAAGTTAATAAAAGTGTTAAAATGTCAGTGGGGCAAATGCGTGAATTCGGGTTAAATACAGTAAGTTGGTCAGGATATGTGGAAAGACTGGAAATGTACTTTTTAGTGAATAATAAAGTGACGGACGACTTAAAACTACCTACATTAATATCAGTGATGGGAGAGGAAACGTATGAACTGCTATCCACCTTAGCTAGCCCGTTGAAACCAGCACAATTATCATACAACAGGGCAGTTGAATTATTAGCGGCCCATCTACAACCGAAACAGTCGGTGTTAGCAGAAAGGTTCAAATTCCATCAACGTCGACAGCACGACAGTGAATCAATAGCTGAGTATGTCACAGAACTAAAAAAACTATCGAAACATTGCGAGTTCACGTCAACATTAGATGAAAATCTACGGGATCAATTGGTTTGCGGCATAAAAAGTGACGTAGTTTGCCAGAGACTATTTGCAGAAGACAATTTATCATATAATCGGGCGATCACGTTGGCTTTGTCACTGGAGGCCGCTGAGCGAGACGCGAGTGCAGTGGAAAGTGGCAGGTCATATTTGACGGAACGCCTTCACAAGTTGAATTGTGGATGTCCAAGATGCGGAGACACAAGACACCGGTCAACCGAGTGCCTGTACAAGGACTATGTGTGCAGTTGGTGTCAGGAGGTTTGTCACCTACGTAGGGTGTGTCCTAAGAAAGACGAGTCGAGACGGTCAGGACCAGCGGGATTTGCCGGCATCCAATATGCAACATCACGCGGAAGGCGCAGGATAAACCGCGGTGCAGCGGGCCGCGGCCGGTCGGTAAGCAGAACGTGGAGCGGACAGCGCGGTGCGGGGCGAGGGGGCCGGGAGCGGACTCCTTTGTATTCGTAGAACGACAACGGTGATACGCAAAATAACGTAAACAAAACCCAGTACGAAGAAATCGACGAGGAACCAATGTATCAGATTATTTATTTATTTATTTATTCAAACAATAACACAACATTACAGTATGACACCAATACGCTATGCTATACATAAAACAGAAATTAAAATTATAACAGGAAACTAATATAAAACAACAGCAAAAAATAAAAAGCTAAACATAAAAAGAAAAAAAAAAAACTGAATATAGTAATGTAAAATATTACAAAAATAAATAAAATATAAGTATATAAAAAACTATTATTTATCTAACAAATACTACTATTATTCACACTATCAATTATCTCACAATACCTCAAACATTCTCCGCACACTTCCCTCCATCTGTCAGCAAACAGATTACACCGTGGTGAAGATACCAGAAGCTGATTTAATAAATTTAAAGCTCGAATGAGAGGCGAGTGCGAGTGTGCAACAGTGCGCGTACGAGGCACAGCTAGTAAGGCGTGACTACGGGGTCTTAGTGAGTATTTGGGTACTTCAGGAACGGATAGTCTTACTACTTGAGCCACTAATTCCGGGCAGTCAGATACACCGCGCAATATCTGGCAAGCGGTCGTTAGTAGATGGCAGTTACGCCTTGCCTCCAAGGAGTTGAAACCAAGCGCACCAAGTAAAAATATTGTGGGGTAAAGAAACGGATAATTTGCATAAAGTTTCTTGTAAAAGAACCTTAAGAAGGCTTTTTGGATCATCTCTAGTCGCAAAGCGTAAGCACTCTCATATGGATGCCATACAATTGATGCCGCTTCAATCTTACTTCTTACAAGAGCAGTATAGACTAGTTTTATGGCGCTAGCATCGTGGAATTCACGGGTATTCCGGAGAACAAAGCCTAACCTTCGATAAGAGTCAGCAGCGAGTTCCTTCAAGTGCTCATGAAAGTTGAGACGCACATCAAAAATCACACCCAGGTCCCTAACAGTATTGACTCTAACTACAGGCTCCGTACCTAACAAATACTGTGTATGAAACGGCACACGCGCGCGGCTAAAAGATATAGTGCAACACTTTACTTTAGGGGGTTAAGTTGCTCGCGTCCGTAGGTTTACCCTTGAGACCCTACACGTGACTCCTGGGTGGTGCTAAATGAGTGACACCAACTGAGTGGTAGAGCCACGCTGCGTTGCAGCACGCATTGGGTCGGCTCGCCCGGCGTAATACCACCCCCTCACGAATTTTCGACGTGAAACAATGGCACTCTGTGCTGTTGTGTTTCGTCCGGCGAGTGAGGGTTCCGGAGACCCCCCCCACCCCCCCTCACAATTGATATGGCAGCGAACTGTAATCTAGATTTACCCCAGGGGGGTACCGACACATCCAGTGTCGGAGAATCCCCCCCTGAGCGTTCTCGCTCAGGCTGCCCTACGTATTCTGGGGAGGGCAAAAGTTCGCCCGTGCCAAGGCATGCTGCAGGCAGGAGAAAGGCGGGACAATTGGCACCCCCTCCTACGCTTCGCGTGGACTTCTGCAATATCAGGGGAATCCACTCTTATTTGAGCGCCGTCCATTACCACCTCGAGACGGCGAAACCGGCCTTGCTCTTCCTCACCGAGACGCAGATATCCCCCCCTCCTGACATCTCGTACTTGCGCTACCCGGGATACAACCTGGAACATGCATTTGTGCCACGAGCCGGTGTTTGTGCCTATGTCAGGGAGGATATGTGCGTTCGTCGCCTTGGCAATCTTGAAGATAGGGACCTCTCCATCTTATGGCTGCACGTCCGACTGCGGACGTCATCCTCGCGTCTACGCGTGCCTGTATAGGTCCCACAGCGGTAACATCGGAACTGACCAACTCATCGAGACCGTCCAAACAGCGACAGACTCCCTTCTCCAACGGATCCCCTCGGCCGAGATTGTGGTATTGGGAGACTTCAATGCCCACCACGTCGAATGGCTTGGTTCACGCACAACTGACCACGCGGGTAGAGCCGTTCATGACTTCGCTTTGGCCTACAGTCTGTCCCAATTGGTAACCGAGCCAACACGGGTTCCAGATGTGGAGGGCCATGCACCTTCTTTATTGGACCTTCTGCTGACCTCGCACCCAGACGGCTATCAAGTTTCTGTTGATGCACCACTAGGCTCATCAGACCACTGTCTGATTCGCAGCACTGTGCCTCTCACAGAAACTTCAAAACCGCAACCAGCGGCTAGCCGTCGAGTCTGGCATTATAGGTCGGCGGACTGGGATGGGATGCGAAGCTTCTTTGCGTCCTACCCGTGGTGGCGAGTTTGCTTCTCGCTGGATGATCCTGATGTCGCCGCTGACTCTGTCGTTGATGTGATACTGCAGGGAATGGAACTTTTCATTCCAAACTCTGTGGTTCTCATTGGCGGCAAGTCCCAACCATGGTTTGGTCGTTGCTGCAAAATGGCGTCTCGCCAAAAGCGACAGCATTACCAAGCCTGGGCTAATGCGGTGTCATCAAAGGATCCAAACACCAGTGCGCTCAGAAAGAAGTACAACTTTGCCGCCAGATCCTTTAAGAAGGACATCGCCAAGGCGAAGTCATCATTCATAGGTAGAATTGGCGAGAGGCTAGTGCGTCTTCCTTCGGGGACGCGTGCGTTTTGGTCTCTCGCCAAAGCTATCTTAGGGAATTTTTGTCAGCCGTCCCTACCACCATTGCACAAGACCGATGACTGCCTGGCCTATACTGCAAAGGAGAAAGCCGATCTCTTGGGCTCTCTTTTCGCATCAAACTCGACCTTGGACGATGGGGAAAACTCTCCACCAACCATACCGCATTGCGCTTGTACAATGCCAAACGTTCAGTTCCTGCAAAGGTCAGTTCGTAAGGCTCTTTTTTCCCTTGATATCCATAAGGCGAGTGGGCCAGATGCAGTTCCACCCATTGTGCTTCGGACGTGTGCTCCTGAATTGGCACCAGTTCTAACGCGCCTTTTCCAGCTCTCTTACACCACTGGCGTCGTCCCGAGCTCTTGGAAGACAGCCCTTGTGCAACCGATTCCAAAAAAAGGCGATCGCTCAGATCCGTCTAACTACAGGCCAATAGCTATTACCTCTTTACTCTCCAAAGTAATGGAGTCCATTATAAACCGCCAGCTCTTAAGGTACCTAGAAGAGAACCAGCTACTAAGTGATCGCCAGTATGGTTTTCGTCGCGGTCGATCGGCTGGTGATCTTTTAGTGTACCTTACTCACCGATGGGCGGAGGCAGTCGAGAGTAAAGGGGAGGCACTGGCAGTTAGCTTGGACGTAGCAAAAGCTTTTGACAGGGTATGGCACAGGGCTCTTTTCTCTAAACTTCCATCATACGGGCTTCCTGAGAAATTGTGTTCATGGGTTGCCAGCTTTCTTACTGGGCGTAGCATCAGAGTCGCAGTCGACGGTTCGTGCTCCGACATGAAGCCCGTGAATGCTGGAGTCCCGCAGGGGTGTGTGTTGTCCCCTACTCTGTTTCTTCTGCATATCAATGACATGCTGCATAACAACAGCATTCATTGCTATGCGGATGACAGTACTGGGGATACGCTCTACACCGGGCGAGCTAATATTTCTCTGGAAAGCGTCATCGAGAGCCGGAATAAACTTGTGACTGACACCGAGAACATGTTAAGTCATGTCTCGGATTGGGGCCGACATAACCTAGTCCGCTTTAACCCCTCCAAAATACAAGTTTGCGCACTACCGCGAAAGAACATCCCTTCGTCGTACCTCTGATCTTTGAGGGAGCTCCCCTTGATACCAATCCGATTATTGGAATCCTTGGCGTCGATATTTCGAGTGACGTTCAGTTTCGTGGTCATTTGGAAGGTAAAGCTAAATTAGCTTCGAAAAAGCTGGGTGTGCTTAATAGAGCGGGTCAGTATTTCACGCCGGCCCACCGTTTACAACTGTATAAAGCACAGGTCAGGCCGCATATGGAATACTGCTCCCATCTCTGGGCTGGAGCACCCCAATACCAACTCCTTCCATTTGACCGCATTCAACGCAGAGCTGCTCGAATTGTCGGCGACGTGGTTATTTCAGGTCGGCTCGATCCACTGGCTCTTCGGAGAGACGTTGCGTCTCTCTGTATATTGTACCGTATATATCATGGGGAGTGTTCTGAGGAATTGTTCGGCTTTATCCCTGCCGCTAATTTCCTTCACCGCACTACACGCAATCGACTGTCATTCCATCCACATCACCTTGATGGATGGCGGTCTACTACTGTGCGTTTTTCAAGAAATTTCTTGCCTCGAACTACAGTGTTGTGGAACCAGCTCTCGGCGGCGGTATTTCCGGACCGTTACGACTTAGGGATCTTCAAGAAACGAGCCTATTCTTTCCTTAAAGGCCGGCAACGCGCCTGCGATTCCTCTGGTTTTGCGGGTGTCCATGGGCGGCGGTGATTACTTTCCATCAGGTGACCCGCTTGCTCGTTTGCCTCCTTCAGCTATAAAAAAAAAAAAAAAAAAACTTAGACATGTTGAAAATCAGCCTGTTGGAAAGACTCCATTCAAACACTGCATTGATGTCTTCTTGCAGATATCTGGCGTCACCAACTTGTTCAAGCCCACAAACCAACTTCAGGTCGTCAGCATACAGGAGACACTTCGTATGGTTAAGCGCAGCTACGAGATCATTTATCATGATGCCGAACAAAAGCGGGCCTAAAATAGAGCCCTGGCTGACTCCTGACCTTGTATGATATGGAGCTGAAACAAAGCATCCATGTTGCACAAACTGCTGTCGGTCTCGCAAGTAACTAGCAAAAAGCCTAAGCAATTTTGTTGAGAAACCAATGCTACAAAGCTTTCTCAACAATACATCGTTGTCCACTCTATCGAACGCCTTACTAAAATCTAAGTAAACCACATCGACCTGATTACCTTTGTCTAGGAATTGCGAAATGTAATTAGTGAGGGTTAACAGATTAGTATTAACAGAGCGATTGGCTCTAAATCCATGTTGCGAGTCGCATAGAAAAGGTTGTATTTGAGGAGATATTAAATTATGCAATATTGATTCAAAAATCTTAGCAAGCGCAGAAAGAATGGCAATTGGACGATAATTATCTACTTTGGTAGTATCTTTAGCTTTAGGGATTGGTCTAACTCTTGTGATTTTCCACTGGCGTGGGTAGTCACCGGTAGACAGCGCAAGATTTATGATGAAGCAGATAGGTTCTATTAGGTAATCTTTGCAACCCTTTAAAATAAACGCAGGACAGTTGTCTGGTCCCGGAGAGCTTGTTGGCTTTAGACGTTTAATCGCCATGTCTACCTCTTTAAGCGTAATTTCACTGACATGCACGTAGTTCGCAGAATTACTGTCGTTCTGAGCTTCAACGGAAAGGTGATCGGGTAGTAGGGATGTTTGTCAAAAAAACTTCTGAGAAATAACTAGCAAAAGCTTGGGCTGCTTCACTGCCGACACATTCTTCACCTTCAAGAAAAACACGTGATTCGAAGCCTCCTTTAGATTTTAAGCTCCCAACATGTTGCCAAAAGGCACGTGGATTGCTCCTTAACTGAGCCTGGACAAAGTTTATGTACCTGTCATAAGCCTGAGATATTCGAAGCTTAATCTCTGTTCTTAGCAGAGCAAACTCCTCATACGCAGCCCGAGTCTTAGTCGCTTTCCAAAGACGATGTTTTATTGCTTTAAGTTGTATGTCTTTAATCAGGTCAGCCGTAAACCACAACGGAAACCGTCTGCCAGGATGACTGGAGCGAACCTTTTTTGGAATACAGGTGTCAAAGATCCCATAAATAGCTCTATAGAAGCTTTCCAAGGCAAGATCAGCATGTTGAGCCTCCAAAACCTCGCACCAGTCAACCCCAGATATAAGCGTATAAAGCAGTTCATAGTTACCCTTAGCAAAATTCCAATCCCGCTGCGTGTTTACATTGCTAGGATCAATAGGATCAGCGGGGGTTTTACATGGTCTATTCTCAAGCAAAATAGCTATATTTAGCGGGGGATGGTAGGCATCACGATGAGGGACCAGTCCGCTCCCCTCCACCTCATTTACATTAACCCCGCAATGAACACCTGATACCAGCACCACATCAAGCTTGCCACCATACAAATTGAGCACCGCATTCATCTCAGTCAAGCCACAAAGATTTAAAAAATAGCCATAATAATTTAAAATATTACTAGAAGTGTATGTAGGGTTCAAGTTAAGATCGCCTGTGATGATAACAACACCTTTAAGTGAGTCAATTATAGATTCCACTTTTTGAAACCAACACATGTACACTTCTTCGGCAGAGTTCGGTTTAATGTAAACAACACAAATATAGCACGTTAAATTTTCTATAGCGAATGAGGCCCAAAGGTCTTCACCAGCCGAAGTTTCTAGATCAATCAGTCGATGGAGGGTAATACCGGGTCTGGCTGATAATAGTACGCCTCCATGACTGCCAGTGGTTCGATCTCTACGTAGTAAGCTCCAACCACCACATAATACTTCAGCGTCCTCAACAGAATCGCTAAGAAATGATTCAGTTATTGCTATAAGATCTCCCTCCAAGGCTAGCAATGCTTGTCTGTAATAGCTAAGCCGCGTATGTAATCCACGGACGTTTTGGTAGACTATAGAAATAAGAAGAACTGATTTAGACCCACGATTACAGTTTTTTCTGGTTTGGAGGCCTACGAAACAACCACGGCTTCACTCTCGCGTTAGATGGCCAGGTGTTAGGACACAGACATTTATCGAGGTAGGTTGGTAAGACGCCAATTTTATAGGACTTATAGTCTCCTCTAGGCTTAAGCTCCTCGACTGTGCATGTGCCATCTGGGCACAGATCTGCCAGGTACGATCGAATTTCATCAATTCCAGACAACATATTCCACAGGTGGATGTACTTACGATATTCCACCGCCTTAAGAGAAGTTACGTCAGGTCCTGCAGTACACCGGACCGAAGTATCAACTCGCTTGCTTTTTCGCATATCATTTCGAGTTTGTGACTCAGATTTAGCCCCTACAATGCAACTGGAAACATTATCACGCTTATTATAGCGTACCTCTTTCCAACCCGTTAACTCATCTTGTTGATCACTGCCCGCAATAACCGGGACTGAGCTATCTACATCATGGTGGAGAAGTCCCATATTGGTGGGATTAGATGGTGACGTTGATTCTTCGTACTTAGAATTAGTGATCGCGGCGGACTGTTTCTTCACAATACCACAGTTGCGGTTCCCTTTAGTAATCGCCTTACCACTTTCATTCAGTGTCTTGCTAGGCTTATCAACTGTAGCCAGAGATTCTGGCTCGTTACTGCAAAAACATTTGCAATTAGGCTTTAGTTCTAAGACTTTCAGCTTCTCGTTAACAGCTTGGACATTTAGCATAGTTTCTTGAATTGTCACTTGATAGCGCGCTATGGTAGAAACAGCAGCTTCCAGTTGTTTGGTTAGTTTTGCCATCTGATTGCGAAGAATTAATATTTCAGCCGTAGCCGGATCATTTTCCCGAGTTGGTATGGTTGGTATAGTTGGTATGGTTGGTATGGTTGGTATGGTTGGTATGGTTGGTATGGTTGGTATGGTGGACGAGATATGTTTTTTCCTGTGTGTTATATTTTTAGTGATGTAGGGAGTGCCTACTGGTGTTTCACAGTTTTTCCCACCTCTCTTTGATGTACAAACACACTCAGGGCATATCCATAGAGCTTGATCGGAGACCGCAGGTGTCACGTTAGTGCATGTCTGATGGTACAATTTACCACAAGTCTCCACCATGCATTGCAAAAAAACTTCACCCACCTGCAGCCCTCCTAGGCAAGCACAGCAAGTCATCTCACTATCCGTTTCTACAGTATTCATCGCAAACGCAAGTCGACTTCGACAGATGTCATTAGGCAATTATAAACCGGTGTGTATATCAATTAAAGTTCAAAATTGTTGGTTGAATATGGAAGTTGTCACGGGGTCGGCATTATCTTGTATTAGTGAAAGGGTTTATTATCAAATGTTCGGAAATTTGCATTTGAAACCATGTAGTTTAAATTTAAAGTTTTACGATGGAGCGATTATTCAGCCTTTGGGTTACATAGAAGCTATTGTACAATATAAAAGCACAATTAAAACTTTAGATTTGTATATTATTAACAAAGGGACTACCAACTTATTAGGTCGGCAGTGGTTAGCAGAATTAAATATACCGATCAAGGTATACAAAGAGAACTTGCAAAATAATTATATGTCTAATCGTGAGAATAACCCCGTGAAAATACCCGATAAAAATAATATAATAAATGAAATTCTTTTTAGGCATGACTGCTCGATGGCACATTAGGTAAAATACACGGGAGGCACGGCGGAGCTGTGTGTGCGCGAGGGCGCGGAGCCCGTATTTAGCCGCGCGCGGCCGCTGCCGTACGCGCTGCGCGAGCGCGTGGATGCCGAGCTCGAAGCCATGCTGCGGGCCGGCGTCATCGAGCCGGTGGACCACTCCGACTGGGCCACACCACTGGTCGTGGTACGAAAAGCTGATGGGGGGCTAATAATATGTGCTGACTACAAGGTAACCCTTAACAAAGTCTTAGCGGTCGATCGATATCCAGTTCCAAAAATGGAAGATCTGTTCAGTAATCTTAGCGGAAACTTTTTTTTTACTAAATTAGATTTATCCCAAGCGTATATACAAGTTGTTTTATCGGAGCGATCTAGATCATTCACAGTAATAAATACACACAGGGGATTATTCAACTATACGCGGCTTGTCTATGCCCTATCTTCGAGCCCAGGAATTTTCCAAAAATTGATGGTAAATATGTTTAAAAATAACCCAGATGTTGTCGTTTTCTATGATGACATCTTGATTAAATTTAAAGACTTAAATAGTCATTTAAAATCAATAAGAGAAGTTTTAGAAATATTAGAAAGAAATGGCTTAAAAATTAAAAAAAGCAAATGTGAATGGTTGGCAAAAGAAGTCAGGTACTTAGGGTTTATTATTGATAAGAATGGGTTTAGAGTAGACCTAGACAAAGTAAAGCTAATAATTGCCACCATGCCACATCCAAGTAATGTCAGTGAATTAAAATCATTTCTCGGAATGGTCAGCTTATATGGCAAATTTATAAAAAATCTGAGTGCTCACTTGTTTCCCTTGTATGAACTTCTAAAAAAAGGTAAACATTGGCATTGGGGGCAAAATCAAAACTCTGCATTGGTTAAAGTAAAGAAATTATTGTGTAGTACCGAAACCCTTGTACATTTTGACATGTAATGAGAATCGGTATTAACGGTGGATGCGCGCGGGCCTCGGCGCGCTGTTGGCGCAACGCTCGCCAGACGGCGAGGAGCGCGTGGTTGCGTACGCTTCACGGTCTGTCACGACTCACGAATTGCACCACAGTCAAATACACAAAGAGGCTTTAGCGATTGTTTTCGCTGTAGAAAAGTTCCATCAATATTTGTATGGTAGGACTTTTTTGCTTCGCACGGACCATAAGCCCCTTGTAAGTATTTTTGGGCCCAATGTGGGGATCCCAAGTGCGGCTGCCAGTCGTCTTCAACGCTGGGCAATAAAACTGTCAGCTTACGATTTTAGAATCGAATATATTAAAACCGATAAAAATACAGCTGATGTTCTTTCACGTTTAATCGAGTCACAAAAACCGATGTCGCATTAGAAGAGGAAATCGTACCTGAGCAATCTTATTTACATTTTGCATCAGATGCTTTGTTACTGGATTATAAGATTCTAAAAAAAGAAACTAGTCGGGACCCCATTTTAAGTCGTGTTTTGAGTTATTCAACAGACGGGTGGCCATTAGACATTGATATTAAAGAATTAAAACCGTATTTTAACAGGAAAAGCGAATTATACTGTGAGTTGGGATGTATCATGTGGGGTCATCGCGTAGTTATACCATCATCTTGCAGGAAAAGGGTAATATCGGAACTTCATGATTCGCATATGGGTATCTATAGTAAGAACAAAATCACTAGCCCGTAGTTACGTGTGGTGGCCGGGCATCGATGAAGCGGTGGAGGCAGAGTGTCGCGCGTGTGGCGTATGCGCCGTGGTAGCGGATGCGCCACCGGCGCATGCGCCTCGCCGTGGCCGTGGCCGTCGCGCCCGTGGTCTAGGCTGCATTTAGATTTTTTAGGGCCTATAAACGGGTTAACCTATTTGATTATTTGACGACCTCCTTGGTCAAGTGGTTTGTACACCGGTTTTCATGATGTCGCCATCTCTGAGGTCCCGGGTTCGATCCCCGGTCGGGTCAATTTAGAGAAAAACTGTTTTTCTAAATTGATTTCGGGTCTGGGTGTTTTTCTATGTTTATGTATATTTATCCGTTATCTTACCATATAAACGAGTTTCACAAGAATACTCATCTTGGTCTAGATAATTGGAGTGAGCGTAAAAAAAAAATATTATTATTATTATTATGGTAGATTCGTGTTCAAAATGGATAGAAGCCATCCGGATGAAAAGAACAACAGCACATGCTATTATATCGGTACTACGGGAACTATGGTCAAAATTTGGCATTCCGAAGCAAACAGTCAGTGACAATGGACCACCATTCTCGAGCGCAGAGTTTCAAATTTTTTTGAGTCATAACGGTATAGAACATATTCTCACAGCTCTTTATCATCCGGCTTCAAACGACGCTGCTGAAAATGCGGTGAAAATTTGTAAACGCGCTATTAAAAAAGCAATTAACCAAAATGTGGATGTAGATACAGCTTTGTGCCGGTTTTTATTAACATATCGAAATACAGAACATGCAACCACTGGCGAGAGCCCAGGAATCATAATACAGGGTCGTAATCATCGCGTGAGATTAGATTAGCTAAAACCAGAAAGGGAATCGCGGGTCTCAGCGCGTCAGGCTTATAGCGAGCGGTATTCGGGCGGCGCACACAGAAGCCAATTGGAGCCGGGAGCTGACGTATGGTATCGCGAATACAGAGGCTCAGATAAGTGGGGTGCCGGTACAATCATTAAGCAGTTAGGGAATACAGATTACTGTGTTAGATCTCGTTTTGGAACTAAAGTTCACAGACATAATAACCAGCTAAAAAGAGGGTTACGAAAGGTACAAGCGACGATAGTTTTAAAATTAATTCAGGTCTCGATCTAGTGGCGTAAAAGTTGGAAATTAATAAAAAGTCACGTAAATCTGTATCTGTTCCCATGACCAGTGGTGAGGAACCTGGCGCAAGTACGTCGGAAATGAACAGCAGTCCGCTACCAGGGACCGCCGAACGAGCGGTGGCCAACGTAGAAGACAACTCATTCTCTACACCGCGTAGTCCTTTGTGCATACCAAATGTGCCGGCGGCGTGTGAGATAAATAGTGATAGAGATAACATTCTTTCGGAGCGTAATCGTCCCGTAAGACAACGCAAACCACCTTTGCGATTTGGGTTTGAAGAAATAGATTAAGATAGATATAATAGGTCACAATGTCAAATTAGTGTAATTTAGATACCTACTTATAGTACTTTTTAGATTAGAATACATTATAACAAGGACGATTATCCTATTTGCCTATGATTATAATTTAAAAAAAAAAAATGTTTTTTATAGATAAATAGTAACTAAGTAAATACCTATTTTTAGATTAAGATGTAATAGTTTAGTTAGCATTAGCATTATCGATATTCGATGTTAACCATTTTAGGAAATAAGGGTGGAGGTGTCATGTATGTGTAAGTTAAGTAGTGTGCGTAGCCGGCGTGTGTAAGCCAGTCTCGAAATAAATGATTCTACGGACGCATGTCTTTCATTTAGCAGCTCCTAGCTTTGACGTCATACAAATTTAAATTCATCTCTATTGTTGTCTAGTATACTTAACCTATAAATATAATTGTCTTGCCATTGGCCACCTGTTGGGCTGTGGTTGTATTTTATGTATTAAATTGTTACTTAAGTCTTAATATATAATTAATTAAGGATACCATAATTGTTATCCTTAAGATTTATGACAAATGGTTATGTTCACTTGCCAGTGGGCGCCTTCCGCTCCCTACCATTTTATACAATATGCTTTCCGTGGCAGTCTTTAAGTAAGGCAGCACCTTTGTTATATAATATAAAATGAAATGTTAGCATGTAAGGTGTATGTCTGGTTGGTTGTCCAAATAAATAAATAAATTTGATGCCTGGGAGGGGTCTCAGAATGCTCGTGGAGTTTTCTGCGACCTGTCCAAGGCTTTCGATTGCATTGAGCACCGGACACTGGTGATTAAGTTAAATTATTATGATCTCAAAGGTTTTGCGCTTAATCTGATACAGTCGTATCTTAGTTCTAGAACACAAACTGTCGATGTTAATGGAACTAAGTCACCTGATTCTCATGTAAAAATGGGAGTTCCACAAAGGTCAATTCTTGGCTCTTTCTTATTTTTGATATATATTGACTTGCCATTCTTTGTAGAAAACTTCTGTGATATTGTATTGCTTGCAGATAATACTTCACTCATTTTTAATGTGACTAGGTGTAAGAATAATTATGACGATGTTAACAATGCTCTCTTAGAGGTACTCAGTGGGTTAACTGTTAATAATATACAGCTAAACGCAAAAAAAAACGAAATATATAATATTAAATCAATATTACCAAATGTCAAGACCGAACAAACCGATGTTAGAATGAATGGTGTTAAATTAGATTTGGTAGATTCGACAGTTTTCCTAGGGATAAATAACCCTTGACTCAAAACTCCAATGGAATCCGCATTTATCGAATTTGGCCGGTAAACTCGGCCTTGATTCTGTATCGCAATCTAGATTCCACACCTAAATCTTACCGCGCACAAACCACGTCATTCTCGTGTCTTGCCACGGTAAGGAATCGAGATAACTCTATTCTGTAAATTTCTGTATGATCCAAGACACTTTATATAAGGAACATTACGATGTCACACTTGCGTTCAGAAATTAAACTCTAGTTTATCTGACCATGATGTTGGTACTTAGCAAAAACATGTTTTTTTAGATGAAAATGTTGTTATAATTTGTAACTATACGTTTTATTTCATGTACAAATGTTTTTAACAAAAAGTCAAACCAATTGCTTTTAAAATAATTTTCTTTGAAATATTCTGACAAGACGGTTTTTGAACGTTTGTTTGTTATGATTGAAAGTTTCGAAAAACTTTTACAAATAATAATTTTACAATCAAATGTAGTGTACCTGGGTATAAAAAGAATTATTAATTTAAAAATAAAATGTAGAAAAAGAAAAAGCGAAAAATAGTTGCAAAGATTTTTATTTCGACAGGATCACAAAATATGTAGGTAGGTACCTACATTTACATACACTATTATAATAAAATACCAAGTACTGTAATGGTTATTATAGTCAAAGAATATTTAGAAGCTGGTAATAATAATATTTTTACATATTTGCTTAGCAATTATTTTTATAACTAATTAATTTTACGCTGGTATGATAGCTTCTAACAGCAGTGTCTTACAGACAAAGGTACCTACTCAAAATTTATGTTGCGTTTAAAGTTGTCTTAATGTTCTCTTACTTTCGTTGGAGTTGCTCGAGTGTGTCATGCTATCTCAAAGTGTCTCTGCGGTGGTGGCATGTGCGTCGGGTCGTTACGTTCCTTAAAACATGGTTGAGCGAAGCGATGGCTGATTCACATGTCATACTCGTGAACGGGTGCCGCCTATGGAGGCTGGTCTGCTCTTGCAATCTTATTTTTTATTGGTAGTATTTAATAGTTTTTCTTTTTGTTTCAAAGATATTGTAAGACGTTGTTCGTTTTATTTTAAATCGAGCAAAACCTGTTTTTTTAAAATATTCTTTTGCATGTGTTGTAATCGTATTAAATGACCTCTGGTGTGAGTGGCGGGCTCTCAACCGCTCGACCACGGACACTGCGCTCGACGCGGCCGAAATTGTGTAACGGTACCTGCGGCCTGCGCATTGCTACGTCAGATCTACTGCGGTCGCTGTCGCATTATTATTAGAAATGTCGTCTACCTCTAAAATGAATTGCGCTGGCTGCAACAACAAGATAATGAACAAGCAACTTATGTGCTGCTCTGTATGTCTATCGAAATATGACTTGGAGTGTGCGGGCTACAACGAAAAACTTTACTATCTGTTAGATAAGGACCGCAAAGCGGTGTGGAAATGCCAAGCTTGTAAAAATCGGCAACCAAAAATGAATAACCAGAACACACCTATAAAACCGGTTTTCCCAGACACCGCTAGTGGTGGATTGAATGAATCTTCCGACAACAACAACGTTACCTTTCGGTCAAAACCATCTGTGTCAACAAAAAAAGACTCGTGTGATAATACTAATATGAAGGAGGGCCCGTTACCAGCCACTATTGAAGAGATCAGCAAATTACTCGACAGTAAGCTGTCTCCTACATCATCAATTATTTGTGACCTGCGATCAGCGCTCAAAGAGGATCTTATAGTTCTTATTACTGCAAAATTGAATGCGGTAACCGATCAACTAAAGGCGGATTTCACTAGTACCACCGACTTCATAACCGCTGAACAGTCGGATCTAAAGTTACGGCTGGAACACAAAGACAAGGTAATAAAGGAGCTCCAAAATAAATCGTCAGACTTACAAAAAGAGATAAATACGCTTAATGGCCGTATAGCAATTATTGAAAAAATTTCACGTGATAATAACGTAGAAATACACGGAGTAAAGGAGTTTAAGAGTGAGAATCTGTTGCAAATATTTAAAAATATTTGCAATACAGTTAACGCATCGGTAGCCGACTCAGATATAAGATGTTGCCGTCGGATCGCTAAGATGGACCAGACTTCTGACAGGCCCCGTAGCATACTGGTGACGCTATCATCGCCGAGGCTTCGTGAGGATCTTCTTAGGGCTGTCTCCAGATTTAACAAGACATCGAGTGGTAAACTTAACTCAAGACATCTGGGAATCGAAGGCGCAACAGAAAACGTTTATGTATCTGAACATCTTTCACCAGAATGTAAAAAACTTTTTAGAGACACTAGAAAAGTGGGGAAAGATAAGGGCTTTAGTTTTATTTGGGTGCGTAGGGGCTTGGTGTATGCCCGTAAGTGCGAGGGTATGCCACCCATACCGATAAAAAGTTATGAGTGCTTGCGTAAGTTGCAGTGAACTGGTGTTATATGTAGTGTATTATTGTAAATTAATGTGTATAATATCTAGAATTTCATTAGTTTCCAAATGGGTAAGTCTAAAAAATATTGCTTATCGCTGGGACTTCTAAATATTCGCTCTTTAAATACGGGATGGGATGAATTGGTACAAAGTATCCAATTAGGCAATTTCGACATTTTGTGTTTAACGGAAACGTGGCTAAAAACAGACTCAAATAGTAGCTTATATTCCATACCTGGTTATAAATTGGTGCACAGCCCTCGTCGTGGTCGGGGTGGTGGCGTGGGAGCTTACTTGAAAACTGGTTTGCGGGTGAAGCGATTGGAGCAACCTGATGGGGAACTCGAGCAAATGTGGATAGCTGTTAGGTTTGAACGTTATAGCGCCGCATTTGGAATTGTATACCGTCCGGAGTCAGTGAGTATTGGACTAGCTATTGATTGTCTACAAAATCCACTTGCACAATATTTGTTAGAATACGACTTCTTGTTCTTATTGGGTGATCTTAACATAAATTGCATATCAAGTGATGGTAGCACATACATTCCGAGCAGTATTAGCGTATTAAATGAATGTTACAATTTACATCAAATTATAGATAAAGCAACGCGTATTACGTCGACGTCTAGTACTCTAATTGATGTTATCTTTACTAGAACAAATCTTAAGCCTTTAATGATCGAGGTGAGTCATAATGACGACCTCAGTGACCACGGTCTTATTTCCGCTAAATTTCCAATTGAACATAGTAGATCAAAACCCCGTCAGGTCACTTTTAGGCCACTAAGTACAAATGCAGATGCTATACATAATGCTGCAAGATTTACACCGTGGGATTTAGTTTTAGCTTACACCGATATAGATGATATGGTTGGAACATTTAACTCCCTTGTATTGGATTTGATGGACACCTTCGCCCCTGTGCAAACTCGCACATTCAGACGGCCTCCTACGCCGTGGATGACCGACACCCTTAAGCAAATGAGAGCGGTGAGGGATAAAGCGTGTCGCCGAGCTAAAGTTATTAAATCGGATTCTAGCCGACAATGCTATCGTGACATTCGTAACTCATACAACCGTGCCCTGGCCGCAGAAAAGCAAGCTTATTTCACTCAGTTTGTGAACAGTAATAAAAATAAACCAAAAGTAATGTGGCGCCATATCAACACCCTAATGACCGCGTCTGGTAAAAGTGGCTCGGTACCCAGTCATCTCGCAGACCCCGATGCTCTTAACTCATTTTTTGTCAACAGTATACCACTAAAACAAAACTTGTCAAGTGATACACAAGAATGTAGATCTCATAGGCGTAATGATGTTACATTTAGTTTAGCAATTGTTGATGAGATAATCGTCAATAAGATAGTTTCCTCAGCAGCACCCTCTATGTCTAGGGGTAGTGACGGGATATCAATGCTAATGTTACGTTTAACTCTTCCCTACTCTATGGCTGCGATACTTGCCATTGTAAACAAATCGTTGACAGAGGGAGTTTTTCCGGAGGCGTGGAAGTGTGCGATTGTAACTCCAATACCGAAATGTTCCTCACCTAATAGTTACTCGGATTTGCGACCAATTAATGTTCTACCGGCTTTGTCAAAAATAGTTGAGAAATGTGTTAAATTGCAACTTGATTCATTTTTAGAGACAAATAACATTTTGCCTCCAATTCAGTCGGGGTTTAGAAAAAACCATAGCACGGTATCTGCCCTAATGAACATAACTGATGATATCCTAGCGGCATCGGATGCGGGTCAGGGTACGTTGTTGGTGTTGCTTGACTTTAGCCGGGCATTCGACTGTGTGGACATACCAACATTATTGACGAAGCTGGAATCATGCGGAGTCGGTATTGAGGCCTGTGCATGGTTTCGGTCTTATTTTCAGGGCCGTAGTCAGAGAGTGCAATGCCCAGATAATGAAGGCAATGTGACGTTGTCAGCGCAGCTGCCCTTGGAGAGAGGCGTAATCCAGGGGTCAATTCTGGGTCCAACTCTTTTTTCAATCTATACTGCGAGCATCGTAAATGTCGTAGAGTATTCTCAACTCCACCTTTACGCAGATGACAGTCAGCTGTATATTCACACTCTACCTTCTGTTAGTGAAGTTCACTCAGCTGTCGCTAACATTAATAAGGACTTAGATGCCATTATGGATTGGTCTTTGAGGCACGGTCTTGTTATAAACCCGAAGAAAAGTGTCACTATAACGCTTGGGACAAAAAATCAGGTACAGAAAATAAAAAGTGCCAGCCCGGTTATTAGAGTGTGCGACACTATAGTACCTAGCGAGGGTTGTGTGCGCAATCTCGGGTTATTAATTGATGAAAATTTAAGGTTTGAGCACCACGTCCGTAATAAGATAGGTAAAAGTTTCGGGGCACTCAAAAAACTGTATCAGTTTCGGGCATACTTAAAAAAAGATATACGACTTTTGTTATGTAATAGTTTGGTATTATCACACCTTACATACTGTGATATTGTTTACACTCCCTGTCTGTTTAAAAAGACTGCGAAGACCGTGCAGAGAGTGCAGAACGCGTGTATGCGGTTCTGTTATTCTATCCCCAGACGTCATCACATTACACCAATTTTAATTAATAAGAACATTCTTTGTATGTCCAGACAATCCACCTTAAAGTATGCGTGCTTTCTGCATACGCTTTACTACACAAAAAAGCCATCTTACTTGTTTGAAAAGCTTTCCCCGAAACACAAATCGTTTAAGTCTGTTAGAGATAGGGGATTTCAGTTACTGGTACCCAAACTGAGATTGGTTAGTGCCAGAGGCTGTTTCAAGCACAGTGCAGCCAAAATTTGGAATGACCTTCCGCCGCCAGTTCGTTTAGGGATTAATCTCTCGCTACCAACGTTTCGCGGGAGTTGTCGCAACTGGCTGCTCCATGAGCAGTCGCTGGCACTAGCTAATTACAGGTTTTGTAATGACAAATATAGGTAAATAATATATAGAACATTGTTAGTAGATTAAATATTGTAAGTTTAGATATATTGGTACAATATCTGTTTTAATTCATGTATACATTTATGGCTGTGGCAGAATAACAGGGTTTGTGGGTTTCCTGCAAACACTGAGCCACAGACCTTTTTGTCTATGTTTTTTGACAAATAAATATACTTATTATTATTATTAAATATTTTTTTGTAATGGCAAAATATGTCCTTGTATGCTAGGGAGGGTATTTTCCAATTTGTATTGACGCTCACAATTTGTATATTTGTATATTGTATGATTTGGTAACGACATATTGTTTTGTAAATGTCCTTACTTCTATATTATTATAAATCTGTGGGGTTTCTTGCGCCCGTTTTTCTCCACAGCTAAAAGACTTTCTGAATGGGTGGGGTGAGTGGGCGGGTACCCATCCATCCCTTAAGTTTAGACGATTCAAAATGCAAATTTTAAATTGATTAATAAAGAAATTTAGATTGCTTGATTATATACCAACGGCCTAAGAACAACATGTCCCGGGTTCAATTTTCTGACGAGGATAAAAATATTTTTGTTACTAGTTATGGCTTGTTCTAAGTGCACCTGACTAGCTCAGCTTAATAAATATAATCAACCTTATCTATGTCTGCCGCCATAAATACGGTGTAAGTAATATTGTTGTGTTCTGTTAGAGATAAGAAAACCAGTTTATCAGTAGTGAAGATTCTAGGGCACTTCCACATATGGCCGTCACTTATCATTGAGATGAAAACCAAACGTCTCACTGTGAACTAGGATGCCAATCTATCTGGACAAAAAGGGTCACATCATATCTTTATTGTTTTTAGTAGAATCGATAGCTTTTAAAGCAGAGGTAGCGATTTGGTATTTTTTTTAGCAACTACCCTCTGATAATTTAATAATTTCAAATCATCTCTAAACAAATGAGTTGTTCACGATGAATCACTTTCTTGCGTTTGATGTATCAGTGTCTGAAGATAAATAAAAATAAAATTGTGATAATTTTATTCATGAATCGTAAAGTAGATGGTATATATTACATATTTCACAATATAGTCAATCCGAATATCAATTATTTACAAACGATACTGTTACATTTGTGATTTTGTCCCTTTTGGGGAAAAGGAAGAAAATCCCAAATGCAAGCTTCAGTGGGTTGTTATCAAATAAAACCATAAAATGTTCAACAGCTAGGCAGTATATTGTAAAAGAACACACAAATATTTTGTCCAACAACAATAAAATAAAATTATAAATTTTATTTCATTCTTATTATTTAAAAGAGGGGGGTTAGTCACAATTTTGTCTTAAATTATGTTAGGTACAATTCATCTACGTTACTCCTTTTAATTTATTTAGCCGAAAATCACAAATAAAAACTATCAGTCGAAATTGACCCTAGGGTCAATCTCAAATGAAAGTTCAACAAACTTTCTATTTATTTTGCCAACTATAATTTACTGTTTAAAGTAATCTAAACCTTATTCCAAAGCTATATCACCCCCTAAAACACACTAAAATCCTAAGAGTCAAAAGTGACCAAGCGGGTCGGTGATAATTTTAATTTAAAATAAATTTTATAATACGGTTCCTACTACTGCCTAACCAGCCAGCTAATATCTCAGTCGTACGAGCTATGGTCGTGAGTGGGGGTCGGGATAAAGCCAATACCGTTCGGAGTATGAAGTTGAAATTAAAATTAAATTACTCCGTCTATAAAAATATTAAATTAAATGTTTTAAACCGTTTAACCGTATCAAAACTCTCACACGTTTAAAGCCGATACTCTAGAGAACCGTGGGGTTATACCGATATAAAGTAAATTTTTATGGGCGCCAGGGTCTGGATGTAGACCCGAATCTGGAGACGATGTCACCATACCACTTCACACAGGTCGAACTCGCAGATCCTCAAAGGTTTCACAACTTCACCAAAGCTTGGTGTAGTTGGATATAAAAGAAAATACTATGTTAAGGTTTCGAAACCCTAATGTAAAAATATGTTCTTGAATAAAGAACGGGGGTACAAAAACCGTCAACGCCTGTGCGGCGACAGCTTGCTGGCAGCAGGTGGCCGCTGGTGCCCCGAAGAGGCAGGTCTCGCGTCCAGGCTTTAGGGCCCAGCTCTAAATCCTGGCGGCGAGACGGGCCTCTCGAAGCATGCGCTAGGATATTCTATATCTACGCGTGGCTGCCAGCGGCGTCACGACCGGTTGGTTGTGGCACGGATTCCTGAGTGCATTGATCTCAACTCCTCGCACCACGTCACACCAGAGATTGAGCTCGTTTCGGCGTCGCAACTCGGCAGCTTTCCTTTCGCCGGAAACACTTATAAATCGAAGGCCAGCTTATAATTTATACTCCCATTGTCGGGTAATTCATAAGAAATTGTTCTTTTAAAATTTTCCTTCAAACTAACAAAACATCAAATATGACGTCTGTCACAACTCGCCCTCTGCTAACAGAACTTGCCAACAATAACAACACACGGACCTAAAAAAAAATTAACGTTTAGCAATGGGAAATGCATTTTTCTTTAATTTAAAATTGTGTTTTGTGATATTTAACTCACTAATTACCCTGTCGTAATATTAAGGAGTATTAGTTTGCTCTCTGGTAACCCCTACGGGCAGAGACAATATCCATATAAAAAATATTACTCCCGTTCGAATGTTCTAGATAAAAGTCCTTATAGAAAAAATTAGTTCTATTTCCGGATTTGCTTGAATTAAATTTAATTACTTAAAGTAATTAATATACATATTATTTTATTATGTAATTTATTATTAGAACTGTTTCGACTATTTTTTAAAATTGAATCTTTTATGTGAAATTAAAAGCTGACAGCTACTTCGCCCCGCTACCGCTAGGCGTCGCTACGGTGGCTGTCATTTTGTCTATGGTGTTATGTCAAATACAAAACGTAAACACGGAATAAAATCTCTTTAGATGTAAGTTTAAGTCTTACTAAAACTGATTTAGAAATATGTTTTAATTGAAAATGCAAGAAAAGTGTGTCTTGTAATGTGTCAGCCAAGGCTCCATGTCTTTAATGTGAAGAAAAATGGATTTAATTCAAACAAGCTACACGGACTAATGTTTTTGGACATTTGATCATTCTAACGCAATGGTTTCAGGTAAGTACTATTCAACCATTGCGAACTTCTTTTGTAGAAAAGTAAAGGCAGACAGGACCCTGAATTTACAACGTAACAATACTTGTAGTTCAAGAAAAAATATTCTAATTTTTTTACGTTTTTTTGTATTTGATAGACATGGAATTACTTGTCCCCTCATGTCCCCGGGCTGTATTTTTAATATAAAAAGTCACATATATGTACTTCAAAAAATAGTCAGTTATAGGTAGCACACGGTAGCACAACATTGTTTTTTTGCAGAAAACGTAGTGGAGGTATCCCGAAGCGAGTTTTTTCAACAGTGGCTAATGTACCCAAAACATGAAAAAATTTCAGGACTATGTGATTATTTCAAAGCAAGGTTTGATTTTAAAGAAGCTACAAAGCCATGTGTAATAGATATTAAAAAGAATAAAAGTCGAAGTCGCTCAAAATTAGTTAAAAAATGTGTTTAATGTGGAAAAACTCGAGGTTTTGAGACAAGGACGATTAGTGTTGTATGGCTGAATGGTGAATACATCAAATTTACAATAGTACGTGTTTTGCATCCTAGTACGTCATAATCAGATAGTCAACCTACTCCAAGTCAAGGTCGGCCGAAGATTGACTTTCACCAAGCCTCGTACAAAAAAAAAGAAGACGCGTTGACGAAAAACGTACCATGCATGACATATTCAAAAGTGTTGGATTTCGTTAGAAAAGTGAGATCAAGGATAGCTTAGCAAATGTGAGCTTGCCTAGTTGTGATGGATCCGAATAAGTGATTTTAAGTCTCAGTAAATTATCAATAGATAGGTACCTAGTAAGTCTCCATCATAATAATGTTATCGTTTCCATTATTAATTAAACCAGTTTGTAAAATTAATAAAGTGTTATTCCTTAATACTTTTACAGAACTAATGTAAAGATGTTAAATATCGAAATACAATACAAAACACACAATAATTTAAGCTAAGAAAGTAGTCAAATTTGACTAGACCTTCACATACGTACCAAATGTTTAATAAAGTGGCTCAGCGAAATATATTATTGGTGTTATCATACTTAAATGGTTTGTGTTGTTTTTTGATAACTATTATAACAAACTATTTAAAAAATATTTAAAGCGGTTAGTACCTACTAAAATCCTTAAATAATATTGTCCAGCTAGATTGGCGTTCTGAATAAAAATTAAAGTACTAGACGTGTCTAGTACTTTAATTAAGATTAAAATTGGTAATTATAGTTATTCGAGACGATGGCCAAAATAGAAAAATAATAAGGTTACACCCAATTCAAAGGAAATAATGATATTATATACTATTCTAACTAAAACTAAAGCAACGTTCCTAGTGTGTAACTTCGGCATTAAGGCAATAAATAATCTAAATGTTCACATCACTAAAGCCATGACAAATATTGTCAGGCCGATTTGGTGTTCGGCCGGTAATTGCTAGAATAATCCAGTTTAAAGTGATATTATCTCGTCGGGGCATTGTAACAAATATCTATTAATACTATCCATGCTCATAATTGAAATGACAATGTGGGTTAACTGTAACGGATGCAGATCGAAGTGATGTGATCATGTTCAATTTGGTTGCTATAATAGGCTACGGAGGAAGCTTTTACTAGTCGGGTCGGACGCTCATTAGACGGTTCGGTAATATACAAAAATCTTATCTTAATCTGTGACAATAACTTTAGGGTACTTTTGTATCATGGTGGCGTATTAACAGTAAGTACATTACGTAGACAGTTCTAATGAACTGCTAATGCAGATGAGGATTCTGAGTGAAGTGCTCCTCCATCTACACCATTATTTATCGTCACTACCATCAGAGCCTGCATTGTGCTATTTCGATGGCAGCCGTCCGAATACCTACCAATATTCCGTGAGAGAGTTGTATTACGCCGGGCGAGCTAGCCCAATTTGTGCTGTTTTACCACGCAGACAGTGTCACTCATTTAGCACTATCCAAGGGTTATGTGTAGGGTCTCAAGCGTAAACTCAACTCAACTTGCACAAGAGTGGCGCACTACTAAGTGTAGACCGCAACCTCGTTTGCCGCATATGTAGTGCAAAAAAAAGTTTTATAACAGCAGAATCAAGGCTCAAAAACGACGAATAATTGTTTGGTTAGCGGTTCTTCAGGTAACCTGTTAAGAGAGGTTGTTGGTCAATTGATCCCAAATGCACCATGCATGAGGGTCTATGAGAGTGTTTGTTATGTATGTAGAATGTATACAAAGGCCAGCAACCACTTTGCGTTGCAACAATGAGCAATAGTTTAGCACCAACATATACGGACCCAAATACTAGCACTGCACCAGTTTATCAGCACCTCGTATAAAAACTAAAAATATAAGATAATGTCTATGATTTCAAAATTGCAAGGATAAAAAACCCATTCAGATAGTTTTAAATTATTGTACTAGCAACACTGTGTATAGTTTGACATTTATAATGACGCCGTATTCTTGAGGAGAAGTAAATGTTGTGTGATTAAAAGTGATTTTCGGCCATTCTGACACATTAAGGGTAAGATTTTGCGTACGTTTATTAGTCATTTAGTAAAGCGATTATAGCACTATTTAATAAGACTGGTATTTAAACACATTCTTAACGTTTTTCGCATCCTAAATTAAAATAGTTTTAAGGTTATTTTTTAAGTTACAATAGATATATATGGTGACAATAACTGGATACAGAAATTTCAAGTTGTCCAATTATCAGCACACCTGCTGATAATTGGCTAAAATAGACATAATCTTTTTGTTTTAAAATGGACTGTTTGTAACTAAAAGTATGGTTGAGTGTTGTGTAAAAACTGAATTTAGTCTTGTTTTCCAAATTTCAGCCCCGTGCTGAAAATCCATTTACTATTTATTATCATGGTGCTGATATTTGGTTCAAAACTATGCTGATAAATGGATTTGTTTTAATTATTTTTTCGTTTCAGATCTCTCAAGATAAACTTATCAAAAACAACAAAAAACCCTTATAAGACAAAAAAAGTATTATTATGAGAAGAAAACAGTATACTGAGGAGAATTTGAAAAGAGCATTAGACGCAGTAAAGCATGGCATGCCAAAAAAACAAGCCTCTAAAAATTTTATGTTCCGAGGGGGACCATTCAATCTCGCTTGAGAAAAAATTGTAAAGACCTCCCTGGCCTCCCTCCAATATTAGATAAAGATGAAGAAGACACCCTGATAAAGTGGACAGAAGACTATAGCCAAAAAGGATTTCCAATAAGAAAGATTGATTTGCAAATCAGCGTAGGAAACTTTGTAAAGAAGGCAGGTCGCAAAAATCCATTCAAAAATGGCATACGGGTAAAAAGTTTTTAATTTTTTTCAAAGGTAACAAAGCCGAGAATACAGACGTATCTGATCTAGTCACAGATAATGATAAGACTACAAAAGAGGACAATCAATCTAAGTACTACGTTAACATAAACAATTTACCACTGTAATTTCTAGACGATCTTACACCTACTGGTGACCAGTTAGAGATTTGTAGCGAAATAGTTGATGATTGCTTCATCTAATGTGAAACCGAAAATGGAGGGCAAAAGTGCTTTAATCAGAATATGGTTAATAATGAACTGAAGAATACTATGCCACACCAGATTGAAAACGACACCGAAGTCAATCCAGCGAGCCGCTTAGAGGATAATCAAGAAAATTCAATTGAAATCTACTCAACTCCAGTAAAAATACAGGATATCCTAATCAAACAAAAAACCCCACAAAAAAAAGGAATAAGACAAGTCGAAAGACCCTCGTTCGTGCTCACCTCAGGTGAGTGGCAGAAAAGGGAACAAGAAACATATAGAGTGAAAAAAATGAAAGAAGAAGAAGTAGAAAACCGAAAAAAAGCCAGACTAAAAAAACAAGAGCAGAAGAAAAATGTACCAAAAGCAAAAAAAACTAATAACAAAAAGAAAAGTACAGAAAAAACACAAAGTCAAATAACAGCTCTGCCGCTTCTCCTAGTCGAAAATCTTACTAAAGACTGTGATAGCGACAAATCAGCTCAAAAAAACACTGTGATAGTTACTACCAAAGTCGATATTCACAGGAAATCTCCAATAAAACGCAAAAGAGAGAGATTTTCAACAGGAAGAACTAAAGAGAACATAAATAATGACGAATTTAACGTCGAATTGAAGGAAACAAAAGCCGAAAGCAAATCTACAATACCAGAATCAAAAAAAATCAAAATTCTACCTGACATTAAAATCAATACCCTAAAAAAAACCCCTCCAAAGTTCAAGACGATGATGACGACGATGTTCAAGATAACGTACTGAATAGAATTATTAAGAATTAAAAGAAAAAAAGGTAAACAATCAACGAACTAGAAAATATACTGGCTGAAGACTAAAATAATGACTGAGAAAAACAGTTTTTTTATAAAACTATTTATAAGTAATGTTTGTATTGCTCTGCCTTTACTGGTTACTAGTTTTAAGCAAATTTTTATGGTTATTTTTCTTATTTTCCTAGTTCTAAGCAAAGAATATCATAGTTTTATTTTAAGATTAATTGTTTTATATCTAACAACTTTAAAAGTAATGTTCCTAATTCCAAAGATATGTCCATTAAATAGTCAACTGAAAGTTGAACAAGTTATATGTTAAGGTAAATTTTGATGTGCCATAATTAATAGAAATATAGGAGACTGATTAACAATAAAAAAGAGTACTAATTTCTGAAGGATATTTTATTTTTCAGCCCTTAAAACGTATTACAATACACAGTGCTAATAATTGGGTAAGTGGGTGATATTAATTGGTGATGACTGTGCTGATAAATGGTGATAGGCTTGTTTTTTGACAAATTGTAATTTTGACTCAATAATTACTACAAATATTAAAAAAATCTTACTTTACACAACAGGTGATTATATTCTCAACATTAATAACACAACACAAAAGTTATAGAATATTGTAATATATGAAATATTTAGAGTTGAAATTTAATGACCTCTTAAAGTGCTCATAATTGGGTCTGTCACCCTAAATACCAGTGAATCTGACCCAATCCACTATTAAAAGTTAAGCCAAGTCAAAGTTCACTATGTTTATGACTGTATATAAAAGATAGAAATCACTGTGCGGTTACCACACCTTTATTCTTACCCAACCACCCAGCCTCCACTTCGATGATACAGTAACAGGCATAATGTATTAATATGTAATTACCAAAATCAATTAACAAAAGCTAATTTGAACGGTTAGTTTTGATCGCGAGCTGGTTAATGAAGCAACTGAGCTTGATTTATGACTACAGTGTAATGCTATCGGGTGCCCGGTTAATTAAATTAACAATTTATCTGTTAAGCTAATGACGGTAGCATTCGCTTCGTTCAACATGTTTTTCGATTCAAGCGACTGTGATTTATGGGTACTGATTAAAAGTGAGAGATGAATATTTAATTATAGCATTATAATAAATAAATTACTTTGGTGTTTCATAAGGATTGTGATCTCATGCATCATGAGCTTTTTTTAAATACCAAATTAAGTTTTAATGAAACATGTGTTATGGAAAGTAACATTATATCGTTTTCTGAAATCAAATGCAGACAAATAAACATAAAACCTCTTATGATTCGTAGTTAAGATTTGTAATAATAATCAAAACAGGACCGATTTAGTCTTGTTCTATACCAGCTTAAAACGTGTTCCTTCTTTAAATAACTAAGCACACTTGTAAATATACATAATGAAATAACAAAATAAAGTTGCACAGAAAAATCTTTGTAAAATATTTTCGGAACATATATTCAACACACATTTTTTTGCATCAGTACTCTTGGTACAACGATCATTGGCCTAGTGGAAAAACACTTGTTGTGCCAATTAATGTCGTGGACAACGACAAGCGATGCGAATAACGATATCAACTTTTTTTTAAATAATATTTATTAATACTGGACTAAAACAATAATATCTTTATTAATTAAATTTTTGCACTCACAATGCTATACCGAGACATTTTAGTGGTTGTTTTCCCGCGGCAGAACGATTTACCTTTAGTAGTACTATCGAATCATGCAAGTTATTTATTGAAAATAAAAATATTTTTGTTTTCAATTAAGTAATCAAAAAAAATTATCATCAACTCGAAAGCGTGAGAATATTACTTAGCGCGGGAGCTTCTTTTACTTTAAACATTGATTTCGTGCATCTCATCATCACCAACAACAGAGCTGGTGCGTGCGGCTTGTGAAGCGGCTGAAAAAGCTAAAACATGCAAGTACAGTGGTCTAGGCTCCGAATATGATTTTGTCTCATTCGGTGTCGAGACCCTTGGTCCGTGGGGTCCTAGCGCTATAAGGCTTTTTAAGGAAATGGCAAAAAGGTTAGTCGACATCAAAGGAGACCGAAGAACTGGCAGCTACCTCGGACAAAGAATTAGTCTTGCTATTCAAAGGGGGAACGCTGCTAGTATCTTCGTAACCTTGCCTCCTTTTAATAATATATTTTAGTTTTAGGTTCATTGTTCTTATATTTTTATATTCCTTAATGTATTTCCAATAGTCAATACCTGTACTGTTAATCGAAAATTAACATGTTTGTATATATTTAATTGTGTATCATCTTAATGTTAAACGCCTCTGCGTTATCGATCTTACGTTCAAAAAAAAAGAATCACTTGTCATTCAATCAAAAACCTGTCTAGTTTATAGTAGTAGATAGATGTGATTAAAGATGGCAGTCGGCCATGCATTGGTTTTCTCATAAAAGGCGTGTGTACGCCATGTAATATTAATTATATTAGTTAAATCAGTTGTTCATTGGTTTTGTCATCAAGGCGTGTGGATGCCAGTTCAATATTCATTATAGTCATTCATTGGTTTTCAAATTCAAAGGCGCGTGGACGCCATTTCATGTAAATTATAGTAGTTAAATCGTGTTACCTATTAAAATCAGTGTGACAAAGTAAAGTGTTTATTTTTTATCATCTGAATCATCATCATCAATTATCAACGACTCAAGGGCCTAAAGCGACGCTTCGAACCCGCCGTACCGCGGTCCTTGAGAAAGTCATCATCAACGTGTACGATCCTTGGCCGTCGCGATCACGGCTGGCCGAGAAAATCGACGCACAATATTTTGGTGGCCCATGAGGGGAACCGTTTAAAAACCCAGGACGGGAATCGTTTAAACCCAGGAAGGGATAAACAGCATTATATGTACTGGACACGCGGTTGCCGTCCAAGGTCATTGCTGGCAAACTCGCGTCTAAGCTGCGGTCAAGATTATAAGTTCAGTGTGAAATACCGAATATCAAGTCAATCTCGGAGTGTTTCAGTGTTTAAATTCAGTGGTCGTAATAATTCATCATAATTATCACCTTCATCAAAGGGTAGAGATTCGACGGGGCCTATTTATTGAAGATAAAAATACGCCATTTTGTAATTGTGTATGGCATCGCTACGCTACGCAACGGGAACACAGACAGCCGACGCAAGAGGGCGCGCGCTGCGGTTCACTCATTCTTACGGACTCATAAGTTAGTGTTATTGTGTTGTGATTGGCCAATAATTCATGTAAGTACATTCATTCTCATCAAACCAATCTCAATCGGTCTAACTTCATTCAATCTTTACGAATATTGAATCACTCATTCAGTCAATGTCACTGTTATGTCAAGTGTCTGTCAATTAAATAACTAGGTTATTATCTTGTTTGTTTACATATTCTAAATTTATGTTTCGTTAGTTTTAAATTTGTTACAAGTGTAACTGATCTCAAGTGTTACTGTTTATTACGTGCATTAGTCAGTAGATAGTCATCATGGCTTTGCGTAGGACAAGAAATCAGTTTAGAACTCATCATAGAATGTTGTTGGATTTTGCCGCGACGATCGACGAACAAACTGGGTCTGTCTCTGCTTCAGTGACAAAACGGCATTTTAATACCTACTATAAAGATTTGGTTTTGGCCTACGAAACATTATTGGGTTTTTCTAGTGACGAAGTGTCTGAATCAGACATGTCGCTGTTCGAGGTGCAATTCACGGAGGTCAACAAACTATTGATAAAACTGGACCAGGCGTCGTCGGAGTCAACCGCTGGTACTTCAAAATCACACAAGTTCACATCAAACCAGGTAATGGCCAAATTACCACTTATAGAACTTCCAAAGTTTTCCGGTAACCTCATGGACTGGGTTCCATTCTATGACTTATTTCATTCATTGGTTCATGAGCGTGATTTGTCGGATGCTGAAAAGCATTATTATCTTAGATCATCATTGTCAGGTGAAGCCCTTCACATTGTCAGACAGCTGCCGGTAGATGACAAGAATTATTCAGTGGCGCTTAATTTACTTAAGTCTAGGTATCAGAATACTAGATTACTACTTGATGCTTATATCGGTAGGATAGTAAATTTACCTATCATCACATCATCAGTCACTCACCTGCGTTCACAATTTTATGATCCTCTTCAAGAAACCCTTCAGGCGTTAGAAAAGCTAGATCAGCCTGTCAAAGAGTGGTCATATGTTATATTGTATTTAACATTACAGAAACTGCCTGTTAAGCTGCGGTCACTGTTTGTGGAATGCTACGGCACGAATTTTGATGCTTTGCCTACCATTAGTCAACTAATGGAGTTGTTGGACGAACAGTGCCGACTGCAGCTGACAGTGGCATCAGCACCCGAGCCTGTCAGGAGACCACCTCTAGCTTCACTACCAACGGTGCGTCCACTAGCTCCACGATCAAGTCAACATCGGATGACATCAGGCAAGGCATACCAGGCCAATCAGGTGATGTCATTATCAACAGATCAAGGATCATCAGCTCGTCAGGTGAGGCCTTCATGTTCATTTTGTAGTGCCCAGGGACACTCACTTTATAGATACTATGCAAGTGACTACTTGCATAGTGCTTCCTCAAGCATCGATAGCAGTGTCCCGACTTAGTCGCCCACGACTTACGACCAGATCGTGACAACCGTTGAAAGGCAGGGCATCTATAAAGTGAGTGTCCCTGAACACCAGTTCCTATGAGTACAGTCGTACTCATAGGAACTGGTGTTATCATTGTGGCTCCCAGGATCATAACTCACTCATTTGCAACGTAGATGAGAACACCGGGGCTCCTCGGCAGCAAAATCAACCTGCTGCTCGGCTGGTCACCCAATGTGCAGGTGGTCGAGACACGCCAACTTCGTCAAAAGCGCGTCATGTCTCGCCGCCAGTGCATATCACTGGTATGATATGCACGGGTGGTGAGTGTGAGCTGGCGTGTGTCCAGGAAGAAACGGGCCCATCGTCAGCACATCATCATCATGAGGCCCCACTGGTGCGATCCATGGCTCATCACCAGCCAAGGCCACGAGTCAGTGACAGAGCGCATCTTGCTCAGACCACCTTTCATTCACTCAGGTTTGGGTCACGTATGAGCCCTGATAGGGCATGAGATAAGGTAACTGTTGGTGCATCTATGGGACCATTACTCCTCATAACTATTTGTCCTACTGCAATAGTAATGGTCAGGTCAGGTGATGGTCAATTTGTCAGGTCCGGGCCCTGTTAGATACAGGAGCCTGTGTTTCAATTATCAAACAATCATTAGTTCATCATTTAAAATTGCACCAACAGGGTAATAGTAATATTCTTTACGGAGTAGGTCATCAAGCAGTTACTACACTGGGCACTGTTGTCAAATTAGTGATTAAACCCGTAGGAGCTCATTTACCAATAGTTGGTACCCGGGCAATGGTTATGTTCACCTTATCTGGAAATATTCCACCATATGATATTAAATTAAAGAATCAGTTAAAGTCATCAAATATTATCCTTGCTGATAGCAACTTTGATAAAGCCCGAGATGTAGATATCATACTTGGTACAGATGTGCTCAATTATGTACTTGATGGTTCAAAGATTTCAACCAACACTCCAGGGATAGCGGCTTATGGATCATGTTTCGGTCACGTCATCATGGGAGCGATACACACTCAACAGTCACCATCGACGGTCACATCACCCGACCAGTCAGCAGGCACTTCAGTAGAAGACTATGGACTCCATGCAGTCAGACTGGAGGAAGTCTTAGAAAAGTTTTGGAAGGTGGAACAGCCTCCTTCGAAGCCAGCTGTTCATCCGGATTACTTGGAATGTGAAAGGTTATATAATTCAAGTACTCAACGTATGCCAGATGGCAAATATTTGGTTAGGTTACCATTACTTTCAACAAGGTCACCATTGGGTGAATCAAAGGCTTTAGCCATTCAACGATTGCGATCTTTAGAAAGAAAGATGGCAAAAATTCAGTATTCGCAAGTAAATACAAAGAATTCATGAAGGAATATGAAACTCTCGGTCATATGTCAAAATCGGACTTTCAGTGAGACTCCGAACATTTCATCATCCCTCATCATGGCATATTCAAAAAGGGAACGGATAAGATCCGTGTAGTATTCGACGGGAGTGCTCGTTCATCAACAGGAACATCACTAAACCAGTGTCTTCACACCGGTCCACCACTTCAAAATGATGTTACCCAAATATTGTTAAATTTCAGACGGCATCAAATAGTCTTCACGACCGACATCAAGCAGATGTTTCGAATGACCTGGATACACCCTGAAGACAGGAAGTACCAGCTCATCTTGTGGAGAGAGGACCCGTCTGACCAAATTCAGGTATATGAGTTGAATACTAATACCTACGGCCTACGATCAAGTCCATTCATTGCAATTCGAACATTGTTACAACTCGCCGATGATTGGGAGGCTAGTCATCATGAATCATCAGCTTCAACCGTCATCAGACGAGACACCTTCGTTGACGATAATCTCACGGGCGCAGACTCGTTATCAGAGGCTCAACACCTCAAATCAGAACTCATCGCACTAATGAAAAGCGCCAAATATGAGCTCAGGAAATGGTCATCAAATTGCAATGAATTACTGCAGGATTTGCCGCAGGAACACTGCGAGCTGCCCCATCAGTTTGATACAGACGATAAAAGCTTTATTTAAGTATTAGGTATTCAATGGGACCCAGTATCAGACTCAATGTCATATCAGATCAATGTACCGCTAGGACAAGCAATTACTAAGCGTCATATCCTTAGTACAATAGCACGCCTGTATGACCCGTGTGGATATTGTGCGCCTATTGTGTTTCGATTCAAGGTGTTTCTTCAGACACTATTTTCAGATGGAGTCAAATGGGACGAACCTGTCAGTAATAGTCAATGTCGTCAGTGGGACGAACTCATTCAAGACCTTAATTATTTGTCAAACTTGCAGATACCTAGATGTGTTGCACTGCCACAGACTGTCTCATATTCACTTCACGGATTCGGAAACGCTGCAGAGACTGGTTTTGCCGCGAGCGTCTACCTCAGGACCGTGGACGCGTCAGGAAATGTCATGGTACGTTTACTTATAGCTAAATCAAGAGTAGCTTCTCAGAGATCAAAGCAAACGATACCAAAACTGGAACTCAGTGCCGCTCATCTAGTGTTCAAATTATTGAATCATGTATCAGAGTCATATGACAGTTCAATTCAATTTGACAGCATCAATGCTTGGTCAGATAGCACAATCGTGTTATCTTGGATAAACACAAAACCATACATGCTTCAAACATTCGAATGTAACAGAGTTCAAGACATTCAAAATTCAAAACGTTCTATGATATGGAGACATGTACGTTCCGAATTAAACCTTGCAGATGTCGCCTCACGAGGCATGGCGGCTGAAGATCTCATACATTTCAATTTATGGTGGTCCCCAGACTGGTTACTTAAGGAGGAGTCACAATGGCCTGCGTTACCAGTTACTATGCCTTACGATTTACCTGGATTCAAGAAATTGGTCAATCTTGTTACCCCTGTCGAACCATGGGAAGACGCGCTGTTATCACGCCTCAGCTCGTTCAGTAAGCTCATCAATATTACCTCATTGGTACTTAGATTTTGCCGAAATATTAGATTGCCTAAAGAAAGACGGAATCTTAACTCTACACTCTCATTAGACGAGACTCGTGAAGCAACCAGACATTGGATTAAGAAAATTCAAATGGATTCATATAAAGATGAAATTATATTAATCAAGCAAGGAAAATTGGTCTGTAAATCGTTACAGAAATTAAGTGTCTTCGTGGATGAAGATCACTTTATCCGAGTCGGCGGCCGACTACGGAAATCAACATTGCCTTACGGAGCCAGGCATCCATATTCGATACCTAAGGATCATAGGTGGGGTCAATTACTCATAGAATATTATCACAAGTCATATTGTCATGCGGCGACAAACGCGCTCATTGCTATACTGCGGCGAGAGTATTGGATTACGTCAGTCAGACGTCAAGTATCAAAGGTCATAAGAAATTGTTTAGTTTGTTTCAGGTTCCATGCTTCATCTCAGCCACCATTTATGGCAGACCTACCAGCTGATAGAGTCACGGCCGCACGACCATTTTCAGGCGTAGCGACTGACTTTGCTGGACCTTTCTTAGTCAAAAGCAGTTTACTAAGAAATGCGAAATCACTCAAAGCTTACCTGTGTGTTTTTGTATGTTTAGGTACAAAAGCTGTTCATCTCGAAGTGGTCTCTGCATTGACCATCGAGGCCTTCATCGCGTCATTCACCAGGTTTGTCAGCCGACGAGGGCTGCCTTCACTAATCCGATCGGACAGAGGTACCAATTTTACTGGTTCTAATTCGTATCTAAAGGAGATCACTCAGTTCTTGTTGGATGTGCCGTCGAGCGAGTGTGAGAGGTTGTGATGATGATGGGATTCCATGGCGATGGTAAATAACGACTGCGTCTCTTAAGGTGATGTTGTATATTTACAGTGACTACATTGTGACTAAGTTATTATCTAAACCTTACAAGACTATTTATACAGTAATACTACGTAGATGTTGGAGGGAGGATGCCGTGACATATCTTTATCGGATCTGCATGCGTTTAGGAATGTGCTTACAAACTCTTTAACCGATACGTGATGATAATAAATTATGTGGCGACTCAGGCCGCCACATTGGACAACCAGATTATCCTCAAGGAGGAGTTCAGAAAACAAAGCATTCGCTGGGAGTTCAATCCTCCTGCATCGCCCCATATGGGGGGACTATTTGAGGCTGCAGTCAAAAGCGCTAAAACCCTCCTCAAGAAAGAGGTGGGCGATACCATTTTAACATTCGAGGAACTGTCTACTCTTTTTACTAAAAAAGAGTCTATACTTAATTCACGGCCTCTTGAGCCTATGTCAGAGGACCCCAGTGATTTAGAGGTTCTCATGCCAGGTCATTTCATCATAGGTCAGCCACTAGTTGCCTTGCCAGAAGCTCACTGGAAGGAGGCTAAAATGTCGCGATTGTCCCGTTTTCAAGTTATTCAGAAATTGTACCAGACGATCTGGTCGCCCTGGCATGTTGAGTATCTCAGTACACTACAGTCACGTAATAAATGGTATAAGCATATTAACAATATAGAGCTTAACGATTTAGTTCTTATTATTGACGAGAACTCACCCCCTCTTCACTGGCGAAAGGGTAGAGTTATTGAATTGTATAAGGGATCAGATCACATTGTTAGATCAGTTAAATTAAGGACTCAAAGCGGAGAGCTTGTAAGACCAGTGGTCAAATTGTGTAAATTACCGATACCAATAGAAAGTAATTTAAGTTAACCATTGCACTTCTGTGTATATATAGTGTTTTCATTCTTAAAGTTAAGTCATGTGTATGAGTCATATTATGTGTTATTGTTACTATAAATAGAGCGCATTAAGGACTTCAAGTATTCAGTTCATTTCCCCCTAGTGGCGGGAGGAATGTTAATCGAAAATTAACATGTTTGTATATATTTCATTGTGTATTATCTTAATGTTAAACGCCTTTGCGTTATCGATCTTACGTTAAAAAAAAAAGAATCACTTGTCATTCAATCAAAAACCTGTCTAGTTTATAGTAGATAGTAGAAAGATGTGATTAAAGATGGCAGTCGGCCATGCATGGGTTTTCTCATAAAAGGCGTGTGTACGCCATGTAATATTAATTATATTAGTTAAATCAGTTGTTCATTGGTTTTGTCATCAAGGCGTGTGGATGCCAGTTCAATATTCATTATAGTCATTCATTGGTTTTCAAATTCAAAGGTGCGTGGACACCATTTCATGTAAATTATAGTAGTTAAATCGTGTTACCTATTAAAATCAGTGTGACAAAGTAAAGTGTTTATTTTTCATCATCTAAATCATCATCATCAATTATCAACGACTCAAGGGCCTAAAGCGACGCTTCGAACCCGCCGTACCGCGGTCCTTGAGAAAGTCATCATCAATGTGTACGATCCTTGGCCGTCGCGATCACGGCTGGCCGAGAAAATCTACGCACATGTACATTGATGTTCATATCAAAATCTCGTTCAATAAAGTCAATACCTGTACATTGATGTTCATATCAAAATCTCGTTCAATAATAGTCATAACGCACACATAGATTCACGACTATATTATTCCCTGAGGTTTTGTCCGAGACTATAGGCTATGGGACCGCAAAAGCAGTCCACTGCCACAGTCTACGATTCACTAAATAACATCTGCACATGTGCTCAGCATGATCGGTAGTGAGCACATCGCGGCTCTACGCTATAGGATGTATGTGTAGTCTTTAGTCCGTTAGTCGCCTTTTATGATACCGAAAGGAAGATATGGGTCGGTCGGTCTATTAATGAGTCGCTAAAACACATCTCATAACATGTGTCATAACATTTACTAAAAGCCTATTAACATTACGTAACGCGATATTGTAATGATGTAATGGGTAGACCACACTATTAGAGGGCGGAGACAATGTGATTTAGCTTGCACACTTACCTCGGTTTTAATGCGTTCAATTTGAAACGGGCGTATTATCATTATAGCGCTAATTAATGTTTGAAGTGAATAAATAAGATGTTTCGTAGTTCATCATCGTTATAATCAGCCAGTCTATAAACCTCTTAATGGATAAAAGATGTAGCGGAGGGACGAAGGAGTGACACGATGAGGAGAGGAGATGAAGATAAAAGCTCGATGAGTTTAGAAGTATAATAAAGTAATAGAAAGGTTCGTTGTGAAGCACTATTTAAGAGAATACACTATACACTGGACTAGGTACATGTAGGTTTAGGTTAAATATTATTAAATCAGGATCTCCGGCCGGAAAGGCCGGCAACGCGCCTGCGATTCCTCTGGTTTTGCGGGTGTCCATGGGCGGCGGTGATTACTTTCCATCAGGTGAGCCGCTTGCTCGTTTGCCTCCTTCTGCTATAAAAAAAAAATCTATGGCTGATACTGTCTTGTTAAAATAACGTACTATAAATATCAATAACTTGGTAAGGATAACAATAAATAGTAGGAGCTTTTTGTAGCTCCGCGAATTAATCTGAACTGAATTTATGTGAAAACAAAGGCCAGACAGAGAATTCAAATAAATTTTAAATTTATAATGAAACTAGGTATAAAAGCATGTTATTCGCAAAGGAGGTCACAAAAAAAGTTTTGGGGGTCAAAGTTGCTCGCGTCCGTAGGTTTACCCTTGAGACCCTACACGTGATCCCTGGGTGGTGCTAAATAAGTGACACCAACTGAGTGGTAGAGCCACGCTGCGTTGCAGCACACATTGGGCCGGCTCGCCCGGCGTAATACTAATATTAATAATATTAGTATTAGTATATAATAATAATATTATTAATAATAATAATAATATTCGGCGTGAAATAATGGCACTTGGTACTGTTGTGTTTCGTCCGACCAGTGAGGGTTCCGGAGGCGCTTTCCCCCCGCCCCCCTCCCAATTCCTATTCCTTCCTTAAACCTATTCCTCCCTTAAAGGCCGGCAACGCGTCTGCGCGATTCCTCTGGTTTTGCGGGTGTCCATGGGCGGCGGTGATTACTCTCCAACGGGTGACCCGCCTGCTCGTTTGCCTCCCTCTTTTATAAAAAAAAAAAAAACAAAAACCAACAAGGCTTTAGCTGCCTTGTCACAATTCCCGGCTGCCCCAGATAGAAAAATCGTTCAGTATGGGCGCGATTTTACGTTTAAAACAATATTAATATAAATAAGTGCGTTACCTTTGACATAGTTAGCATAAACTCCCGTAAAAATGTCTGTAAATAAGCAATGATTTAGGAACCAAAACTATAACTGGAGAATCCACAGTTCGCTATTAAGGCGCCCCGGACCCCCATAGCTCAGCAGATGCATAGTGGTGCTTGTAACACGAAAGGGGCGGGCGGAGTTAACCGCTTTGCACGACGTCGCGTAACTGCCATTAGAACAGTGTACACGCCTTCAAAACGGCCGGTTGTTTCAGTAAAGGATGCGTTTTAAGATAAACAGGGGTTATTTTGGAACCCCGCCAAAAGTAAATATGGCGTAAAAAAGTAATAATATAATATTTGACGTAAAAATTATGAATGTTTTCTTTTTTTTAATAAATTTTTTTTGCCATTTTTTTTATATCCTATGTAGTTATAGGTGCGTGCGCTCACCCTAGCGGTCAAAGCGACGGCGTGCTGCCAATGGTGAACGGGGTGAATAATAGCGGTCACGCGCCTGCGCTTTGATAACCGCGATAAGCTGCGCGCTAGGTGACAATCATTTTTATTTTCTTAAGGAAAGTAGAGACAAAAATGTAAAAAAAAAATATTTTTTTATTTCATTATTTGGTTGTACTGCTGCTATAGGATCGCGTAAAAAAAATTGGCGGGGTATCCAAAATTAACCCTGTATATTACATACATAATTCAAGCCCGCTTCCCGGCGGGGTAGGCAAAGACCACATATTTCTTTTTACTACGTTCCTGACACACAGATATATTTAATTACTAGCGGTTACTCGCGGTTTCACCCGCGTGATTCCCGTTCCCGTGGGAATATCGGGATAAAAAATATCCTATGTGTTAATCCAAGTTATAAACTATCTGTATGTTGAATTTCATCCAAATCCATTTAGTAGTTTTTACGTGAAAGAGTAACAAACATCCATCCATACTTACAAACTATTGCGTTTATATTAATAGTAGGATCTAAACTAAAAATTACTACTGACCCATCTCTTCCCCCGGGTGTCGTAAACGACTAACGTAATAAAGACTGCACATAAGTCCAACAGCATAGAGTGGCGATGGGCTCACCTCCTATCCCGCTGAGACCACGTGCAGTGGTTGTTATGGTGAAACGTGGACTGTGGTAGAGGACTGATTTTGCGATCCTCATTTCCTAGTCTCTGACTACCCCTTAAGGGATAGTAGTCGAGTGTAAATGTGTATGTATAAACTTTACAACGGTACCACTAAAGTGTTTGAATTTAGATAGATAGATAAATAGATAGTACTTTTATTGTAACATAATCACACAAACATGTACAATGCATGCACAAAAAAAAAGAAAAAGAAAAACAATGTTACGATTTGGCGGTCTTATCGCTTAAAGCGATTTCTGCCAGACAACCAGTCGGATGGAGAGAACGAATATATTAATATACTTGTTTGCGCGCTTTTATTTGTTTCCTTGTGTGGGAGGGTAGTAGCACCATAAATGGTTATCGGTGCACCGTCCGCACAAGCGATTCTCGGCGCGCCCCAGCATTCCTCTGACTGTCATCGGACAGTAGCAAATTCACCGCTGAGCTGAACGCCCGCTCCCGCTTGTTCGCTTTTCGCCGCCGCCGCGAACACCGCCGCCGCCACCGCCGCTAACCGCTCCGCCCGCGCGAGTCCGCGCCACACACCGCCGCCGCAGCTAGCTGCCAGAATCCTGGGTGCTGAAGACGCCGATTACCAGGTTAGTGTTGCTGCTTATTTCGCTCAGGGGAACACTTGAAGGCCGTAACCGCCGCCCTTGGCTTCCTTCGTTTAAACTGCCCCTTTCTATATATTTATACGAGTATATGTGATAACCGCCCCCGCTCATACAGTCCACTGCGCTTAGCATTAACTTACCCGCCCTCCAGTAAAACGGAGACACCATAAATTTTGGTCCATACGACCCGGATTAAAACTAGTTTATTTATCTATTTACCCGCTCCGCTTATAATTATATTTATTTATCACATATATTTTAAATATATATTTTAAGTACCCCACGCATTTATAATTGTATTTTCGACAGTCGTTATTTTCCAGCACATACCTACCCACATTCCGTGGTAGGGGGCACTTACCCACCGTTTAATTATTTAACGGATTTTAATCAACCGCGCTTATAGCACTTTAATTGTTTCTTCGACTACAAAATGGCAGCCGAAGAAGCAAAACTAAAACTAGTCATTGCGAAAAAGCAATCCATTTATAAACGCGTTACCAAATTGTATGACGTTTCAAAGCAATTGGTGCCAGGCGCCGTCGACACTAGAACGAAAACTGAGTTTATGGCGATGTCGTCTAACTTGAAAGGTTCATACGAACAATTCAGCTCATTGTGTGATGAACACAACCTGTTGTTGTTGCAGCAAAAACCAGACGCTGAAATTAACTACAATGACTGGGAATCTTTTGAGACCTTATATACGCGTATAAGCCATACACGCACTCTAATGTCTGGGAATAATGAGTCGCCATCATCGCCCGCTAATTCATCCCCTGCTAAATGCAAATTACCGCCTATCGAATTGCCATCATTTGATGGGAACCCGGAACATTGGCCTCTTTTCTATGAGTCATTCAAGGCAAACATCCATAATAATAATAGTTTGTCTAACGCGCAACGGGTCCAGTACTTAGTGGGTAAACTGAGTGGGAAAGCTCTTTCGGTATTTGCAGGTATTATACCTAACGAGTCTAATTATCCCATAATTTGGGATTCGCTCATAACTAAGTACCAAGATAAAAGAATGTTGGGTACCTTATATTTAAATAATATTTTTGAATCGCAACCGCCCGCTAATTCACCCGCTCATTTAAATAATTTTATAGAAAAAATACACTCGTCACTATCCGCTTTAAGACAATTAGATATTTCTGATTTGGCCGATTTTATCGTCACGCATATAGCATTAAAAAAGTTAGACTTGCAGCTTGTACAATCGTTTGAACTATCGCTAAAGGACAAAGATCTTCCTAACAGTTCCGATTTAATTAACTTTGTTCGTCATCATATTAAAATACTCGAAAGAACGTCGACCATTAACAATTTAGAACCTACCGCCGTTAATTTAAAGTCGAAAGTTCGAAGTCTACCTCGCCAATCAGTAACTAAGATGTCGCATACCTTCGCTTTAACCAGTAATCATAACCGTCAAATGTCAGCACCCGCTTCCACTTGTGGATATTGCAATATGTCCAATCATTCTCAATTATTTAATTGTCTCGCATTTAAAAAATTAATGGTTAAGGATCGTTTTAATTTCGTGAAGCAAAGTAAGCGATGTATAAACTGTTTAAGCGCAAAACACTCGACGTCTTATTGTAAATCGCGTAATACTTGCAACGTATGTCATAAGGGTCATCATTCGCTTTTACATTTTAATACGGAAACCGGTTCGATGTTGCGCTCGCGTGACACTGCTGACACGGCTGCGCGCCCGCCCGCCGGTGTTGCGCCGTTAGATAATAATAGGCCTGCCACCGCCAGCTCAGACATCTCGCCGCCGCCGCTCCGCCCGCGCGAGTCCTTGTGTTTACACAGTAGCGACATGGAGGGCACGTTCGCAGTTCGTGATAGCTGCGCGCGCGCTCAGATTAAGAATAATACGACTGTTTTGCCAACCGCTCAAGTTTATGTGCCTACTTCTGATAACAATAACGCTATTATACGGTGTTTAATAGATAGTGCTTCACAAAACAATCTCATAACGCTCGCATCTTGTAAGAAATTAAACTTAAAAATTACACCGCTTAATAACACTAACATAAAAACTGTAGGACTGATTAGTACACCTATTTTAGGATACGTTCCGCTCAAGATTAAATCGCGCTATACGGATGCTCAATACAGTTTGTATTGTTTAGTAGTTAATCAAATTACAGATTATCTGCCTACGCAAATTATTAAGTCAGACTTTATTAATAATTTCGCAAACTTACCGTTAGCTGACGATTCGTGGAATATTCCTGGGAAAATTGATGCTATACTTGGCGCTCAAATGTTTCCACACATAATACTTGGAAATAAAATTATTTCCACGCCGCCGCCGTCGCGATCAGCTGATCGTAAGAACGCTGTTCAGATAACACCATATGCGCTTGAAACTACGCTTGGTTATATTGTTATTGGAGAAATATCTACAATGGAACTGACTAATACGACGTTGTCCTTTGGTCCTTTACTAAAGGAAAATTTAAATAAAAATTTAAAATTTTCTAAACTCAAGCAAGTGTGTACGCTTAAAAATAATATAAGTTCGGACTATCGCAAATGTAAAAGGTCATACCAATCTTCGGTAACGCGCCACCCTTCTGGTCGATTTATTGAATCCTCACCATTTAAGGGCGATCAGTGTCACACAACATTAGGGCACTCGCACACTTCGGCTCAACGTCGTTGGTTAACGTCGATAGAACGTAAATTCATTTCGCGTCCGGCTTTACGCCAAACATTATTTAATGCTTAATACTAAACCGAACGTAATTTAACGTCAATTCTTTCTTTAATAACCCGCTTATTTGACGTTTTAGGTTTTAGGTTTAGTCGCGCCTGTTACACTTTATGCCAAATTGTTATTACAAGACTTGTGGCTCGCTAAAATGGATTGAGATGAGGAACCTCCTCAACCAATTATCAACCGCTTTAATTAAAAGTGAATTACCACTTTTATCGCATTTACAAATAAATACCGCGGCATTTAGGAATTTCGACAGATTGTACTGCACATCTAGGTTTTGGTGACGCAAGCCTGAAAGCTAACGGCTGTGTCTTTTATTTACACTTTACGTATCCTAATAGCAACGTATCACAATAGATTTGGTATGTTCGAAATCCAAAGTCGCTCCGCTAAAAACAATAATACTCGCTAGGCTCGAGTTATGTACCGCGCTGCTTTGTCTGAGCTAATAAATCAAGTTTACCACATATTACATAATCGCTACCCTATTAAAAGATATATTCGCCTTTTCTGATTCTACTATCGCGTTATCGTGGATATATTCTTCGCCGCACCGTTGGCAAACGTTTGTTGCCAACCGTGTTAGTATAATACAGGATAATTTATCTCCTGATCGCTTCTTCCATATACCGGGAACTGTGAACCCCAGTAATTGTGTTTCGCGTAAAATACTTTTTGTGGAGGCATGGTCCAATGTGGACTCATAGCCCTATATTCGCATGGCCTATTGTGCCTTTCGAGCATTCTCAAACTGAAGATGTACCCGAAATTAATCTTCCGTTATGCATCCGCTTATTAAACTCGCACTCCAGGTCTCGTCCTGGAAACAATTAGGTATTTACGCATAATAATTTATGTTTTACGCTTTATAAAAATAAAATTACTCTAGTCCCCGCGGATTAAAGTTTCTCATTTAGAAATAGCAGAACACATTCTTCTCCGCTCCTTGTAACATTAATACTTTTGTAAGAATGCTGCTGCCGCGACATCATCACATCGTCGATCTTCGTATCGATGACTGCCACCGCTCCAACTGCCACACTGGCTCGCATCTTGTTATGTCTTTAATAATAAAGGCAACGCTATTGGATAATTTCGCAATATAAAACGACAGTTGGAAATTTATATACTTAGTTTCTTTTTGTCGCTCATGAAACATCAGCCGCTTTTCAAAACGAATTTAGTAATCGCAGAATTGAATGGAGAACTATTCCCGCTCGCGCTCCTTACATGAAAGGTTTATGGGAGCCTAATATGAAATAAATTAAAACTCACTTATATCGCACCATTGGTAACCAATTGCTTTGTTATGAAGAGCTTCTAACTGTGTTAACGCAAATTGAATGTATCTTAAACTCGCGTCCGCTATGCTTGTTGTCCGATCAGCCGCATTTTGTTCTCACTCCCGCTCATTTTTTGCAAACTACTCCTTTACAGTCACTGCCCACGTGTGAGCTGGATACAACGCTTAGTCTCTCCGCTCGTAAAAGATTGCTAGATAATTTGGTGCGTGGTTATTGGAAGCAGTGGCGTGTAGATTATTTACACACCCTGCAACTAAGACAAAAATGGAATACACCTGACGTCTCTGTCAGCCCCGGTACTCTCGTACTAATTCACCAAGACGATGTTCCGCCTCTACGCTGGCCTACTGGCATTGTAGAACAAGCCTTCCCAGGGAAAGACGGAGTAGTTCGTGTCGCTTCTGTACGGACAACAACTGGCACGTACAAACGTCCTGTTGTGAAATTGTGCCCGCTGCCTACGCAATAGTTAATACAGTTATATCTGCACTTATTTAGTTTATTTTAATCCCAATGTAGTCCTATATATATTTTTGTTTAACTTAGCTTCATATCAACATATTTATGTACATATATTTCCGCTTATTACCCGCTATAATTGTATTTCCGCTCATCCTCTCTGATGGAGAGACTTCTATACCGCTTTATGGTTTCGAAAATCCCTAGTATTTTCAAGCCGGGGAGGATGTTTGCGCGCTTTTATTTGTTTCCTTGTGTGGGAGGGTAGTAGCACCATAAATGGTTATCGGTGCACCGTCCGCACAAGCGATTCTCGGCGCGCCCCAGCATTCCTCTGACTGTCATCGGACAGTAGCAAATTCACCGCTGAGCTGAACGCCCGCTCCCGCTTGTTCGCTTTTCGCCGCCGCCGCGAACACCGCCGCCGCCACCGCCGCTAACCGCTCCGCCCGCGCGAGTCCGCGCCACACACCGCCGCCGCAGCTAGCTGCCAGAATCCTGGGTGCTGAAGACGCCGATTACCAGGTTAGTGTTGCTGCTTATTTCGCTCAGGGGAACACTTGAAGGCCGTAACCGCCGCCCTTGGCTTCCTTCGTTTAAACTGCCCCTTTCTATATATTTATACGAGTATATGTGATAACCGCCCCCGCTCATACAGTCCACTGCGCTTAGCATTAACTTACCCGCCCTCCAGTAAAACGGAGACACCAATACTAATATATCAATTTGACTTATGAATTTATTGTAAGATGGTAGAGAATAATACCAAAAAGTGAGGAATTGATAGAAAATAATGATAGAATTAATTACGATTTTTTCGATTAGAAATTCCTTCAACTAGCGTTCACGCTTTTCCATTTAAAAGGTTTCCACTATTTGAAAATCGCTCGGAAGTGCTTGTTACACGAAAGAGGCGGACGCGGCTAACTGCTGTGTACATTAGCGTTTGGTTTCCCCTACGTCTAGTATAAATCTAGGATTTTCACTTACAAAATTCTTTACCCCCTGATACTCCGGCCGTTGGTATCGTAATGTTTTTATTTATAAAAAGTTTTTTAGAGAATCAAGTTAAAACTGCAAAAATGCAATAAAAATGACGTCGTCGTTTTAATTCCGCTAAATCATCAGCATTTTTTTTGCATTAATGTTTTTGCGTTGTCAACACATCATGGATTTCCACAAACTAACGCCTGATTCCATTCAATATCTTAAGTTACAACTAGACAAATATTTTGTAATAGCTTACTGTACAGTATGGAAAAAAAAGCCGCGGTTCGAGGAAAAGTACCCTTAATATTGATGATGGCAAGTTTTACTGAATAGAAACATTTTCTTACTTTCAAAAATAATTAAAACTGCATTTAAAGAATTTTTAAAAATAACCTGCTTGAGCCGGGTATCGAACCGGTGAAATGTGAAAAAAACATCCTTTATTTTACCAACCGAAAGAGACATTCATAAGGATCAATTTCAATAAATATTTACCTTAACTCGATATAAAAGGCGACACGTGGCGAATTCAGTCGAAGAATACGTCTGTGCATACGTGAATGGGTCTCATTTTGATCAAATTCATAAGTTATGTGAACTATTTTCTTTGGATAGTGAGTAAACTTCACAATAAAAAAAAAATCTTAATCTTTTTTTTAATTTAAGTTACTATGTTGATTGAAAGAAATTGATCCTTCTGAATGACGGTTGGTATCATAAAATACTGATTTTTTTTTTCACATTTCACCGGATCGATTCCCGGCTCAAGCAGGATTTAAAAAAATCTTTGAATGCACTTTTAATTATTTATGAAAATAAAGGAATGTTTCCTTTCAGTAAAATTTGATTAAGGGTACTTTTCCTCCAACCACGGTCTTTTTTTACCCTATATCATTGTATATTAAAATCAAGATTATTAATTATATTTTTTTATAATAAAAAAAATAATATTTAATTCGTAATAGTCTTTTGTTGTAAAAACTTATATGATCGGCAGTGCATTGATCAAGTTCACTTACCATAGTTAATAATTATGTTAACTGTTACTAGAAGCAGATAACATTTACAATAAACAGTTACAAGGAAAGCATTCAAAACTGGCTGAGCATCAAAATAAAAAGTTTTTACCCTTAATCAATCGAAATTATTCAAAAATACTATTAAAAACTAAATTTCTTGAAAAGGGTACCTACCTAACTTTTTTCCGACAAATATTTAGAACCTCTGCAATATTAGGTTTTTCAAATAACAAAACTGCATTTAAATCGGTCTATTCATTTTAAAGTTACGTTGCCACAGACAGGCCAACGTGCTTGCAACTAATAACACCCCTTCTTTGCCCTTTTTACTGAATTTTTTAAAATAATTTCAGTTAATATTAAGCCGTGTGTCAGACATCTCCATAGAGTCCATCATTCCATTATTTTCTATTGGCAGTTTGCGGTCTTGCCTTAAGCAATGACGGGTCACTGTATGAGTGACAATCTTAAAACTGTTCTTACTCCTCGTACTACAAGACGTAAGGTAGGTAATCGTTAAAACCTTAAAACCCTTTGATTTAAGCTCCCATACAAATTATGTAAAAAAGGCCGAAACTGGTGGGTATAATATGTTTAAGAAGTTGAGATAATAATCTAAAAAACTGGTCATAATCACTTTTTATATACGCAAAACAACAGATAGATAGATTATTATTTGAGCTGTGTGGTATTAGCTCTTATTACAATCCTACCAACCCATTTCTTTCTAACGGACTATAAACTGCACATACATACATTTATTAGACGACCTTCGTGGTCGAGTGGTTAGCACGCCAAGTCTGGCGTTGCGCCATCTCCCCGGAGGTCCCGGGTTCAATTCCCGGTCGGGTCAAATTAGAGAAAACTGTTTTTCTAAATTGATTTCGAGTCTAGGTGTTTTGTGTATTTATCCATTATCTTAACGATAACCATATTAACGAGTTTCAAAAGAAGCTTGTCTTGGGCTAGATAATAAGTGTGAGCGTTAACAAATTTTATTTTTTATTTGTATTTATCCAACAGCATAGATCGGCGATGAGCTCACTACCTGTCACGCTGAGCACATATGCAATTGTTGTTTGGTGAAACGTAGACGGTGTCAGTAGACTGCTTTTGCGGTCATTATTGCCTAGTCTCTGTCTATTATTAGTTTAACCTCTCAGTCTTAGCATCAAAATGTCAAAAAAAATTGACAGCAGGTGCGATTTGACGGGAATTTAAATTTGCGAAAATGGACAAAAATAAATCGAACGCAGTTCATGTTAAATTTTGCGTTCACGATGCATAAAATGTACCACAGAACCGAAATAATTGATCTTGTTCATACTAAAGTAAGTCTCTAAGTGTCTCAAAACACGGTACAAAGTCAAGTGGAGAGCGCGGCCATATATGGCCGCTTGGGGTCTGACGGAATAGCAAGTTTTTAGGTGCGGCCAAATATGGCCGCTTGGGGCTTGAGGGGTTAAACCGTCACTCTCCGTATTTCGCCAACACTAATAGTCTTAATAATTTTGACGAAAGTAAACCGGCTCTATTAAGGTACTCTCACCCTGATACGTCGGTAAACAGATCTGGCAACATGAAAGGGGCGGTGGTGTACCATCACAGGGGTCCTCGCTTAGTGTGCACCACCTTTATTGCCGAAGCACAATGAACCTGGCGTTTGTTATGTTAATGGTGTATGTTGAACACGCCGTTGTGTGAGCGTTACTCTACCCGTTAAACTTTATATTATAATGAATGAGGTCTATTATAGGTGGTTAGGAATTTTATTGGTGCTTTGATGGGTTTTGGTGATAGTGTCAAACATAATCGCCTATACAAGCGAAAGTTGCTGTGGTTCCAGCAGAAGTTCGTCACAGGATACTGGTTTCCGTTCACGCGAACAAAGTAGTGGTCGGGCCGCTACTAATTATCATATTACAACTTTAGACTGCACAGTTAACACTGGCGACTTTGCAAATAACGAAGCGCACTAGCTTGTAGAAAGTGATTCCACGCCATTGGACGGACTGTAGAGATACTATTTTAATCAGTGTTGGTCATTACTATCAGAAATTATATAAAACGCTAATATAAATAACATTAAATGTAATAAAAATATTGTTTTTTAAAATAAAATTTGTTTTACGTCAAAATGTGCAACTTGACATTGGGGTTAACCTTTCTACTGCGGCCGCGCACTGATCAGCTATGCGATTCTCTAAGCGACACATATACGCTGCGCGCATGGCTGTGATCTGCTGTCTCTTTTCAATTCTATGAATATGAAAGAGACAGAGTATTTCTCAGCGCTGCGGCAGCCGCAGCTATCAAGGCTTTAGCTTAGAGAATCGCACGGCTGTGCTCGATTAATCAAATGTCTATTGTGTCTAGTGGCACCGCGTCCTAAATGTTAATGCATGCACGCGAAGCCATGGGACGTGTTATGTAGCTCATGAATAATTATAATCATTCCATTCAAATGTTAATTTTGTAACATTTTTAAGTCACATACTTTCCTACACTACTGAGCAAAGACCGCCATTACTGAATTCGCTGCAATCGATCGTTATTGGTTTAATCAGCACGCTTACCAAACTTAATTGGTAGTCATAAACAAAAAAAACACAACACTCCAACAACACTTTGCCGACCTGAAAATTGATGACAGTACCTCCAAATACCGGGCCGAGGGCTTTGCAACACAGCCCGTTGGCTGTGTAAAAAATACAAAAAAAAAACGCCAGTAAGTACTCAATATATAAAAACGCCGCGATATCCCGCCATAAACTAATTTACGTAACGCGTCGCCGGGGAGCGACATTGGCAGCCGCGAACCTTGGTGGTGGAACAAACGCAATGTGTACCTTCCTCCGTCTTTTTATAGTCCCGACGTGACAGTTCCTTGCCACACATTCTCTTTGAGAATAAATCCGTTAAGTATATTACGTGATGTGTTATATGAAACAACTTATATCGTAAATGTGCACAAGCGACGTGAAATCAGCATTGCCCCTGTGCCGCTTAGCAAGTATTGTTAAATTTCACAAGTTATGACGTACTATAGAGTTTCTTCTTACCTGGTGGTAAGTAAAAGTAAAACTCCACGTGTTGAAAATGAAAAGTATAGGGTATTCGCTAACGCTTTTACTTTCCTAGAATTGAATAATTTCCTCAAATTGATATTGCAAAAGCTCTCCAACGAATAGTTTTTATGATAAAATCCACCACAAACGCCTAATAACAGACCACCTTTTAAAAATCGTCTCCAAAAGTTACACAAAAAAACTTTGCCAGTGTGTTTTCACGTAACTTCCTAAGTTGTAAGACTTCTTAGTTTGTAAAGAAGCCTCGGGGCATGCTCAAAAGTTCCAACTAAAGGTGCCGGAGTCATTGGGCTTCCAAAAAGGAGATATACATCAGCTATTAACACTCCAGCATAAGACCCTTTTAACGCGGCCGAGGAGTTTTGCAAGGAAAAAATATATTATCCCCGTTTCTTCAACTTTACAGGTGATTCATATTCAAATGAAATTAGCTACTTTTCGGTTTACATGTTACAAATTCACACGAGGTTTTGTGCCGTTTTATGTTTTACAGATATTTAAATGTAAGTATGTCAAAGTTTGTTATCACCAGATTTTATATGAGTAAATTAATGTTATGGTTATACTCGAAGATGTAAGTTTTTGACATTCAATAAGACTAACTATAACTAATTCGTAGGGTAGGCTCTGGTTCCAATAATAATTGTTAGCAAGTTCAAAGGTTTCTAATTATATTAAAAAATAATAATAAATAAAAAATAAAACTTTCCTACACTCACACCAGTTATCTAGCCCAAGAGAAGCTTCGAAGAAACTTGTTAAATGGTTACTAGACAACGGATAAACATACTTAAAATACTTAAATACATACTTATTATACATAGAAAACACCCAGACCCGTGACAATTTAGAAAAACAACAATTTCTAAATTGACCCGACCGGGGATCGAACCCGGGACCTCAGAGATGGCGACACGATGAAAACCGGTGTACAAACCACTCGACTAAGGAGGTCGTCATTGCAGTGAAAACGCAGATTGGTGGAAATAAATATATATTTAAATAGACAGAGATGAACAGTCGTAGCAAAAGTTTGTGACAAATGTGTGAAGTTGCTCCCGAGTCTAGAAGCCAATCTTGATTGTTTTGATGACCTGAGGGATATGGACTGAAAGAAGATGAAAGTGTTATATCTGATGTAATATTAGTTTTTGAAACAATGTTTGAATTTTTATGTTGTTTTCTTTTTCTACAATTTGAAATTACATGCCCAAACTTATTACAAAATTTACACTTTACTGATTTGGTGCTAGAGTTGGAGGCCGAAACTAATGCACTAGGGGAACAGGGGGAAGATTCTTCACGGTGAAATTTCAGATCTTCTTTCAGAAGGCGCGTGGCCACTGAGTCGGAAGAAATATCAACACCGGAATTTTCTATCGCCATAATCAAGGGTTTGTATTCTTCTGTTAATCCCGTTAACATTATCACGCCCACAAACTCATCACTCAACCCAGCATCTATCTCCAGTAACTTCTCTTGTAAATCCCTGATGTAGTTAACATAGCTTTCCATGTCACCAAAGTTTGTCATCTTCGTGTTGAATAACTGCCTGAGCAAAGTTAGTTTTCGGTCGAGACCTCCGTCGGCATACTGGCACTGCAGTTTAGTCCACGTTTGTTTTGCTGTCTTTGCAGACTTGACCGTTGAGTAGATACGTGGAGCTACGCTTAGACAGATTTTCGCTCTAGTCTGTTCATCCAACCTTTTATAGTCTTGTCTCTCTGCTGCAAATATTTCTGGTGATTCGACGCACTTCCATAAGCCACAATCGACCAGGAACATTTTCATTCCGAAACTCCAGGACCCGTAATTGGAACGTCCTTCCAACTTTGGGATAGGTGGCACACCGCTGGCAATGACCGCTGGTCCAGCTTGAGCAGGAACAGAGGCATAACGGATATCACCCTGCGCTCGAGGGCGATCTTCAGCTGTAGGTGGCTCACTCATTTTTGCGTGAGATACTTTTGACCTGTAAGGTTAAAGGTCTGGGCCCATAACCTGCAGTGATAACGCAGATTGGTGGAAATAAATATATATTTATTTCCACCAATCTGCGTTTTCACTGCAGTCATATTAGTATTATCTTGCTCATGGAAGATTTCCTTAATGAGTTTTTTTACAGATTAAAAGTTATAAAGATTATTTAAAGAGCGTCCGATTCTGAGGTTTGCCATGTTCTTTAGTGGCGTGTAAGGGTAATAAATAGCAACAGCAACGGCTACGTGTAGCTGAACCGGTGGTCCCTAAAATGAAAAAACCTATTAATTCAATTTAGGCTACAATAATGAAGCTCTTAACAAAGTCACTATGCATCGGTTCAATTTTGGCTAACCTCGAAACTACAGAATCGGTAAACGCTTAAATTCAATACCTATAGACCAAAAGATAGACATAGATAAAGCCGTTCAGATACCACCCGATCCCACACGAAGGAGCGTCGCGTCATAATATCAAAAGTTTCAACAAAAGACGCCGGAGCCATTGGCACCGTCAAAAACGAAGATATGCATCAGCTATTACCTGAAGCGGCTGGTCCTTTGAGCGGCATGTGTTGGAGATTTGATGGTACAAAACAGTTTTCGAGTTCATGGAGTTACGTCACAGGTCGTGTTTTGTTTTACAGCGTAGCTTCGTTTGTGCGGTTTTGGCCTTCTTTTGTTTAAGCTACCTTTACTAAGACTTATTCATTATGCTTTTGATTAAAATTCAAATATTTATTGCTTGTCCCGGTAAGTTATGACAATCGTAAGGTACCTGAAACGGCAGGCCGATTTAATTTAATAATTAATGTTTTTTTATAAATTTATTTAGCATATTTTACTAACATTATATTACTAAGGATTATTTAACCATTATAATGTAAGTAAATGTAAATTCAAAAACGATTAAAATTTTATTAGATAGACATTTTCTAAAATAAATAGAATTAACATTAATTTGTTCGAATAAGAACTAAATATACATTAAAAAAATATGTATTAAACATCTTTGTCTTTGAAAACTCAGAGACACTATAACTAGGTATATTTTTTATATAATGAAATTTTTGAAACTGAATTGGAAGGTCAGTACAAAAGGTTATAGTAACATTGGTTCAGATTGCATAATTAGTAGATGATGTGCTGTAGAAACGTTGGAGCATGATCGAAGTCCTGTAAACGAATAATTAACAACATTTTTTAAAAATAATAGTTAGTAAAATTAAATGTTTCTAATTTTTAAAGAGCATCGCCAATTTAACAGTTCTGTTGCATTAACGTGGGAGCCTCAACAAAGCCCCGAAGGCGTAGTCATACTGTATGGCCGGAGGAGTTTCTGGAATTTGATTCATGTACTTTCATATAAAATAATGGATGCCTTTATTGAGCGTTAGCTAGAAAAGCTTTGTGATTATGCATTTCTGAAACAAACTATTTCATCAACGTAGCGTCCAATGAACTTCGACGTGCTACGAGCTCACTACGAATGCGAACTATGCTACGGACAAACAACTATGCTGCTACATGCTACGGAGAACTACACAGTCAATGTACGAGACGATGCTATTTCATATCATAACAAATTTTACTGAAAGCTTAAGATAATTATGTTTTATTTAGAATCATTATTAACGTATTACGTTTAAGTTAACGTACCTATTTTACTTTCTGTAATTAGTTTTACTTTCTTTAATTTTCTTTCACCATGATTGTTTCAAAAGTTCTATGAGTATAACATGTTGTTTATTATTTTAGTTTTTCTAGTTTATAAATGTGACATTTTTAAACAGAAAATGTTAATTTAAGTGCTAATTTCATTTGTAAAGATTGATTGTCTGTAAATCTTTTATAGAATAAAAAAAAAATTAACCGATGGTGTAGTGCTCTACTTTGGTCAATAATTATAAACAAAAAAAATATGGGGTTTTGGCTTGTCTTTAGAATATAATATTACCAAATCGTTAAAGTGAATTACAAAAAATAAAAAGCTCAGCAATAAGCATTAAGCATCAGCAATAATAACAGCAACACCAACTTTGAAACGCCAATTCAAGTACGATTACATTATTAGTAAATTATAAGCTTTTGATTGCTTATATATTGTCATCACCATTATCACCTTAGGTTGTTATTTCTTGTTATAAATATGTGAATACGAACAAATCTTTTCAAAAAACGATTAACAACAAGTTAACGGGATATATGGATATATGTAAGCTTTTCAAAAAGGATTCATCAACACACAAATGTTGGTGCAGCATTCACTGGGTATTATTAACCACATATGGACCGCGCAGAAAACATAAAATTCCCAATACTAACAGCGTTACATGACCAAAAAGGGAGTTCGCAGCATTTTATAACAAAAACCCACCTCACTTTTTAATAAAACCGAAACGGAGTTGATTTATACGTGTTTTGTCTGGTTGGCTCCGGCAATATCTGCATGAAACCGGTTCGCTCCGGTTCTCGACCGCAATAATTCGCTTTTTCCCCACTGTCTTGTGTTTTAGAATAGCGCGAGATTCGCTTTAACCCTTCACGGAGGAGTGCCCGAGGATCTTGTATTAGAATAAATTTATTTCATGTACAGAATATTGCACTATGCAATATTTTGTATGAATGCCTTTTGCAGATTTTTTTTCTGTTTTATTATAAATTAGAAGATTTTGGTTTAACTAATAATACACAACTGAAAAATGCAAAAGTCTGACTTGGTTGGAGGAAGAACATGATCTTAGTCTGCTCGGCTAGCTTCCAACACTTTATCTAGGTGTTTCGCTATAACAACAACATTATTAGTCAGTTGGAGGGCTAATAGACAGGAGGTTTCCATTTTCAGCCTTATCGTCACTTAGCATCAGCCATGCGTTTATTTATCTGTACAAAACAGATTTCATTAAACATTTCAAATACAAATTATGGAATTATTCCTCGTAGGTACACTTTGGTCACCATTAGTTTTATACGAATGATTGCATATATAAATTTTAGGTAGACTCTTAGGAACTTTACCTTTAATACTAATTTAAGTGTAACAAATGTATTATAACTTTACCACAAAACATATTCAAATGGACAGCCGAGGGTTAAACGACTTTCCCATCTCCTACGCTCGAAACAAGTGTACGAATGACCTTTGGAATACGATAATAAGGTATAAATTCAAATATGAATTCCAGTGAGTGTGGTAGGGGGCGCCCTAAAGATGTTATTACTGTTCGGAGCCATTGACGTCTGTGAATCTGGCAATATCGAGAAAAATGGAAATTCAAATATTGTCCACCACCATTCTGCGTGTCAATGCACTCAATGATTTAGTTGGATTGGATCTTTTCATACAGTTTAGGGTTTGGTTCATTAACTGACGCAATCAGAGATGTTTATAAAAGTGTTTAGTTAAGTAAGTAAGTAGATAATTAATTCGGGTAAATAAAAGTTTTTTTTAATCCCTTTAATAAAATACTATTATATGATAAGTGCTGTTTAATTAGGTAATGGTAGGCTCCCAGTACAGTCCACGCTCAGTTATTTAAACACATTCGCATGTCGCAGTCTTAAAACGTCCCAGTGGTGGGCACAGGCATTCGCACATGGACACATGGGGAGATGTCAACAAAAAAGGCACAAACGGTAAAAAGTTTTTAGATAACAGCCTGTAGATAAAAGTGAAACTGTAAGTATACCTAAGTAACTCCTTGCGTGTGTTCCAAAGGCAGCAGGAGCACAGAAGAAACCCAAATACGTCAGCCGGTAGCTAACGAATGGCATTCCACGTGCTAACTAACAACTAGGGAAGGTTGATCTAACAAAGAAGAACTTTTCAATATCGTGTCGCTACATATTTTAGTGGGAGCAGGTAACTTGTCGAACTTATCTCGGCGACTTTAAGGATGCACTATGTCGATGAACGTATCGATAAAATGTTACTGATCGACACCCAAGGAAAGGGAGGGGATAGTATTCTTTAATTATCTGAGGAGATCGATGGCGCAGCGGCTAGCGCGTTCGGCTTGCGATCTTGCTCGCTAAGTTACTTTCGCAATACCGGGTCGCTGGATGGGTGACCAAATTAAAAACATCTCGAGCTCCTCCGTGCTTCGGAAGGCACGTTAAGCCGTTGGTCCCGGTTGTTGTTGTAAGATGACAGTCGTTAAAACCCACCAACCCGCATCGGGCCAGCGTGGTGGTTTATGGTCCAATATCCCCACGTGCTATTGTCCACGTGGGAGGCCTGTGTACAGTAGTGGGACGTTAATAGGCTGATGATGATGCTGATGAGTATTCTTTTACTGCTACGCGATACTGCCATTTACTGAGGTACTTTTACATAGGGTATAGGTAAAAAACGGGACAAACATTAAATTTTAAATGAATTTTGTAAATCTTTGTAGTCGTATATTTGAGTTCCACCTAATGTACCCAGTTATATTTTTTCAAGTCATAATTGTTTGATAGTATGGCTTTTTAATACAAAATAACCATTACAAAAACAAAAAATTAATGCGCGACTTTGTTCGCGTGAACATCTGACATCCCGTGATGGTTTCGCAGCTCATTGTGATAACATCATCAGGCTTCGGGCTATAAACGTTCCACAGCTTTGCACAGGCCTTCCGAGTTGGACAACAACACATAGGAAGATTGGGCCATAACCCACCACACTGGAGCGATATGGGTTGGTGGGTTTTAACGAATGCTATGTTACACAAGCGGGATACGTACTTTTCGAAGCCCACGCCAATAAAAGTAATAAAATACAATTTAAGTATCACATTTAAGTCATCGTCCCATCTCTAGCATTCACCTATGCCGCCCGTCCGTCGCGTTGGTTAGAAAGACGCGAACTTAGCCCGAACTCCGTCTAAATCTTCGGAAATAAACCTCACTTATCCAACGTGTACTCACCAAATGGATTTATGGGACAATCCTTAGACCTTTTTCAATCTGTAACCAGCCCTCTATATGGCTACTCATCTGTTCATATCAACCTCTCGACCTGAACGACTTCATATATCAGGAAGGATTAACAATTCTGATATCTACCATACCGAAAAAAGGAATTTTATTTTCTTATTCTTACATATCATGATAAAGTTACGTTGTTATCTTTTAGAAATTTTAAATCATTTTGATGATATGAATTTGTTTTTCTTTTACTAAAGGAAACTAGTTTTTGATTTAGATGCCCGGGTGAAGAAACCCGGTGAATGAAGACCCGGTGTATGAAGACCCTGAAAATCTTGGGGTTTATGTGGGTTCTCCCCCCAGCTCCCGCCTCTTTTCCAGGTCCAGAGGCCTCAACAGGGATTCAGGAAAAGTGGGGCATACCACTGCTTCTATCTGTCGTTCCGGTTAGCGCGTGCACAGGCTGTCCTAGTGCACACAGCTCCGCTTTCGTTACTGCGCGCATTCCGAGCCCGCGGGTTCCGGTTTCCGGCCAGCACACCGCCATCCGGAAATGAAAATTAAGCTCAGTTTTTCGTATTGTTCAAGAAGACAGAGGGAACAATTCGTTGAATCTCTCCCCAAAATGTTGTCACGGAAATAAACTTTGAAAACCGTTACAATTGTTTTTATTTCTACCTGAAGAAAGAGTATTTAAAATCCTTCCGCTTCAGTTTCTATCCTTATCCTGCTCTATTCTCATAGGTTATAAATAGTAAACTTATAAGAGATATGCCCTTTTTAACAATAATAACACATCTTAGGTAAAGATAACACTTTAGTTCAAGATTACACAAAACTCTTACTTTACAATAGCGATTTTTCAACGCTCATTTAATACAACATCAATAGAATTTACAGTCGAATCATTAACCAACTTACTGACATCAACGTTCACGTGTGAAAATTGTAGCATTACGACCATATAGGAGGCGAACAAGGATAATGTGATGACGAACAATCTCATGTTGAGAGGCACTAGTCCAAATACTGAGCTCTTTATAGGCAGGTTCCGGATGCACATCAAAAACTCCCGTAACTCACTTCGCTGTCTCTCACCTGCAATAAGAACCGCAAGCGATTGGCGTTAAAGCCCAGTTCACACCTGAGCCAGTAATTTAGTCGAGTAGAAGTACATTGCCTCACTAGTTTGATTATTTAAAACGATTTTTTAAATAGCAGAAGTAGCTAAACAATATACGCCCTTCTTGTACGACTAAATTACACGCCTAGTCTGAACAAGGCTTATGATCTTGGTACTTGGAGTGCAACTGGCCTATAAATCACGTCAACTTATTACCATTCATCATCTTAATCAACTTACAAAGATTCTCAGCTGCATACAGTCCATCCGCCACAATACTGGCCCAATGCAAGTTGGTCGGTTTTATTTAAATTGGGACCTTTTACTTGCCTTCCAAAGATTGGTGTTTTTTAATTTGGTCGGTAGGTAGGTCACACTAGGTTACTACCTAGTGTCGCGAAACTTGCTTAACTGGCCAGATCGCAAACTGAATGCCTTAGCAGCTGCGTCATAGAGCTTCTCAATGGTAACCAATAAGCTAAAACGCTTGTGTTAGGTATAAGTCACGACAGTTCATGTCAGCAGTAGGTACTGTTGTAGTAGCTCACTAACGGAGTTACGGAGATTGAACCACGATTCCTCGCATTCAACCCAAGCACTTGTCTGGTTACCGACATTTTCGTCAACGAATGGTAAACAGAACTCGCATTCAGCGCTTGCGTCGCGTCATTCGTTGTGTTAATGTTGATTTTAGTCAATCCCTTCACTTCAAAACGCGCACTAAAGTAAAATTTGGTTTAAAACTAGTCTTTTGTCTTAAAACAAAACGATGTTTTTTTAAACTAAGTTTAACTTTAGTCCAGGTTTTAGAATAACAGCGATTGGTTTGTCGCGCATAATTTATAAACAACAAGTTATGCCTACACATTGGTTATTGAGTTAAAGTAGTGGAGTCGTATGGTAAGGCTTTATACTTATTGTTTTTTAAGATTTACGCAAATACTGAACATTGAAATGAAACAGTTTAGAATACTTACTGGTTATATCGATAAGTTGGTCCACAATAAATACAATACATTTCTTAATGTCGTTTTCAATAAGCTGCATTATCAGCAGTGGCATAAGAGCAAACACTATATTTATTAATAAATGACCATTATATAACAGTGAAAATAGATTCAAATTATGCTGAAATACAAAATAAAATGTATTAGCTTACCTTAAAACAATTACGTGTTATTTAAACATTTAAAGTAAATAAAACATAACATTTTTCACTTAAAATTTTTCTTAAAACAATTTTTATGTCGACAATTAAAAAGGCTATTACTCAGTTCACACTATTAAAATTACTATATTATAAACAAAGTTTATTAATAATTGATACCTAACATAATTTATTAACTAAGTATTAATTTGTGATTCACGACACAATGTGAATTGGAAATGGAATAAGATAATAACTATAAACTATGACTCACCTCTATAACGTCTAAAAGACAAGAGTAAGTTTTCCAAAACATATATATCATTTTGGACGACCATACAAAAAATATCTAAAACAAAAAAATCTAATTTACATACACATACAGGGACGACTTACATATAATTGTAAATAAGTCGTGACGTATAACGTATACCTAACGGGACAATTCCCGACACCAAAGTCAACTACTATTTTTATTAGTAGTATTAAATGAATTGTCAATAGATAGATAGATATACGCTTTATTGCCTACACAAAAATACAGAGAATATAAAAAAGCATATTTAAACTAATGTGGGCAAAGGCGGTCTTATCGCTTAAAGCGATCTCTTCCAGACAACCTTTTTCGGTATAGGACAACAGAAAAAGATCTACAGGCAGTGCACCAGAAACAAGTAAATATAAAATATGAAAATAGAATTAAAATATTAAATAAAAATAAATTTAATAAACTAACAATACAGATACGTACTATATATTATAAAAATTGAATAAAATTAACATTTTTTTTTTAATTAGTAATCATTTTAATTTTAATTTTTTCAAGATTAATTTTTTTTTTTTTATATTCGTATTATTTATTCTTCATTTATATAATATTATACAACATTACAGCTTTGTGATATAATTTACAAGCAGATTATTTATCATCATAATCAGCTTATTAAACATCCCACTGGCCACAGGTGGGCACAGGCCTTCGCACATGGAAACAGTCCATGAGGATATTACACCATAATTATTATAGATTAGTTAGTTCACTAAAACAATGTTATTGTAAACCACTAATTAATAACGATTTTTTTTGTATGTGTATCTACCTGAGGCAATGCTTCTTTTTCTAGTGCAAACTTATTGGATACAAATAAGCTATGTGCAAACTAAGAATGAAAGAAAGTATTAATTTCTTACTAAATATTTGATTGGGTTTTCAGATTCTCGTAATCCATCATGTATCGACGCGTAGATTTGCATACAAAGCTTTGTCGTGCAAGTATTTGTCGATGATGTTTTGAAGCCGTGAGTTTCTAAGGTTTCCCTGAACAGTCGTACGCGACAGAACAGCAGGCCACATATCATAAATATCTGAACGCATCCTATATCAGCACCAACTAAAGCCATGTAAATCATCAAAATCGATTGATATTGTTGACGTGCTTTAAAACAAATAATAACACCGGTAGCTGATCTTACTGTCATCATAACGATCAAGTAACCCTTTAGAAATTTATCTAGTTTGTTGAATTTCGAGTGACCGTTTTTATCGGTAAGGTTATTAAAGTTAAAGTAGTTCAGTATGTATTTGTCATTATACACCACTGAAATTATTACGTAAACAAAATATTCGAGGGATGCTGTGATAGTGCCATGCCTACCATGTATCAGCACAAAATATAAGTTGTGGATCAGAATGACTGCCGATACCATAATGGCACAGAATTTATATAGTATACACAGCTGCCTCGTATCGCTAAAATCATGGTAACAGCCAAGCGCCAATCGCAGCCTCATAAACAACTTTAATTTGCAAACTTTTCTACGCTCATTAGTTTTTGCTCGTGTAGAATCCATTACTTTCTTATTCACTTTGAACATGTAAAAGTGTAGGTATTATTAACGAAAACTTATTTTTATTTATCGTAACAATATTCTTTGTCGTTATTATTTTGCCTCATCCTAGCACGAAATAACTAGTTTTTCAAACAATTGTTTATATTACGATTTATATATTTGCTATAGTGGCTTATAGTGGTATAATTATACTGTAACACGAACCGTCGTTTGTGTCAAACAATTATAAGTTATCAATGTCATATTTTTCATTTATTAAGTGCATCATTATTTACCTTTGTCTATTATTGCGAGCCCTGAAAATGTAAGTGGCTCTCTATTTAACTAAATGATACTGTAGTGTATAGTCAAAAACAAAGTTATACTACGTTTTTTATTAAAATTTTATTGTAGGTAATCATCTAAACAATTAATACAATACTTATATATACGACTTAAATTTTGTTACCATGATGGTAAACAGGCAGGGTGAATTGGAAAAGAAATAAAAAAAATATCGTCATCATCATCAGCCCAGCCATCCACTGCTGGGCACCGACCTTCCTTTCATAAATCGACAAAAGCACATGGGGATATAAGACCATAACTCACCACACAGGCCCAATGCGATTGGTGGGTTTTAACGACTGCCATATTTCTACAACAACCGAGCCCTACGGCTTTAGGTAATACCTAGTTCGCACCTGTGCTAGTATATTAGTCGAGTAGAAGTACATTGCTTCGCTAGTTTGCTTAATTGAAAATTCATTTTAAATTAGCAAAGTGACGAAGCAATGTATCTATACTCTACTAAATTACTAGCACAGGTGCTAACTAGGCATTAGGCGAGGTATTCCGAGCGCTTCTCTCTCGCTCTCTCTACGGAACGGTAAGGGATGGGTATAACAGCGAAGCGGTTTTTTGTCCTATTAAGAAAAAAAAATGTGTCTTACTCATTCACTAGATAATAAAAAGTTTTTCTATTGGTAAAAAAATTAAGTCATTTATTAATGTAATATCTGACTTACAGCTCTTTTAAATGTTGAATTTTTTTTCTATCGACTATCGAGTGAAGTATTACCAATCATGTCAGAGTCACTAGATAATATGTTCAACTATATTATTTATGCATTTTAGAACTGTATGGTTTACATTGGTGGCATTTTACATTGATTGTACCATCAATCAAAATGTTTAAAAATGGGAATATAGCGCCTTAAGACGCGTTTTCTGAAGCACGGAGAAACTCGAGATGTTTTTAATTTGGCCACCAATCAAGTGAGCCGGCATTGCGAAAGTTGCCTGACTGTCAAGATTGCAAACCGACCATCTTAGCCGCTGCGCCATCGAAATCGTGTAAATAAACCCATAACCGCGTCGCGTAGCTGTTAAATAATACTACCACCCCCTGTCTGTGTAGGTGTCGTAAAAGGCGACTAATGGACTAAAGACGGCACTCACATCCAACAGCATAGAGCGGCTATGGGCTCACCACCTGTCATGCAGGGCACATGTGCAGTCGCTATTTGGTGAAAAGTGGACTATCGTAGAGGACTGATTTTTCTGTCCTCATTGCCTAGTCTCTGACTAACCCTTATAATAGTCGTGATTATAATAATTATGTATGTATGTGTATGTAAATAAATCCTCTTAACTTTTTCGTGATATAAAACTAGTCATAAAAATATCCAATTTTTCCCTACTATAAACAAGAAACAACGAGTTGACGATGCCGATGGTGAAATTACATTTTTGTATATTTCACTGGAAACAGTAATAGAAACTGCCTGTGTGATTTTACTTTTACGATTTACATCTAAAAGTGAAAAAAAGAACTCCGTGGCGGTAACAGGGCTTCTTTATAAAGGTTGTGTTTTGTTTTAAAATCTACTTGTGTTAGGTTTATCTTACTAGAGAAGTAAGTAAGTAAGCGAAAAGAACTTTAACCGCCAATCGAAACAAAACCAAACAGCGCCATCTATTGAGTGATGAGCTAACATAAAATTCGATATTCAAACCAATTACCTAGGTACAAACAACCATCAATTGAAACAAGTACCTAATACCATTATAAAACTTTGTTGCTTAGGTACAAACAAATACACTTCCTCTAAGTTTTTCTTTGTGAAGTGGTCTGGAACGGGGGCCCAACAACCTTCGGCTTAATCAAATAAATTACGGTCGGTGAACGTTTACCTAACGGGTTTGTTTCAAAATAGCCGTTGCTGTCCCTTCTGTGTTGACATTTGATTCTGTAACTGGAGTGAGCGTCGCCAGATGGCGTGGATTCCCTAAGGGTTTGCTTCAAAATGCATGCATCCATTCCGTCGATTTCCCATGCAGCAGTTGCGATGCGAGTTTATTTTCTGAACCCAAAAGGAAAAACGGAACTCACGTTTCACTCGCATCCGTGCACTTTCGTCGGAAACTATTAATATAGTAACTTGCCATTGCGACATTCAGTTTTCTTTTATTTTGCAAATTCAGAGTATTGCCGTCGGCCAAAAATTTGACGTTTAATTACAAGTAAATGAAATAGCTATACTTTCACTGGAACTGGAGACTGGAGTGTTATCATACATGGTTTTTACTGCAAGCAGCATTGTTTTGCATGTCCATGTTCAGTTCAGTTAAGATTAAAGACTATACAGGGTGTAGTTTTGAACAGCACCGCCCGATTTAGGGGTGATAGTACACATGAAAGTAATTACAAGAAAAATATAAATAATTTTTTAAATATTACTTTATTCGTAAAAAAACCTTGTTCAAACGTACTAAAACGCCGGCGCCGGCGCTTGTTGCCGCCCGCACCACCCCCCGTATACCACGCTACACCACGGAGTACATGCGGCCGCCGCCTTAAGTGAGCGTGGGGAATGACCGATAGCTTGACCGCGTAATAATACCATAATTTCTTGATTTCATGGATTTTTCAATGAAAATTCAAGGTTTTTTTTTTGACATCAGTGTCGTGTATACTACCACCTATGAGATGGGCGTTGTTTTACAATACTACACTCTGTATATAAATAGCAGGGCATTTAGACGTAGAAGCGGTAACGCTTTCTATCAGGTGGACCGTATGCTCAAAAAAAAACAAATTTATAGAGCTATGCCTTCTTCCCACATGCCACGAATTCAGCCTAAATCAATCTGTATAAAACTTACCGGACCCAATCAACTTTAAGCGAAGATCTTCAGCTTAGATATACAAGAGCTACAACAAACAATTATTCAGTCACTTCGATTTGCATAGCGAACGGAAATTGGCTATGGAATGGGAATAACATTTGTTACGTTGCCAAATTGCGTTTACACAGATCATTGCGGCAAATTTAATATGTATGAAACAGCCCGGCATTCAAGAATAGAGTAATCAGTGTGAATTATGGATTGTTTAATATTAACACTAGCTTTCGTGCTGCTGTTCGAATGTTTTGTATAGCTATTGCTAGATATGTATTTTGTGTTAAACATTTATCATAATAATATTATTGTTATGTTAAGTTTATGAATGGTAGCGATGACTTGAGATCAATGATGGAGGCCTTCGCCATGCAGTGGGACAATAAAGGCTACTTTCGTCTTTTAGTTTTATTTTAATTTTATGCAAATTAATTAAATACTTTTAACTTACCTCAACAAATAGTTCATTATAAATATAATTATATGTAAATATTAAATAAATAAATAAAATATATATAAAAAATAAAACTTTTCACACCAATTATCTAGCCCAAGAGAAGCTTTTTTATTTTATTTTATTTATTAGGACAACTAACAAGACAAACACAAATACAATCAATATAAAAATTACAAGTACGGACATAAAGCTATGTGTCGTCTATCTTAAAGGCTGCCACGGCATGCAAGCTTCGAAGAAACTCGTTAAATGGTTACTAAACAACGAATAAACATACTTAAAATAGTTAAATACATACTTATCATACATAGAAAACACCCAGACCCGAGACAATTTAGAAAAACAATAATTTTTAAATTGACCCGAACGGGACCTCAGAGATGGCGACACTATGAAAACCGATAGAATACTAAAAAATACTTTCCATTTGAATCATCATCGATAAAAGGTTGGTGCTTTATTCTCACAGGGGCAACATCATAATATGATATGACATTTATTATGACGAGATCGTGCTATAACTCACCAAGCCGGCCGAATGTGGGTTGGAAGAATTTTGGTTTTAGTTACCCATCCGCTGAAAATACATTGGTAATTTGGCTAAACTTGTAAGAGGAACCACAGCTCAAGTTCAAGCTCGAGTAACTACCAATACTTACATTCACGTGTAATATCCGCAAAGGGTCAGTCGGAGACATGGCAGTGAGGACCGCAGAAGAAGTCCTCTGCCATAGTCCACGTTTTACCAAATTACAACTACACAATGTGTTCAGCGTGATAGCTGTTGAGCTCATCGCCGCTCTATGCTTTAGGATATATGTGCAGTGTTTGGTCCGTTAGTCGCCTTTTACGACACCCAAAGGAAGAGAGGGGTAGATAAATAAGTCTTCTTTTAGTGAGCTGCTATACCACATTAACCCACCAATCCGCACTGGTCCAGCGTGGTTGGTTATTGCCCAATATCCCCACGTGTTATTGTCCACGTGGGAGGCCTGTGCCCAGCAGTGGGACATTTCTAGGCTGATGATGATGATATACCACATGGCTCGCGACTCTCGAGAATGTTATGTGTACAAGAACCATTCCGTACATGTTCGTAGCATGTTCCGTACACAAGAATTACATGCTTTGCTACTAAATTTTAGGTTCTCAAAAGTTCAATTAGTTAATGATCAATTTTTTGCAGTTTTAATGTAAAATTGCTTAATACTTGATCATCATTTTAGTGGCCTTGTCTCGTTTTAACAAGCCAAGCACACAGTTTCATTTACCGGTCGAAGTATCAGTTTGTGGGATCAATACAACATTTACACGTAAGCTTGGAAAGTTGAGTAGGTACTCGTATGTATGCTATTGCCAAATTGAGGGTAATTAGGAATAGGTAACTTTCGTGAATTTTAAGACCAATTTCATGGAATTTTACGAACTTGCAAATAGTTAAGTTTCAGATTTTATTGTGTAACGTTTGGAAACACAATAGAAAACGTTATTATAGAAAATTACCTAGTTAACAACGGCAATCCATAAGCTTTTTCGGAAATGGACGTTTAGCGGATAAATACCTTATGAGCACGGAATTCTCAGGCAACTGAGAATGGCCAGGTTTTACTGCGATTACACTCAACCGAAAGCGTAGGAATTTTACCCCTAAAATGTGGAATATTATCACCGTTCTGTTCTGTGAGAACTCTGCCTTCGAACTTCAATACGTCAATTATGACGTTTTCACAACTCGTCCTGAAACTGAAATAATCTGTCACAAATCAAACTACATGAACTCCCCAAAATTCAAAGCTTAGGAATGTGAGAACCGTTTTTTATAATATTCAAATTCAATTTTATGGAATAATTACCACGTCTAAATATTAGGGAGTATTACTTTCCTCTCTTGCAACCCCTAAGGGCGGAGACAATATACAGATAAAAAATATGTATCACAATCGAATGTTCTAGTAAAAAGTCTGTTTATAAAGAATAGTCTATTTCCGGATTCGTTTAAATTTAATTTAATTACTGAAAGTAAATATAATAAATATTAATTTATTAAGTAGTTTATTATCCGAACTATATAATTTAAGTTACTATTTGAAATGAAAAGTTAACAGTTACTTCGCCAAGCCACCACTAGTTGTACCTACTATGGCTGTCATATTGTCTTTGGCAATATGTCAAAACCAAGTATGTAAACCTCAGAACAATAACTAAAGCATATTGTTCTGAGATGTTAACAAACCAAAATAACGTTAATTTCTTTAAATCTAATTTAAAGTCTTGCCAAAAAGTATTCCAAAAGGTATTCTATTAATTGAAAACGCAAAAAGAAGGTGCCAAGTAAAGAGTCAGCCAAAGCTACATGACATGTCTATATTATGAAGAAATAACGAATTCAATTCAACAAACTACAATGATCATTAATTACTGACAATGTCTTCAGATACATTTTTTTTATTATTGCGAACCTATCTGCAGATTAGCAGAGGCAGGCGGGGACCAAATTTACAAAGTAACATCATATTATCACTACAATTTGATAGGTATGAACCAATGACCTTTTATAATATCATTGGTATGAACAACATTTTTACGCTTGCTAAATGCGAGTTGGTGATCACAAATACACATTGCCTGGTTACGCATAAAAAATGGTAAACATACATTGCCAGACCCGGGGATTGAACTTGTCGTAGGTATGAACAACATTTTTACGCTTGCTAAATGCGAGTTGGTGATCACAAATACACATTGCCTGGTTACGCATAAAAAATGGTAAACATACATTGCCAGACCCTGGAATTGAATTTGTCGTAGGCGGCATGTATGTATAGCACAAAAACAAAATCTAGTAGTCTATAAAAAAGTCAAAAGCGAAAAGTAGGTATGTATCTTAAACTACACAAGTATCTTAGACATAACCTTAATTTGATACCTGTTTGATTGCATACATACTTTCTGTTACAAAAAATATTTAAACAAGTTTAACTGGTATGAACCAATCAGCGTTATACTTTTTAATTTTTTTTTGTTTATACTGGAACGTGGAAGTTAAAGTACAGGTAACTCAATAGCAATATATAATTATTACAAATGATGCACAGTACGTCTACTTTTGATGTCAGAGCCCGAAACAATACCTGTTTCAGCAGTAGCTACGAAACATTCGGGCGTTATAACTGTGGTTGCAACCGTCTTTATTAGCTGAAATCAGCGTTATTTGAGCGAGAGCTGACGTTCATATTGTTTTATTTTAACATTACTAAATGTTGGTTTGATTAGCATGTCATATTTTGTACTGTTGCTAAATTATAATTATTGTATGCTGTCCGTTACGGATTAGAGTGTATTCAATAGCACACAATTGTTAAATTAATATTGATTTAAGTTATTTATTTTAAAAACATTTAAGCGAATGCAAATAAAGCCGCATCGCGAAAACCTTACAGGATATAAGATATTAGATTTAAAAAGCTGCACATTTTATTCATTAATATAAGTAAACCCTATAGCCACATATTACAAAAATCATTAAAACTCAAATTAAAATCAAACCGTCGCTATCTAAAGTTTTACGTTTTAATATTAAAGTGCAATCGCGTTTAATTGAATGAGACATAAAACTGTACGTTGCCACAAATATTCTCAAGTCTAATGGAAGTTCGGTTAACAGCCGAAAGCCACACTAAAACACATAGTCACGCGATAACGCAATAATATCTGCGCTCATGCATGCACAATGCAACTAAAATGCATGAAACAATAACCAAGCCGGCTGTAAGTACGAATTGTTCGGTCGGCATTACCATCTTTATTAGCCCGGAGTCGGCGTAATTTGTCCGGGAGCCGGCGCTCATATTTCCCGGCCGGCTTTATTTAGGCTACGCTCATTAGCATAATGCCGAGTTACCGCGCCCGCGCCCGCTCTAGTGCGATCGCGAAACATTCGATCCATTAGCGATTTTAATACGTTGTTACACTAGCTTTTATGTTATTATCTTTCGTTGATATCTGAGCGTTCGTTATTGGGTTTTAATGTCCTAATATTAACTTTCTAATACTATATCTCATCATTGCTTGAAGTCTAAGCATTTGTTACATACATACACAAATCACGCCGGCTTTCCGGTGGGACAGGTCAAAGACCTCAGCTTTCCGTTTCCTACGATCCTGAAACACATCCTTTGCTTCACTTACTGTCTCTCTCTTTGTTGGGTTTTCATACCCTAACCCTAATTAATGTTATTGTTGCTTGAAATCCTAACATTTGTTATTGGATTTATCCTTGAACTAATCCTTACTTCGTAATCCCAATCCTAAGTAATGTTATACGAACGAAAGTGAGTTTTGAGAACCGCTAAACCGATTTTGATGAGTTTCGGTAGAGATATATTACTATATGGGGCCTTGCGGACGGTTATCCTAACTAATTTTATAAGTACAAGAGTGAGTTTCATTATTTGTTTTTCTAACTTTCACGCTCACTTAACTGATTTTGATAAATTTTGGTATAGAAATAGATGAGACTTTGGAGACGATTATAAAATAAAACTTGAAGGGATAAAAAAGAAGGGGTGAACTTAGTATGAAATCCGATTTGGGTAGCAGAAATATTGTTATGAAATACTTATAATCAAAGTCTACATAGTTTTTTTCTTTCGAACTACCCCTAGTAAAGGGAGGAGGGCTGGCTATATACACCCTTAATTTTTATACGTTTTAATGAAATTATGGGTGAGTTCCACCCATGAAAGTAAACAACTTTCCCCAAGAAACCTAAGTTAATAAATGACAAAAATAATTTGACCTCCCATACTATTGTCGTCAGCTGATCGGACAGTTTTGTATGGGAGGTCGAAATTTTTTGTTATTTTTGCACATAGGTTTCTTGGGTAAAGTTGTTCAGTTTCACAGGTGGAACTCACCCTTAATTTCAATAAAACAAATAAAAATTAAGGGTGTATGTGGATAAACAACTTTTTATCAACATGTACATTAAAGTGAGCATAGATAAGGAGCGTTACCTGGAATGGTTGGCACAGACAACAGATTTCCAAAATTACGATCCTAACATAATTCTATTGCTTAATTTACAAGGTATTTAACATGTACGCGACAATGGTTATTGAATATAAGAATTGCAAGCAAATATTACTAAGTATATAACATTTTACAGTAACGAGAAAACGTTTCAATTCAACTGAATGCATTGTTCAAGTATTAATAATAGGGCACACAAGAACAGGTAACACCGCGCTAAGCCCCGTGCATTATAAATAAGCCGTCTGGCGAAGTAAATAATAATCCTCTTGAAACTTATGTAATATCGGTTCGTGCGGGATTGATTCGTATCCTAACACCATAAGTTACAGCTTGGCTGAAACTTTTATACGCACCGACGTTAATGGACCAGTGTTCTGCCGTGATTTCGCGCAGTATCGGCCGAAGATATTTCTACTAGATTTATAAAGACAAATGGGCCAATCTTCGGGTTCTTGTACTCAATTTTGTTTGGACGGACTTGAAAAAGGTTCTTGGTGAAATTTCTGATTCGACTAAGAAGGTAAACGAACATACGGTTTGCGTGTTAATAAACAGTCATCGGCTTTTAAAACTGTTGTCAATTCTTATGCCTCTACGCCCTAAGATTTTATTGGATTTGGAATTACGAACTACTAAGTAATTTTCCAAAAGCCGCACAATAAAAAACGTCACGAAGGTGAAATTACAATAGAGTAGGTATTAATAAAACAGCCGCATATAAAAGGCTGCGGTAAGTCGTAAACTTTAATTAATTACAGAATAACAGTATCTAACTATAGCTATTTACAAAGTAACAATGTCTAGAGCCTTAGAGTATCAATATCTTTACTGTAAGTCCAGAGCAAATCGTGTAAATTAAATACCATTTGCAATGTCCTTTCGCCGGATGGGTAGCCAGATTTAAAAAATCTCAACTCTGCATTGGTCACCCTTACACTGCCGGTCCACAGGGTTCTGATTTTTTTTCTGATATCGGGGTCCGTCACGCTTCGTTCGAAGGACCCGATATCATAAAAAGCAGGGAATTCCATCTTTTGGCGATGCTACGAAGATACAAATGACCAAAGGTCAATGCCTATTTTGGACCTGTTTTGTTTTGAGAATGTATAAATATAAATAAAAAATAGCTCTAAATTCACATAACCTAACAATGCTATCATATTTTTCTTTAAAAATCAGGAAAAAATACAATACTGGGTTTTCTTTTTGTATTGCCAATTTAAGGTTTTTGAACGCACTTTGCCACTCAAAGCGTTTCTGCTATTTTAAATATCTCAATTAATTTGATGTATATAAAACTATATTCTAGTTCTCCTTTTTCAGAATTGTTATCATGGCATTAAATACGCTTAATGATTTATGAATAATATTTATAAACACTTTATTTAATCATTATAAATTGGTTGAACGGCTATACTTAACAAGGGTAAAACGAAACGTATCTTTGACTTGTCAGTTATCAGCTCTTTCTGTCACTGTTGTCTGTGGTTGTCTATGTGTAACGAATATGTGTTGTGGACCAATGATATTTTATGTTAGGTCATTGTTGTGGACTAAGAGCATTAAAGTTGTGGATGATTAATTGAAACACAAATGGTAAAAATCATGTTAAGCTATAATTGTATGTTACCAAAAAACTTCAAAAATACAATGTCCAACCACAAACACATAATTGTTAGTTCTAAATTTTCTCTCACTTATGTCTGCGGTTTTTAATAAAAAATCTAACTTTATACCAATGAACAGTAATAAAATAGATTACATTTTGCTACCAAGATCATTTTATCTGAGCGTCCTTTAATTGAGCGCCAGTATTTGAGACAGCAAATCGGTGACTCTAAGAAGCAACACGCGTACTCCTATTAAAGAAACGAAATTATACTAGTACAAAAAAGTAAGCTTTACAAACCCAGCGCCAACAGTCGCGTTAGCACCAGTGTGACACGCTCGTCCCCAATTCCTAACTTCAAGAGCATCTAACATTTCACAGCTCCATTTAGCTGGCGTGCTTAATTACCATAATGCAACATTGCGACGCGCCCGCCGCTTTTGATTACATTGCCGGCTGCCGCGGCGAATGCAAATAGACGGTGCGGCCAAAGGCGGGATGCTATTGCCAAAACGTCTATCGCTTCTTTAATAATGCAGACGTGAGTTCCTGTTTAATGTGACGCTTGTGACGGTCTCGTCCCCTGTTTGTGTTTTCTTTATCTCATTTATTAGCTGAGTGTAAATGTTTTTGTTGCACGTTTAAAACTGCTGAATATTTAGCAGGAAGCGATGTACGTGTAATTGTTGTAAAAATATACCTATAGAAAAATAAAGGTAGCACATAGATATTTTTTATTTACTAAAAATTATATTAGTAGATATTATGTACAGGCAAAAGGAGTGTTAAATGTAAACAAACATGCCGAAAAGCGGTGCAACCTCAAGAGAAGTTGACTGGTCAAGAGCTAGAACCAAAAGAATGGTAAGTAAATAGTTTAACAAAATTCATGCCAGATAATAATACGCACAGGCGTTCTAATAGATTCAGGAGTTCCATCATTCATCGGTTTACGATCGTTGTCGCTAAGTAACATTCGCAATGCCTGTTCACTGAATGGGTGACCAAGTTGGAATAAAGCCAAACCAAGATAAAAAATAATACAGAAAAAAAATATTTAAGCCAGTGAGAAAGCTCTACTTGAAAAAAAATAACAATAAAATCTGCTTATTAGCTCCAGGGCAGATTGCAGATACAAAATAATAATTATGATTCAAAATGCCTTCGATGTAGCGAGTTCTCCGTTTCACATGCATATTACAAATTGCGGAACCAACGACCGCGCTCGTCAAACTTCGATTTGAGCGTTGTCCCGAAAAATTGACAAGCTTTAAAATAGTTCCAGCACAGCGACGAAACAAAATGTCCCCACTCACACGGGCCGCACATTGCCCGCATCTGCCGCTCTGCAGCGCGACGAAAATTGCTCGATTCAATTTACTGTATTAAAAAGCCTTCGCAGAAACAGCCTATCGGGGATGTGCTCCTACGTCGCCGGCTATCAATCAACGAGAATTGGTAGCGGAGTCTGTACGCTGAAATCATAAAGTGCACTTTGTACCTTAATGTATTGGCGATCAAGATTAAAATTGTGATTGCTTTATTTTTTAGTCAAACTTTAAGGTTCTTTCTATTAGTAAATTCATTATCAGCCTGTACACGTCTCATTGCTGGGCATAGTTCTTCCCAAATTAGTAACAGTACTTAGAATTTGATATGCGATAATTTATTCAAACAAACGCAAAATAGACCATTATTGTCGCGGAACGTGTTCCGCGACAATAATGGTCTATTTTGCGTGCGCATTCCAATGGCGGAGTCCAGTGACACCATTGACCTAGAAGTATAGACAAAAACGTCCATACACACCATTTGATCAAATTCTGGAATAAGAGACCTAAAATTTAAACATTAATGTCGTCTAATCCACAGACAGACATCGCAGCGCCGCAGCGCCAGATCGGTCAAAAACAACGTAGTGTGTATCAAGATGGCGTCCCAAATAGATTGTCAATAACAATAATTGAAAAAATATCTTTTCTATTCTAATAATACGATATAACTACATAATAATGACTTGATTATCAATTAATTTTACTTACTTGAGAACTGAATTGTATTAAACGTCTAGGTGTACACTTTGAAAAGAAATAAAGAATTATTTTCGCCGCTCCGCACGCGCGAATGTCAAAGACACACTAAAGCAAGGTGCCGAGTCGACTCCGCAGATGAGTGGAATATAGTGCGTGTTCAGAAGGGCCTATCTAGTGTAACGTATATATCGCTGAGTGACACACTGGGGAGATTGAGCCACCGCCCACCGCGCGGCTCTAAAACGGGTTGGTAATCATCAAGTTGATAATTGTTTATAAGCTTTCTAAGTCTTGTAACTTTAAAGAAATATCTATTAAATGACATTGTATACAAAGATTATCGACTATTATCCCCTAAGGGTTCGTCAGAAACTAGCCAATGAGGACCGTAGAAGCAGTCCACTGCCATGTATTAGGGTGGGTCTATGCTAGACGAGCCAAGCACGAGCTAAGCGCAAGCCGAGCTGCTCTACTCGCGGTGTCAAGTGTGGACGTACAACGAACCTACAACAATCACTCTCCTCGAACATAGTTTTCCAGATGCAAATCCCTTCGTGTTCGTCAAAAAACCGACTATAAATAAATAAATAAATAAATTTGTTTTACGCTCACACCAATTATCTAGACCAAGATGAGTATTCTTATGAAACTCGTTTATATGGTAAGATAACGGATAAAACATAAACATAGAAAAAATACCCAACCCGAAATCAATTTAGAAAAACAGTTTTTCTCTAAATTGACCCAACCGGGGATCCAACCCGGGGCCTCAGAGATGGCGACACCATGAAAACCGGTGTACAAACCACTCGACCAAGGAGGACTATAGGCGGAGCACAGTCGACCACGAGCGAAACGCTCGAAGCGCGCTCGTTCGAGACTCGCGTACGTCGGTCTACACTACACGAATTTGGCTCGGCTCGTGTTCCGCTCATGCTCGGCTCGTCTAGCGTAGACCCACCTTTAGATGATAGTTGATAGACTTTTGATAATGAGCCACAAGGCTATGGAATAAATACTCTTTTTTGCAAAACGAACACCGATTTATTGGTATGTTGCAAGCTCGCTAAAGTTAAAGTACAAATTACCAAAGCTATAATTATTATACAGCATGTGCGTTCGGATGCCCACACATTCTTATCGATCTACTTAGCCGGTAACACCCACGGCTGGGTAAAGAAAAGCCTTTTCATTTTTGTGCCACTCCTTACGATCTTGTGCTATTTATCTTTTACATTTATAATTTGAGATTTACCAATTTTACAAAGACCTTCCTCCATCGATCACTTACAACCCTTCATGTGTATACGACTGTACGAATGACTACTAAGTTTTGACGTTGCTAGTAAAGTACATAAGCATTCGGCTTGCGAGCTGCATCGCATATTCAAACGGTAGAAACTTGTTCCCGGGGCTGTCCGCATGACTCATTTAATTACAGACTGTGACGTTGCGTCAACTTACACCAAAGATATAGGGGTAGTGGAACTGTCAAAATAACTAAAAAAAAACAAAATTTCTTTATACAGTAAGCTTAAAATAAGTATTTTGAGCCGTCAAAATTTAAGTTTAATTTACTTCTTTTTATTGATGGATGGGCAAACTTATTCAGGACGTATCTTTTAGCTGTGGAGAAGAACGGGCGCAAGAAACTCCACAGCTTTATAATAATATAGAAGTAACGACATTTACAAAACAATATGTCGTTACCAAATTATACAATCAATAATCATTAAACAATTATATAATAAAAGAAAAGATAAAAACAAAAGTGAATCTAAAAGTTTTACTCGGGCACTGTGAACGCATTAGAACAATATGTGTGCGAAATTAGAGGAATGTTAATTCCATGCATTTTTGTCATTGATGTAATCGCTTACAGTGTAATAGCCCTTTTCTAAAAGTCTGTCCTTAACATGTATCTTAAATTTGTTAAAAGGCAAAATTATAATATCGTTCGGGATTTTATTGCACTAAGTGTGTCACTTAGTTTATTACATGAATGATCCATAAACTTTCTGAAGTCGAAATTTAGGAATTGTCGAGTAAGTATTCACAAAAGTTTAGCAAATAAGATTTTTGAAAATGTTAATTTTATCCATTGATATTATCTGTCTTGTTAGTAGTTTCTTTAAATATTAATTTTTCATTATTAATTCTTATTTAAATTATATTTTTATCTATATTTACATTTTGCATATGAAGCTGATACATCAAATTGGATTCAATTGAATTAACCAAACCACTTTTTAAGTTTTAAATTCTATATAATATTGTTTATTATTGGTTATCGATATATAATTTATAAATACAAGCTGTTAATAAAAATATGTAATTTTTCTATAAGTTTGTGGTCACACACATCTGTGGTCAAATTCAAATTATTTTTGTTAGAATTGAAATTAACTAACAATGTTCTTTAATTTTACAATGTTGTATTGGTATTGTATTGTATTGCAAATGGTTCGAAACAAAGTATTAAAATAACATAAATTGGTATATACCAATATAGGTATGTACCTTTTCCATCTCTCTACTTAGCCAGTAACACCCACACACCACACCACCACTTAGCACAGCTGCGTAAAGGCCTCGTCACTCCTCGCGATCTTGTGCTAGCCGGATTCACTGTACCACCTTACAAAAAAAGAATGAAACGTTTATGTACATCAAAACAATTTTACTCATAAATATCACTTCCATTCAACATAAATCTGCTAGTGCAACAGTTTAGCAGCATGCTTCAGTGCAAAGGTGGCGTCACTGACAACTTTTGACCTCATTTACACTTCCATTGTCACCGCTAAATGTTGCACCTCCAAATGAAGGTTCTTCAGCTTGGCAATTTTCATTTTCGTTTGCTTTTGCACGTCGGTTCCATTTTGAGCCGAAAATTATGATTTTAATACTAAATTGTGAACAGTCACATTTTATTGACGTATATATTATAGGCGTCGTCGTGTGGTCGTAAGATGACAGTCGTTAAAACCCACCAACTTGCATTGGGCTGGCGTGGTGGGTTAGGGCCCGATCTCTCCATGGGCTGTTCAGTCCAGTTCAGTCCATGAGGGAAGGCTTGTGCCCAACCAAATGGGACGTTCATATGCTGGATGGCGGCGATGAACATTTTAAAGAAGGCGGAAAGTTAAAATGTTGTCGTTTATTCAATACTTCCAAGATATGTAAGGGATGAAATATTGAGAAACGCCGCATTAAAAATATGGTAATTTTAATAGAAATAGTTACTTTTCAGGATAATACTCGTATATTTTAATGATGGAAAAGTAAAATGAATGCTACATTGTTCTTAAGGGTGTGATCTTAGTTACGGTGAGTAAGCGAAAGAAAAAGTAATTTTCTTTACTTTATTAATAAAAATACAATGTGATCTAATGCTACTGAAGCAAATTGATAGTTGATGACTTTTTAGTCGTTTTTAAAAGTTCTTTGCAATGTCATTATGAATTTATCATTAAATAAATTCTCAAACGAGACCTTTTACCATCGTCATGCATGCTATGCATGTAAAACCAATGCATAAGATGGTTTAAAAAAAAACTCACAAAAAAACTCAAATAAAATTGCTAAAATTATATTTGAAGTGACATTTATGTGAAATTTTATGTGCATCGATTGCTCTAAGTGCCTTTCCGGATTCGAGGGAACTAAGCTATTTGAGTCCTTTTTAAGTTACATTTCTGATATGTTACAAACGCGAATTCTGAAAGTCGGTCTCATAAAATATGACTCATTTAATGCATCGGTACAGTAAGCTAAACTTTCTGAATCGTTCAAAGTAGTAGGTTATTCATTTTCTTGTGTTTATAACTGACTTCGAAAATGAGAATGTTTTCTTTTCGTCGGTTTATATTATTTTTCTATTTATTTAGTGGCATAATTTTAAAAATGTCACAGTATCGTCGTACTTGTTTTTAAAACTAACGTCGTCTTCGATCAACAATTGTTGATCAAAGAACGTCGTAGATGAAGTTCGCAATGCCAGCTCACCTGATTGGTGATTAAAAAGCACGTAAAGGTCCCGGTTGTTTTCGTAATTATGGCAGTAGTTAAAACCCCGTCTTAATCTCCCCATGTGTGCTGTCCATGTGGAAGCCTTGTTTCCAGCAGTGGCACGTTTGTAGGCCTGATGATGATATTTCCATTGCCATTTATATGCGAATAAATTTATCTATATTATATGAAGATGACAAATGGTTCGAAACATCCGTATATGTAAAATATACGCGGCTATTTTACTTAGCCAGTTATATTTAAAAGTCTAGCTTCGAGTAAAATTTAACGAACAATAATAATCTAAGTAACATTGAACTATGTAGATGAAAAGTCATTTCCGTAAAAGAAAATAAAAGGGTGCGATAAGAGAACTCTTTTTCAAAACGACTGATAAACTTTGTATCTCGCTGAAAAATGGGCTCCTAAAGTATTAAGTAGGTAAGTTCTGTAATTAGTAGGTAGAACACTGTAAAAACCATTTGCCGGCTGCTTCAATGAGAAATATTAAATTCATTTTCATTTAGATATAACAGTACCTATACGGATTGTGTCAAAATAAATATATCTATAACAATGATAAACATAGCGGTAGATAGTAATCCCGACTTATGCGTGTTGTTGACAATGTCTTATAAATCTATCTTATAATTACTTACTATCAGGTGAGATGAAGGTCAAGCGCTTAGCCGTAGAGGACAAAAAAAATAGTCAAGCTTAATATTTTTATATATTTTAGCGTTTTATTACCGCTTAAATATACTTAAGTAAAATTTTAAACACTGAAAAAGACAACAACTTCAGGCGGGAATCGAACCACGCACCTTCCGCATTCTGGGCGGCTACCTTAACCACTTGGCTACCGAGGTCTGGTTTTCACCAGTCGATATTTGTCAGTGCTTGATGCTTGTTTTTTTTTTAATTTTAAATTTTACTTAAATAGTCAACCTTTTGACTAAAGTAGTGATCAGAGCTTGACTATGAAACACTTTTTTTACGGACTAACTCGCGTGTTTAATTTATTATTTTACATAGTTTTTTTATATTATCCTGACGTTTCGAACCCTTTACAGGGTCTGTGGTCACAGGGAGACTGAGGTGTTGGTCGTCTTATAGTTAGAAGTAATTTGTCTCTACCGTCAATCATTTTTAAATTTAACCGGGTGCGTTCAGATTTACACAATACGAGCTAACAATATTTTTAGGTCTGGCAATGTGTTGCTGTTGGGGCTGGGATTTGATGACCTGTATGATGTGGTCCCAGGCAGGTGGTAAAGTCCAACCATCCTCTCTATTGAAATTTCGATGTTTTTTTAATGCCAATAGCCTCGCGTATCATCCTAGGAATTAATCGTTGTTCTTTGGCGAGTATTTGAGGTTTGTCAAATCTGATGTCATGGTTGAGTCCCTCGAGAGCATGTTCGCACATTGCAGACTTATTTTCGTGCCTATGCTTGACGTCGGCTATAATTGTTTTTTTACGAGGGTTTCTACACTTCTTTTTGTTTGCCCGATGTGTGAGAGCCCACAATCGCAGTCTAGTTTGTACACACCTGCATCTTGAAGGGGTATGTTACAATTGACAGGTCGTAAGAACTAGTTGATCTTCTTTGGCGGCTTAAAGTAAGTATTGGTTGAAGCTCGCTTTAAGATGTGACCAATCTTGTCAGTGACGCCTTTCATGTATAGAAGTACTGCAGGTTGGCGATCGACTGTGGTTAGTTTTTTGCGTTTTCTGTGACGAAGCTGCGGTACTTGCAGTTTGTTATCCTGTAGAACATGCTTGACATGCTGAAGTTCAGCAGCCAAGTGTTGGATGTCACAGATGCTGCGTGCTCTCTGAAACAAAGATTCCCTACAGTAGCCAACTGTCTAGGATGGTGGTGAGAGTCACCATTGAGGTACCTATCTGTATGGGTTACTTTACGGAACATAATGTGGCTCAAACTATGGTCAGGATTCCTGACGATTAAAGTGTGCAAGAAAGCTAACTTATTGTCTGCCTCTAACGCCATTGTGAACTGTATTTTAGGGTGTATGGAGTTAAGATGACCCTAGAAAAGCAGATACTTAATAGGTTCGTAAGAAAGTGAAAGTGTCATCTACGTACCGCTTATAGAACCTTGAGGTTACGGGTGCTGTGCTCAGGCCCTGCTCCTCGAAGTCTTCCATGAAAATATCGGCGACAACGGGTGATACAGGGGACCCTATAGCAACACCCTCAATTTGCAAGTAGTAAACTTCATTTCACAAAAGGTAGCCAGATGTTACACAATGCTGTACTGCGTATTCATTGGGCATATTTTGTTTAACTAGTCTTTTCTTGGTAATTTCAATGCAATCCTGTACTGGTAGACATGCAAATATGGACTGGACATCAAAACTAACCATGGTTTCATTGTCAGCAAGATGTATTTCTTTAATATCACTGACAAACTGGTAAGAATCCTTCCCACCCCATCATACAGGTCATCAAATCCCAGCCCCAACAGCAACACATTGCCAGACCTAAAAATATTGTTAGCTCGTGTAACGTTGCATTTTAAATGCACGTAAAGTAGATTTTTATATAAGTATTAAATCCAATCAAATTAGTTAAAAAATGTAATAAAATTAGATACGGAACCTTCAAAGTAAGGTATTGTCGAAACGAGTTATTATTCGCGACAAGACGCTTGTGCATCCCTACGGCGGTCGCGGCCTTCGTTAATCATCGTCTTTGTTCGGATTCACTCGCCAGCCATACTGCTTACTGCGTTCTTACGCGAAGCCCGTGTCAAATTTTGTGCTCTCTGCCGTTACGACTGTTACGTACGAGTGATATCTAAATAATATATTAAATTAGATTCGATCCCGCTGGGGTAAGTTCTCAAATTTTAATAAAAAGGCTTTAGTGCCGCATTGTAATTTTAGTTAAGTAATTATTATATTGTGCTTGGTGCTGCTTTGCCTAGTGTTTTAAATCCTAGAGGTTACTGGTTAGACTTAGGGAATCTAGGAATTGGTCCCCCTTAATAGTGCCCTCCTTAATACGTGAACTGGTGATTCCAGGATCCCCCTTACAGAATTGGCGGTATAAAGAAGCCGCCGACGAGAGATTGTCACGCAATTCGACACGTCGATTGAAATCCACCTACCCACCAACCTACATCTTTCGAAGGAAGGGCAACTTCAACGGATACCTGGAAGCTGCAGAGGTGGACTCCTTAGTCAGGCCAGTGTACCTCATCTCCCTAACTCGTCATTGTCGCGGCTAGGAGGCAAGACAATATATATTTATCAAGAAGTCTGTAATTTTTTTTTTTGTGACCCACCCCTGACGAGTCTGAGAAGTGCAGGCCCAGCCGGCCACACTCGTATTGTCTAAACCTGAACGCTCCCGGTTAAATATAAAAATGATTGACGGTAGACAAATAACTTCTAACTATTAGTCGACCAACACCTCAGTCTCCCTGTGACCACGGACTCTGTAAAGTTTTCGAAATGTCAGGATAATATAAAAAAAAACTATGTAAAATAGTAAATTAAACGCGACTTAGTCCATAAAAAAGTGTTTCAATTAATGTGTAGTGCTCGCTTAAACCTCAGAAAACAATCGAACTTGACTATCTTCTTAATTTCAAATAAGATACCATGTTAGACAGGTGAAAATTTCGTCTGTCTGTGAAAATTCATAAGTTTTTCTTTCTTTCTCCACACAATAAAGCCAAAAGAAAGAACTTTTGAAAAATTATTACTTTTCAGTCGCGTGAACTCGCTATCTAAAACATATTAGTAGTGTTTGCTCCGATATAAAACTTTATTAAACGATAAATTGTTTCTGAGACAAGTTGAAATCTTGCTGGAAATCTGATTTACTGCTTTCGGTTCAACCTCAGTCACGTATTATTTAATATTTACCGAGAGAAACCAAGCTTTAATATCAAAGGTAGATGCTACGAATCGTTTAACGATTTGCACATATCATTAAACTCATTTACATTATTAACATAGACTAACAGCACTGCGCTGTGATATAAGTACCTTAGCATATTTATCTGTGAGAAACATCAAAAAGCATTTTAGTAAATCGCGGTCAGAAACCCTTAAAACCAGCACAAAGAGTCTAGTACTCTACTTTAAGTTTAAACGCTTTAGTTCGACATACTTCAAAGTAAATTCTCATCTGACACATAAGTTGGCACATAAAATATATTATTTATATATATTTTTTTATACACCTCAAGCTGAAACAGAGAATTTCCAACATTTTGGATTGCCGGCAGAAATAGGTATTATGCTGATTAAAATTAATTCTAGGAATGGAATTTTATCGCCACTATTGGACCAATCTAACCACTACACTCTAGAGTTACTAACTTTGTTATGCAAATCTGAATAACAAAGTTAGTAAGTTTAGAATACTACAGTATATTAATATATTGTAAATGACTCAACTGGTTTTTAATGACCCCTCTACTTTTTATTCTTTGCTAATGCGATTCGTCAGCAAAAACGAAAGCTCTCAAGGAGTTTCCTCAAATTAATTAATTAATAACCTCGGCTCGCACCGAGATCAGTTCGAACGAAACTTTAGCTAATTGTCGCTTCAGATCGCGTTCAATTTGTTACTTCATTTATTTTATTCTTAATTTTCCAGAATGGGTTGATTAATTAATTGATTTGAATCCGTTTTTGATTAATCGTTTTTAAGACAGACTTTTAATTTCTTTTCAACGTTATTTTTTAACCGTGTCGCGTAGCGGTAAAAGAATACTACCACCCCCTTCTTCCCTTGGGTGTCGTAAAAGGCGACTAACGGACTAAACACCGCACATACATCCAACAGCATAGAGCAGCGTTGGGCTCACCACCTGTCACGCTAAGTGTGCAGTCGCTATTTGGTGAAAAGTGGACTATCAGAGGACTTTTTCGTTCCTCAGTGCCTAGTCTCTGACTAACCCTTGGGGACAATCGTTATGATTACTTATGTAAGTATGTTATTTTTTAGCAATCAAACTGGATTAAGACTTTTGTTTCTTTACTGATGAGTCCACAAATACTCAGGCATATGTGTTCAATTAATGTTTCTACAACATTAATATCGCCTTGCATGTGTTTTCCTTTAAAAGCTGAGATTCTTTTTAATCCAATCAATTGGTGGTTCTTAAAAGAGGGCTTATATTGCGGGATATGTAGAAGTTTCTTTTGAATACAGTGAAAGGTAAAGGAACTCTTAATTAAACTTATAAAGTTGATACGCTGGCAACATTTACTTAATGAGGAGATTTTATCAAAGGTTGCTTTCAGTTGTGGGTGCTTTCAGTTCGTGTACCTACACAGGGTTGTGCATAGGATGCATTGTAAAAAAACCTATATTTTTTACAGATGTTAGTTTTGGAAGAAATGTTAAAATGTTTTGGTCATGTAGACGTGAAACGTGAAAACCCGAAATCTAATACAGAGCTAATGTGAATCGATTATTTAAACCCTCACATATTAATGCTTTCTACAAAAATGTAAACGTGTAGTAGCTTTGTACACAATCATCTGTATGTTCTTTATGCATAGAAAGGTATATGCTATCGTCTACACAAACGCGATTCTTCCTATTCGTGATTCCCATACAATAAGGATTCCACACAACTGCAGTTTACTACATTCGTGATTCTACACAGCCGTTGTTTTAACACAATCGGAATTCTTCCTATTCGTGATTCTACACAATATGGGTTCATCGAAACTGCAGTTTACTACATTCGTAATTCCACTCAATTTTATTTTAACGCAATTATTGAATTTTTTGGGGTTTAAAGTTACTCGCGTCCGTAGGTTTACCCTTGTGACCCTACACGTGACCCCTGGGTGGTGCTAAATAAGTGACACTGACTGAGTGGTAGAGCCACGCTGCTGCGTTGCAGCTCGCATTGGGCCGGCTCGCACGGCGTAATACCACCCTCTCACGAAAATTCGGCGTGAAATAATGGCACTTAGTGCTGTTGTGTTTCGTCCAGCCAGTGAGGGCCAGTAAAGGCCGGCATCGCGTCTGCGATTCCTCTGGTTTTTCGGGTGTCCTTGGGCGGCGGTGATACTCTCCATCAGGTGACCGGCCTGCCCATTTGCCTCCTTCTTTTATAAAAAAAGGAGACAGTAAGATGACAGTCGTTAAAACCCACTAATTGCATTGGGCCAGCGTGTTGGGTTATGACCCAATATCCCCACGTGCTATTGTCCACGTGGGAGACCTGTGCTCACCAGTGGGACGTTAATAGGCTGATGATGATGATGATACAGAGATAGTATAAATTTATTGATTACGATGAAAAAATAACAACTGAGCGGAATTACGAATGTAGTAAACAGCAGTTGCGATGAACCCATATTGTGTAGAATTACGAATAGGAAGAATCCCGATTGTGTTAAAACAACGGCTGTGTAGAATCACGAATGTAGTAAACTTCAGTTGCGATGAACCTATATTGTGTAGAATCACGAATAGGAAGAATCCCGATTGTGTTAAAACAACGGCTGTGTAGAATCACGAATGTAGTAAACTGCAGTTGTGTGGAATCCATATTGTATGGGAATCACGAATAGGAAGAATCGCGTTTGTGTAGACGATAGCATAAACCCATAGAAAGTTTCATCAGAATTGGCTTCTAAATTTGTAAATTATTGAACTTTGACGTTTGTACAAGATATCAAAAAGTCTGTCTTACGAAATCAACATCTCTAAAGTACAACAATTATATTTTAATAAAGAACTTTATTAATCCGATTTCAAGCGGTATATTTATAGAGTGGTATTATAGTGGTTCTCTATTTTGTCTCATAAATCTTTTATCCATAATCTAACGTGTTCCACCCACTTACTCCTGAACTAACGTTTATTGCACGATTTACTAAAAATTTCGTATATGAATTACATTGATGGCAAATAATCGATAAAAATTAATAAAAAAAATATTGCATTTGTAGAAAAGCCGGAAAATGCCGCGTCGTAAACGACACAGTAGGAGAATGTACAACTATGTAATTTTTTATTTTGATTTAAGTCGGCTTTGTGATAAATCAAAACGGCAGCGTTTAAATATTTAAATCAATAACAAGTATTTAATTAATAGGCGATGATGATAGTGATTTACATTTTAGATGTAGGATATGCTTAGAAACGTGTTTATGGGTGCAATTTTACATTACATACAAACAAAAGATATGTACTTTTATTTATGACAGATACCCCAACGCAGTCGAACTATTCATTACTAAATGATCATTATGAGTATACTGAAATTTTCATCTTCTTCAGCTTATCATAGGCCACTATTAGACCTACACTTTTTTTGTCTTGATGTCATCGGACTAACGAGCAGAAGGATGCCCCGCATTCCCGTTCTTGGTCTCCACAACATTGTAGAATGCAGTTGCTCTATCTTTCATCAACACGATGACAGATGTGGCAAGCCTACAGCCACTTCATCCATGCTACACGATTCCCGATATCGGTCACAGACCTATGTGCGTTTTCTGATGATGTCGTTTCTCATAGTAGTGTTATTCCACACAGTATGGTTATTCCCTACAACGTTCCATCTTTAATTTAGCGACTTTGACGTTGGCGTACGAACTTAGCTAACATCATAGCCAGGAGCACACGTTATTGATGTTCATTTTTCAAGTTTTATTTTTGAAACTATTTTATACTTGGTGGAACTATTCTTGAAGTGGATGCTATTGGTTCTGTAGCTTGTATTAGAATAGAATATTCCTGGGATCGTTCATATACAGAATCGATACTTCACCTTTTAGAAAGCTGTGCTAGAGATAAATAGTCATCTGCTCTATTATCAGAAGAATATTTAGATTCGATTTCAGCAGGTGCTCTGAGCTGGGATTCAGGGAGATTTTAAATTAGCGTAGTCTTCCTCTGTTACTTCCGAGTTACAATTTTCTGGTTACATGATAATTATAGAATCTGTACAATTATTCTCAACACCTTGCTTCGATCTCTTTATTATCTCGTAGTAAGTGAGTTTCAGAAAGATGCAATAATAAAATGTACTACGAGTACTATCAGATTGGTAGCACATTCTCCTACTGTGTCTTTTACGGAACAAATAAAGTAAAAGGCAAATACTCAATGAAGTAATATAAAATCACTTATCTTTTTTTTATTTACGAGCAATATAGGAATGATATTTTGGTAATCACGTCATAAATAAACAAAAAACGCGATAAAACATTATATTAACTAACCTTGAATTACCCATTGAAATTATCACAATATTCAACCTTATTATATATATCACACAAGATATATTAATTGCAACATGAAGTAACCACTTCACATTTAGCAGTTTACAGCCGCAACAGTGAGATGCGACACAAGAGAAAAAGAAAAACAACCCTCTTATAGTTCTATATTTTTTTACAGTTGGTGTGTCGTTATAGACACGGTAGGAGCAAGTGGGTTATGTTTTGTGACATAATCATCATGATTGTATCCGAATGATAACTTGCTCGATTTTAATGTTACATAATATCACATGCCATAAAATTTAAATCTCTAAATACAGTATGCCCCAAATATGTTTGTCAGAAATATTACAATCCATAATATTTAAAAGACATAATAAATTAATAATAAATTTTGTTTACGCTCACACCAATTATCTAGACCAAGATGAGTATTCTTGTGAAACTCGTTTATATGGTAAGATAACGGATAAATGTACATAAACATAGAAAAAACACCCAGACCCGAAATCAATTTAGAAAAACAGTTTTTCTCTAAATTGACCCGACCGGGGATCGAACCCGGGACCTCAGAGATGGCGACACCATGAAAACCGGTGTACAAACCACTCGACCAAGGAGGTCGTCAATATAATGATATATATATAATGATAAAACGCTTTTCTATAACAGTTATAAGTCCTAAATAGTATCGATACCTTACATTAATTGTCTTAAATTTCTAACCTATCACTTGACTTAAAGGAGTAGGGCAGCTAGTATTTCTGTTGTCTGATAAAAAATATCCTCTACGTTTAGTTCTAACCTATTACTTGACATACATGAGTATAGGGCTAACATACTTTATACAATATAACACTTAGGACATTGTGACTTTGTAGCAAGAAAACTTAAGATATCTAATTTATTATTATAGCACCCGATAGTTATGACAAAAAAGCATTAGAATTAAAGACAATCAGGTAAAATAAAATTTTGTATACGCGAACATTATGGATAGTGATGATTAAAGCAAACGCGTTGGGATTTTGATTTTCGGACGAACGATATTCGGAGAAGAAAGAGGCTACCTGCTATAGTACATCGGGTTGTGCTTACCGTTTAATTAAAAATGAAGTCACAAAAAATATTGTTATAAAAAACGGGTAAAATTCCCAACACATAAAATGTTGTCATCTTTTTTTCTTTTGCGAGTTGACTCATTACGCGGTGTTGTATTTAATTGCCATTATACATATAAACCCATTCTTAATAACTATATTTAACTTGTAATATTTAATTAAGTAGTCATAAAAATGAATCGGGTATGTTATAGAAGAGATTGACGAATTGTCATTGTAATGTTATTTGAATTAGTAATGAGCTACTATTCAGCGTAATGGCGATATCATGTGTAGGCTGATGCCTTTGCATCACAATAAAATAATTAAGACTAGAAACCACTAAAGACATAATTTTTTATTATTTATTTATCTATTTTAGCCATGGTCGTCCCACTGCAGGGCAAAGGCCTCCCTTCCCCTTTTCCAATCTTCACGACTAAGGGCTTTTGATGGCCAGTCTTTGCAATAGGAGTCCAGCTCGTCCCGCCATCTCCTTCTGGGCCTGCCGCGTCGTCACCTGGCATCGCGTGGCATCCACATAGTCGTAGTTTTCGCCCACATCTCGTCCGACATTCGACAGATGTATCTGGCCCAGTTCCACTTCAGCTAGCGGCCTTTTGTCCAACATCAGCGATTTGTGTTTTGGAGCGCAGAAAATAGATAAAAAACAATAATATTTACGCTTTTTGGAATGTCATACGGAACCAAACAACGTAGCCCCTTAGCCGTAGTTACAAAATCTACGTCATCAAAATGTGCACTGCACACGGTAGGATGCAACAGTTATTTCATAAGAAAAATATAACATAGGTTCTATTATTTTCCTTTGCGATACATATACGGAACCCTAAAAAGTTACGAAATCTGATCGTACCGAGTCACAAATGCAACAGATACAGTTTTCCTCACTTTAAGGGTAATTTTCCCTTAAAAAAATAACTTATTTTCAAAGACCACAATGCACTTAACATCTATTATGTGGAAATTACATAAAACTACATTTTTTTCCATTATTTTTATCGATTCGATATTATTCCAGCGTTATTAACGCAAATAAACAAATATTACGAAACAATTACGCGACCGGATTGCCAGAAGGGTGCCGGTTTGAATCCTGCTCGTGGAAATTCTTACAACAATTTTTCTGTTTGTTAAATATTATGATTTTATTTTTATTGTAATTATTATAATGATACATAAAATTAAATGTTATTATAAACTGGCGGTCTTACATCTTACATAAATAAAGTTGGCGCAGGTAAAAAATTAAACTACATTCCATAAGTTTCCCAAGTGTATTAACTACCTACCATCTATGATAAACCACGAATACATTAAGGCAGCGATAACACCGCACCAGAATTAAGGGGCAATCCACTTGATGACTATTAAGTCTGCGTTTAATTGTGCTCCAACTCAATTTGTACCGGTATTATGGCGCGATAACATCAGGTGATGTAATCTATGATGGGTGTGCGCAGTTTTTTAACACACCATCGGTAGACATGCGAAACTATGTAGCTTATAGCACGAAAGTAAAGGTATTTTTTTATTAATTTTGTCTGTTTCATTTCAAAACTGAAGATAGCAGTAGGGTCTTTATGTCGGATAATAATGAATGTTCCAACTACCTTTCTAATTTGAGAATAAGTGCTAACGTTTGACGCATCAATTAATAAGTTATTTAGTAAAACTCTAATAAAGTTAGATACACATTAATTGATACTGAAATTACGAAGCTATTAATAAAGTTGATATTTGATAATTAATATAGTAAGCTCGACTTCTCCATAGAAATAAAATGTAATATTGTCCCTAGGGAAAGCAATTTCTCCTTATTAATATTTAATAATAGTTACCAGTTTGTTTTCAATTTCATCTTGGCCACTTAATGATTATTTTAATGAGACTCGTGTAAAGATAAACCCTCCGTTTATACAAAGCGACCTTTTATTCGGAGAGCGAAATGTGGCCCTTTTATAAGTACGAATACGCCTGACGCGCACGTGTAGCCGTGGTAGACGAAATTCGTCATTATTAATCAGAACGATACATTTATGTGCGCTGTAATGTCAGAAACATTTGTCGGAGGTCAGCGTATTTGTACATGATCAGATGCCTATCTAGCTTAAATAATTACATATTCCGAGTTTATATTTTTTATTGAAATAAGGCGCATCCAAGTAAGACTCCCATATCGACCTTACAAGCCATTTAAAAAAATGCCAAACCGAACAATCAAACACTGTTTCAAACATCTTTTATAGATGTAAGAGATGATGATGATGATGATGCTAATGTATACTTATAGAGTATAAATTATTATTTTTAATTACATTTTTTATGTAAGGCACAACCCTTACTGGACAGTCGATTAGCTGGAAAATAGTTCGTGGCTTCATGTTGAATTCGAAAAGATATAGATGTGTTTTATATGGCTATGCTTTTCTTTGGTGTTACTTCTTTTACTCTTATTTTAAATCTAAAAATGCAATAATTCAATTGTGGTGACTATTGTTGCCTAAAGTGTGCTTTTTATTTCAGGCTTCTTCTTATCATCCTACGCACAGGCCTTGCCATAGACAACATCACATGAGGAGATTGGACCACAACCCACCACGCTGGCCCAATGGTCGGTGGGTTATAACCAACCAGGACAAACGACTTTACGTGCCTTACGAAGCACGAAGGAGCTCAAAATATTTTTTAGGGTTCCGTACCTCAGAACGAAAAAACGGTACCCTTAAAGGATCACTTTGTTGTCCGTCCGTCTGTCTGTCAAGACCCTTTATCTCGGGAAGGCATAGAGGTATCGAGTTGAAATTAAAATGATATACTGACTCTGGTTTACAGTCTCTGAAGCTGTAAAAAAATTAAACTCCTAAGTCAACGTCTATAAGATACGCCCGTTTATGCCGCAAAAAACGTATGTTTAGACACTCTCAAGGGAATCAAAATTTATAGGGTATTTTCCGTTGACCTAGAACTATGAAATTTGGCAAGTTTTACCGTCTCATACTACAAAAATCTGAAAACTATACATTTGTAATGAAATCATTAAAAAACAGGGTCTCTATGCCAGGAACGGCGCTCCAAATTTTAATTGAGTTAACCGTGCCATGTGGGGTATCGTATGAAAGGGCTTCATTGGCACAAACTTGAACAGATTCTTAATTATTTTTATGATGTACAGTTTTCGATTTATGACGAAGAATGAAAAAAAACCTCTTTTCTTTTTTATAAGTATAGGTAGGAATCTACCTACCTAATAATTTGTATGGAACCCTCGGTCACAATCATCATCATCAGCCTATTAGCGTCCCACTACTGAACACAGGCCTCCCACGTGGACAATAGCACACATGGGGATATTGGGCCATAACCCACCACGCTGGCCCAATGCGGGTTGGTGGGTTTTAACGACTGTCATCTTACGACAACAACCGGGACCAACGGCTTAACGTGCCTTCCGAAGCACGAAGGAGCTCGAGATGTTTTTTTATTAATTTGGTCACCCATCCAGTGACCCGGCATTGAGAAAGAGGCTTAGCGAGCAAGATCGCAAGCCGAACGCGCTAGCCGCTGCGCCATCGAGCTCCTCAAACGGTCACAATACACATATAATATTGTGTATGTTGTGCCTCGGTAAGCTAATCTGACTCGCACTTATCCGGTTTTTTTTCCGGTGTCACGTCATTATGAAATTTGTTTAATTGACAAAATTGCAAATCGAACGCCCTAACTGACGCGCCATTGAGAGCTTCTCACTTAATGGTTACCATGTGACTATTGCCATAACATGTGTTCACAAAATATAAAAAGCGTCGATGACGTTGTCCAATAATTACTTCTATAATCTAAACCCAACACCAACACTAAACGACAAAAACTACAAAAGGTATTTGCGTAACACAAACAAACAATAAACCGAACATGCATCCGCCCGCGCCATCAGTCAGACCCAATCGAAAAGTTGAAGTGTACCCCCTAAAGTACCGTAGGGATCTCGCAAACTTCAGCGGGTAGCCCATCAGCTCTGACGTCATCATGGATATCCCGATCCGCACGGCTATTCTATTTTCTTTGTAGTGTTTGTTGGATTTGTTGTTCCGCTGTTAGTGTCGGCCGTACCATTGGTGCGACGCAACATGCGCAGCGGATCGACTGGATCGACTATGAGGGCCTACTCTCCGAGCGAAACCGAAACTTCGTTTAGCCAGTAATTCGTCGTACCATGCACGAGCGCTGTTGTTTTATCACTAGTGATTGGCACAGTACATGCACACACAGCCGTGTACGACGAATTACGGGCAGACGAAGTTTCGTACGCGGTTAGAGAGTAGGGCCTCTGAATTTGGACGGAATGCCTTTTTTCTTTCACTCCGTACGTACTGGTGGCGACAACCTTTTTCTTTTGGCGTATGCCAAATTATTTCGGTCGCTCTAAAAAGTGTTCAGCGATTCTGCGACTAAAGTTTACTAAAATGGGTGTTTTTTTTCAAAAGTCTATTTGTCGTTTGTAGTGTTTATGAACAAGGCGGTTGAATCGCAAGCCATCGCCATTTCGCGCGGCGCTCCCTGCTTGTGACAGGCGCCCGTTTTTGCGACTCTAACGTTACTCGATCTATTGAAAACTGGATTGCATCGAACATTGTTTTGGTAGTTTCATTTTGTGTGATTGGGTTGGACTCCGAACTTTGATTTACGGTAGTGTTTTTTTCAATAGTCTTTGTACAGTCATGAATTTGCTACCGTTATCTGGATGCTTTAACTGAAAAGTCACCTAAATTGAATATTATATAAATTTTTAAAAAGTTATATTTCTAGGCGGCTATCAGAAATTCGGCCCTTATGGTAAGCGGTTACTTAATCTTTATATGACGTTTGAAACACCAGATTTATCACACGTGCGTCGCCAACCCCGTTAAAACCGATTCACACCCTGTTTAACACTAAAAATTCGTACACTAGACAAAAGAAATTCTGTTCATTGAGCACTGATCAGAGCGCGGCCGCAGTTAAATTTTGGTTAGCTCAGATTGTAATATTACAATTTAAACATCTTCTACTATGTCGACTTAGACAAACATCTTCTACTATGTCGACTTAGACCATCCAAAAGAGAATAATTGATTAACTATCAGTTTGTTTATTGTTTCAGCTACAATGCAATCAATGCTAATTCAAAAATGCAAATCCAAGAATTAAGCACTGGTCGATATTATAAGGTGAGAATTAAATTGGTTTGCATAAACGAGTAATAATCAGCTATAGATTTCGATTGTTTTCAATTGTTTTATCAGATTTACTGTTTATGACAGTCAAAATGGATGTAATATTCATTTGACAGATCTAAATTAACTTTTCCAGCAGCCGATAAATAAAAACATACAATGAAACAATCTGAAATGTTTACTAACGGCAATGTCCTTTGTTTAACATTTACTCAAAATTACGAATTCTATTTGACGACAATGTTATTAAGTTTTAAATTGATTTTAATAGTAACATTTAATTCAAAGCAGCAAGGGATAAAAACCTCGCCGGTTCAAAGTCAGTCTTCTTGTGACCAGGGCCTAACGCAAATGTTCAGAAACGTCAGCATAGACATAAATATATATTATACTATATTATTAAAGGATCACTTTTATAATTAATAAAGAAACAATATCACGTAGGAAATACCGCGGTGGTACAATTTAAGAGACGACGGTGCGATTTAGTAAACTCTTCCTTCACCACATCAGTATATCAGCCTACAAACGTCCTACTGCTGGGTACAGCACAGCCTTCCCATATTAACAACAGCACATAGGGCAAATGGGCTATAACCCACCACACTGACCCAATGCGGCACACGCACAATGCCATACCTACACAAAATGAAGTAAATGGCATAGTTAAAATTTAAGCAGCGCGTTAAAACGTTAAGTGAGATAAACGTTAGTGTTAAGTACATACAGTGTTAAGTACATATACATAACATAACCACGACTACTATCCCCGAAGGGTTAGTCAGAGACTGGGGACAATGAGGACCGCAAAAGCAGTCCTCTGCCATAGTCAACTTTTCACCAAATAGCGACTGCACGTTATGTCTTGTGAGAAGGCCTGTGCCCAGTGGAACGTTTACTAGCTGATGATGATGACGTCCAAATAAAAATGCAACCGACGGCACGGCAACTTCAGTCGGCTAATTTTAAGAGCAAACAATTTGTCACTACGAACAAGAGTTGTTTGCAACTATCGCGGGCGGGAGTAGCGTTGCCTCCGAACAATGTAGACAACGGCGGCCGCGTAACGTAGTTACAGTTTCTTCTGCTCTCGAAACTCGCCTCGACAGACCGACACTTTGTAGTTTTACGAAAGTTGCACCCTTACGGCGGCACTTGACGTCTGAAAAAATGATGGCCGCTGGCGGAATATTCTTGCTAGTAATAGGTAAAGTACAAAAAAAAGAGGAGCTGCAGCTGCGTCATCGGCTGCGTCATCGAGCGTTAAATACTTTTTAATATGAAATCTCGAAAGTCAGCAATTTGATGAAAACCTTTGAAAGCAACCCGTTCAAGAAAAACAAAGTTTTAGTAATTTTTTTTTTGTTTCGCTGAGCCAACAACGACTGCACACGGTCCTGCTTATAGGAAGTGGCCACCGTAGCCAAGACGCTTTCAACACTATTCCGCCGGGGAAGTAGTTCCGTCTGGCGACGCATGCGATGTTGTGATGATGAGGGGGGTGCCATGGCGATGGTAAATAACGACTGCGTCTCTCAAAGTGATGTTGTATATTTACGGTGACTACATTGTGACTAACTTATTATTTAAAACTTACAAGACTATTTATACAATAATAACTACTTACGTAGATGTTGGAGGTAGGACGCCGTGTCATATCTTTATCGGATTTACACGCGTTAAGGAATGCGCTTACAAACTCTTTAACCAATACGTGAGGATAATAAATTATGTGGCGACGCAGGCCGCCACAAACACCAAGGGTATCGGTAGAAACAGGTAATAGAATGGTCCCCATCCGATCGCATTTTGATCCGAATTCTACCACCAGGTCAACTACAACGATTACCGTGTCCAGTAATTTCATTTAGTTCGAGAATCAAAGAGGTTTTCCCCAAAAATACGGGATTGAACTAACCAGCGGATGAAGCTGAGCGCGTGTCACAATCCCGTCGCGCGGACAAATTGGCATCAATAATTCAAACGGCCGGCCGCCGTTCGTCCGCGCTGATTTATATGTGAGCGAAACAAATGAATTCTGTATTCAAAGCGCATAACGCTGCCGATGTGTTTGCGACTCCTTTTTTATTTCGCGCGAGCAGAAATTAATGTTTGATAAGTTATCAGAATCGGCAGATGCAATAGCGTCGTGCGAAATGAATATTCGATTATAACATCGCATTGCGTCGTTTCTCAACATCATACACCTAAAACTGTATATGTGCCTGTTACAAGGTGTACCGATTATTATGTGTGACCGTCATGAGAAGACACTGAATACAAGAAACTCATTAGTGCTGAACTTCTGTGTGCCATGTTCAGAAGTGGACACATTTAACGTCATTAATAATTTAAATATAGTTCATTTATCATCATCGCTACTTAAACATCTCTCACTACTTGACACAGGCCATCCCACATGCACGACGGCACATGAAAAGATAAGCCATAACCAACTAAGCTGGCCCAATATGGGTTGGGTTTATTACATTATATTATTTTTATTTACAATGTCAAATTTGACATATCACAGAATAAAAAATGATTACAACAGTTTAAGTAATTTGGTAGTAAGAAAAATATACAGTCATTGTACCTACGTGCATAATTTTATCCGATACATTTTTATTAATTTCTATCATGTAGGTACACTGATTTGTCTAGTGCCCTAATGATTACTACAGACTAACGTCTGAAACTAATAACATATCTATCAGTTGCCTGTTAGCGTAAGTAAGATAAATTATGTCAAAAACTTGACTTTAGTAATCAAAACAACAGACAGATAGGTTATTACTTTCGGGCGTTAGACGCCTCTTTCGCCTTATGATTCTTTGATAGGAAACATTCTCGTAATTTTACTAAACATTCTCGAAGTGACTTACAAAATCGACGGGGTAACTTCACAGAATAGAAAAAAAAATCTGTAGGTAACTCTAGCTTCTTAAAGTCGGGCAATTTTGACTCACAAACAACAAAATTAAAGTTTAACATGTTTCAGATAAAAAAATATATTAGTTTTTCCACGCATTGTCTTGTCTATGAAATGTCCTTTTCCACGAGCATTTTGTATACTCAATTCCGATTTCATTCAAGTCTGAAACCGAGCACTATCTTAAAACCGGCCAAGTGCGAGTCGGACTTGCGCACGAAGGGTTCCGCACCATTATCTATACAACATGAGCAATTAACATACAACATTATCTGTACAACGTTATTAATATCGAGCAAAAAACGGCAAAAAATTAGTTTGTTGTATGGAAGCCCCCCTTAAATGTTTATTTTATTCTCTTTTTAGTATTTGTTGTTTTAGCGGCAACAAAAATAAATCATGTGTGAATATTTCAACTGTCTAGCTATCACGGTTCATGTGATACATCCTGGTAACAGACAGAGGGATGGACGAGCGAATAAGTGAATAAATAATTCAATATTCTTCAATTAAACTATTCGGAACACTAACCTATAAATAGATGCACTGAAATGACTCTGATATGATAGAAATTAGTTCAGCTCGAAAATTTAAATGAATATTTCGGGAAAATAGTTCCACGTCCATGCAAAAAGCGTTATACACCAAAATGCCACCTCTTTTTTGGGGTATCGGCTTTCATGGCACTAAAAGTGTCACCTCAGGCGTCTTTTGCGACATGCTACCGTGTGCTTTGCATTTTCACTTACGGGCTCTCGGCTTAGTGAACAATATTGTCGCTTTTAACATCATCTCTTTTGATAAGCAGAGCGCAGTAATTAAATTAGACATAAAAATTCTAGCTTTATAAAATTAACGATGTCATTGTAAAGTTTTTTTTGGCATGTATATTTTTAAAGTAGTTGTTGCGTATATTTTTAAAGTAGTGATTGTTGTTAAAGTAGTTGAGTTTAAATTATGCATAAATAACATCATAATTACTGAGACGGCTTACCTTTAGATCTGTTTAAAGGTACGCGGTCACTACACATTTCGCCAGCAGTCTTAATTAAACAGGAGCAAAGTAGTTTATGAGCTGCTAATAAATAAAGTTAAATATAATTTTACAAGCGCTTATCGTTACACAATACGGTTGAAGGCTCACTCACAATCGTCCCAGCCGTCTCTGAGTCACGGCCCGACGCAGAGGCGTGATTGCGCTCACATTTTAATTACTGATGGTAATCGGCTTTTGGCCTCCTCTGAACTTTGTCTGGTGCTAAGCTCGACGTCAAAGCTCAAAGGCCTTTCCCAAAATGGTGAAAAGGTGCGCGACTTTTAGCATTTTGTATGGTTCGGGGATAATCAATGGGGATGCATTTCTATTGGCGGACACGTTTTCTAAGCGTTCCTTTTCAAATTCAAAATCATTTATTCTGTTTAGGCTACAATAATTGAGCACTTATGAATGTCGCTATGTCATCGGTTCCTAAGTCTATCTATAATATCTATTCAATTGTACCTATGCGAGAATAGGATAAATGTAAAATGTATGTAAGGTCACTCACTCTCATATTGTAACTTTGGGTTATCGTTGTTCGTCTGATAAATTAAATCAATACGTAATTAGGTATAATCCGTCAACTACATAAAAATAACTTAAAACAAAATTAAATTTGCTTTCTCCCCTTTTGAACATTATTCATTATCGATTACGCAATCTCCTAATACCTGATTTTTTTATAGCAGAAGGAGGCAAACAAGCCAGCGAGTCACCTGATGGAAAGTAATCACCGCCGCCCATGGATACCCGCAAAACCAGAGGAATCGCAGGCGCGTTGCCGGCCTATAGGGAAGGAATAGGCTCGTTTCTTGAAGATCCCTAAGTGTGGATTCGACCAAACTGGAATATGACTTACTCCGAGATTAGTCTATACAAATTCGTGGCTTAATCTAGGTATAAGACCTTATTCCAGTTTGGTCGAATCCACCCTTAGTCGTAACGGTCCGGAAATACCGCCGCCGAGAGCTGGTTCCACAATACTGTAGTTCGAGGCAAGAAATTTCGTGAAAATCGCACAGTAGTAGACCACCATCCATCAAGGTGATATGGATGGAATGACAATCGATTGCGTGTAGTGCGGTGTAGGAAATCAGCGGCAGGGATCAAACCGAACTATTCTTTAGAACATTCCCCATGATATGGCGAAACAATATACAGAGGAACGCAACGTCTCTCCGAAGAGCCAGTGGATCGAGCCGACCTGAAATAACCAATTCGTCGACAATTCGAGCAGCTCTGCGCGGAATGCGGTCAAAAGGAAGGAGTTGGTATTGGGACGCTCCAGCCCAAAAATGGGAGCAGTATTCCATATGCGGCCTGACCTGTGCTTTATACAGTTGTAAGCGGTGATACATTTAACCTGATCAAGTTAATACTGGTCAACAGTTTATTTATAGCTTGATATCATAAATAAGTAGGTACCTATTAGCAATAAACTTTGAAAATGAAATGAATGTCACTAACCCCCCCAATCTACATAATTAAGCCGTATTGAACCTCCGTTAAACGTATTGCATGCTTGAGTTTCGGTTTGTATGTAACTAACTGGCTCAAATCTCGGGGCTTAGTTAATACAACCGTTCGTATTATGAGTAATTAATTTAATTGAAATACATAACATTGTTATTTTGTAGCCCGTTGGTAGATGATCTTAAGATAAATAGGCTTAGTAATTTATATTCGCTGAGTTATTCGTGCGCTGTGTATGATACCTATAAGAAAACATATTGTAGAATTAAACTAGCAGCCTGCCCGTGATCTCGTCCTTGTGAATAATTATATCTCGTGATGGATTTGGTTTGGATTTTCTAAGTTTTCTTTAACACACACTAGTCCTCATATTAGTAGAGGATACGATACAACGACCTTCACCGGGCTAGTTAATGGATGAAAAGTATTTTATATCAAATTTAATGTGTTACAAAATAAACTTTGAGTGGGTTGGCTAAAAAAAATCAGTCCAGTACCTTTAAGATTAATTAAATATTTAAAAAATATTTTTTAAACATTGCACTGTTTTGGATAATAGATAAATTACATAGGTACCAATTGAAAGTATGAAGCCTATAGAATATGCAAACGTTAGGTTGACTATTTTTTTCCCGTCATAACATTGCTTAGGCAGGTGTAAACAGGTATTTTTTTTTATTTTTTATAAAAGAGGGAGGCAAACGAGCAGGCGGGTCACCTGATGGGAGTAATCACCGCCGCCCATGGACACCCGCAAAACCAGAGGAGTAACCAGGTAAGTCAATATTAGTAATTTGCAACAGTCTGGTTAAATAAATAAAATTTATGTTTATATAAAGATAATCTCATTACAAACACACACACACACCAAACCAGTGCAATATTAAAAAAAATATATTTTTTAATATTAAATTAATCATTATAGGTACTGGACTGAAAATTTTCAGCCAACCTACTCGCGATATATTTTATAACATATTAAATTTGATATGAAATACTTTTCATCCATTAACCTGCCCGGTGAAGGTCATTCTATACTTAGATCTAAGACTATAATTACAAACACAACAATAAAAGAATCAGCACAATACAATACAATCAATCAATCAATCAATCAATCAATCACGTTTTCAAGTGATGCGTGATACATACCCACATTCGGCATTTCATTTTTATTTATTCATTTATATAGATATACAAATTCATCGCCAAAAAATAATATGGGGGTCGAACTTAGTTTTAAGTAATTTGTGAAAACATAAAAAAGTGATTTTAAATCAGAAAATAATTAAGTACTTAATGATTTTTTCCTTACTAAAATAATCTCAAACATACCAAACAAAGTAATTGATTAGTTAACCAGTGTCATAGCTACCGTTTCCCATTTTTTATGTTTCTACGACGTATGAAACCCTTGATATCGCATAGCGCCGCAGTACATTGAAAAAAAATTAAAAATGGTCATAAATTATAGGGGGAGGGGGTTGGACACCCCATACCACTGTGTTTCTAGGCATCACGTTAGATGCCAAGCTTCAGTGGGGCCCACATATAGCTAAATTGTCGAATAGACTTAGCTCTGCGGCTTATGCAGTAATGAAGATCCGTCAGTTAACTGACATTGATACATCCAGATTAGTTCATTTCAGTTACTTTCATAGTGTAATGTCGTACGGCATTTTACTATGGGGAAATGCTGCCGACATTCAAACTATCTTTGTGCTTCAGAAGAGGGCTATTCGAGCAATCTATAACCTAAAGTCTGGCGACTCTCTCAGAGAGAGATTTAAGAATATAAATATAATGACAGTTGCATCACAATACATTTATGAAAATTTGATTTATGTTCATAAAAATACTGGAATGTTTTAAAAAAACAGTGATATTCACAATGTAAACACTAGAAGTAAGAACAAATCAGCAGTACCTTATACTAGGCTCCATAAAATAAATAATTCTTTTAAGGGTCTGTGTGTAAGATTTTACAACAAAGTGCCAAATGATATTCAGAAATTAGATCTTAATAAATTTAAAATCAAAATCAAAGAAAAGCTTTATAAAAAAGCTTATTATAAAGTGTCAGATTACACAGAAGACAAAACAGCTTGGATCTGAAATGCTCCAAGCACTCCAACAGCTATTTCTAATTGTCTTTATTTAATTGATACTACCTTGTATTGTAATTTTGTATTGCATATTTTTTATTTATTTTTTAAATTCATATTTTGTATTGACCTGGTAACGACATACTCTTTTTTTTGTTTGTAAATGTCGTTGCTTTTGTGCGCTGTGGTTTCTTGCGCCCATTCTTTGCCACAGTTAAAAAATTATGTCCTGAATGGGTGGTAGGTTAAAAAAGATTTGGACGATTCAAAGTACTTATTAATCGAGTTTATTGAATAAATATATTTTGACTTGACTTGACTTGACATATTATTTTTTTGTCGATGAATTCAGATGTAGTACATAGCCCTTACTGGGTTAGAAGTACCACCTCTATCACATTGTATAAATATGTGCACCTTTTTCTATTTTTATTACTCCAACTTTTATAACAAGTTACGTCATCAACATCCGATCTTACTATTTTGACAACCATTAAAATCAGTTAAGAAATAGGCAAGCTATGTTATAATGTTATTGTTTATATAATTTTAACACAAATTTTGTTGCGAACAAAGTACAAATTGAAAAAGTTAGTTATGTTGTTGACATTGAATGGGCGCCTTTGTCTTTCAAAGTAATAAATAAAGATGGTGTTGATTAATTTCGGCCGGCTGGATAAGTTTCATAGTCCTAGGACTAGCTCAGCTCAGGGCTCAGCTGAGATGGGCTCAGCTGAGATTGGCTCAGCTGAGCCCAGCTGTGGAAAAGGTGACGGTAGCTCTACCGGAATTAGCTCCTGGCCCGGATTACCAGAAGGGGTCCGGGTTCGAATCCTGCTCGTGGAAATTATTTCGACACTGTCTTTTTCAATTTCTAATTTGTTCACAACAAAATTTGCGTTAAAATTATATAAACAAGAACATTATATCAGGACAAGCTTTATATGATTTAAAAAAATATATTTTCGGGGTATAGGGGCCGCTAGTAATATATGTAGGTAATACAATAACAGTAGATTATACAAATATCTTTATTTTTATAACAAACAATAATAATTATTTAAGAACCTTAAAAGAACGTTGAATTTTATCTTCAAGTAGTAGTTAGTTGAAAGTGGTTATTAAAAACTAGTTAGATGTAATTAAAAAGTTGTAACGCGTATAAAGTTATAAAACCAACTTCAAGTCTGAAATGGACTCTTAATTTAAAAATAAAATGCATGCTCGGTACGGTGTTGAAGACACCAAAAGCAGTCCTCTACCTAATCCACTTTTCACCAAACACCGACTGCTCAGCGTGGTGAGCATCTCATCGCTATCGCCTCTCTATGCTGTTAGATGTATGTGCAGTCTGTAGTCCGTTAGTCGCCTTTTACGACACTCAAGTGAAGAGAGAAGATGTAGTATTTTTTCACCGCTACGCGACATGGTTGGTTTAATATTAGCTCATATAGAAGGAGTCTGGTAATAGGTATGTAGGTGTGTAATCCCGCAACTGGGAGATGATAAAACAACTATTTGCATGGGACCAACTCTAAAATTCTATCTATCTAATCAGCCGGTTACACACACTTGACCCACTGCTAGGTACAGACCTCTTCTTTTTTCCGCCACTCCTTGCGATCCTGCTCTAACCATTACCACCGCTCTCCCACTCTAAAATTGCAAAAAAAAATTAATTTAAACAAAAAAATTGCTGTGTTGTGGCGAAGAATACTACCCATCTCTACCAATGGGTGTCATTAAAGCGACTAACGAAGTAAATGCTGCACATACATCCAACAGCATAAAACGGTGATGAGATCAACACATATTACGCTGAGCACATGTGCAGTCGTTACTAATTGGTGTACGTCGACTGTGGCAGAGGACTGCTTTTACTGTCCTCATTGCCTAGTCTCTGACTAACCTTTTGGGGGTTAATAGTCGCGTGAGTATGTATGTACGGTGGGGGTCACCGTCGCTTTACCACTGCAGCGATTTTCGTATGAAGCGCACCGACCGCCCGGGTACGTGCCCGTACCAAATAGACGACGCGGTGTGCAAGGGATTTTGACCTTTAGACTGGTAAAACGACGGATTCCGCCATTGTACGTAAACAACGGTATTGTACCTATCACCGATCTTCTCCTAGGAGGTCCCCGGGTTACAAAACTTACATTTTTATCTCTTTATTATAATTTTAAATTAAATTAAATTTGTTAATGCTCACACCATTTATCTAGACCAAGATAAGTATTCTTTTGAAACTCGTTAATATGGTTAGATAACGGATATACACAAACATAGAAAAAACACCCAGACCCGAAAGCAATTTAGAAAAATAGTTTATCTCTAAATTGACCCGACCGGGAATTGAACCCGGACCTCAGAGATGGCGCGACGCCAGATTCGGCGTGCTAACCACTCGACCACGGAGGTCGGCATTAATAGTGTTGGATAATAGTGTAGATATACGTGTATAAAGACAGTGTTTCGCTCCAATGTTTAGTCTTCAAATAAAGTTTAACCCTGTTATTAATAAGCGTTGATTAAAGTTATACTTAGGATTAAATTGAAGCTGTCTCTATCTGTCTTCTTTAAAAAAATCGAGAGAACGTCACTCTAATCCGAGGTGTAACATTTGGATATTTTTATTAATAAGGCGTAAATTATATTTGCGTCTCCGATCATAGAGTTCATAAGTTCTCTCCATCCGATTGGTTGTCTGGCAGAAATCGCTTTTAAGCGATAAGACCGCCAAATTGTTACTTTGTAATTTTGCTCTTTTATGTCTAAATGTTTGTGTTATTATGTTACAATAAAAGTATTATCTATCTATCTATCTATCTATCTAAAGGTATCGGACCCGATAAACATTGCAAAACAATTCGAGGAATCTACCGATCGATATTTCGTAGCCATGTCTTAAAATTGGCCATTCATGAAATTACCAAAATGTTTCATCAAATTCGAGATTCAAGATTGAATATTATTTATTCAGGTTAGGCCATGTTTAGGTTACAGCACTTATGAATGTCATTTATGCCATCGGTTCGTAAGGGGCGGGAGCCTTGTACTGAGAAGAACCGGCAAGAAACTCAGCAAGGGTATTTCTTTTCTCCCTTTCTTTTACAGCGTCAATTAGAATTGAAAAATGCCCTCCCTAATAGAAATAATCATGTTCTTACTTAGGTTAGAACATAACGTAGGTTACCTAATCACGAAATGGCCGAGCATTTCATGATATGGCCAATAAATCAATATGGCTACGACATCTATACTAATAACGAAGACAAAGATTGATCTAAGAACGATTTGTAGCAGCGGACCAACTACTTAGCCACCAGCCATTCGGAGTCACGTGTCCGGGGACGACCCGTCGCCATTTTAAGATTTACGACCAGCTGCGCGGCATCCATTTTGTTAAAACGTACTCACGCGCGACATGCAAAAGCACTCGGACTGAAAACTCCCGGCATGCGCAGGAACTACTGGCACGCCTAATTATATAATATTCATTATGGAGATTTGCACCGACAATGTCGACACAAAGTTTTGGCTGTGGCCAAATGATAATGCGATGTAAATAGTTTCAGTTTTTTTTAACGTGCGGACAATTATTGGAAGAAATTGCTTTTTAGCGATAAGGCCGACAATTGTAGCTTACTTTGTGTTTGTCCTTTTGTTGGAAATTTGGTTTACAATAAAGAATATTTTATCTTATCTTATACCTACATGTAATTTTAGGCCAGCCCAGACGACGGACAGTACCCATCTACATTTATAAAAAAAAATGTCCTAATAGAGTGATGCGCAAACAAACTTAACATTCTTGGTAAATGATCCACGAATGTCATGTTTGTTTGCGCACAAAGACATTAAATCTCTTTGTTTGCGCATCACTCTATTTGGATAATTTTTTTTGTGTTTGTAACTGCTAGGACAAGGTTTGTACATCATCATCAGCCTATTTAACGTCCCACTACTGGGCACAGGCCTCCCACCTGGACAATAACACGTGGGGATATTGGGCCATAACCCACCACGCTGGCCCAATGCGGGTTGGTGGGTTTTAACGACTGTCATCTTACGACAACAACCGGGAGGTTTGTACGAAAGATATTTATTGTGAATTTGGCACCAGCTACGGGTTCACGCGGACAAAGTCGCGGGCCGCTAGTCATAAATATTTTTATCTTCGTCAAAATAGATCACCTGAAACTGTATAGAGAACTCACAAGACAGACTAAAAGCTAAAGGGCAGCGTCTAATTCGAAGTGTGAAGATCTGATTGTGAAGGACAAATAATACGCCAAGCGCCCTCGTCTATGTAGGTTATAAGCTTTTTATAACTTACTAAAGCTAACTTTGGCTTTTGGCTTGTAAACTTACATAATAAAGAGCGTGTTACGAGTATTTGATATGATATTCGATACTACTAATGATGCAGACAAATATTATAGGTACTTACACGTCATGTGTTCGCTTAACCTGTCATAATTATTTTAAATGCACATCCCGACTTCGAGTTACGCTATCACACTTCAATGTCCAACAAAAGTTACCCAATACGTCGGGCGTACAACGACATTGCTGCAGCGTTAAGGGCCTCGCTCCTGACCTACATTTTGTTAGACCGTTTCAATACCATTGACGATGTTCTACTTTCTTTCCGACTTTTCAAGAGACTCAAGACACGTCGAATGTTTAATTTATGCCTGCCAATCAGATTGGACGAAAGACGGACAGGTGGATACCTTTTTTATTGTAGCATCGACACCGCCCACTGACATTTTATGTAACATCTACGTTGTTGGTTTTATGCAATTCATGTTTCATTCTCTCCGACAGAGAAACGGGCACCGCTTTACGTATGCAAAGTCACTTATCGAAATTTTTGCTCGTGATGTTATCGCTAAAGAAGACCTCGAAGAACGTACTTAGATCGGTAACCTTCTCGTCAAAGGTCAGGCCAAGAGCACCCTAAACCGACGAGCATGTATGAAGAATGTTATGAGAGTAAGTGTAAGCGAAGGATGTGTCAGCATCGTAGCAAATGGATGTCTGTGGTCTCTGCCTATCCCTCTGGGAAGCTGCTTGCTGGAAATAGTACCCGATGATATTTTTTTCTGCTAATTTGTTATTGTTTATATTTATTAAAATGTCTATGTAAATTTAGTTTAATTATCCTTTACACTTACGATGTTTGAAAAGGATTTCGAGCTGGTAGTAGACACCCATTAACCATATTAAAACCTATGAAGTACTCATACTAGGTTTTGATTTTGGTTTTTACGAGCTAATTATGCTAACAAATTATTTTTTAAATAAGGGACATAAATCTTGTACTTTGAAAGTAAATTCATTTTTTTATTCCATAAAATATAGTTCAATTACTAATCTTAAATATAAACATCGAAAGTTATCCCAATGTTTAAACATCATATCAGGGCAAATGAGAATGTGTTTATTCGCTCTACTGTAAAATTTACTCCGCTGCACTTACTAGGTTCTTCAATATACCAGCTGAGCAGGCGTGATGTATTATGTATATATGTATGTATGTATGTATGTTTTCGCTAAACCTGTCTAATAATTTTAAATGCACATCCCGACGCCGAGTTACACTATCAAACCTCAATGTCCGACAAAAGGTACACAATACGTCGGGCGTGCAACGACATTGTTGCAACAGCCCGAGTTATCCTGAGTGTATCCCGGCATCTGACAGCGATGCATGTTTTGTTTGCAGTCGGCCGTCCGCCGCGTTTCGGTCAGCCCGAGTGCGCAGTGAAATATGAACGCCGCTTGTATCCTGCAACTCTAAATCCACTATCTCTGTACGACTTGGAATAGGTATAAGAGTTAAAATTCTTTGTCCTAAAATACCGTTGTTCTAAAAATTGTAAAATGCCAAAGCCTTTTTTCTAAAAATGAACCTTTAGTAGTATTACTTTAACGTTAAAATTTTAGTCATGTGTACGTGACGGTTGGAATCTTGTACCCAGAAGAAGCAAGGATATTTATTTGTCCAGTTTTAACTTAGTTTACGTGAACACGTAATTCTTTAAATTATGTTATTACTGTGTATCAGTAGATTGATGCAGAAAATGTCAATGATGATGACCAAGGGTTCAAATTAGGGTCTGCAGGGTCCACAGCACATTTTAGTTTATGAAGTCGAACAGGCTATATACAAGTATAGAAAATCAAACAATATGCTAATACAATACAAATGACGGCCGGGTGGTCAAGTGGTCAGTGACTGACTCCCTGACTGCGAAACCAACGGTCCTGGGTTCGAATTCCGGTAGAGGCAAAATGTTGTGTGATGAGCACGACCGTTTGTGACCAAGTTATGGATGTTTATTAGTATTTAGGTATGTTTATCAGTTATTCAGTCACCATAATTCAGCCTATGCCTTGTTTGAGGCTGAATGATTGATGTGATAAACCAACCACGTGTGTTATAACGAGTGCAGTTTTACTATGACAACCAACATTACAGCCGAACTTGCCTGCCGCAGTACGAAGGAGCTCGAAATATTTTTAATTAGGTTGCCAATCAGTGACCCAGCATTGCAAACTTTTGGCCGCTGCGATATTGAACTCATTGATTGTACATAAATAATTAATTAAAAATCTACTAAAAGTTTTATTTTAAAGCCTTTTATTTGCTTTGCTCTGCCCGATTTCGGGAGGTTCTGAATACAACTCGCAAGTTGGGCCAAGTGGTTTTAGATTTTCAATGAGTGACGATATGTTGAGTGATAGCGATTGGTGAAGTGACGGTAACGTAAGGTGGCTAGCGGCAATTAGACAAGGAGAGCTGAAGATCGTTTTCAGTGGCATTCATTATGAGAGGCCTATGTTCAACAGTGAACGGACGCGGGCTGATTATAAACATTATAAATTAAAACGATAACTTGATTTACACAAAATATCCTGATGGGTCGAGTCGCTACTGCAAGTTGGAACCCCGGCAGGCCCCTCTAAGATGAGATAAGTGATGCGGTAGCTATTGCCCAACTATGGACCAGAATTTAAGCTACTACATACATAAGTACATATAATAACAACTATTATCCCCGAAGGGTTAGTTAGAGACTAGGCAATGAGGAAAGCAAAAGCAGTCCTCTACTATAGTCCACTTTTCACTAAATAGCGACTGCACATGTGTGTCACGCTGAGTGACAGGTCGTGAGCCCATCGCCTCTCTATGCTGTTGGATGTATGTGCAACCTTTAGTCCGTTAGTCGCCTTTGCGACACGCAAGGGAAGAGAGGGCGTGGTAGTGTTTTTTTACCGCTACGCGACACAGTGGTTAAGCTACTACTTACTAATATATCATTTGTTTTATTAAAATAAACTCTGTCCCTATTCTTCAGCGATTGAGTAGTTCAGCGAGGCCTTATCTAGTAGACTGGAGGCCACTAAGTCATCTCGTGCCCTGACAGCGATGCAGAGTATTGTGTGCCCGCAAGCCTAAGGGCCGATTTTTCAACAGTCAGATAAAACTTATTTGTCTGTTAAAGTATTGCACAACCATTTTGAAAATCTATTGTCATCAGTCTTTTCTTTCTTTACAGGTGCGACTTTAGTTTGATTGTGTTATACTTTATCAGACGGATACGTTTTAACCGAGGATTGAAAAATCAGCCCTAAGTCAACTAAAAGCCGACGTTACTCACGTCCGTGACGTCACGTGAGTTATGAGGTGTGCTCAAATTTCTGAGCTTAATTATGTCCATAACAGCCTTGGACAAATTTATTAGATGTACACTTTGATGGACCTATTAGAGCGTGTCGGGTTTTTGCAATATTTAAAGCCGGTAGAGTACGTTCAGGCTGTCAGTTCTTTATCGGTATTTCTTCTAATAATGACCAGTTCTGGATTCGACCGCTTGTAGAAGTGGTCTTCCACTTTTTTATTTGTCCTGAGTAAGTGGTCTCTGATAATTTTGTTGTTGTTGTTTGTAAAGGTTTCACCATCAGACGTCACAGGCTTAATTTTCAGCTAAGACTTATAGTACCCTGATTTGTCGGTAGCAAAATTGTGAATTGAAAAAGAAATAATAAATCTGTATTACAATAGACACTTTTAAAAACTATCACACCTCGTATAGCCCTTGCTTCAGAGAAAACAAAACTTGTGTTACGGAAGCCAGTAATTCCTATCTAGGTAACCGAGACATATAGGATTGCTTATACAACACTTGACTTACGTCGATTTTGATTATTTTTGTGACTCCAGTTAAAATTAGAAATCGCTTGACTCTATGTTTTTATATTGTTTTCTGAGGTTTAAGCGAGCACTACACATTGAAATGAAAACACTATTTTACGGATTAACTCGCGTTTAATTTACTAATTACATAGTTTTTATATTATCCTGACGTTTCGAACCCGTTACAGGATCCGTGGTAACAGGGAGACTGAGGTGTTGGTCGTCTCATAGTTAGAAGTTATTTGCCTACCGTCAATCATTTTTATATTTAACCGGGTGCGTTCAAATTTACACATTAAGAGCTAACAATATTTTTAGGTCTAGCAATGTGTTGCTGTTGGGGCTGGGATTTGATGACCTGTATGATGGGATCCCAGGCAGCTGGTAAATTTCAACTATCTTCTCTTTTGAAATTTCGATGTTTTTTTAATTTCAATAGCCTCGCGTAGTTAGGGATGAATCGTTGTACCTTGGCGAGTATTTGAGGTTTGTCAAATCTGATGTAATGGTTGGGTCCCTCGAGAGCATGTTCACACACTGCAGACTTATTTTCGCGCCTATGCTTGACGTCCGCTACGTCCGATTGTAAGCCAGATCGACTCACCAACTTACCGCTTGGCCCGGCATGTATCAAAAATACTTTCCCCACTAAGTACACTATTTCTGCTTTTTATAAACGACTTACCTAATATAATACACCATAAGTGCTTTACGTTTGCCGACGATACTACAGTGTTGATATTTATTTAATGACGATGTTAATGAAGCACTCGGTAAACTCTTAAAGGTAACCACTTCAAACAACCTTAAAGTAAACATGGAAAAGACTAAATGTATACAATTTTCTACTCGTAATGCAAAATTAGTTACCCTATTAGTAAAACATGACAGTAATGTTGTGGAGATAGTTGATAAAGTTAACTTCTTAGGCTTCATTCTAGACAAACATTGTGACTGGAAGACACACATTGAGAATATGTGTGCAAGAATTGATAGATTTGTTTACGCGTTGCGAAGACTAAGTTACATATCGTCAATTGAAACTGCACTATCCGCATATCACGGCTATGTGTCGTCACTGCTTCACTATGGTACTCTGTTGTGGGGTAATTCAGTTGCGGCACATACAGTTTTATGTAACGCAAAAGAAATGTATTAGGGCAATTTGCAGAGCACACTTTCTTGATTCGTGTAAACCTCTATTTAGAAAACTCCAAATTCTACCTTTGCCTTGTTTGTACATAAAGCAGATATGTCTATTTGTTCGAGAACACCCTCATTATTTTGCCACAAGAGGGGAATACAAAAACAAGCCAACGAGACATCAAGGCAGGATCATGCTGCCCAACATAAGGTTACAGTTGCATAAGCGTAGCTCCTACTGCATGGCCATTCAAATATATAACAAATTGCCCGAGAACTTAAAAAATCTGCCTTTGACAATGTTTAAAAAACAAACACGTAACTGGTTACTAAGTAAATGTTATTATTCAATTCAAGAATATATTGATGATAATTGACCTATTATAATTTTATATTTTGTACAACTGACATTTAAATTATATACTAATTATTTGACCTTAGGACCTTAGAATATTTTATTGACATGTTATTGTTACCAGGAATATTACCTATGTAAGACATTATTTTGTGATTGTACGTAATCTTCTTGACATGATATTGACATTTAATACTGCATCATGGTATGTTTATTGGGGATTGATTGTTACTGCCTAGTGTGTTTTACATCTAAACTTGTTACTATTTTTTTACCTACATCTACTTACCTACCATTATTTGCATGACAATCTTGTTAAACGTGAGGACTTACTATTTTAATGTAACATCATTGTAAACCATGTTTTAAGCAAATAAATAATTTTCATTTTCATTTTTCATTTTAAGAGGTAATACAACAGCTTATGTGAGGATTCTTACCAGTTTTTCAGTGATATTAAAGACCTACATCTTGCTGACAATGAAACTATGGTTAGTTTTGACGTCCAGTCCCTATTTACATGTCTACCAGTACAGGACTGCATTGAAATTACCAAGAAAAGACTAGTTGAACAAAATTTGCCCAATGAATATGCAGTACTATTAGAGCATTGTCTAACATCTGGCTACCTTTTGTGGAATGAAGTTTACTACTTGCAAATAGAGGATGTTGCTATGGGGTCCCCTGTATCACCCGTTGTCGCCGATATTTTCATGGAAGACTTCGAGGAGCGGGCCCTTAGCACAGCACCCGTAACCCCAAGGTTCTATAAGCGGTACGTAGACGACACTTTCACTATGTTACCAACTGATAAAGTATCTGCTTTTCTAGGGTCATCTTAACTCCATACACCCTAAAATACAGTTCACAATGGAGTTAGAGGCAGACAATAAGTTAGCTTTCTTGGACACTTTAATCATCAGGAATCCTGACCATAGTTTGAGCCACACTGTGTTTCGTAAAGTAACCCATACGGATAGGTACCTCAATGGTGACTCTCACCACCATCCTAGACAGTTGGCTACTGTAGGGAAATCTTTGTTTCAGAGAGCACGCGGCATCTGTGACACCCAACACCTGGCTGCTGAACTTCAGCATGTCAAGCATGTACTACAGGATAACAAACTGCAAGTACCGCGGCTTCGTCACAAAAAACGCAAAAAACCAACCACAGTTGAGCGCCAACCTGCTGAATATATGAAAGGCGTCACTGACAAGATTGGTCACATCTTGAAGCAAGCTTCAATCAATACCTACTTTAAGCGGCCAAAGAAGATCAACCAGTTCTTACGACCTGTCAAGTGCAATTTACCCCTTCAAGATGCAGGCGTGTACAAACTGGACTGCGACTGTGGGCTCTCATACATCGGGCAAACAAAGAGAAGTGTAGGAACCCGCGTAAAAGAACATATAGCCGACGTTAAGCATAGGCGCGAAAATAAGTCTGCAGTGTGTGAACATGCTCTCGAGGGACCCAACCATTACATCAGATTTGACAAACCTCAAATACTCGCCAAGGAACAACGATTCATCCCTAGGATGACACGCGAGGCTATTGAAACTAAAAACATCGAAATTTCAGTAGAGAGGATGGTTGAAATTTACCACCTGCCTGGGACCCCATCATACAGGTCATCAAATCCCAGCCTCAACAGCAACACATTGCTAGACCTAAAAATATTGTTAGCTCGTATTGTGTAAACTTGAACGCACCCGGTTAAATATAAAAGTGATTGACGGTAGGCAAATAACTTCTAACTATGAGACGACCAACACCTCAGTCTCCCTGTGACCACGGACCCTGTGAAGGGTTCAAAACGTCAGGATAATATAAAAAATATGTAAATAGTAAATTAAACGCGAGTTAATCCGTAAAAAAGTGTTTTCATTTCAATCTAAGTTTTTAGTCAGTTCGACCGAACGGGGTGATTTGAGCTGAAAAGGTTCTTTGATAGTGCATAAGGACCCTTAATCTCAAGGACCTTTTATGTGAGACCCCTCGATGTTGTGTAGTAAGCGTTCGTTAATTGTTTTGTGAACTTAAATCACAGAACAGAAGAAACCTCTTTCTTCTTGTGTTCTGTGACTAAAATGGAAAGTAAACAAGCGCATCGTCAGATTATTAAAGCAGACAGTGTCATCAATCTAGATCATAAATGTTAATAGTTTATTATAGGTGCTGGTTTGCAGGTCGGAGCTCGATGGCGCAACGGCTATGGCGTCCGGTTTGTGATCTTGCACGTAAAGCAACTATCGCAATGCCGGGTCCTTGGATGGGTCACTAAATTAAAAACATCTCGAGCTCCTCGGTGCTACGGAAGGCGCATAAAGCTGTTGCTCCCGATCATCGTCGTAAGATGGCAGTCGTTAAAACCCCACAACCCTTTTGTTTAATTAAGCTATCCAATATAAATATATTAGAAATAGTGAGCGTAGAGTTATTTTTCATGTAATCCTCCTAGCAGCGTAACACGTTGGTAGTCTACAATGACTACCAACACTGCCTACCAACCCCAGGTATCCTAAGCATATCCCATGATTTTGTTTGCTTGGAGATATAATTTTAAAACATGGCGAACTATGATGGGCGCAAAACGGGCGTTAGTGCTCTGCGACACAGTTTTATACGATTGCAGTTATTAACGTACTATAGTTAATGTAGGTACTAATGTATATTGTTACAAATAATAAAAATAATACTTGTATATATAATTATATTATTATTACATTAATGTTTTATATTTGTAGCGTTTTTTTATTAACGCTTAAATATACTTAAGTAAAATTTTAAACACTGTAAAAAGACGACCACATCAGGCGGGAATCGAACCACGCACCTTCTGCATTCCGGGCGGCTACCTTAACCATTTGGCTACCGAGGTCTGGCTTTCAACCGTCGAAATTTGTCAGTGCTTGATGCTTATGTTTTTAGTCAACATTGCTTCATCAAATCTTAGAAGTTTTCACCTCTGAGATCCGAAAGAAATATTTTTACAAATATTGAAAGTGCGTGGTTCGATTCCCGCCTGAGGTTGTCGTCTTTTTTCAGTGTTTAAAATTTTATTATTACATTTTAAAATCATTGGCTCGTTACAGGTAATACAGCGCGGAACGTGCTGTGCATACAATCCGATTGGCTCAATCGGTCCGCCATTATTTGTTGAACAACCAGCCCGAAGTAGCTACTGAATTGTATTCGGGTCTCATCCAGCTTACCTTAGCAAATTACCTATTCATATTCCAATTGCGAGAATTTACCGTAATTGTATTTGATAGTAACAGTGAAACTAAACATAAATAATTTTCTAAGTTATAGAGCCACGCTGCGTTGCAGGCATTGGGTCGGCTCGCCCGGCGTAATACCACCCTCTCACGAATATCCGGCATGAAATAATGGCACTTGGTGCTGTTGTGTTTTGTCCGGCCAGTGTGAGTTCCGGAGGCCCCTTCCCCTTTGACAATTCCGATTCCTTCCTTAACCCTATTCCTTTTTTAAAGGTCGGCTACGCATCTGCGACTCCTCTGGTTTTGCGGGTGTCCATGGGCGGCGGTGATTGCTCTCCATCAGGTGACCCGCCTGCTCGTTTGCATCCTTGTTATATAAAAAATAAATAATTAATTAATTAATAATAGTTATTTTATGAATTTATTGACGAGACAACATTTGACGGAAATTGGTTAGAACTGGATAAGAACAGAGAGAACTGGAAGGGAATGGGGGGAGACCTTTGCCCAGCAGTAAGACACTGTAGGTTCATAAAAAAAAAATGTTTATTTTTTCTCGGTGGTCGAGTGGTCAAGCGCTCGGCTTGATATCCGGGGGTCCCGGGTTCAATTCCCACGTCGGGCTAAGTGTGTTTCGGATATTTCACACCCACATTTCGCAAGTGCAGTGACTAAGCCAATACCTATCAATCGTAGCAATGACTTGCTTTCAAACATGGAGGCCTTTGCCCACCAGTTTACCCACCACTATTAAAAATTCATATTCAAATAATCACGACTATTATCCCCGAAGGGTTAGTCAGAGACTAGGCAATGAGGACAGCAAAAGCAGTCCTCACCATAGTCCACTGTGAAAAGTGACTGCACATGTGCTCAGCGTGACAGGTGGTGAGCCCATCGCTGCTCTATGGTGTTGGATGTATGTGCAGTTTTTAGTCCGTCAGTTACCTTTTACGACACCCAAGGATTTAATTTAAAATACGAATGTGTTAACTTTATCATAAGGCGAAAGATGTCCATTGTTGTACAAAGGCCTCCCTAAAGAATCTCCACCATAAACGTCTTGCCCTGGTCGTCTAATAAACCCGCGACCTTCACCGGATCTTCTGTCCGCCTTGATAGAAGCCTGCGTACACTGCGTGAAGTCAGTCAGTTAGTAAGTACATCAATTTATGATACGCCACTCTCCAGTTTAGTGCATTCGTTTTTCAATAGGGTGCATTCCGATTTAATAGGGTACATAAATTTCATAGTGTATTTCAGAAACATCAAACAAATAACAACATTGTTCATTTCTGAATTGATCCCAATTGATTCATGTACTGCTATCGGCATTGGGTCATCTGTTACACAGTAATCCTTTCATACGAATTCACGCCAAAACAACTTTATTGCGTTGTCGATTGGAATTACAACCAATAAAATTTGCTCCTCTTCATATAACATTATGGATATATCATAACGTTATGTTAATGAATAATAATTTTGCATTTAAATGTTCACAAGATTGACTGACTATAACTAGACTGTTTTTTTTGTTTATTATTAACTACCTATTTCTTTAGATTTTGTATATTGACGCAAAAAAGCGAAAACGCTGTAACCCAGTGCAGTTTTTTTTTATTGCAGATTCGGAATTTGAATAAAAAACTCCGTTGAAAGGTTTGTCTCCCGTGTCTCTACGACCAACAGAAAATTTTGTACAGCGGTTTTATTAACCCCTATTATTTGAGGGATCACATAAACGTTTGCTGTAAATAGCATAAAAAACGGCTTTTTTATCATTTTCATTTACACCAATTCATCTTTTGCAAATTATATAATCCTGGTAGTTACAGCGCTGTTGACATTTTGAACGATACGGGATACAGCGTTTTTGCTTTTCATAAAATAATAACGCTCTATGTTTACTACATTGAATAATTAGTTAAAAAAATATTAGTCGTCGTAGTTTACTACGGTTCACACAAGCATGGTAATATAGACAATTATTGTTTACGCCAATTTAAAAAGTATAAATTCTTAGAGTTTTAGCATTATCATTCGAATTTACCGCCATTAAAACTCGCGCACACGCCTCAAACCGGTGGCTTACTGCGCTACTCGGTCACTACGCGACAGACGAAAGAGTCTGATCTGTTTGCTGTAACCGATTTTCTCCGCGTGACTGAAACCGTTTTGAAACGTTAGTGGAACTTTCAGTTATTATTAGAATAAAATTAGTTTTTTTTTATTATGACTCGTCATAGTGACTGCATCCTGCCTGATGGTAAGCAGCCGATGCAGTCCAAAATAATGAGAGCGCTCCCCACCGTGGAATAAGCACGGTAACGAGCGCACCCATTCATGACGGTCTGCATAAATGCCGTTTTTAGCCCAGCTTAAAAGACCCGGGACTGTAGGAGCTGGGAAACACCTGCGCCGGCAAAGAATTTAAAGCCGAATGTTCTTACAGAAGAACGACTTGCCAAAATTTTTGGTACGAGTACTGATAGTCTGTACAGTATGATGGTGGTTCCTAAGACCAGCACGTGTAGTCCGAGAGAGGAAAGGAGAGGGCGGGATAAGATCAAAAAGTTCTTCAGAACTCTATCCGTAGTAATTCCGGTATAAGACACTGATAGAAGCAATGTCTCTCCCAAGTAGCATATCAAGCTGTATAAAAGCTGTATTTGAACTTATTTTTATACTTACAGCTGCATATTGAGGCTGTAAAAAGGCTGTATAAGCGATTATACAGACCTTATTTGCTCAAAAAGGGCTCATATTATAAATCTTTTCGCGTTAGTATAGCTGTATAGTAGCTGTAGAAGCAAAGCAGAAGCTGTTTAGTAGCTGTTTAAGAGATGTTAATCGGTGTAAGGAAAAGCAACTACACTCCAAATAATATTTTATAAAGATAAAAGTTAAAAATATGAGTTATAAGTGAATTAGAAAATTATGATAATAAAAGAGAAACATGTCGTACAAGAATAATATAATAATTATGACGCATGATGTTCATATTTCAAAGTGCAATCCCAAGTATTGATAAATCTTAGGAATCTGGTGGTGTTAATTAGTAAAACAAAGTGCAAATCCAATTTTATTGTCAATGTGTGGTTGGTTATTGGCAATATTTCAACGCGCCAGTAAAACTATAAAAAAAACATAAAGAAGATTATTAAACACGGGTAAGTAAGTGTTTGTTTTTAAGGTTATAATATAAATTATATTTAAAATAATAGATTGTAGGACACAGCGACAAAATTTTGTAGCTGATAATCATGAAACGGTTTAAACTATTAACAAACATTGGTTTAATTATATTTGAATATCTTTTTTCATTCGTTCTAAAATGGCGACATTTTGTTATACAGCTTAGATAATATTAGGAGGGTACTAAAGTCTTACTAGCTGTACTAGGATATGGATTGCATAATACATCTCTTAGTTTTTAACCAGCTTTATTAGTGTTTTTTTTATTATTTAGGCTGTATATGAGATCTGGGTAGAAAAATTATAATCCTGTTTAGAGATCCGTGTAAGAATTGATTATCCACGAGTTTTATTTTTAAAATTGAAAAATGAAATGTAATTGAATTTAAAGTGGTAATTAAAAATTAAAATATAATATTTAATTTATTCTACGATTGGTTCCAGATTGTTAATCAACAAGAGAAATCATTAACTTCACCTACTGCAACAATATTCACACAGATACTTCCAGAAGTGACAACTGCTGAAAAATATGTTATTCAATACATAGACGAGTGCGAGCTGGCAACAATTTCTGTCGACCCCCATCGTAATGAGTTTGAATCTCAAACCCCTTTTCAAACCCAGAAGATCACGAAGTAAATCAGATTAAAAATTGTCTAAAATAAATTTTAGATAATTAAAATAATATATTAGACAAATAATAAATGTTCTTGCAGACAATCAAAATAACATTTCATCAAATAAAACATGTTATTGCAACAGATACTTTCTTTTTCACATTTTCTATATATATCCCGTTTTTAATTAAGTGTTCCATTTCGTACACAAAATCATCTAAATATTGGTCAATTTGTTTGGTTTTCCAACACCAAAATAAATTCCAATTACAAACGGCTTAATATCTGGTCTTTCAAATATAGTGCACAAAATTGGCCAAAACTCTTTATTTGAGCTTCTAAATATTGGGAGACCATCTAAATTAAAATTTAAAGTAATTTTAGTTGGAACATTGTTCAATCGTTTTGATACGTATTTGTTTGATAGTACCTAAAATAGTTCTAGCGTCATGTCGCGCTAAATCGTTTAGAGCTATTTGAGTTTTTTTTATTCCACAACGGGTTAGCGCTTGGCCTTTATCTTACCTGATAGTAAGTGACGATAAAGCCGAAGGTGGAAGCGCGCTTCACCCGGAATCTTCAACCACTGAGGAACTGGTTATCTTATCTCAAACTGTCGGAACACAACAATGCTATAAACATCGTTGTTATGGCGACAGACTTAGATAAGATGGTGGTGGCTAGCCAGGCGGACTTAACAGCCCTACCACCAACCAAACCGAGCACACAAAGATGTACACCTCGCTGGGAATCGAACCCGGGACCTCTTGGTCTAAAACCGGTGGCTTAGCCACTAGACCACAGAGGCGGTTAAATAAATATATATTTTTTTCTGTAGCCCATTCTTTTATTCACTGGCGAAACTACATATTTTTTTAAAAATTCGTCATCATTATTATTACGCTGTTAATCAGGTTCCAAAGTTTTAACTAAATTCAAACATTCGACACCAATTATTGTTTTTCCTACAGAACCTTCGTTGGACGTCGATGGAATTGGCGCTTAACTGTAGGTTGTCATATTTAAAATATTATAAATAATTACTGTCATTTGGTTTATTTATATTTCGTTATTAACCGACGTAGAAAAAGGAGGAGGTTCTCAAGTCGTCTGTCGTCCATCTTTTTCTTTTTTTCCACATTATAAATGCGAGCTTCAGCAAACACTATGATGCAATCGTGACGACTCTGTCAGTAAAGTGGGCTAAAGCTGTACTATTGATGTAGTTTTTTTTTTTAGTTTTACAGCACTTTTGTAGACAGTTGTTTTAAAACCACTGTATTTACAAGAGTGCCTAATTACGCAATAAGATTAAGTTTTATAATGGAGGTTTCGACATTCTCGAACCTTAATGCCACACCTGCATCTTTCGTGTTCGATAAGGGGGGCTCAAATAGTATTTAAGTTAAAGTCGAAGACGTTACCAGGCTCCTCTCATCGTTAGATACTTTTAAATCAGCAGGTCCTGATAACCTGCCTCCAATTTTTCTTCGCAATTGGGCAAAAAGTATATCTGTCCCTGTTTATCTTCTGTTCGTTAAGTCCATTACTAAAAGATGTGTTCCCTCAGTGTGGAAATCAGCCTATATAACACCAATTCATAAGAAAGGCTCAAAATCTGACCTATCAAATTACAGACCGGTTTCCAAACTGTGTATTCTGGCTAAATTGTTAGAAAAAATTGTGCATAAGTATTTATATGAAACATTAAAGACTGTTTTTACTGAATGTCAACACGGCTTTCTACAGGGAAGATCTACTACATCTAATCTTATTTTACTGAACGACTTTTTGACGGACTCGATGGACGGAGGTGGACAGGTGGACGTAATATACACAGACTACAGCAAATGCTTCGACAGGATTGAACACAGTTTATTGATTCAGAAATTGGCGAGTGTTGGAATATGTGGCGACCTTTTAAGGTGGTTTATATCGTATATAAGCAATAGATCTCAGGCTGTGGTTATTAACCGTTATATTTCTAGTTGGGTTATGGTGCCTAGTGGGGTACCGCAAGGCTTCTTTCTGGGCCCTATATTGTTTTTAATATTTATTAATGACATTGAAGCCTGTTTTCATCATTCTCAATTGCTTTGTTTTGCTGATGACATGAAAATCTTTAAAAAAATTTCAACCTCATCTGATGTGTCCGACCTTCAATCTGATCTGACCCGGTTGGATAATTATTGCAAACAGAACAAGCTAGACCTCAATCCTTCTAAATGCTCTGTCACAACATTTAGCAGGAAAAATAACAATGTGCTATCACAGTATATCCTCAAGGGCCAAATCCTACAAAAGAGCTCGGTTGTACGAGATCTAGGAGTCCTTCACGACTCAAAGCTCCTCTTCGATGACCATATTGATGCAACGGTTAAGAGAGCTTCTAGGGCGCTTGGGTTCATTATGCGAATCTCGGATGGTTTCAAGGAAATTAAAACTATGAAAATATTATACTGTTCATTCGTGAGAAGTATTTTAGAATATGGGTCAGAAAATTGGAATCCACAATATAATAAATATGTCGACCGTATTGAACGTTTGCAAAAGAAATTTATAAAATACTTATGTTTTCAAGCTATAGTCCCGTATAATTCTGATAACTATTTACAATTATGCAAACGATTTCATCTTCTACCTTTGTATAAGCGACGTGAGATAGCGGATATTGTTTATTTTCTCAAAATTACAACGAATAATAATTAACTGTCCTCAACTCCTCTCCAAAATTAAGTTCACCATCCCTAATAGGTCCCCTAGACATTACACACCCATTCATATACCATTGGTTTCATCCAATTACCGCCAAAATTCATTTATGTAGCGAGCGAGTACAAGTGTAAACCAAATATGCAGCGATTTCAATTTCGACATGTTTCATTCTAGCGTGTCCTCGGCGAGGCGATTAGTGAGCAATACTTTCTTTTTAGAGTAAGCTATTTATCATGATATTATTATGTAGCTTTTTAGTCTTATAAGTTTGTACTAGATTAGGTTTGTTTATGTTCCCACTTAAATATTATTGAGCTAAATTGATATTTATAAGCGAAGACCTTTTATTGGCTATCAGTGTATACAATGTTACTTTATACCATTACTTAAAGCTGTCGGTTTTCCGAAAATTAAATAAATAAATAAATAAATAACTCAAATATCTCTCTCTTAAATAAAAAAGTATCTTTTGACTCTCTTGTACGTCTTTTAAAGAACCTTAAGTTCTAAAGGAGCTGGTAAATTAATGTTGTAAACGCTTGTGTGCTGCTTGGGCTATGCAGCTGGAGGTCCTCAAGGGAGGCTGTAACCTCAGCATCTCCAATAATGCGTACCGTTCGCTTTTGCAGTCTATCAAGTGCATCGAGAAGGTATTTAGCGAAGCCGTCCCATAGATGGGAACAATACTCCATACCTACTCGATCGCATCTGAGTTTTGTACAGCAAACAGCGCTCGCTGCTCGGGAGTGAAAAACTGCCTCACCTTATTGAGAATACCCAACTTACGGGAGGCAGTTAAAATAGCACTCTCGATGTAGCATTTTGGACTCAGTTCCCGGGCGATGTCCATGCCAAAAATGCTGAGGTTCACCGAAATGAGTAACGGCGAGTTCTGAAGAGAGGGAGGAGTAAGGAAGGGAGTTACCTTGGACGAGAATGCACAAACCTGGGTTTTGCTAGTATTAAACTCGACCAGGTTTTTAGATCCCCACTTAGAGACACGATCAAGAGTCAGGTTCAGATCAATAATGTTTCGAATCTGGATTAGGTATTAATTATTTTATTGGACCATTATTTTAATCCATATCTATTAATACTGAAATTAAGATAATGTGTATAATATGTGGATACATGGTAGATAATAAAAGCAAAGGTAAAAAAACAAGGCAAGAAAAAGATAAAGAAAGACATTTAAATAAAAAAACAAAAACTGCTATACGGCAAGAAAATAAGAAAACGAAGGAAGTGGGTGAATCTCATACCAACATTAAAAGAGAATTCGTTGAAGTAGAAGAGAAATCAATAAAATCTAAGCTATGGATAGGAAAAAAGTGTGGAAATGAGTATGGAAAGAAATACCTAAGGAAAGACGCTAAAGTTTATTTTCATATTCTGAACTTTAAAAGTCACCAAAGAAGAAAAGACTGGACAGCTCGGTGTGCTGTAAAAAAATATATTAGAAATTAAATAAATGTCATTTCATACTTAAATTTTTTTAAGCACCTGAATACATAGATATACAGCATTTAAGTCAAAATTAAGGCTATTTAAATATATTGTAATAAGTACTTACTACAATTTGGCTTTAGAAAATACTTGATTTCGAGTCGCCCATACAATTATCTGTTTCATTTACAGCGTTTTATTGTAACAAAAAAAATGTGCTAATGCTGTAACCCACAGAAATATAGGTCAAAAGTAACTTCTAGAAGATTTTAGGTATTGATTTGGGTAACAGCTCAAAAGTAAATTAGTGTTAAACAAATGTCACTTGTAGGTTTAATATTAAAGAAGATATGGTTTTTTTTCCGAAATGTCAAATGTTTTTTGGCTCTGGTGGACATTTTCCATTTTGTAGGATTCAGCAGTTCCGCTTTTTTATATTTTTATTCAACTATGTCCGAAGCTCTCAAACCACCGGTCTAACCAAGCGGCGGACTATGCCGAGCACATATAGACCACCAACTCACATTGGGCCAGTGTGGTGGGTGATGGCCTGTGGTGGCCCCATGTGCTTTCTATGTGGGAAGGCTTTTGCTTTGAAATAGGATATATTTTAAAGTCTTATGATGCGCAAGCCGCTACGTTTTATTATTTATCATTATTAAAATTTAAACAGTAACTAAAATGCTAAAGAACAAGACATACTATGATTTAGACAGTTAGTATTCTATGTTTGATTGTGACTACTGTATCTCTAAGTGATTACTGTAATGCTGGTTCATAATACTAGGACTAATAAGAGTGCCTAATTGGTCTCAAGTGCAAGCTGTCAAGAATATAATTTTTAAGCTCAGCAGCCATAAGCGTAGGGTTTCACTTCGACCGTTGGAAATAATTACGCTCCGCCTCCGGACAAGCAAATAATTAACAGCGCGAATAAATCACAAACTTTTGTCGAGTTCGGTTGCTTGGCTTATTTCACAATTTTAATGCTCGAGACTTAAGTTTTTATCTCTTGTCCGTGATGTATTTACTGTATTAACTAGGGTTTTACTCGCAAAATGTGCAAGTGAATTTCATGACAGTAACTTAAGTTACTTCGTCAAATGACAATGTGATTTAAGGTTGGACGTTTTAATAGCCTCGGCGTCCACCTAATCAGCTACCAATGGTTACAGAACATCGTTGACTGGTACAATTTGAGTACTACTTATCCGAGCTACAACTTTACGGGCCCAAGTGGCCATGATGACAGCTAGCCTACCTCCGATCGTATATAGCACAATGTGAAAAAGAACCGGCTACTACAATTTAAATCTAAATAAATTGCCATAACAACATTGTTAGAAGTAGCATTGTGGTGTTCCCATACTTAAGAGATAAGGTTGCGATATTCTCAGCGAATGAGCGCAATCGTCCTCAAGGCTTTTTCTTCCTCGACTTGACCGTCTTTTATTATGAGGTGATATGAAGACCATATGCTTCCTGCACCGGTCTCAGGTGTCCCGGGTTCGTTTCCCCGCGGGGAATGTTTGTACTCGGTTTCGTTGGCAATAGAGTTTGTTTTAAGTCTGCCTGGCCAGCAACCACCATCTTATCTAAAATAAGACGCCATAACATCAGCGTTACTAGCATTGATGTGTTTCAACATTTAGAGATAAGGTTCCTTATACCATCTTCCTTATCATTACCAAACATCAGGTAAGAGCAAGGCTAAGTACTTTAACGTTATAAAAAACTGACAATTGGCAGGAATCTCACGCGGCCTAGCTCAGTTTTAGCCATGCTATACAGCAAGAACACCCGCGACGTTATACGGACCTATGGCTATGTGTTAGGTGGTCCGAGCTACACTGCACAGTCTTGAGGTGTGTGGTTATGATTATCGATTTGCCAAGTAACATATACTTCTAAATAAAATTGGTATTCATCATATCGTCGTATTCAGTAGAAAATTCCGTCCATCTAGCACCTTAACTATAATATTATTAAGAACGTTCGACTACCGTGTGGGTGACTTTAGCTGGAGATGAAGCGACTTTCTCTGAGGTACTTAAGCCGGCACCTCAGCAGAATCTGTAATAGGATCGTGACAAAACTCACGATATTCCCAATATTATGCAAACACACCGTTTTAGACGGCACACCTCGCTTTTTATAGCGTGTTGTTACTTTTGATGTCTCAAGAAATAATGTTATTTTACTACTTTAAAGTGTAAAATGTTGCAGTAGCTAAGTACTGAAACGTTTCTGTTACTGGTCGTAATATAACTGAATTTATGAATAATATGATGGAGATATTTTGTTTAACATCTGCATCTGTGCATTATTGTTGTGTTACTATCTACCTGTCTAGTTTTAAACTACACTGAAAGAACAAAAAGGTTGATTTTGCACGGGTTGGCGACACATTAGTTGAATTAACAAAGTTATGGTTTAAAGCAACATGAACAAATTGTTGTTTTCACAGAAAAGTTTTTGTTGATATGAAAACAGTTGTTTTTACTTATTTGTACATGTTGGCGTAACAATTCATGCATAATTCAATAGGTAATTGTTGATTTTACTGTTCAAGTTGTTGAAATAACCATTTTTAAAGTTAAATTTACAAAATAAATACGTTAAAACAACAAAAGATATAAGTAATAAGTTCAAATTACCGTAACTGATCAACAATACAGTTTTTGTTTATTCAACAAAACTCAAGAGTAGGTGCTATATTAACCCTAAAATTTTGTTGAAATATGGTAAACCCAACGAATAATTTCTTTCCGTTTAATATGAAGTCGTCGAATTACACGGAACATGATTCTTCGCTTTCCTCTCTCTCTTTTGTTTATAACGTTTTATGTGTTATGCTGAAAACCATTTCACATTACACGGACTGAAATTAACGGTTCTAAGTATGATCAGACGTGATACTATATTTGCCTGCACATGACTTACTAATTTAACTGTAATAAAATGTACCGACTGTAAAAAGAATTTGTTATGGATATTGACTTTAACTTTTATCAATGACTTTATTCAATTACGACACGCTTCTGCGTCAGTCAACGTTACTATAAACAAAACTTTAATATGATTCGGTAGCGTAATTTAATGCAATGTCAAATATTGTACTTCTAGGAGGATGGCCCACCGCGGCCTAAGTTAATAACTCAAGGGAAGTCTGTAAGCTAACGAAATTAAATCGTAAATCCTGGTCGACCGAATAATAATATATTGAGAGGCTGTTTGATTTAAGCCCTTAACGGAATAATTGGTTTGGCCGCTACTTGTTAATAAACTGACAAACTTAGTAACGGTAAAAATAAAGAAAGCGTGGGCTCAAATGTAAAAAAAACTGTAAATAACGGCATCACCTAATTAGATATTATTTTTAAACTAAAACTAGAACCGCTAAATCTTCAATTAACTATAATATCGAGCTTCAAAATGTGCCAAAAGTTTAACTCGGGACCACGAATAGTTTAACCACTCCAGAAGCTGTTTAAAATTAGAATTTATAACAGACGTAATGTAAGGAGCAAGAAACTAGGTGTCAAGTGATGCGATTTATAATGTTGCAATTCGACGTAATTGCTATGGCATTCCCACGTGGACAACAAGACATAGGGAAAAAACCAAAAACCCACCTCGCTGGCCTAATACGGGTTGACGGGTTTTAATACAACGAAAGAGCAAGATATACAGACATACATACATATAATCACGACTATTATCCCCGAAGGGTTAGTCAGAGACTAGGCAATGAGGACAGCAAATGCAGTCCTCTACCATAGGCCACTTTTTACCAAATAGTGAATGCACATTGTACTCAGTGTGACAGGTAGTGAGCTCATCGCCGCTCTATGCTGTTGAAAGTATGTGCAGTCTATAGTCCGTTAGTCGCCGTTTACGACACCCAAGAGAAGAGGGGGGGTGGTAGTATTCTTTCACCGCTACGCGACGCGGTTAATATTATGTGATATATATTGTTCGATTTGCTCTCCCATCCAGTGAACCAGCTTGAAGATGCGTAACTGGCAAGGTCGCAAGCCAAATGCCTTCGCCTGTGCGATCGGAGTATAGTATAATATCGTATCGTAAAGTATCTCAAGGTTTCGCCGCAGAATTCCTTTAGACAATTCAACTTACCACTTTCGGCACAATGGCTGATAGCGCCGGAGCGTAGTGTGTCGGAAATCTTGAGAGCTTCCGATTGTGGCGCCGGAACGGCCCCAATCCGACTGAGTGCTCGGCCTTCAGCCAATGACGGATTCTTTATTTCCACGAGCCAATTCACGAAGCGCTGCATGCTATACCCGCTCGTGTGTTATCTGAAATATAAGTTTGGAAAATAAATATTTTTAGTATCCAATGAAACTAATAGAAACTGCAGTGCATCTGGTGTTATAAATAAAAATCAATTTTTAAATGTATCACGGAATATCATTCGAAAACTGCTCAACCGATTTGACGATTTATTTGCACTTTCACTAACTTGGTGAAAACACCACGTTATCTCAATGCGTTTTGGTGGTTTTTAATGACTACTTTATACGATAACAACCGGGAGCAACATCTTTACGTGTCTTCCGAAGCACGGAGGAGCTCGAGTTTTAATTTGGTCACCCATCACATTGGATCCATGGATGACCATCCGGGTCAACACCCGGATTTCGAAGATCTTTAACTGGAATAGCCGCCTTAGCCACTTTTTTTTCTTCTTTACATTCTTCTTTACATTTGATATGTCATACTTGCATATTTTCTTTGCACAAACACGATAATATAATCTCGAATGAGTGTAGCGATGACTTTCCGAAAATCGATTTCTATTGCAAGCAAGCGATTTCTATTCGCATAATTTCCCAATTATTAATTTTCTGTGCGTTTTTTTTCCCGGAGGGTAAATGTCTGAAAATTATTTTTTACTTAAAGTAATTATATCCATTCGCAAATATTCCTAGTCACGTAACTTACACATTCGCTTACATGATCACTAGGAAATATTACTATAAGAAATATTTTCCATTCTTATTTATATGCTATATAAAAAAGTAGGTAACATTTTTACTGTCTTAATTATAACCACATAATAGAACTATGTAATATCGGGATTTTGGGACTAAAAGATGATGTTGCTGAGATCCAATGAAAGACAAGCTACTGTTAAGACAATAAACCTTTACCTGACTAAAAAAAATAAAACAAAATCAAAATCAAAATTCGAAAATTACGCGAAAAGATAAGATAAGATAAAGATAAGATAAAAACAATTTATTCAGTACAACACAACACATTACAATTTGGACAATTAAATTAAACAGAAATAATCGTGTAGTACTGAAAAGGAATGTGCTCAGCATATGTCGTGGTGTCACAATGACACCTCGACGCTGGTCTTCCGAACATGTCTATGCAGTGAAGCACTACTATGCGCAGCAGACATAAAAGAAAAGAAAAATAGCTTCGGAAAAAATCAACCTCCGGAAAAAAACTGACAAGAAAAGATTAGATTGGGAAATAATGCGAATGGAAAAATCGCTTGCAGTAAAATTAGATTTTAGGAAAGTCATCGCCACACCCTCTCGTGGAATAACAAAGAAGAGAATTAATTTGTAATTTTCTAATACTTTGATAAAGTTTCGATGCCGTTAGAAAATTATTATTCGACCTCCAGCTAAGCTTTTCGCATGTCTAAGCACCACGTGCATGCAAATTTCTGTGCATGCAATATGCCGTTACTACCGTTTTTGTGAGTTAATAATGTTTTTCATTAAAACGTGCGCGGTGTTATAGTAAACACCTTCATGGCACTAAAACAAAAATATATAGTTAGCAAAAATGAAAAGATACGATACACAGATCCTAGCCAAGTGTAATGTTGTATAATTTATTTATAAATCGTTTTCTAAGGTTTACGCAAACACTACACAGTGAAATGAAAATTTTTTTTACGGATGAAATTCGAGTTTATTTATTCCATTTTCGAGTTTTATTAAGTTCTGACGTTTGGAACCCTTTACAGAGTCTGTGGTCACAGGGAGACAAGTCAGACCATTCAACGGTCTCCCTGTGCATTTTTATATTGTTAGTAAGTTGTTGAAAAAGGCGTTAATCATACAACATGTATGTAGTTACACTATTGCATTGGGTAATAAAAAAGGAGACATAGTAATATACTAATATTATTAATATAAATGCGAAAACGAAATTGTTTGTTTCTTTAATTGTTTGTCTTTTGTTTATTACGCTTTCACGCCTTATATACTCAAAGATTATAACGAAATTTTGCATTACACGTTGTCATGGAATACAGAACATAGGATATAGGATGAGATATTTCAACCGCTTCTGGTGTGGTCTAGTGGCTAAGCCACCGGTCTCAGACCTAGAGGTCCCGGGTTCGATTCCCAGAAGGAGGTACATTTGTGTATTTGGTTTGGCTGGTGGTATTGCTGTTAAGTCCGCCTAGCTAGCTACCACCATCTTATCTAAGTCTGTCGCCATACTACAATGTTAATAGCAATATTTGGTTCCGACAGTTTAGAGATAAGATACCCAGTTCCTCAGTGGTTGAGGATTTTGGGTGAAGCGCGCTTCCACCTTCAGCTTTATCGTCACTTACCATCAGGTGAGATGAAGGCCAAGCTCTTACCCGTTGTAGAATTAAAAAATATATAGGATAACATATGTACAGGATACTTTACGTTATTATTCGATCGAGTACATAATCACGTGATTTACTCATGTGACATAACTGTCGCCTTGTTCCTTACTCTAGCATTATAAAAGTTGTCAAAGTGACAGATCAAACTAACGGCTGCCGGCTTATGCCTTAGGCTATGTTGGATGCGAACTTGAAAACTTTAGGCGCTGCGCAAACGTATACACTATTTGTTAGCGACACACATTGTAAGTTTAAATCATTCGATCGTATTTTATTTCGCACATCAAATCACAGTGATTCAATTCGCCAGCAACCTTTCAGGTGCATCAAACCAGACGCAAGTATTGTTCGACGACCGGCGGGGCGTGGCGGTCTCTTGACTCTTCTAAGGTTAACGATTCCCTATTATACGTAAATAATTAGTAGACGGAATGAACCGTCTAAATACCTTCAGCATAAAATACCACCACACAATACAGCAGTTATAGTTGTAGCAGACTAACTACTAATTAGTCTGCTATAACTATAACTGCTGTATTGTGAGAATTGACAATTTTTCTAATTAATTACCTTGTAGTGATTAAAGATTACTTACTTTTTTAACTTAATTGGAAAAGTTTTACATCAACACACTAGTTAGATCACGTTTATATTGACCTACATTACAGAAAAGTGTATTTAGTGAAAATAAACAGTCATAAAGTTTTACACCAACACACTAGTTAGATCACGTTTATATTGACCTACATTACAGAAAAGTGTATTTAGTGAAAATAAACAGTCATAAAGTTTTACATCAACACACTAGTTAGATCACGTTTATATTGACCTACATTACAGAAAAGTGTATTTAGTGAAAATAAACAGTCATAAAGTTTTACACCAACACACTAGTTAGATCACGTTTATATTGACCTACATTACAGAAAAGTGTATTTAGTGAAAATAAACAGTCATAAAGTTTTACATCAACACACTAGTTAGATCACGTTTATATTGACCTACATTACAGAAAAGTGTATTTAGTGAAAATAAACAGTCATAAAGTTTTACATCAACACACTAGTTAGATCACGTTTATATTGACCTACATTACAGAAAAGTGTATTTAGTGAAAATAAACAGTCATAAAGTTTTACACCAACACACTAGTTAGATCACGTTTATATTGACCTACATTACAGAAAAGTGTATTTAGTGAAAATAAACAGTCATAAAGTTTTACATCAACACACTAGTTAGATCACGTTTATATTGACCTACATTACAGAAAAGTGTATTTAGTGAAAATAAACAGTCATAAAGTCAAGGGCATTCAATAAAGCTAGTCCGAGTATTCAACTTCTAATTTGCATTTATAACTTAATGAAACTAATTAACCCACCAACCCTTATTGAGCCAGCGCGGTGGGCTATGTCCCAAATCCCGTGGTAAAAGTATTTTTACGACCCGCTGAGATTCAAACCTAGGACCACTGTCTTTGGCCAGTGTACTTATTGGTGTTTTAATAATAAACAAAATTAATTGCCAATTAAAAATAAAAATATAAATAAAGAAAAAAAAGAACAAAGTGAGTGAAGGAGCGTGTTAGTAGAAAAAATTGTTGAAAAGAAAGTTAATTTAGAGTCAATTAGAGGTTATAATTTGTCAAAATCAACATGTGGAGCTATCTATCGTTCACTATTAATTGCAACTATTAACAATAAATCAATCAAAATAATTGTTTTATAGTCAATTGGTTATACTGATAGACGTAATAATTAGGTAAGGATTGATGAAGCAATTACACCCGTACCTACCAATTATTCCAATATACCAATCAGTGTCTTCTACCGAAATTACTACGGAGAGTGTTCTGAAGAACTTTTTGATCTAATCCCGCCCTCTCCATTCCTGTCCCGGACTACTCGTGCTGGTCTTAGGAACCACCATCATACTGTGCAGAATATCTGCACTCGTACCAAAAAAATTGGCAAGTCGTTCCTCTGTAAGGCCATTCGGCTTTGAAATTCTCTGCCGGCGCATGTGTTTCCCAGCTCCTATAAACGGGGCGTGAAACGGCATTTATGCAGGCCGTCATGAATGGGTGCGCTTGTTTCCGTGCTTGTTCCACGGTGGGGAGCGCGCTCATTATTTTGGACTGCAGCGGCTGCTTACCATCAGGTAGGATGTAGTCACAATGACGCGTCACATTAAAAAAAAAACAAGAAAAAAAATATTGTCCAACGGTAATCAATAGACATCATCAGCCTATAACTACAAAACAGAAAGGTATAAAAGGAAATCATATGTATGTACAGTCACGAGTAAAAATATGTAAACAATTGTAACTCTTAATATAATGGAATAAGAGTCAAAGTGTATACATATTGGTGCTCGTGACTACTTCACTTTTCATACCTACGCTCGGCAGGTCACCGTTTAAATCTCTCAAACCCTAAGCGGTCGCATGAGACCGCACCTTGACTTTGTACCGTGTTTTCATAGACTTACAGACTACTTTAGTATATATATATATATAGGTTTTGTGGTACATTTTATGCATCGTGATCGCAAAATATCGCATTGTCTATGCTTGATTCTGTCAAATTTGACGTTTACAGTTGCCCCAATTTTTGTGTTAGAACATTTCCACGAGTGAGTGGTTGTTGAATTTAAACAACCGTCCACTGAACAGTTATAATAACTTTTTTTGTTGCTCCGTTTTGCACATAAAAGTTCACAGACGCGTGTCTCAAGCGGATGGCACTCGCGCTTGCACTGGTCCCAGCCGGTCCGGGATATCGTGTTAGTGAGCGGTGTCTATGTGTGCGTTGCTCGAGCGCGCTTTGTATGTAGATTGCCTTCTGTACCTTTTTGTGTTGTGCTATAACTGTCTCACAGTTGAGAACAGGCCTTCCCAGATCAACAGCAATACATTGGGAGATTAGGCCATAACCCACCATTTTGGCCCAATGCGGGTTGGGGGGTTTTAACGACTGCCATCTTACGACAACGACCGGGACCAACGGTTTTACGTGCCTTCCGAAGAACGGAATAATAATAATCAATTATTAAAAATGTTTATTCTTTGCCTTTTTGTTTGTCACAGTTTGTAATGTAAAATTTAAATTGAGTCGCCGGTCCACTGCTCTAACCGCTGAGCTACCGAGACCCCAGAAGACTCGTTGAATTTTTTCTAGTAGTTTGTGATTTACGCTGTGAGCCAGCGGTATTACGTTACTCAAAAAATCAAATCATAAATCAAATCAAAATATCTTTATTGATACTTATCGTAGTTTTTACAATGTGTGGGCCTCTTCTTTTAAGGTTGAAAAAACCTGTCGTAAAAGAGACCCCAAACTTACTGTGAAGGTCTACCCTGGTTACGGTTTACGACTGGTTGATTTTTTTTCTAGTAAACATTTTATCATATACCTATCTATATAGCATTGTGATTGCAAAATTTTAATAATAACGATATTTAGAAGCAATTACGTCTTTAACGATTGTTAAATACTTGCAATAGTATTTCTTTCGACTGTGAGGGTAGACTTCACAGTGACGTAACACCGCTGGGTCACAGCGTAAATAACAAACTACTGGAAAAAATTCAACGAGTCTTCTGGGGTCTCGGTAGCTCAACGGTAAGAGCAGTGGACCGGAAATCCAAAGGTCATGGGTTCGAATTCCATTCGAGCTTCCTGAGACAGGTTGATTTTTTTCTAGTAAACATTTTATCCTAAATCTATATAGCATTGTGAATGCAAAGTTTTAATAATAAAGATATAAAATTGAGTCGTAAAATCAAAGAAGTCAATAGTTTAGAGTTATTGCAGAAAAAAGATTTACGAAAATCAGTGTAACCGTTTAAACTAAATAATGTATTATCTCTATCCGCACCTCCGGAGCACCAGCTAACTTTTCCCTCTACTACTTTCATTTAGTTTGTTGTGGAAAATCTCATTTATTATTACCAAGTACTCAATCGCACACAAATTTGTCGCGTCACCATTCGTGAGGACTATTTTATTATTCACTCAAAAAGTTTTAACGAGAAAAGTTGAACGTTTAAGTTCTGACTTTTTGGAAGTCTTTCTTTTTATTTGATCAACCGTTATATTAGCAATAGAGCCTTTTTTGTATTAACGCTATTTTTTATTGCGTTTCCTGTTTGTCAAGATTTTATCTTCTTTTCGGTTTTTTTAGAGTTAATTTTAATAGACACATAGGGATAGACGTACTTCAACTATTATTAATAGTAAAACCCCCATCATTATAATCAAGTCATCACTACAATTGATAGTACCTATGGGGTAACCTATCATAAATTCGAAACTTTCCTGTACGAATTTCATTTGTTCGAAAACGGTATGACGAAGTTTTAAATACCAGATCGTTGCTTTAACATAATTTTGTTAATCCATAAACTTATCATACATACGTTTCATTTTCCAGAAAAACTAATAGCCGATTATCAAAACTATTTTTTTTCTTTTGGAAGATGTTTTGTTTACAATAAATTTCATATCTAGAAGTATTAAAATTCGAAGTTACTTTTTCTCTAAAATATCATACTCATACCCAGTTTTTTTTTTTGTTTTTTTTTCATAAATTCATATTATTAGGTGAATAAACTTAAATGTCTTAAAAAGTTAATAATTTATGTTTCCGGTAAAATTGTGTTTCAAAAGTCAGTGACAGAAACGAATCGCGGCAAAACCGACTCCACGTAGTCTTGTCTGCCCTACGCTAGAGTGTAATTTAAGCCCGCGTAGGCGCGGAGGGGCGAGGCGGCCCGCGAGCTGAGGAGCAGGTTGGTTTAAAGCTCGCCGCCGTAGCTGAGGCTGGCCGGAGGAGCCGGCCAGCAAGCCGAAGCTGCGGTGGTGAGCGTAACCCATCTGCGACGATAAGCTCGCGTGGGACCGCCGGAGCCTCGCAGCGCCGGAGCCGTGACAGAAACCATGCCTGCTGCATGCTTGGTTGTATGCTGCATGCTTGCTGCACGCTTGCTGCTTGCTTGGTTGCTTGCTGCTTGCTTGTTTGCACGCTGCACGCTTGCCTGCATGCTTGCTTGCATGCTGCAGCTTACTTACAAGCTAAAAGCTTGCTTGCTTACATGTTTGTTTGCATGCTGCATGCTTGCTTGCGTGGTGCATGCTTGCTTCCATGCTGCATGCTTGTTTGCATGCTTAAACGTTACTACGATTACAAGTTGTTCGATGATATTATGGATTTAAATTATTTGAAATGTTGTATTTTAATAATATTGGAAACGTGTTTCTGGAAAATGAATCGTCTAGCATTAATAGCTTCGGCCAAACGTTGAGTGGGATTTCAAAACATAGAGATTATGAAAAAAATAACAGTCGATAATCGGCATTTTAAAACTTTGTAAATTGTGTTTTCGGTAAAAAGAAAATTATGGAAAACAAAAAATTACAAAACGTTTTCGGCCAAATAAAATTCGTACAGGCAAATTTCGAATTTATGATAGGTAACCATACCGGTTACACGGATTCAAAGGTACACTATAAGGGTTTCATCGTACAGAAAAAAACCTCGTAAACTGCATAATCAACCTATAAACGTCCCACACCTGTCCACATGGGAAGGCCTGCTTCCTACATAAACAACTTACAGCACATGAGGATGGGGCCATAACCAAACACGCGGTTGGTGGGTTTTAACCACAGAACAGTTATCTATTCCGTGGTTTTAACCACTGAAATCTGACGACAACAACCGGGACCTGGAAAGCCACGTAAAGCTGTTGCTTTACGTGGCTTTTCATGCATGGATGCACCCATCCTGCGAGCCGGCATTGTGAAGTTGCTTAGGCGGTGAAAACGGAAAATTTGCCTGTTTTCTATTAGCTGTTATTCAAAATAATTTAAATATTTCGCACTGAAATTGTCAATGTGTATTACAGAACGTATGTGTGAGGGGATGAACGAAGCCAAAATACGATTGGTAACATTTGGCTCCATAGAAAAAAATACTGAAATTACGTCTAAAATTTCATATAAATGCACATTACGATCGGGTTTTACAGTATTAATTCCTATAAAATCATAAACACATAGGTATTTATTTACATATTCTATTTATTGACTGATTTGGATTTCCAGAAAACTAAACATTTTCATCAACTTTTTGATAAAAATGTGAATAGCTCTTACGAATTACCTTCCGCAGACCCCGCACCGCGTAACACCCGCGAGGCCCCACGTAACATCCTAAATTCCAAAGGTGTTCGAACATTATTGTATGGAAGCTGGCATATCCACATGCCGCCATTTTGATTTTTTCCTGAAGTTTCCGCGCACGGTGAAAGTAGTTTAAATGGATAGAGGATACTTTAACAAATAAAGAAATGTCAATAATATGGTACCCTAAGGAGTCACGTTCTCGAGATATTTGGATGTAAAGATCGCCATGTGAAAAAATAATAATCATAAACCCCAATAATTACGTGTATAGACGCATTCCACTACATTCAAATGATAGTTCCCAGGTTAATTTAAGTATTTATTAGAAGGCAGCACAACCTAGTAGCACGAAAAAAACACTTTTTTATAAATCACTTGCCTACTAAATCGCATCACATTGCAATGAAACGCTATTTTGTCAAAGTAGGTAACTCGAACCGCGGTGGTTGGCTTGATTTCTATCCTGTCGCCGCCACGGTAGTTTTAAACATAGGTATTGTAGTTTTTTGCAATAATAATAAACTTTTTTGTTTTATTTTTAACTTTTTTGTTCTATTTTGTTTTATTTTTAACTGGTTATGGAATGGAAGATTAGCCAACCACCGCGGTTCGAGTTACGTACTTTGACAAAATACCGAACTATCATTTGAATGCAATGGAATGCGTAAATATAGGTACGTAATTATTAGGTAACGATTGTTAGTTTTTCGTATGGCGATCTTTACCTTCAGATATCTCGGGAACGTGACACTTTGGGGTACTTACCATATTACTTGACATTTTTTGTTTGTTAAAGTATTCTCTATCTATATATACCACTTTTATCGTGCGTGGAAACTTTAGGAAATAATCAAAATGGCGGCATGTGGATATGCCACAAAGGTTCTACCCCCTTTTCGCTGACCGCCTAACCCCTTAACGGGCATCGCATCGCATATCGCAAGCCGAACGCCTTAGCCGCTGCGCCATTGAACAACTTATTTGTAAATATTTATAAGTTATTATCTTTATTCAATAGAAGAAAAAATTAAAAATATTCCATGATTTAACGACGAATCAACTGATAATAAAATTACTTTATGAATAAAACAGTCAGTAAGTATATTTTTTTATTTTTAAATTAGTATGATAAAAATAAGTCCGTTAAAAGTGTTACAAAATTAACATCAAACGGCATAAATATGAGCAATAGGTACTCGGAAATAATTTAGAAAACCAATTTACGACGGAATAACGACTTAAAATGTAAACGTTATTAAGAGATTTCAATTACATCTTAGATAATTAAAGTACCTACTGGCTCTTTTACTGCGCGCAATTGGCGCGAATCAAAATTCGTAATAATTTTGTTTCTAAGAATTTAGTAGGTTTTACAAAATGTGATCGTAAATATTTATAACTCTTGTCACCTTCTAACGATTACACGTTGTATAATATAATAAAAAATATTTAAATAACATTGAATAAGTTAGGTAAATGAATTAATTGTCTTTTATTATTATCACTATTATTTAATTTTTACATGTAAAATAAGATGCTCTAATAACTCAATAACCAATATTGTACGTAAAATGAATAAATAAGTGGATGTAGTAGAAAAGATAATAAAAATTTCGAAAGTTTATTTTTCTATATGGGATATCTAAAAAAAACATTTTGGCGCCTGTTTGGCAAATGTGCCTAAAAATATCTATGTTTCATCTGCTATCCAACCATGTAGGAAAAACTTAGTGTCATAGGCTACAGGGGAGGCAAAAAAGCTAAATAAAACAATAGGTGAATACAACATACTAAATTTACTAAACTTTTAAGTTCCAACAAAACATCTTAAAGTCTAAATTTCATGTTCAACATGTCCGACTCTGTTTCGCACACTCTTAGCATTCTTTTACGAAGTCTACTTTTTTCTACACTAGTAGTTAAAGTCCTTCTCATTTCATTCGTCGTATTAATTATCCTGTCTCTCAAGTGATAAAATTGGGTTGGGCTGGTACTGTACACGAGACTCTTCATGTGACGACACAGATAATTAATACGGCTAGTGAAATGAGAAGGACTTTATCTACTACTTCCTACATGTTTTTGATAAAACCCAAGATTGTTATATCTTGTTGGATAGCTGATAAAACGTCGATATTTTAGGCACATCTGCCAAACAGGCGCCATAATGTATTTTTTAGATATCCTGTATAGAAAAATAAACTTTTGAAATTTTTATTATCTTTTTTAAGTTTTAATGTATTTAAATGTCCCAACTAGGGATGAATGGAGACAAGGACCACCGTCTCCAGAGAAGAACAGCCTAATCTGGTATACCGATGGATCCTAAATGGAGTCGGGTACTGGAGCAGGTATCTTTAGCAATGACTTCGAACATAGTCAAAGCATGGAAAAATTTACAACTGTATACCAGGCCGAAATTTTTGCAATTCTCCTATGCGCAAAACAGAATTTAAAACTCGCCCCTAGAAAGCGAAACATATTCATCCTGAGTGACAGCCAAGCAGCACTCAAGTCACTTATATCGCCCCGTATCGACTCCAACCTTGTACTTGAAACCACAAAAGCTTTAAACAAGCTAGGTGGACACAACAGGGTGAGATTGATCTAGGTACCAGGCCACATGGGAATCCATGGCAATGAAATGGCTGATGCACTGGGCAGGGCGGGCTCAGAGACCCCATTTATTGATCCTGAGTTGTTTGTTGCACTGGCACCGAGCACCATCAACAAGGCCTTTAAGGATCTTTAGGGCCTTTAGGGCCTTTAAGAATCCAAAACAGGCATAAAACCAAATGGGAAAAGCTACCCGGCATGAAACACTCAAAATCCTTCATAGGTGGAGACGCCCTAGGACGGAGTAAAATCATATGCGGAGGTAGCAAAAGGCAGGCACGAACAATCATCGGAGCCCTGACCGGGCACTATGCCACAAAACAAATGCTCCATAGAATGCAACTAGCAACAGACAGCTTGTGCAGGGCATGTGGGGAGAAAACGGAGTCCATGCAACACCTACTGTGTGACTGTGACTCCCTTGCTAGGAAAATAATGAGTCTCTTGGGATTCGCCTACCCGAAACCAGAAGATTTTAGGCTCTTCGCCCTCAAAGACATTGCCAAACTTATGGCAGTCGTTTTCTCTGAGGAGACAGAGTGATAGGACGGGGTTGCACAAAAGATCCCAATGGGTCGACGTGCCGCTGCGAGAGGGAAACCTCTGCAGGCCCCAATAAGATAAGATAAGATAAGTTTTAATAGTCTACATCGACTTATTTATTCATTTTACGTACAATATTGGTTATTGTGGTAATAAAGCATCTTGTTTTACATGTAAAAATCAAATAATAGTAATAATAAGACTTACATATTTCAAAATATCTAAACTGATAGCCGAAAATCGGGTTTATTTTATAAAAAACAATTATATTCAAACATCTCGAAAACGGTTAGATTTAGGATAGGGTGTTCCATAGCCAAATTAGTCAGAAACGATGTAAACTAAACGCCTTTAACGGAAATAGGTCGACTTAACCTGTAACCCCGTGTACGTTTTCATTGAATAATATGTAAATAGAGTACTGTTCTAATGCTAGGAAAAGGTCTCCATTATAATCATCAATAAACAAACATCAGCCACGGAGGCAGATTATGCGATATCTTATTACTATAGAGAGTAAATTATATTTCTTTAAGCTGAATTTACCTACCCGATTGATGTAGTAATTAAGTTGTTAAGTTACACAAATAACAGCTCGGTGAAAGCCCCGAAAAAAAACCTAAATAATATGTAAAATAAACACGAAAGGATTTGCACAAAGTGTTTTACACGGATTTTAAGATCGTTTGTCACGATCTTAAAATCCGTACAAAAACACTTTGCACTTTGTTCTTTGTTTGTACTTACTACACTTTGTTATCAATTACTTTACGTAATAAATCATGATAAAACTTGTAATTTGATTACACGATACAGTTTTCTAGCTAAACCTGATTAAACTTTTATTAATCTTGATAGTCCCTAACGAGCGCCATTCATTAAAAACTCCATACTTATAAAACAATAGGCAACAAATAACAAGCTTTCTAATAAGGCTAAATAAGGCACGTAAAATTTAGAATTTTTAAACTGTTATTGTGTCGGCAATTAATAGTGGATTTTAAACCAATAGCCATAAAGTTATCAATGGCAGAGCCAGGCTTTGATTTGAATACTCGAGATTTAATGTGGGTCCTACTTTTATTGGGCCACAATGGGGTCATTTAAGGAGGTTTGATACACGAAAAGGGCGTGCATTTGTGAGGTTATTTATCGTTATAATAGTTAGAACTAGCGAGGTAACTGTATGAAGATTGGTCGCGTTATGACGATTTGGGGAGTCTTGAGTATGGTAATTTTGATAATTCAAGTTTGTGTAACGTTTTCATACATACATAGTATCTTATTCTCAAAGGGTTAGTCAGAGACTAGGCAATGGAGACCGCAAAAGACCTTTTCTACAGTCCACGTTTTACTAAATAGCAACTGCACATGTGCTCAGCGTGATAGGAGGTGACCCCATCGCGGCTCTTTGCTGTTGGATGTATGTGCAGTCTTCAGTCCATCCGTAATCTCTTTTATTCGTTGCGCGAACGTCCCGCCTTTGCACCACACTAGTGTGCAAAAGCGGAAGTGAGTGTCATCATCTGTTTAAAAAAAAGGTTTGTACTTATTCAATATTAATTTATGCTTCATGAACGGATAAATGATACTTGTATTGCAACACCACAAAAAAGGCGATTGACCATTTTTGTATGGACGTTGGACCAAGACCAATGTTCCTTAGACTAATACTAGTATGTAACCCAAAGCGCTTCAGAATCTATCCGAGGAGTACCTACTGAAAAAAAAATATTTTGTATAGGTTCTACATTAACGAAAAATAATAACAAACGTCTTATTTTTAAAATAGAAGACGATATGTAATACAAACAATGGATTTTATTAATAGAACAACACTGAAAAAAAAGAAACATTTATGTTGATCAAAAGTTAAAGCACCAAAAAGCCATAAAATAAGTTTTTAGGTACAATATAACCCCGTGGATGTTTTTTTTTTATTTTTTTTAATATCTCTTGATGTAAGGAAAGAAATAATAGTATTCCCATGCTTGGGCAGCATTTGGTCCAATGTCCAATGTCCAATGGTCAATTTCCTTTACCTTGAATATTTGCAATCGCAACGCTACATTAGGCAGTGATTTGCTTTGAAGCGACTTATTTCAGTCAACCAGTCATATAGAAAGAACTTATAATAACACACATTACAATAACAACATGATGTCATCCATGCCGTGATTTCGGCTCGGGCGACACTATTTTTACCTTATTATTCTGGTGAGCTCATATGTGACTATGTAGGTAACCGATAAAATAACAACATGTAACATGACATCCAACATGTGTTGGTACCTACCATTGTTGTTTTTCGTCGGTTAAACATAAGATAGAAAGTACTCAGTAGTTGAGGATTCCGAGTGAAGTGCGCTTTCACCTTATCGACACCATCAGGTGAGATGAAGGACAAGCTTCCTATTTAGGAATAGAAACAAAAGTATATTTTAAGGTTTATACATGACGACACGTACGTAAGAACGCTGCACAGCTCAGGGTTAATCACAGCCATAAGAATCTCTGTTTATTATTATTAAAAGAAGTTTATCCTACATAGATGGGGCCGGAAGGTATTTACTTTTTATGGTCACCCAAATAATTTGAAATGATAATGGCGGCGTGATAACATGACACCGGCTGGACCTTTCTGGTGTACCCTTTTAGCGTTCATAACTTTTAATGGATCTATAACTTCGTAATTTTACTTATGAACTAAATTCTACACGCTAAACAAAAAATCTTATTTTTTTTTTAACTTACAGCATATAGATGCAAAAAAAGAAGTTTGAGGGTCAGCAAGTAGTTTGTATTACCGTGCGGTCACGGCCACCGGCTTGCGACGGTAGGCGTGTAGCGCTCAAATGAATTAGGAAATCGCCCGCTACTAAATAAAAATGTCTTCTTATAAATATTCATAAAAATCTTGTTCAAAGAGCTATGAGCTAAAGAGCATACTATTTCAATTAAAAATTCAACAATAAGCCATTTTTTTGTCGATTAAAAAAACATAGGAAGTGTAAAAGAAAAAAACAAAATCTATTCGAACGAATGTGGCACTAATAATTTGACGACCTCTGTGGTCGAATGGTTAGCGCGCCGGGTCTGGCGTCGCGCCATCTCTGATGTCCCAATTCCCGGTCAGGTCAATATAGAGAAAACTTTTTCGGGTTTCTCAGACCCGAAAAGATTTCGGGTCTGGGTGTTTTTCTATGTTTATGTATATTTATCCATTATTTAGTTTGACCATATTACCGAGTTTCAATAGAAGCTTTTAAATTGGGCTAGATAATTGGTGTGAGTGTAAACAAATTTTACTTTATTTTATCAATAGTTTATTTACTTTGACCCGTCTTCAAACAACTTATAATAGAATATTTATAATTGATCTGTTAACGCTACTTTTTGAATATTCTTAGTCCAATTCATATTGAAATGTCGACAGTAAATTGTGATTTAGTTTAGCCAGGATTATGGGTATGCTCAAGATTATATACCTATCAAAGCTATCTTATCTTATCTAGTGGGGCCTGCAGAGGTCTCCCTCTCGCAACAGCACGTCGACCCATTGGGATCTTTTGGCCACCCCGTCCTATCACTCTGCCTCTTCAGTAATGATAATTGCTATAAGCTTGGCTATGTCCTTGAGGGCGAAGAGCCTAAAATCTTCTAGTTTCTGGTAGGTCGATCCCAGAAGATTCATTCTTTTCTTGGCAAAAAAGTCGCAGTCACACAGTAGGTGCTGCATAGAATCCGTTTCCTCTCCACATGCCCTGCACAGGTTGTCTGTTGCTAGTTGCATTTTGTGGAGCATTTGTTTTGTGGCATAGTGCCCAGTCAGGGCACCGGTGATTAATCGGGCCTGCCTTCGGCTACCTCAGCATATGATCTTACTCCGTCCTAGGGCGCTTTCTCATATGAAGAATTTTGCGTGTCTTATGCCGGGTAACTCTTTCCATTCGGTTGTATGCCTGTTTTGGATGTGGTCTTTGAAGGCTTTGTTGATGGTACTCGATGCTAGTGCCACAAACGCCTCAGGACCAATATATGGGGTATCTAAGCTAAGTTTCATCTCGTTACTTCTACGACTCTTCTTGGGTTCTTTAGGCTTACAAATCAAAGACGTTACCACCGTTTCTAGTAAAATATACTAACAAACCACCAAACTGTATAAAAAGTTAATAAAAGACTAACGTAAAATCAAAATGAAAAGAAAAGTTTGCGTTGAAGTTCTATCTCAGAGTCACCATTAAAGTTGTGGCGAAACGTTATAGTTTATTACGGCTCATTATACATAATTTTCAACTACAACTTTGAGTAATAAATGGAAAATATTCAAGCTTGAAATAATCGCGCACCGCGCACAATTTCGAAACTGGGGAACAAGCTGCACCATGCAGTTTGCATTCATAAATTATCATGAATCTACAACGAGTTTTTCTAAGCTCCGCATAAATCTTTTTACATTGAGCTTACTTGAGTAGACTGCCAGCGAAAGGTCTATCTGTTTTAATATTAAATACAGTTTGAATAAGAAAGCATAATCTTAATTAAATTATCACTAAAAGGGATGAATAAAAAAAAGGAAAAAGAATATCAACACTTAGTTAAATATAAATATCCTTGTTTTAAGTCACAGGCCATACACCTTCGTGAAAGATGGAGGTTTAAATAACGTGTCTTGTTTGTTACAGTTATACTCGTAGTAAAGTATTTCAATAAATAAGGCTTAAGAGCTCAAATATTTAACATCTGAAGTTAGTTTCCTGTGAGAATGATCCACATCCGTGGTTCAGTTGTAAGACATTGTTCTTAGTCGGCCGGTCGGCTAGCTACCACCTACTTATCTTTGGCCGAATAAACGATGTTTGGAGCATTGTCTACCAGGCTGTCTTTATGCCTAATAACTATTAGACGAATAAACAATATGCCTTATAACTTTATGCAAATCAAAATTAATGCAAAAAACATTAGCCTAAATCATATTTATGCTTACAGAAATAGTATGCCAAAAAACAATTATGTCAAAATATTATTGTGACAAAAAAAATATGCCTAACTTGTTATGCCCAATTAAATTAGGACCAAAAAATTAGTGGAAAAAAAGGGATCCCCAAGCGCACGGCCGCTGGACCAGGTTAAATTCCCAGATAGGGAAAGTGTACCTACGTATTTCGAATTTTTCGATGCATAGCCCGTGTCTATAATCATCGACCCACATTTTGTTAAGCGCGGTTATTAAGCCAATTCCCATGATGTAGGCCTCTGCCAACGACCGACGTCTGGCTGGGAGCGCTAGAGACAAGTGGTATGAGGATTACGTGGAGACACAAATGAGGAAACAAGATTCCTTTAATCTTCACAAGGAAATAGTAAAATTATTCTAAATCCTCAGAAAAAAAAGATCAATGGTCACACTACATCTAGGAGTTTTTCAGCGACAACATTCGCCGCGTTAAAGAGAACCAGCAAAACATTAAGGGCCAAAAATACTAAAGTCGGAGGTGCTAAGTGCCCTACATAAGGCAAAGAAAGGAAAAGCCCCGGGCTTGGATCACATTAATGTTAAGATTTTAAAACTACTGGAATCCGAGTATGTTGACGTCCTTGCAGACCTTTTCAACGATATCTATGACAGGCGAGATACCTAACGACTGGTTGAGGTCTGCCTTTGTCCCTCTTTCCAAAAAGAAAAACGCCAAGAAATGCAAGGAATTCCGCACCATTAGTCTCATGAGCCATGTCTTGAAAATTTTCTTGGCCACAATTACATAACCGTGTAAGAGCGAAATCGGCAAGGAGAAAGTCAGTTTAGTTTGGCTTCCGTGCTGGAATCGGTACGAGAAAGGTTGCCTACTTGGGCCATGCCTTGCGTAAAGATAGATATCAGCTGCTTCGCACGATATTGATGGGAAAGATTGCTGGAAAGAGGAAAGTTGGAAGAAGGAAAATGTCATGGCTTCGTAACATCAGGGAATGGACCGGTATCAAAACCGTAGAACAATTATTCAGACTTGCTCTGGATAGGGAAAAATTTAGAAAACTGACTGCTGACATTCAGTAATGAAGAGGCACTTTATGAATAAGAGGCCTCTGCCAAGCAGTTGAATATTGTAACTAGGCTATAGGTATTTTACTTTCATTTTATTTCTACAATTTAAAACTAGCACTATAAAAAGTTTCAATTCACTACTAAACTGTTTACCGAATCCTCGCCCATTACACACCGTGCGTTCCCAAAAACAGAGCACTATTCCAGCGGTTTAAACCCGAAACTTCGCAGGCACCACTGGCTCACGAAACAAATTGTTGGTTACAGCTTATCGCGCGTTCACACGCGAATACTGAATTACGTAATAAAACGTTGATTAAATAAGATTACTGACGAAACTTACGATTGTCTTAACGGCTTTGATAATAGGAAGCGAACGTTACGCTTCCACGTAAAATTAATACGGAAATGTGAAACATTAGAATTAATGTTATACTACGGTAGGGTTTTCAGTCGTTTCAGATATATAATTACGGAGCGTCACAGCGATATATGGCAATTGTAATACATTTTGATAAGCATTACTGTTACTTTTATACCACCTCTATAGTTAGAGGTGTGATCCCCGCGGTACCATGCATTTTATTACGGCTTATCATAATGTTGTCTGGCTTGCTACAACGCTCTTATCTAAGTCTGTTGCTATAACAACATTATTGTTCCGAAAGTAAGAAGTAGTAGAAATACAGCTAGCCTATTTACTGTCTCACTGCTGGGTAAAGGCATATGTTATTGAAATCCAGCTATCGCTCCCCATATTTTTATTCCTCGAAGCGCACCAACGGTAAAAAATAGAGATAAGCTTAAAAGATTCGTAATATTGATGTCGATAAAAATTAGGACTAGGTGCTTAAGCAACTTACTACTACAATAATAAATTGAATCATGACAGTCATATTGATCTAAAAGTACCAGGGAGACATAAATGAAAAGAGGTAGATAGGCGCCTTAGCGATCTTACTTACCTTTAACTATCAGGAAAAAGGAATAAACGAGGAGGACTAGGTGCTGCAACTTAAATATCAATAATAAATTCAATCATGACAGTTATTTTAAAATTAAAGTACCAGGGTGGCATAAATCAAAAGAGGTAGATAATCTAAAAATAAACGTACGTTATTCGTTATCGATATTTTCTTTTAGTTAGTACATCTCTTTCCACATTCTATCTGCCGGTGCGCTTCGAGGAAAAAAAATATAATGTTTTAATTACCTATTCTGAAGCGCACCCAACGGGTGCGCTTGGTCAGGTACGCTTCAAAATGGGTGCGCTTCGATGAATATCCCACTGCACCTGGTGAGTATTGGCTTAGTTACCATGGTTGGTGATCACAAACCTGGCTATGCATCGAAACACACACTTTGCCCGACCGTAAACTGAGCTCAGGATAATCTGACGTCCTCGTCGTCATTATTATATCCAGTATTGCCACTTCGTCGCTCTAAAATGCTGGCATGTGTTTTTTTTCTACTGAGACACTTTACTTCATATTAATGAAATACGTATTTTAATAAAATATTCTTTAACAAATTAAGTATAGGTAATCTTCTGCAACCTTTGTTTCATATATTTAAAAAGTGTTTTATTTAAATTTAAATAGCAGCTCGCCCGCTACTTCTTCCGCGTAAAGTCCCCTTGCGCCCATGACGAATTTCTTATTTTATTTTATTTAAACCTTGTCTGTCTGTTAATTACAAACACAATAAAAAAGTAATTAGTATAAATAGGTGCAGCCGTATTTAAGTGATGCGCGAACAAACACTCGTTGCATTTTTTATACCTATATAGATTTCAAAGCCAAACTAACATACTTCAGTAGAGGTTGTACCGAATGAGATACTTAATACTAAATCATAAACTTTCCTACACTCACACCAGTTATTTATCTAGCCCAAGACAAGCTTCGTTATGAAACTCGTTAAATAGGTTACTAGACTACGGGTAAACATACTTAAAATACTTAAATACATACTTATATACATAGAAAACACCCAGACCCGAGACAATTTAGAAAAAACAATAATTTCTAAATTGACCCGACCGGGGATCGAACCCGGGCGGGACCTCAGAGATGGCGACACCATGAAAACCGGTGCACAAACCACTCGACCAAGTTTGTACGCCGGTTTTCATGGTGTCGCTATCTCTGAGGTCCCGGGTTCGATCCCCGGTCGGGTCAATTTAGAAAATCTTGTTTTTCTAAATTTTCTCGGGTCTGGGTGTTTTCTATGTATAATAAGTATGTATTTTAAGTATGTTTATGCGTTGTCTAGTAACCATTTAACGAGTTTCTTCAAAGCTTCTCTTGGGCTAGATAATTGGTGCATTTTCTTTTACGTCCATTACCTAGCGCTTAAGCTCCACTTCTTATGTAAGACAATTTTTAATAAAATCTTGTTATAAAGTCACACCCGTATTTGTACCGGTTTTTTAATTAAATCTCTTTGTTTTAATTATATTAATTAGAGGAGCTCGATGGCGCAGCAGCTAGCGCGTTCAGCTATGCGATTCTCTAAGCGACACATAGACACTGCGCGCATGGCTATGATCTGCTGGCTCTTTCCAATTTGATGAATATGAAAGAGACAGAGTCATTTCTCAGCGCTGCGGCAGCCGCTGCTACCAAGGCTTTAACTTAGAGAATCGCACTGCTGCTTGCGATCTTGCCCGCTAAGCAACTTTCGCAATGCCAGGTCGCTGGATGGATGACCAAAATTAAAAAACATCTCGAGCTCCTCCGCGCTGGGGAAGGCACGTTAAGCCGTTGATCCCGGTTGTTGTCGTAAGATGGCAGTCTTTAAAACCCACCAACTCACATTGGGCCAGCGTGTGGGTTATGGCCCAATATCCCCACATGCTATTGTTCACGTGGGAGGCCTGTGCTCAGCTGTGGGACGTTTATTGATGATGATGATATGAATTATATAATTAGCGTGTGGTAGTTTTATAACGTATTCTATGATGCCTTGGATTTTTGTCCATATCATTTCTTGTTTATACTCCAGCGGTACAGTCAGTACGTCTTTATGACTAATGATAACAGTGAAAATTTTCCTATAGTCGATATAATCAGTGAGATAAAACTGTAATAAGTATTTTTTATTAGGTATCGTTAACGTTTACAAAAACAATACATACATACATACCTACATGTGATCACGACTATTATCCCCGAAGGGTTAGTCAGAGACCAGGCAATGAGGACAGCAAAAGCAGTACTCTGCCATAGTCCACTTTTAACCAAAATGCGACTGCACATGTGCTCAGCGTGACAGGTGGTGAGCCCATCGCCGCTCCATGCTGTTGGTGGTATGCGCAGTCTTTAGTCCGTTGATCACGTTTTACGACACCCAAGGGAAGAGAGGGGGTGGTGGAATTCTTTCACCGCTATGCCACACGGTTATCCTTTACAATAATCTGATAAAACTCTTATCAACGCTATTGACATTCAAATTAATCGGTTGAATTATATCAATGTTATTATGACTTCTCTATAATGTTCAGACAGAACAATAACTATAAATGAGAATGAAGACACCACGCCTATAACGTTTGTCGTATATATTCTTTATCGAATCCGGTTAACATAAATTGTAAACAATGTTTTCATTAGTTCTCCAGAGAACTTGTGTGATGTAAACTCGTATTGTACCAATACTACTAGTACTACACTGACCGTAGCACGCCAGTGTGCTTGCTTTCTCGACCTTTCGAAAGCATTTGACCTTGTCAGTTATGACATCATTGTGGCAAAAACTTGAAAGCATTTTAATGCCACGTGAACTTGTCAACATTATTAAATTTTGGTACTTGCACCAGGTCAATGTAGTTCGGTGGTCGGGAGAGTACTCGGAACCATATAGGTTGGAGTGTGGAGTGAGGCAAGGAGGGTTGACCTCGCCCAAACTCTTCAATTTGTATGTCAACGCACTGATAGAGGAGCTGAGCGGCACACATGTAGGCTGTCACATAGATAGTGTATGTTTAAACAACATAAGTTATCCGGATGACATGGTGCTGCTCAGTGCTTCGGTCTGAGGTTTGTCGAAACTCCTTGTCATATGCCATCCTTGTCATATGCCAGCGATACACCCTTAGTCACGGCTTGATGTATAACGTGAAGAAAAGTGAATGTATGGTCTTTCTGGCCAGAGGAAAGTGTCCCGATAATATTCCATCGATTAAGCTGAATGGAACGCCGTTAAGGGTGGTACAACAATTTAAATATCTTGGACACCTGGTGACCTCTGACCCGAAGGACGATGCAGATATTGAAAGGGAGCGCAGGGCACTGTCTGTCAGAGCAAATATGATCGCTCGTAGGTTTGCTCGCTGTTCCTGGGGCGTCTAAATTACTCTCTTCGGAGCATTTTGTACGTCCTTGTACACGTGCAGCCTATGGATAAACTACACCACAAAACAGTACGGTGCCTTGCGTGTCCAATTCAATAATGCCTTTATGATGCTGCTAGGGCTGCCTCGGTTCTGCAGCGCATCAGGGATGTTTGCGCAATTCCGCGTTGACTGTTTTTACACATTTCACATCCCTGGTGCGCATGGTCAGGACTAGCCAGAACAGCGTCCTGAGGCTGTTTTCTGAGCGCTTTAACTGTCAGTACATGAATCATTGCTGTATGATACATGACTTGCATTTGACCATGACCACACTTTATTTAATTTATATTTTTGTTTGATTTTTTTATTGAATGGCATGACATGTTTTTGGTTTTTATTGTATTTTATGATTTTTATTTTATTTTATTTCTTTGTACTTAATTGAATTTGTAAATGATCCTAGTTGGTTGAAATAAATTAATTTATTATAATAACTTAGTATTGATCAACGTACTAGAACTAACTTTACAATATATTTACCACCTTCCGATTTTCATACCACAACACTTCTGATCTTACTATGTTGCTATAAATCCTATGTCACCATCATCAGCTTGTAAACGTTCTTCTGCTCGGCACAGGCTCTTTTACGTGAACAGCACATCACATGGACATTGGGCCATACCCCCCCCCCCCCCCCACGCTGGCCCAACTCAGGTTGGTGGGTCCTCGGTTAAATCCTATGTACTGAATATCATTCCGCACCAAAGCCGTATCTGCTTCCGATCGATCGAAACCGGCTTTATTACTTCGCGCCGAGGCCATTTTTCAAACGCTTAGCGGAAACAACGAGAGGGTTCCCTCGAATATCTTAAACAAATTTATTCAAGCTTAGCCAAGATGTTTTGTCGGTGCACAGTAAATGGTGGCATTTAAGTACGCTGTTTGGCTTCGGTGCGTTCGAACTTGTAATGGTAGCAGATGTAGTATTCGTTGTTTTGATAAAAAATAATCTTATTATTAAATAGTTGTTTTTTGGCGTATTTCTTGCAGAAATTTTTCATAGCAATGCTATTGTAATTATATACATAAATACATACATATAATCACGACTATTATCCCCGAAGAGTTAGTCGAGACTAGGCAATGAGGGCCGCAAAAGTAGTCTTCTGCCATAGTCCACTTTTTTCCAAATAGTGGCTGCACATGTGCTCAGCGTGACAGGTGGTGAGCCCATCGCCGCTCTATGCTGATGGATGTATGTGCAGTCAAGGGGTGGTAGTATTATTTCACCGCTACGCGAACGCGACACGGTTATATGTAAGGTGACCGCAAGAAACTTCAAGGGCTGGTCAGGTCAAGAGTTTTTAAACAGGACAAAAATGACAAAAAAAGAATTCGTGGGCGATAAGTACCTACGCCCAGCTGACGCGAACGGGTCAACACAACAGAGACGGTCGGCCGGCCGTCCGTTGCCCGCACGTTGTAAATAATCGTTATTTTTAATTGTTTTTCATTATATTTTTCTTATGTTATTGCTTTAAAATAAATTAGATACTCAAAGACAATCCAATTAAAATTTACAAAATTGAATTATTTAACTAAAATTTAAAAAAACACTATTTACCTGGTTGTCATTTTTGTCATGTTTAAAACACTTGACCTGACCAGCCCTTGAAGTTTCTTGTGGTTTCTAGCAGTCACCTTATATAAGTATATATAAAAATAATATGTATAAAACTAAAACATGAGAACTAAGATAATATTGCCTACGAGCACATCATTTAATTCAGAAATATACCTATAAATATGTAATCTCTTTGCGGTACTGGACATAAAACTGATAGTGCGCCTTATTCATTTGTACAAAGATATACTAACAACCATTGAGGTTTATTAAACTAGAGAAGACACCGCGAAGCGAGTTTGTGCGCAACTAAAGGGGCTACCACACTGTTGTAAACCAACGTTTACAACAGCCATTTACAACAGTGTGGTAGGTTGTTTTCAACGACATTTCGGTCAACCTTTCCACGACCTTTGTTTGCGGGCGCGCGTTGAAAACCGCTGTGTTGCCACTGCCTTAAACACCATTACACACAAACCGCTATCTTCAACCTACAACCTACATACAACGTGGTTACTGGAAAAAGCCAAGTTCCGTATATATTAATGTACGTACAGCGCGGTATTTTTTACATCTTTAAAAGCTCATATTTAGCTAATAATTATATAAATTTAATCGCGTTTTTCTCCAGCAACTTGATCATTTTTTTTTTAAATTACCTCACCACTTACATATATCAAGGAAGGGACACAGTAAATATATTACCTCATATATTTACTGTGGAAAAGATGCCAATAGCGCTATTTAAATTCGAAAATAAAACAAATAGCCTAAACTTTACTCTTAAAAATACTAATAAAGCAGGATCCTGCTAAAAATGGCAACACTGTGGACTGTGGCAAACCAAGTGGAAGCTCGTTCACAACAAGTTGTAAACGAGTCTCCCGCCAAGGTGACCTGGTGGGAAAGGCTTGTTTACAACAGTGTGGTAGCCCCTTAAGGCACAGTATAAATATGAGCTAAGGCAGTAAAGGGGCTACCACACTGTTGTAAACAAGCCTTTCCCACCAGGTCACCTTGGCGGGAGGCTCGTTTACAACTTGTTGTGAACGAGCTTCGACTTGGTTTGCCACAGTCCACAGTGTTGCCATTTTTAGCAGGATCCTGCTTTATTAGTATTTTTAAGAGTAAAATTTAGGCTACAGCAGGATGTTAAGCATTATCGTAAAATTTAGCATATTTGACATATTTTGTTTTATTTGCGAATTTAAATAGCGCTATTGGCATCCCTTCCTTCATATACCTATGTAAATTTATATAATTATTAGCTAAATATGAGCTTTTAAAGATGTAAAAAATACCGCGCTGTACGTACATTAATATATACGAACTTGGCTTTTTCCAGTAACCACGTTGTATGTAGGTTGTAGGTTGAAGATAGCGGTTTGTGTGTAATGGTGTTTAAGGCAGTGGCAACACAGCGGTTTTCAACGCGCGCCCGCTAACAAAGGTCGTGGAAAGGTTGACCGAAATGTCGTTGAAAACAACCTACCACACTGTTGTAAACGGCTGTTGTAAACGTCGGTTTACAACAGTGTGGTAGCCCCTTAAGGAAGCTACGTACAAACGCACGCCCACAGACGCACGTCTTTACAGGGCCCCTAAGCGGACATCGCAGTGCTGAGTGCTCTCAGTAGCGCGTGTGGCGTCAAACCGAGTGTTCACTGTTGCATTTTGCGGGCGCTGTGCGCGCGATTTTTAAAAATGCCGCGAGTGTATTGCGTAGTATACGGCTGCTTCAAAAACCGGAGCTTTCGTTTTTTAAATTTCCTGCTGATGTTGAAAGAAGAATGATTTATTATTAATAAATAAATAGCTTTTTCCTTTAAATAAATCGTTTGGTGTTTAGGTGATATTTGGAGCACTTACGTATATTTTTTGAGCGCGCGTTATTTTAATGGTTAAAAATAATAAGAATTGATACTACGAAACTTCATCGTTAATAAACTTTGCTTTAAAAATCGATATCTGAGGATCTGTGTGGTTTCTGACAATGAATCCGTTATTAGAATGATAAAAAGTAGCCGCCATATTAAACTTTTTAGTATTTAACCGATTGCTTTGAAAATCGATATCTGGGGATCTGAGTGGTTTTTGACAATGGCTCCGTTATTAGTATGAGACAAAATAGCCTCCATCTTGAACTTTTTAGTTATTCGACCGATTGCTCTAAATATCGATATCAGATCTTTGTGTCTAACCGGAGTTTACTAATTGTACCACCGGATGATTTTGTTGAATATATCGAGAAAATGGACGAAAGTTTTCGCTGTTGTTTTCAAAGAGAACACATTAATTGTAAAGTAGCTGTATTAATTTATAAAGAAGTAGACAAAATCAGTTTTATAGTGCCGTGTCCATGTTTACCGATAATTTATTTAAAAAAGCTATTCATTAGAATGAGAATTTTTTACACTATAAAATTTAATAATAAAGCTTTTCGAACGTGTCGTAGCAGGCGAAAGTATTTTTCAGTGAGTAATTTATAATAACTAACGAAAAATAAAGACTTCTTAAAATATTTAAGATTTTTTAATTACACAATTTTGTATATAAACTAGTCAATTCATTCGATTATTTGATCATTATAGAACCCAAACAAACGTTTTGAAAAATAATAGAAAAATTACCTTTTAATTTTATAAAAATTAAAAGTGACAACCCATAAGCTTTGCTAGTTATCTCAAAAAAAGCGCTAACTAGCTGAGATACATCGCTAACTAAACAAAAACTTTATCAATTTTACAAAAATAAGAGGACAACCCTAACGCTTAATTGGCGCGTAGGTATATAAAACAGGCCCAGCTTCCGTACTGCTTTAGCTCATATTTATACTGTGACTAAGGTGCAGCCGCAAGGTCTACAATCGCTTGCATCACGCGCAATCACTGAGGCGTTTGCAGCCCATGGGCTGCACCTTAGTGCGCACAAACTTGCTCCGCGGTGTCTTCTCTAGTTTATTGTACCTAAATGTTAACAACTATTATCCCCAAAGGGTTAGTCGACGACTATAGTTAACGCAAAGACTTGTGGCAGACAGTGCAATAAAACGTGCGAATGAGATAGCGAACATCAATTGTATTGTGCTCTCTCGCACTTACACCATATGAGTAAATACCCATGTGCTTACACTGTTTATGGGTAACGTCACAAAGACATAGTGATGCGCGTTGTTTGTATACTATGTTTATCGATAACAATTAGTTTTAAGTTTTTAAGTTTAATAACACGACTTTGTTGTTGAATATTCCCCTGAACACTAGTAATACTTTATTTTTTATAAACGCATCCATCGTAAAATAAATTATCAAGTGAAATGACTGTGAAGTTTTAGCGACTTTGTCTTAAAAACAAAACATTTTAACGCTCAACTAGTGGGTAACCTACAGTTAAATTAGGTACTTTTTGTTAACTACCTTCAATACATAATGTGTAAATTTCAAATTGCAAATCATAATACAATAACTATCAATTATGATCAATACTTAAGGTGATTTGTACATATTTATCAATAACTCACAAACAAAGCTTTTTATCGTCTTGTTTGATTTGACAGCTAGCGACTGTCATTTGTTGACAGATATCCAGTTAAATAATGAATAATAGATTAAAAAATTAAAAAAGTATACAACTTAAGCATAAAACGCCGGGTCTCCTTTGCGCGTGCGCATCTCTGTTACAAAAGTGATTTACGGCACCGTCTGCCACGAGTCTTTGCGTTGAGTATACACTAAAAGGACCGCAGAAGCAGTGCACTGCCACAGTCCTCTGCCCACCAAATAATAACTGCACATGTGCTCAGCGTGTTAAGTAATGTGCCCATCGCCGCTTTATGTTGTTGCATGTATGAGTTCAGTCGCTATTTACTACACCCAAGATTACAGATTTGGTCGTTCTTTTAGCAGCAGCACTATATTTTATCTCTATACTTGTAATCGCGAGAGATTACAATGGACTTCTGATATGTAATTATCACGTCGTTGCTAAACATTGACTGTGATAAACAATAGTAGTTTATCAAAGCATCCATATATCATTCATTAATGACCCGACCAATCACCAATGCTTTGATACTCTCTCGTTTTGTACTTTGGCCATGAAAATTATCGACTCAAAGTTTTAGGTTTATAAAGATAAGAAAATAAAGTCGTTTCTGTTTTATATAAAATATCTTTGTTAAGGTTATAAAATTATCTCATCATCATCAGCCTATAAACGTTCCACTGCTGGGCACAGGTCTCCTACGTGGACAACGTGCACGTGGGGTTATTGGGCCATAACACACCACGCTGCCGCTGGCCCAATGCGGGTTGGTGGATTTTAACGACTGTGATCTTACGACAACAACCAGGACCAACGGCTTAACGTGCCTTCCCAAAAGGAGGAACTCGAGATGTTTTATTTTTACTTGGTCACCCATCCAGCGCCGCAGCATTGCGAAAGTTGCTTAGAGCGGGCAAGCCCGCAAGCCGAACGCGCTAACCGCAGCGCCACCGAGCTCCTAAACTAAAGTTATCTAAACTGTTGAGAACCAAGCAGTGTGCTCGTGGTCCCTTGCCACAGCAAATGATAGAAAATATTATACAGAAAAAACGAACAGATTCCTCCTTGAAAAGAATGTCGGTCAGCGCGTGAGATAGTTCTGTCAGATAAGATAAGATAACATAAAATATTCTTTATTGCACACCAAATAAACAACAAAAGGACAAACACAAAGTAACATACAATTGGCGGCCTTATCGCTAAAAAGCAATTTTTCCAGGCAACCGTGTTGGACTGGATAGAAAGTGAAATTTTAAAGGGCAGTTATGGTGTTTCAATTACAACATAATACGATAATTAGTGGAATTCAATTTGTAGCCACCGGAGGCTATTTGTGTATATAATTAGACAAAACTAGCGCTGAACGACAGCCTAAATACGGAAATTCCTTCGCGTTTTGGTAGGCGTCGCTGCCTCGCGGAAAGTGAAGTGGACGTGTGTTGTGAGCAATTTGGACCAACCTCTTGGGTTCGCCGGGCCTACCACGCCTCCGGGGTAGGCATCACACCACCGGTAACATGTTAACGCTGCGTATCGCAGCAGCTTCAGGTAACCAATGCACGGTGACCTTATAGATAGACAGATAAAAAAATTATATACTGCTAAAAGACACACACATGTAGGTACACAAAATCACAATAACAAAACATACATTATAGGTCCATGGTTGTCTGAAACATTAACGCTCTAAATTAATTAACTATCTTGTTGTGTCAGTTTCACAGACATTTTTTATCTTCATTATCGTTATCTATGTTAAACTAAAAATAAAACACTGTAAACTCATATGAGTCAAGCGCGAGTTGTACTCTTGCTTTGTGTTCGTTAGGGATTGTTATTGCACAAAACATACTTTTATGACTTATTCCATCTAGGACCCTTAAACTGAAATGCAACAATGTAAGACGATGCTGATTAGCAACAGAAAAACGTACTAGGGAACCAATTAGGTTCTGGGCCAAATTTTACCATAGTGAATACAATAAAATATGGGAGTAGGAACACTCTAATCAGAAATTAAAACTAACAAATATTATACCTAAATTAATTAGTTAAACCCTTCCTAGAGTCTGGCCAACGAAAGCTGAACCAGGGAAAACGCAGCAATTTCAAAAAAAACATGACAGGGTAACAAAGGGTCACTGACACAGCTGCAATTTTCTAAGAAAAAAATCAATTTGACATACGACATGCACCTCAGATAGACCCACATAGAGACAAAGTGTTATCAAACAAATAACTACGAGGTTCAGCTTTGGTTGGCCAGACTCTATCACTTATGGAATAAAATGGTAACCTACTGTCTGGTTAAAGAAAAGATTACTACGTACGCCGAGTACGAGTACGCCTAGATTGTGAAATAAACTTCAGTAATTTTCTGAAAAAAGTAAAACATGAAGTTTGTAAAAAAAACGTACTAGAATTTTAACAGGGTCGCAAGTTCATACGGTGACGAGTGGTCGATCATACTCGAGTATCCATTTATAATTTTTTTCTTTATTCGGTTATTATTACACAATAATTTTATAGTAAACACATTAAATGCGCACATGTGCAGTCGTTGTTTGGTGAAAATGTGGACTGTGGTAGAGGACTGCTTTTGCTGTCCTCAATGCCTAGTCTCTGACTAACCCTTCGGGGATAATATTCGTGTTTATAATTATGTATGAAAACATAAAACAGATGATCTTATATAACTTTACAATAATGTAACCAGTCCTATTCATAGTTTTCATTATAATGTCGTATATCATATACATATATATTATATATTCATATTCTATAATACGGATCCCTAATGACATAGTTATGATAGTCGTCAAAATAATCAACCAGTTTGTTATGTTAATTTACAACGTACGGTTGAGTATTCGAAAAAAAACATGTTATACTTAGCGCTCATACTTTTGTTCACTATTATTTTATATTTTTATAATAGAAAAATATTTCGGTATTGGAAAGTGAGAGGCATACAATATGAAGAGCCTGTGCTTCTATTAGGCACATACAAAAATATGTATCTTGCAAGACAGAGTAGATCGCAGATTATTGAACAACTCTACTGGAAATATCCAAACGAGAAAGTAGTTGGAGGATTCAAGACAACAACTCCAGAACTTGTAATCAGGGATCCCGCGTTAATAAAAACTGTGCTGATATCGGACTTCACATCATTTTATTCCCGTGGCCTTAATTACAGCAACGATGAGGAACCTCTTAGAAAGCATTTGTTTGCAATAGACGGAGATCTTTGGCGAATGCTGAGACATAGAATGACACCAGCGTTTACAAGTGGTAAGCTAAAAGCTATGTTTCCTCTCATTGTAGAACGTACAGATAAATTACAATCAAGTACTCTTGCTGCTGCCGCCGATGGTTGTCCACTCGACGCGAGAGAACTCATGGCACGTTACACAACAGACTTCATTGGCGCTTGTGGATTTGGTGTTGATTCTGATTCTCTCAATGATGAAAACTCTGCATTTCGAAGACTTGGCCGGAATATGTTTAAAACAACTTATAGAGATATTTTTGTTGCTTTGCTCAAAGATATGTTCCCAAAATGGAGTAAAAATCTAAAGGCGTTTGCCAGAGTCGAACCAGAAGTAATAGGTTTGGTTAAGCAAATACAAAAAGAGCGAAATTTCAAGCCATCGGGTCGTAATGACTTTATGGATTTGATGTTGGACTTTTGGAATAAGCCGATGGAAGCGGACTCCATAGAGCATGTCAATGATGACGGCAGTCCAGTAAAAGTTAGTATGATTTTAGACGATGAGCTGTTTGCTGCTCAAATCTTTGTATTTTTTGGTGCTGGATTTGAAACATCTGCCTCATCAACCAGTATTACTTTACATGCTCTAGCGTATAATCCTGAAGTGCAAAAAAAGGTACAAAAACATATCGACCAAGTGTTAACTAGGCATAATAACAAGCTTAGTTATGAAGCTGTTAAAGAAATGACTTATCTCGAATGGACCTTTCATGAGGGGCTACGCATGTTACCCTCTCTTGGATATCTCATGAGAAGAAGTACAAAAAAATTTGCGTTTAAAGAAATAAATTTAAATATAGATGAACGTGTTAATATAGTAATACCAGTACAGGCACTGCACATGGACCCTAAATATTGGGAAAATCCTGAAGAATTTCGTCCAGAGAGATTTCATCCCGATAATTTTGGACCAACACAAAAGATGGTTTATTTCCCATTTGGAGAGGGGCCTCGGAATTGCATCGGTAAGATATTTTATTATGTCAACAATTACAATAAAATGTTAAAATATTATATTCAGCCATATAAATTTAAAAACAGTATTATTTGTTGGTTATTTTTAATAAGAATAATATTAAATTCCAGGAGCTCGTCTTGGCTTAATGCAGTCAATGGCAGGGCTGGCTGCAATTCTTGCCAAGTTCACGGTGGAACCTGCATCTGAAAGTCGACGGTATCCGATGGTGGAACCTAAATCCAACATTGTCCAAAGCATTAGAGGAGGCTTACCTTTGATGTTTCGGAAACGTGACGGTATATCTATTTAAAGGAAATTGAAATCAAATAAAAACCATACTTATAGTGGCGTCCGCATTTCGCTTTTCCATACAAACTTCCAAGTACATAATAATTACTAACCAGTGAGCCAATTTTAATATAACTTTATTTTGTGGAGTTATTTCGATTTTTTTACTATATTTTTTAGTTAATCGTTAAACGACTTTGTCAGCCTAATAATAATACCTAATATTAGAAATATAAAATAATAATAATAATACTTATAATATTTATAACTTTAAAATCACAAAAACTCAACATAGTTAGTCTTTTAAAAATATTTTTAACAAACTGTTTAGATTTTAGCATGTAAAGTTTAATTAAATTTAAGTGGATGTAAATTTCTCTTAATAAAAATCAAGACATGTTCCTTTTTGAATCTTAAATCCTACATTTTACCCGCGCATAGATAAGTCTATGCGATCCTATCTATGTATAGAAATAGGTGATTATTATTTTACCTAACCAGTATAAATATTTAGAGATTTTCCTAAAGCCGTATCGAGTTACAATAATTAGAAATGAAAATTTATAATAATCTTTATTGGCAACTATTTTTTTATTTATAACTAGCGGCCGCTCGCGATTTCACCCGCGTGGTTCCTGTTTCCGTGGGAATATCGGAATAAAAAGTATCCTATGTATTAATCCAGGTTATAAACTATCTGTATACCGAATTTCATCCAAATCCATTAAGTGGTTTTTACGTGAAAGAGTAACAAACATCCATCCCATACTTACAAACTTTCGCGTTTATAATATTAATAGGACTAGCGGCCCGCCCGCGACTTCGTACGCGACAACACCGATTATGAGCACAGTGCCTAAAATGCAAGATGCCACTGCTGCTATAATACCAAAAACGCTAATTGACTAAGAAGCAGATTGCCTAACCGTGAATCCTACTAGACATTGTAATTGCCTAAATGTTATTTCGTCTACAAATCAGAATGCCTAAACTGCACTATATCTCTTCAATGCCTAATGCGCAAGTTGGTTTGGATACTTCTAATTCGATACTGGCACTTGATAATGTAGTCTATTTTGTGCTTATGCTCAGTCCAGTCATGTTGACATTGTCATAATTCTTATTTTGCTTTCCTGTTATTTTCAACTTAATTTTAATTGACTTTTATTTCAATAAAATCCGAAATGGCTAACTTCGCGCATTTAAATTACCATAAAAAATAAAATAAAAAAGGAATGTAAAACAGTAATACCATTTTTAAATTATCTAACATTAATTAAGCAATGTATTAAAGTAATTGGCCCCGTCTGTCTCGTAAATTTTTTATAGCAGCAGTGGCATCAAGCATTTTAGGCACTGTGCTCATAATCGGACAACACCACCGCGTGACGATTATCTAACAGGTTTTTTAACAAGCCTTGTCCTTATAATTACAAACACGACGAAAATGGAAATACCTAGCCAATAGCCGCGGCCATTCTGAAGTGATGGGCGGACAAAAAATCGTGGCAATTAATTATTTTTTATTATTTAAATACATACACGTATAATCACGACTATTATCCCCGAAGAGTAAGTCAGAGACTAGGCAATGACGACCGCAAAAGCAGTCCTCTACCATTGTCCACTTTTCACCAAATAGCGACTGCACATGTACTCAGCTTGACAGGTGGGCCCATTGCCGCTCCATACTGTTGGATGTGTGTGCAGTCTTTAGTCCGTTAGTCGCCTTTTATGACACTCAAGAGAAGAGAGGGGTTGTTAGCATTCTTTCACCGCTACGCGACACGGTTACTTTTCACAAGCTTGCAATGTATGTACCTACATTATGTATGTTTGTTTGTTCGGGTGGAATCTTGTAACTTAATTTTGAAGCAGATATCTTCAGCTGATTGAGCTGAAATTTTGTAAATACGTTCAGTTTGGATGACAATGCATGGTTAATTGTGTGACGTCACTTTAATCCAAGATGGCGGCACACCCAAGATGGCGGGCTAATTATTTTCGCTTCGGCCACATTCGAAACCAGAGTTCGAAACCAGTTTCTAAATAAGAATAATATTTCTTCTTTCGAAGTTGGTTTCGATAAAATAACAGTATTTCTTATCTCGAAACTCGTTTCGAAAAAAGGATAGCATTTCTTAATTTCTAATAATATCTCATAAAACAATCGACTGGTAAAATAATGCTTCTAAATAGCTCTTCCCGTAATTATAAATAACACACCTCAAACCACTTTGTCAGTCGGTAAAAGTGAGGCGGTTAAACGGGTGAATACTCGTTGTATACATATTATGCTTATTTCTTTGGATTCTGTTTATTTATTTCTATAGCAAAATCCACAGCTCTATACAAAATTCTTTTCGTATAGCGGCATTCTTGACCTTGCGCAAGCGTAAAGCAAACGGCGAAAAGTGCTGCGTCGGAAATTCTTGCGCGTTCGCTGCGCCGCACAATTTATGACCTAATGTGTGCAGTTATGAAATCGTTAGTACATTTTATTTCGCATTGTTTTTCTGGGTACCTTATTCCTTTGCCTTGGTCGATGAAACGTTCTTGATACGATGTGCCGGAAAGGAAGCCAAAGTTGTGGGTTGTAAGAGTGATGTTAAATGACGTAGGCGCAGCTCGAAGTGGCACGGCGTAGTGATTTTATCTTGAAGATTTTGTTGTGTCCGTCGCTGAATAGATGTTGCTGCCATGGTTGATGTGTAGATATTACAAATGACTCACGTGTTTTTTTTGGGGTACTCCGGGTGAAGGGTGCTTGTTGCTTGAGCGGGGTCACCAGTGTTGCGTCGGGGGATGTGTGCGATGTTGATGATGATGGGTGGCTCCATGGCGATGGTAAATAACGACTGCGTCTCTTTATGTGATGTTGTATATTTAGAGTGACTACATTGTGACTAAGTTATTATCTAAACCTTACAAGACTATTTATACAGTAATACTACGTAGATGTTGGAGGGATGATGCCGTGTCATATCTTTACCGGATCTACACGCGTTTAGGAATGTGCTTACAAACTCTTTAACCGATACGTGATGATAATAAATTATGTGGCGACTCAGACCGCCACAGTACTCCCCCTCTTGAAAAAGGGAATGAAAAAAAACATCAGGTCTTCAGCTTGGAGATGCCAGTGGTGCTCTAATCCAGGTTAAGTCGTGATGAGCGTGCTCAAGTCTTCGTTGACAATACGAGCGTTCTCCAGTCTACGTGACTCGAGACGAGCGTGTGCTACCATGTCTGCTGTGAGTCGAGACGTGTGAAGTGCGACGGTACTTATTTTGACCGTCGAGTGATGCCGAGGATCCAGGAAGCGTTACGTTGCTGCGATGGAACCTTGAGGCAGGCTGGCAGGCTGAATGCTGCTTAGAGAGCTGTTTCCTTGTATTCTTCGATATATGAACAAAATACTTTTTAAAACGACCGATTACACAAATAATTTTTATAAGAAACTTGATTTTTCTTTAACATGTATAAAATTCCTCTCAACATCATAATACTGTTACTAATATATATTTTTTTTCACGTTATACCAAGACTATATTATACACACAAATTAAGTGGCATAAACAAGTACAACTTTAAATTATGCATATTCTTACAGTGAACTTTAAATTACGCATTACATGTTAATAATAAATTGAACTAATAGACTTAATAAAATACATAATAACAAAACATAAAAATTAGAATTGACTTAGATTAAACATTAATTACATAGAGATAAGACATGTTGCATTCAATATACATACTTAATATAAGGAAATAAGTGCCTAGCTAAAAATATAATTAAAATTGACTAAAATCTTATTATTACATTAGTTACCCTAACATGGTTCATTTTTGTGCTTATTTATTCTACTGTATTCTTATTGCACAATCAAAGCATTTTAAACTTGTTGAATATCTTCATTTTGAGTACAACTTTATTATAGCTTAATAATTATCCTCAGACTGGCGTATTCCTTGGCTCTTTGTCAGATAACCGGAGAAATCAATTCGCACTGGAGGTAGCTAGTAGCATTTAAGTGTCTTATGAAGTGTAATAATATCTCATAAAACAATCGACTGGTAAAATAATGCTTCTAAATATCTCTTCCCGTAATTATAAATAACACACCTCAAACCACTTTGTCAGTCGGTAAAAGTGAGGCGGTTAAACGGGTGAATACTCGTTGTATACATATGTTTATTTATTTCTATAGCAAAATCCACAGCTCTATACAAAATTCTTTCCGTATAGCGGCATTCTTGACCTTGCGCAAGCGTAAAGCAAACGGCGAAAAGTGCTGCGTCGGAAATTCTTGCGCGTTCGCTGCGCCGCACAATTTATGACCTAATGTGTGCAGTTATGAAATCGTTAGTACATTTTATTTCGCATTGTTTTTCTGGGTACCTTATTCCTTTGCCTTGGTCGATGAAACGTTCTTGATACGATGTGCCGGAAAGGAAGCCAAAGTTGTGGGTTGTAAGAGTGATGTTAAATGACGTAGGCGCAGCCGAAGTGGCACGGCGTAGTGATTTTATCTTGAAGATTTTGTTGTGTCCGTCGCTGAATAGATGTTGCTGCCATGGTTGATGTGTAGATATTACAAATGACTCACGTGTTTTTTTTGGGGTACTCCGTTGGAAGGGTGCTTGTTGCGTGAGCGGGGTCACCAGTGTTGCGTCGGGGGATGTGTGCGATGTTGATGATGATGGGTGGCTCCATGGCGATGGTAAATAACGACTGCGTCTCTTTATGTGATGTTGTATATTTAGAGTGACTACATTGTGACTAAGTTATTATCTAAACCTTACAAGACTATTTATACAGTAATACTACGTAGATGTTGGAGGGATGATGCCGTGTCATATCTTTACCGGATCTGCACGCGTTTAGGAATGTGCTTACAAACTCTTTAACCGATACGTGATGATAATAAATTATGTGGCGACTCAGGCCGCCACATTTATATTTCATTTAACTCGAACTCAAACAGATCTTTATTATGTAAATTCGTTACAAATATATAGTATCTTATATAGTATATAGTATAATATATAGTATCTATATAATAGACGTCTTTTCGCTGTGGAGAAGAAAAGGCGAAAGAAACTCTACAGCTTTTCATAGAAATAAAATTTACAAAATCTATGATGTTACCATTTCAGGTACAATTAAATTTTTTTTATGTTCGAAATGGTGTTTGAGTGCTTGGTGCAGTTTAAGCCCAAGCAGCCTTGTCTTCCATATAATCAGACACTTTGTAACATGCCTTTTTATAAAGTTTAATTATTGTGGCGGACGGCGGGTGTATCTAAAGGCGGCGGCAGCTTTATGACGCGTTTTGACGATGGAAACTGCAGGAGCCAGACTAAACGACTACAGTCCGTCAGGTAGTGGACTGTATTAGATATTATTATATTATTATTGTTATTACATTATTAGTATTCTCTTACGAGCTGGCTGGGACAAGGATGCCGAGAGAAGTCTAATAGACCTTGGATCCGCTTGAACCTTTTCTTCTGACAATAAAAGCCTTATAATATTTATTCTTCCTTCATTTCTCTTCAGATTCATAGAGTAGTATCACAGTATAGTAGCGCACTGGATTCTTGCGACTTACAAACTTGTTAACTCGACAACGTTTGTAGTGATACTGACTGACGATCATAGAATGCTCCGCGTATTTATAGGTGGTCCCGTTTTCTAGATAGTTCCATAACATTCCAATTTCTAGATATTTCTATAATTTCTAGAAAGTTCTTTTATAACGTGCCTATACTTTTATAGAAAGTTTCACAGCTTTTCAGAAAGTTAGAAAACTTTCTAGATGATTTGAAACGTTATCTAAGCGATTCTGGAGCTTTCTATTACTGGTTTATTTACACACATACCTAGTTAAAAAAATCTATACTATCTAAATTACTAACTTATTTTAAAACGTATTATTATGACGCGTCGCCAACAATTATAATTTTGAACTTGTTTAAGTCTAAGTCATTCCTTGACTCCGGGTACTTATTGTCAGCATGTCATAATGTCTTAGTAGTCTGATAACACGAGTGTCAAAATGTCCAAATGATAAATCATTTTCAAACGTCAAGGTGTTAGAACGAACCATAATAGAATGTAGTTTCACCAAGTGAGAATTCACCAATGTACCTACTAAATATTGCATGAGTGACAAAATGCATAATTGACATAAAATCTCTGCAGACAAAGTAACATTTTCTAACTAGGTATCGATTTCGATTAAAATAAAAAGTGGTAAGTAAGTTTTATTTTATATTTTAAAAAAAATATTTTACGTTTAAAGTTATAAACTACTTACTTTACTCATAAGTATAATAAAACACTATCGTATCTATGTACCTATTGTTTTTTATGCTATCATCAATGGTTGGACATTCCTATCTATTTATTACAATAAAAAATATCTTAATACTACAATACAATTTACATAATAATTCTAAAAGCAACGTTAGCCCATTTAGTCAAGAACATTTTAGCGATTGGTCATTCTGACTCTTGTTCATTTAGTTATTTATGAGTACATTCTGACGAATGAATATTTTGTCAAGCATAATTTGTACATTTTGCCACTCGTGCATTAGACTACTTATACCTTATAACATGCTGACAATAAATACCCGTTACTCATGTGCCCGTAGTCCTATTTTTGTACTGTGCTATTTTGATCTGAGTTTCGAAAGACGAAATGCTATTCTTTCTTCGAAACGAGTTTCGAGTTAAGAAATATGGTTCTTTTATCTTAACTAATTTTCAAAAGAAAAATATTTTTATTTAGATACTGGTTTCATGCCCTGGTTTCGAATGTCTATTTTAATGCATTCCTGCAATAGGCTTGTTGAGAATATCTCGAAAAATAAAGTGACGTCACTCTAAATCCAATATGGTGGACTTTAAAAGCTTGAAAAACTCAATTTTGAAGCAGATTCTTCTCAACTGATTGAGCTGAAATATTTTTTACACGTTCAGTTTGGATGACGATCTTTCTCCAAGTTAGGTGATATAGCTCGGCCACCGAAGTCCAACGGATGTTAGTTGGAGGTGCTATAATAGCGAAGGAGATGGTAAAACTTTGCTACCGCGATGCAGGCTTTCCATACTGTTTTACTGTCGTCTCTATGAAGATGTCGTTGGGTTGGCGTTTGTGGCGCCATCTGTTGACACGGTTGAGAAGGTGTTTGCTTCGTGTCGAACTATGTGCGGCGTCATGCAGGTAGGTGGCGCCGCCATAAGTAAATTAAAAACCTGCATAAAACAAGCTTTTATTTGCGCTGAAAAGAAAAAAAAATTTAGCTTAAAACTTTCACTATCAACTTATAATTATAACGTCATTACACAATTTAAATGATATAAAAGGGTGTCGCAAAATTAACTTATGTAAATAAACAAGTTAACAAAATTATGTAACTTGATGTGATTGATTTCAACTATTAAAGATTTCAATCGAAGTAAATACGAGTACCTACTTAAATCTCGCGACAACCTTATTAATCACTTATAGTGTGTAATGAAGTTATAAGTTAATAGTAAAATGTTTAAGTATAAGTTATTTTTTTCTATTATTTTAAATTAAATATAAAATAATACAAAAAAAAAATAACTTTTAGCTCATTTAAATAAAAGCTTGTTTTTTAAAAAGGTTTTTTAATTTTATTTTTATATTTTAATCTGATAAACCTGTTAAGATCACAAAGTTGATTTGATATTCGCATTGAGTTTAACTAAATCAATGGAAATCAAATATCGACGTGCGTGTCGGTAAATATTGTTATAATGACAATATTTTGTCACATTTTCTATTTTTAATGTGACTACAAAAGCACACCACTTATCATGTTTAAGTGTTAAAATGGTTCTACTGTTAATTATTATTATTATATTTAACATTTGGACTATATTGTTATTATTTATTATTAAGTGTATAAAAAGGTATTTTTTTATTTTTAGATTATAGTAAAATATCATCACATAGAAACATAAGCTGTAAAGCTTCAGTGTCGGTCATGCTCTTTATGCATTTCCTATTTCATGCGCTGCGATGGCAGCTTCTTATTAGACTAGCCGTATATTCGTTTATCGGTCAAGTATCATTAAAAAATAGGTTGCATTGGAACGAATTTTTAGTTGACACTTAAGGAAAAAAGCTACAAAATACTACAGGTATGCCAATTATTAAATAACATTTTGTTTTGTTCTACGTATTATTTTATATGAAGGTTTTCAAATCCATAAAAGGTTTCGTATCTCAAAGATCTCCACCACGTCCGCGCTTGTGCTGCTCACATCCAGCGTAATAGATTCATTAATCTTATTTTGCTAGTATCAATGAATCCTTAAATCTTTGTTAGTACATTGAATTAACTTAGATACTAATGAGGTGTTCGATATTACATTTCCGAATACAGTGCGGGACTATCTTAGCAGAACTACCTGGACCAACAGCTTATCATGCCTTCCGAACTACGAAGCTTATAATATTTTAATTTGAACACTCTGGAGAACCAGCATTTCAAAATTTGCTTAACGTGCAAGATCGCGATCGATATTATTATTGAGGAGTCGTAACGTCATGACGTGTTTGTTGTTAATTGTATTCTATTGCTGTGCCTGAAGTAATTAAATAAACTGATAGTGCGCCGTATTCATTTGTACAAAGATACACTTACATCTATTATTTCCAAAGGGTTAGTCGACGAATATTCAAAGAGGACCGCAAAAACAGTGCACTGCCACAGTCCTGGACTCACCATATAACAACTGCACATGTGCTCACCTTGATAAGTAATCGTTCGTAATAAGTCGTTCTTTTAGCAGCAGCAGTATTTATCGTTATACTTTTAATCGCAAGTGATTACAACGGACTTCTAATATGTAATTATCACGTCGTTGCTATATTTGTTTACCATTCTCTGTGATAAATAATAGTTTATCAAAGTCATTAATGACCCGACTAATAACCTTTCGTTTTGTACTTTGACCCTGTAAATTATCGACTAAAAGTTTTAGGTTTATAAGCACAAGAAAATAAAGTAATTTCAGTTTTATATAAAAATATCTTTACTAATGTTATAAAGTTATCTAAATGCTCTTAATTGTAGGAATAGAAATTGCCTCGGCCGTATTCACATCTTGTTGTATCAGTTTCACAGACATTTTTTATCTTAATTATCGTTATCTATGTTAGACTAAAAATTAACCAACTGTAAACAAATGTAAGTCAAGTGCGAGTTGTGCTCATGCTCAAAGTTCGTTATTTTACAAAACATACTTTTAAACATATTCCCTTAAACTGGAACGCAACAATGTAAAACGATGCTGATTGGCAACAGAAAAACGTACTAGGACGGTCGGGAACTAGTTAGGTTCTGGGCCAAATTTTACCATAGTGCATGCAATAAATACACTCCCATCAGAAACTAAAACTCGAAAAAAATATTAAAATGTATCAGTTAAAACCTTCTTAACATCTAAGAAATAAAATGGTAACGTACTGTCTGGGTAAAGAAAAGATTCCTACGTACACAAAACAAAACAGACCAAACCGACCGCACCTCATACTACAGCTATGAAACAGACAAATTTCTGAACGCACCTATCAATATTTGACAACCTTTGACCTCGCGCACTGACAAACTGATGATAGATTTTATGAACCGTCTTGAAATTTATTTATTTATTTTCTTATTTCGACAACCAACTGCTACTTTTAGATTTTTTTTATTTCTGAAACAGAACTGTTTTGTATTCCAAAAAAAAAAAGACCAAAGACATCGGACCTTTTTCAGAAGAAATTTGTCTGTTTCATAACAGCTGTAGTATGCTACAGCTGTTATGAAACAGACAAATTTCTGAACGCACCTATGAATATTTGACAACCAAGTGACAATTTTTTATTTTTAAAAAGACAAAAGACATCAAATGTCTCACAGCTAGGAACATTTTGTTTTGGAAAATTAAATTGTATATTTAATTTTCGTTAGTTATTATTTGTGTTTCTCACCGTTTATAGCTTCCATGGCTTCCAAAAATATTTAAAAATAGGTATTAGCCAAATCGGTTTAGCCGTTCTCGATTTTTAGCAAAACAAACGCACAGAGAGCTATTTATTTATAAATATACAGAGTTAATTTTGGACCCACCCACCAAAAGTAAATATAGAACAAAAAAGTTATAAAAAATATTTGACGTTAAAATAATGTTCTTTTTTTTTATTACAATTTTTTGCCTGCTTTTTATATCCTATAGTTCTAGTTGCATGCGCTCACCTTCGCAGCCAAAGCAACGGCGCGCTGTCATTGGTGCACGGTGTGAATAATAGCGGTCACGCGCATTCGCTTTATAAAATGTAAAAAAATAATGTGTTTTTATTTCATTATTTAGTTGTACGCTGCTATAAGATCACGTAAAAAACTTTGGCGGGGGCCCAAAAATAACCCTGTATAGATTTTGTATACATAATACGGAACCCTAATGGCATAGCAATACGTTATGATAATCGTAAAAAGAATCAACCAGTTTGTTATGTTAATTTACAACGTACGGTTGAGTATTCGACATAAACATGTTGTTCGTAGCGCTCATACTAGTGTTCACTATTATTTTATATTTTTATAATAGAAAAATATTTCGGTATTGGAAAGTGAGAGGCATACAATATGAAGAGCCTGTGCTTCTATTCGGCACATACAAAAATATGTATCTTGCAAGACAGAGTAGATCGCAGATTATTGAAGAACTCTACTGGAAATATCCAAACGAGAAAGTAGTTGGAGGATTCAAGACAACAACTCCAGAACTTCTAATCAGGGATCCCGCGTTAATAAAAACTGTGCTGATATCGGACTTCACATCATTTTATTCCCGTGGCCTTAATTACAGCAACGATGAGGAACCTCTTAGAAAGCATTTGTTTGCAATAGACGGAGATCCTTGGCGAATGCTAAGACATAGAATGACACCAGCGTTTACAAGTGGTAAGCTAAAAGCTATGTTTCCTCTCATTGTAGAACGTACAGAGAAATTGCAATCAAGTACTCTTGCTGCTGCCGCCGATGGTCATCCACTCGACGCGAGAGAACTCATGGCACGTTACACAACCGACTTCATTGGCGCTTGTGGATTTGGTGTTGATTCTGATTCTCTCAATGATGAAAACTCTGCATTTCGAAAACTTGGCCGGAATATGTTTTACAAAACTTATAAAGATATTGTTGTTGATTTGCTTAAAGACCTGTTTCCAAAATGGAGTAAAAATCTAAAGGCGTTAGGCAGAGTCGAAACAGAAGTAATGGCTTTGGTAAAGCAAATACAAAAAGAGCGAAACTTCAAGCCATCGGGTCGTAATGACTTTATGGACTTGATGTTGGACTTTTGGAATAAGCCGATAGAAGCGGACTCCATAGAGCATGTCAATGATGACGGCAGTCCAGTAAAAGTTAGTATGATTTTAGACGATGAGCTGTTTGCTGCTCAAATCTTTGTATTTTTTGGTGCTGGATTTGAAACGTCTGCCTCATCAACTAGTATTACTTTACATGCTCTAGCGTATAATCCTGAAGTGCAGAAAAAGGTACAAAAACATATCGACCAAGTGTTAACTAGGCATAATAACAAGCTTAGTTATGAAGCTGTTAAAGAAATGACTTATCTCGAATGGACCTTTCATGAGGGGCTACGCATATTACCCTCTCTTGGATTTCTCATGAGAAGAAGTACAAAAAAATATGCGTTTAAAGAAATAAATTTAAATATAGATGAACGTGTTAATATAGTCATACCAGTACAGGCTCTGCACATGGATCCTAAATATTGGGATAATCCTAAAGAATTTCGCCCTGAGAGATTTCATCCAGATAATTTTGGACCAACACAAAAGATGGTTTATTTCCCATTTGGAGAGGGGCCTCGGAATTGCATTGGTAAGATATTTTATCAAATCAACAATTACAATAAAATGTTAAAATATTATATTCAGCAATATAAAAATTGTAAAACAGTATTATTTAATGTCGGTTAACTAGAAAAATATTAAATTCCAGGAGCTCGTCTTGGCTTAATGCAGTCAATGGCAGGGCTGGCTGCAATTCTTGCCAAGTTCACGGTGGAACCTGCACCTGAAAGTCGACGGTATCCGATGGTGGAACCTAAATCCAACATTGTCCAAAGCATTAGAGGAGGCTTACCTTTGATATTTCTGGAACGTGATGGTATATATATTTAAAGGAAATTGAAATCAACTAAAACCATATCTAAGAAGGTTTCCTCATTTCGCTTTTCCATACAAACTTCCAAGTACATAATAATTACTAACCAGTGAGGCAATTTTTATATATTTTTATTTTGCCGAGTTATTTCGAATTTTTTAAATCTTTATTTGAGGCTAAAGCCGTTGAACGACTATGTCAGCCTAATAATAATAATATTGTCGGATGAATTTTTCTCAGCTATAAGCAAGCTTTTTTTATTAATAATATGTAAATAATAATAATAATATTTAAAACTTTTAACTCGCAAAAACTCAGCATAATAAACATATTTTTAAAAAACTGTTTAGATCTCTGTACTTTTTACTTAAGCATGTAAAATTTAATTTAAATTGAGTGTACGTAGATTCTCCTAATAATATAATCGAGACATGTTCCGTTTTGAATCTATTGTTCATAACCCCTTGAGCACCGTAATTAAAACCAGACACAATTGAAAATCTTATGATACTTGACCTAATATTTTACCCGCGCATAGATAATTCTACGCAATCCCCTTTATGTACTTATAGAAATAGGTAATATTATTTTACTAACCAATAAAAATATTTAATAATTAAAAATGAATAATAATCTTAAATTGGCAACCATGTTATTACCTTTCCTGTTCGCTGTTGTAATAAACTGGAGTGCTATTTAACACCATGTAAGTACCTACCGACACCTATTAATTGAGCAGCTTTATAGGTATTAGTGTGAGAATCAATATGTGAATTATTATGTGAGACATTAGTTTAACATAATTTAGTGTAAATAAATAGGTTAGATTGAATAGTAAAATAACCGCTTGAATAACAACTACTTACATAACATAGGTAACACTTATCAAAATGCTTTTTAGGCTGTTTAGTTGTTGAGGACATGAAAGGTCATCTGGTCATTTGAATTGGAGTTAGCGGCAAGTGCCAAGCGTGCGGACGCGACATTAGATAACTACCCATTGATCTTTCATTTGTAAGAAAAGATAGTTGTAACTTCTCATATTGTGTAGTGTGATAGATTTTTACTAGGATTGAATTGAAATTACGTTCATACATCATAGCACTAATCATAATTTCATAATTACAGTTAAAATGTGGCCATAACATAACTTGATGCTATCGATAGTCGTTAGACTTAACTGCACCTTATACCTACGCACATTTCAATTAAAGGAAAATAAATGGGGTCTCATTCAATGGGTCTCATGATTGCAGACTAACATAGGTGCTTATCGCCCAGCTGACGACACGGAAGGGTCAATAGTTGGCCGGCCAGCCGTTCGTTGCCCGCGCGTTGTAAATAATCGTTATTTTTAATTGTTTTTCATTTTATTTTTCTTATGTTATTGGTTTAAAATAAATTAAATACTCAAAGACAATCTATTTAAAATTTACAAAATGAATTATTTTATTGAAAATAAAAAAACACGAATTTCTGTTTTTTTCTCATTTTTTTCATGATTTAAACACTTGACCTGACCGACCAGCCCTAGAAGTTTCTTGCGGTTTCTAGCAGTCACCTTATATAAAACAAAAAAGGAAGATGCGGCATGCGCCTACTTGTAATCAATCAAAATATAGTCCTACTTAACTGACACGCATTGGGGTTGATCTCACAAAAATATTTTTTTAATGCATTTTTTATCTTCCACGGGAATTTCTCTATAAAATCAATATTTTGGGATACATTCTATAGTCTACCTTACTGATAGCTTTTTACAAGTATTTGGAGCATGTTATCTCTTGTAGATTTTGAGTAATCAAGAAAATTTTATTTATTGCCGTGAATGTAGATAGATAGATAATACTTTTATTGTAACATAATAACACAAACATTTAGACATAAAAGAGCAAAAATACAAAGTTACAATTTGGCGGTCTTATCGCTTCAAAGCGATTTCTGCCAGACAACCAAACGGATGGAGAGAACTTATAAACTCTATGATCGGAGGTGCAAATATTTAAAACATAGTTAAGAACACAATAAAAAGCAAAACTAAGAAAATAATTAAAATAAAATATTAATTATATTATAACATTTATTATTAAATTATAAAATAATTAAATATTAATAATATACATATTTACATATACATACTTAAACATAATAGTCTCAGGTAAGAAATAGGAGACAAAGACAGCTATGTAGCAGGATAGGGTTAAAGGGAAAGGTAGAAATTTTTCACGAGTTCCTTGAATGCGTGAATGGTTTGAGCACGCCTGATCGCAACTGGAAGCGAGTTCCAGAGACGAACAGCTTCAACAGTGAAGGAACCATCCTAAAAGGTGGTGTTGTGAAGAGGGGTTCTAAGGCTAAGATTTTCTGATGACCGTAATGAACGCGAGTTCGAACAATAAAGAAAACTGAAACGCTCCTTTAGATAGGAAGGATAGGTGGGATTAAACAATATGTTATATAGAAGCGAGAGGATGTGAGTATTCCGGCGAAGACGAATAGGAAGCCACTTGAGTTTAGCGCGGGATTAAACAATATGTTATATAGAAGCGATAGGATGTGAGTATTCCGGCGAAGACGAATAAGAAGCCACTTGAGTTTAGCGCGGTACTCAGAAACGTGATCATACTTGCGCAAGCCAAATATGAATCGAATACAAAGATTTTGAAGGCGCTCAAGTTTATTTAGCTGGTCCTCCGAGAGATCAAGATCGCAGGCGTCAGCATAGTCTAAAACGGGAAGAAGCAGCGAATGCGCTAGCGCAATTTTAGTGGCAGTGGGTAAAAAGTTACGCAATCTTCTTAAAGAAGCCGAGGACGCGTAAAGCTTGCGGCTGACAGCTTGCAGCTGCGGCCCCCAACTCAAGCATTTATCAACAATAACACCCAAGTTAGCAACTGATTTGCTAAAAGGGATATCCACTCCATCAAATATAACCTTGGGGAGGGTGTAATGACATCTACAAGAGTGTAATGACATTTTCATATTGCAGTATAGGAATAAAGATACTCGTATTTAGTGGCAATAGGTAGGCACATATTATGAATACATAAAGGTGTTAATTTTTGTAATTATATTGAATGCTTGAAAGTTTGAATGCTAATATGTGATTAATATGTTGTCAATTATTTCATAAGTAAAATGGCAATAGTTGCCCGTCATGCTGGCTGTGCCCTTGCAGGGCGTCACTTGTTCTTACTTTATTTTGTAACATCTCTGTAAACCTGTGACTTCCAATAAACGTTTGAAATTAAAAATTGAAATATTTATCTTATAAGCAATATCCATTCTTATAAAAAAGTAACTATCAATACTTCGTTTTCAATAAAAAAATAAAAAATAACAATAGTAAGTACCTAAGTACTTAATATTGAAAGTCAGTTTGAATAACCATAACAATATATTTTTAGGCATTATTATAATAATAAGTACGATTTCGTCGGATAGGCCGATCAGTTTCAGTCTCATCAGAAGACCATGCTCAGGGTTAATGCAAGATAACTACGCCGCCTTAAGGTTTTAGGTCCTCTAAAATCTACTCAAAGATAAACTCAAACACAAATACTACTTAAAACATAATATAATGAAAGATAAATTCAAAACAAAAAAAAACTTGAAGCAAAAATACAACTCGAATCAAAAATACAACTCGAAACAAAAATACAACTCGAAACAAAACTACAACACGAAACAAAATTAACAAGGCTTTGATTTTTTATAGTAACAGAACAGTAACAACACTTTATCTGTTAGATATAATAGGTAACAATTATGTATTAACTGCAATATAAAAAAGCAATGAATAATTAGGTGCTAATTAGTAACATAAATTACAACTTTGATCTACATTTACCCATATTGTTTTCTGAGGTTTAAGCGAGCACTACACATTGAAATGAAACACTTTTTTACGGATTAACTCGCGTTTAATTTACTATTTACATAGTTTTTATATTATCCTGACGTTTCGAACCCTTTACAGGGTCCGTGGTCACAGGGAGACTGAGGTGTTGGTCGTCTCATTGTCAGAAGTTATTTGCCTACCGTCAATAATTTTTATATTTTACCGGGTGCGTTCAAGTTTACACAATACGAGCTAACAATATTTTTAGGTCTGGCAATGTGTTGCTGTTGGGGCTGGGATTTGATGACCTGTATGATGGGGTCCCAGGCAGGTGGTAAATTCCAACCATCCTCTCTATTGAAATTACGATGTTTTTTTAATTTCAATAGCCTCGCGTATCATCCTAGGGATGAATCGTTGTTCCTTGGCGAGTATTTGAGGTTTGTCAAATCTGATGTAATGGTTGGGTCCCTCGAGAGCATGTTCACACACTGCAGACTTATTTTCGCGCCTATGCTTGACGTCGGCTATATGTTCTTTTACGCGGGTTCCTACACTTCTCTTTGTTTGCCCGATGTACGAGAGCCCACAGTCGCAGTCCAGTTTGTACACGCCTGCATCTTGAAGGGGTATATTGCACTTGACAGGTCGTAAGAACTGGTTGATCTTCTTTGGCGGCTTAAAGTAAGTATTGATTGAAGCTCGCTTCAAGATGTGACCAATCTTGTCAGTGACGCCTTTCATATATGGAAGTACTGCAGGTTGGCGCTCGACTGTGGTTGGTTTTTTGCGTTTTTTGTGACGAAGCCGCGGTACTTGCAGTTTGTTATCCTGTAGTACATGCTTGACATGCTGAAGTTCAGCAGCCAGGTTTTGGGTGTCACAGATGCCGTGTGCTCTCTGAAACAAAGGTTTCCCTACAGTAGCCAACTGTCTAGGATGGTGGTGAGAATCACCATTTACTTTACGAAACACAGTGTGGCTCAAACTATGGTCAGGATTCCTGATGATTAAAGTGTCCAAGAAAGCTAACTTGTTGTCTGCCTCTAACTCCATTGTGAACTGTATTTTAGGGTGTATGGAGTTAAGATGACTTAGAAAAGCAGATACTTTATCAGTTGGTAAGATAGTGAAAGTGTCATCTACGTACCGCTTATAGAACCTTGGGGTTACGGGTGATGTGCTTAGGGCCCGCTCCTCGAAGTCTTCCATGAAAATATCGGCGACAATGGGTGATACAGGGGACCCCATAGCAACACCCTCTATTTGCAAGTAGTAAACTTCATTCCACAAAAGGTAGCCAGATGTTAGACAATGCTCTAATAGTACTGCATATTCGTTGGGCATATTTTGTTCAACTAGTCTTTTCTTGGTAATTTCAATGCAGTCCTGTACTGGTAGACATGTAAATAGGGACTGGACATCAAAACTAACCATGGTTTCATTGTCAGCAAGATGTAGGTCTTTAATATCACTGACAAACTGGTAAGAATCCTTCACATAAGCTGTTGTATTACCTCTTAGTGGGGAAAGTATTTTTGCTACATGCCGGGCCAAACGGTAAGTTGGTGAGTCGATCTGGCTTACAATCGGACGTAGCGGAGCCTCAGGTTTGTGGATTTTTGGTAACCCATACAGTTTAGGTGGTTTAGGGCAGGAAGGTATTAAATAATTAGTGTCTAGATTTAACGTTTCCGAGTGTTGTTTGACAAGATCACTGGTTTTCTTTAATATTTTGTTAGTTTGATCGCATTTAACGCGTTTGTAGGTCTTGTCATCTGATAAAAGTTGAATTATTTTTTCGTTATAATCTGACGTATCCATAACTACCGTAGCATTACCCTTATCAGCACGAAGGATGGTTAATTCTGGCTTAGCTCGCAGGTTCTTTAGGGCGAAGTATTGATCGCGAGGAAGGTTGGATTTTGGCACTTTGCTCCGGCGCAAGACAGACGATATGTCTTGACGTAGTGCTTCAGCATCAGCCTTCCTAATATTATTTTTAACTAAGCAATCCTCTACGTTACTAATGATGCTTTCATACGGTATCCTGCGAGGGGCTACGGCGTAATTAAGCCCCTTTTTTAGTACCTCAACAGTGGGTTTGTCCAGTGTTTGTTTTGTTAAGTTCACAATTCGCTTCGTCACAAAAAACGCAAAAAACCAACCACAGTCGAGCGCCAAACTGCAGTACTTCCATATATGAAAGGCGTCACTGACAAGATTGGTCACATCTTGAAGCGAGCTTCAATCAATACTTACTTTAAGCCGCCAAAGAAGATCAACCAGTTCTTACGACCTGTCAAGTGCAATATACCCCTTCAAGATGCAGGCGTGTACAAACTGGACTGCGACTGTGGGCTCTCGTACATCGGGCAAACAAAGAGAAGTGTAGGAACCCGCGTAAAAGAACATATAGCCGACGTCAAGCATAGGCGCGAAAATAAGTCTGCAGTGTGTGAACATGCTCTCGAGGGACCCAACCATTACATCAGATTTGACAAACCTCAAATACTCGCCAAGGAACAACGATTCATCCCTAGGATGATACGCGAGGCTATTGAAATTAAAAAACATCGTAATTTCAATAGAGAGGATGGTTGGAATTTACCACCTGCCTGGGACCCCATCATACAGGTCATCAAATCCCAGCCCCAACAGCAACACATTGCCAGACCTAAAAATATTGTTAGCTCGTATTGTGTAAACTTGAACGCACCCGGTAAAATATAAAAATTATTGACGGTAGACAAATAACTTCTGACAATGAGACGACCAACACCTCAGTCTCCCTGTGACCACGGACCCTGTAAAGGGTTCGAAACGTCAGGATAATATAAAAACTATGTAAATAGTAAATTAAACGCGAGTTAATCCGTAAAAAAGTGTTTCATTTCAATACATTTACCCAATAAAAAAATATTCTAAAATCTGTAGCATCTTCGAGATCAAGAGAATTTTTAATTCGTAAAGTAATTAGTTTCAAAAACACCAAAAAATTTTAAGTTCGTAATCTGATTATAAAAAAAAAATCTTAAACTTAATAGTAGGCTTTGAACGTAATGACTAAGAGCGTAATGACAAGACGAGCAATGATAAATTATAATTTTTGCTAAATAAGAAGTTAATAGGTAAAACACCACACATTTATCGTTGGGCAGCAGGGTCTAATAAATGCATAAATTAGAATTTACATAAGGTTTTTACAGTAATACGTTCAAACTGAATGACATAAGTAGTAGTGACAAAATACTGCGAACGAAAGTTGGTTAAAAAAATATCAATATCAAACGTCTTTCTCCCAGTGATCACGGTCGACGAATGAAGGCAGGCCGGTGAGGTTTCGGCAGGTTACGGCACAATCAAACATGAATATAAAATTTTTTAAAAGTTAAATTGTCATCGTGAACTGAATGACGGATTTACGGTGACAAAACTTTGAATTTAATTGTTTTCCAAAATGTTAATTATTTTTAATTATTATATCTACTCGTATTAGTTTAATGGGACATTCATCAAGTCACAGTGTTTTTTTTATTTTTTGGTCCTAGTAGTAGTTTTATTTTTATAATTATGTTGTTCTAAGGAGCCCAGTTGGCTTCAAGCGTCTGAATGACATTTTGCATAGTTTTTTAGGCTTATTTTTTTAAAGAGTGATAAAACACATGTAATTGTTTCTTACCTAGTTAGTATAATTGTGTACTCATTATTTGCAGCTAAAATTAATTTAGAAAAACTGAGATTCTATAATGAATCAAAGGTAGATTGTTGATATCGAATGTTGTAGGATCCACCCATTGACGTCTCTCGGTCGCTTCGCAACAGACGAGTACATACGACAGATTCCGATGCAACTGCGGAGTAGCGTCTTTCTCTTTTTTCACACAGCAGAATATCCGCAATAGTACGATGTCGCCTGTTCGCTCGGCTAATTGCGACTGAAGTGAAATTGTGCCTTTAGGCCTAATTTTAACGGGTCACTTAGTAGAGTCCCTATCTACCGACCTCGATAGATAGGGTATCGCAACTGGAACTACGGGTCCGGTTGTGTTTTCAGAGGTACTACGGGGTTCCGGTTCAAGCCCCCCGCTGGTCGTGCCTTTAACCAGGCGCCTCCGGCGGGATCCGGACATGGGTTGGACTCGTAGTGGCATGTGGTTAGCTGTAGAGCTTGGGAATGTTCGTTTGTCCTGGTATTGTGTGCCAGGACTTCCAAACTTGTGCACAGCGAGCGGGGCCTAGTAGCGGTCTCTGAGGGGCCAGAAGCGAAAAGTCCTGCGGGGAACGTGAGTTTCCCTTATAGTTGGCAGCTTTGTCCGGTGGTTTTCATTGGACATTGGTGTTGACATCTCCGGTACTAGTCTGGATAACTAGTAGAGACGGCCTCCTAGATGCCGTAGGTCTCCGGTCCAGCCAGCCGCGTAGGACGTGGGAACTAGCTAGGCTCCCGGATGGGTTCCGAGAAGTGAGTGTGCTTACTACTCCGCTACCAAGGTGGACACTTGGGAGTCGACTTTAGAGTCGACGACCCTAGCAGTGGCAACTGCGAGTTGTGCCCTTCGTGCAACGAGAAGTGAGCGAGCTTGACAGCTCCGGCTACCTATCTGGACAATAAGCAGTGAACTACACGTGTTCACGGGGATACTCTCCCGAGACACTAGTCTTATGAGTACCGAATGAAGAGCGCGCTGCGGCGGGCACTAATTTGGCGTCAAGACCTAACGTTGGTGGTCTCCTGCGCGAGTGTTCTACTGGCGCAGGGACGTCTGGCACTTCTTGCATAACCTAACGGTTGGTCTCGAGGTGCCAGTACAAATAAACTTAGTGAATTAAGGAGAGGGGGTCACTTAGTAGACGCTAGTGCCGTATCTTCCCTTTTTGTTTTAATCTAAGGTTTAGATCCAGGAATTGCGATGTGTGTAGTGAATTTGTAGAGTAACTAAATCATTATGTATCGTTGCAGAAGCAAGGAAAAAATAAAGGCAATTATATATAAGGCGACTGCTAGAAACCGCAAGAAACTTCAAGGGCTGGTCAGGTCAAGTGTTTTAAACATGACAAAAATGAGGTCTCATTGCAGACTAACGTAGGTACTTATCGCCCAGCTGACGCGAACGGGTCAACAGACGGTGGGTCAACGGCCGCTGCCCGCGCGTTGAAAATAATCGTTATTTTTAATTGTTTATCATTTTTTATTTCTTATGCTTATGCTTTAAAATAAATTAGATACTCAAAAACATCCAATTAAAATTCACAAAAAGAGTCATTTAATTAAAAATGAAAAAAGCACAAAGGACAATGGCAAGGTACTATGGAGATTTTGTACAGGCCTACAATTTTCATGTTTGGCAAGACTTACACATTTGGTAGATTATATTATTGAGAATTACTACATAAATTAACAGAATTTTTAATGTTGGGGTTTAAAAGATATACCTACTTGTATTTCGATAATTTTTTAAGGTTAGGTTTTCCCTGTATTAATGTATTTGATTGACATTGACAGTTGAGTGACATGGAGGGACGGACAATGATTCTGACAGTAACAAAATAAATAATTAAATCTGAAAATGAACGTTCGCGCTTTGATTGATTGATTTATAGATCAATCGTGAATCGAACTAAAATAGATAGGTAGGTACTTAAGTAGTGCATTTCAATATTAATTAAATAAGTAAGTAGGTACCTATGTATTGTTAGCCCGAGTTCTAGATTCTAGAAGATAGATAGATAGGATAGGATACCTATCAGGAACTGCTGCGACTGTGATTATTCAGATCTTTGTGCTTGGTTATTTAAAACACAAAAAGACATAGCTACCCATCTGTGTTTTGATAAATAACAGCAAAATACTTAAAACATGATGAAAGTCATAGGTAGATGCAATGATATTATAAACTACCTATATCATTGGGTAGATGTAAACAATAGAAGTAGGTATACACGTTCCCACTTTAGAGGACTCAACTGTAGACTACCTACCTACCTATACCAACATTAAGTTGAAATCATCTCCAATCCTACATATTTATTATTATAAATGCGAATTTGTCCTTCCTTTACGCCCAAACTAAGCAACCAATTGACTTGATCTTTGAAAGAACGAAGAGTAACATAGGCTACTTTTTATGCCGATATTCCTATATGAACGCGAATCACACGGGTGAAACCGCAGGCGGAAGCTAGTGGTTAAAATAATTGTCTTTGAGATAGGAATATTATATTAGTCTACTAGGTACCTACTGCTCAGAATGCATACTTCCTTAAATTTACAGTAGGTAGGTACTTACAATTGAGGATCTTCCCAGTAAATACTACTAATAAATTACTTCATCAAAGGCAAACAATTATATTATAATATTATACTAAAAAATATGATGAAAACATTTTAAATAAATCAGAAACTCCACTGGTCTTTCTACAGGGAAGTTTCACAATTGTACATACACAGACAAGTAATGTTTTTTCCATATTAGCGTTTGCTCAGTGGAAATAAAACAATAATTTAGTATGGTCACATATTTAATATTAAATTATAAAGTAATTAAGGGCACTCTTAAAATAACATCATCGAAAAGTGGAGCAGGTCTAGTCATGCCTTCATGGCGAGCAAATCTGTGAGCAGCACCCAACAGTTCGTAGCCCCACAATGCAGTTAAAACTCTGGCTGTCCACTTCTACGTGAAGCTCTTTGAGCTCGGAGCCAACAAGGAACACAAGCTTCATTTTCTGAAGAAAGCTGAAATAAAAAATCACAATTAAATTACAAAAGTAACAGAGTGTAAAGTTAATATTTTTTAATCTTACCTCTCCATAATACAAGAATGCTGACCTAAATATTTACTATCTTGAGTGTCTCAGGCAACAAATTGATAGGTTAAGTAGGTCAGTGGCCTAGCCCCGAAGTAAGCACTGGAAGGCTTGTAATATGTTATACTAGGCCAATGGGTAAAAATGCAGTTGTGATAGTAGTAATAACAGTGGCGAGGGATGTGTTTGGGAAAATACGGCAAAGGTAAGCCGGCCAAGAATTTACAAATCAGACAATAATAAACAATATATATATAATAGAAACATTTGCCCCTACTGGGATTCCAACCCAGGAAAACCATTAAACATATTACTCCACCACGGATGTAGTCAATAAGTAAATATATGTAAGGTGTTACCTCTCGTGGTCTAATCCAATTCGAAATTATGTTAGTCATCCTTTGTTCCTCTTCATTTGGCTCTTGAAAGAAAACTCTTCGTCTGCTCATTCTTAAAATAGAACGTCCACATACAACTCGTCTTGGCGATGGCCAACATGCCTTGTAGTTTTACTTTCAGATGCAATAGAATGGTTTGCTATTTCTCAGGAAGCATGACAAATATAATCAGGTGTTGCATAAAACAATAAGAGCATGGATGAAGTTTATTAATTGATCAACAAAATAGTAGAATATTAGTAGTAACCGATACAGAGGTGCATTGCTGCACCAAATATGTACCATGTGTTCTCGCTCTCGGTTTAGATGTCTCAAATGGTTGACGACCAGTGTTGCCGGCAGCATGTTACAATTTATTCCTATTTCTCATCTGAAAAGTTCCGAAAAGTTCCGCCTGAGTGAAAATAAAAAAAAAGATTGGAAAAATCAAACTATTTCTGTATTACATACCTATATTTGCATTTTTACTTTGATTCATAAAGTCGGTACAATAGGCGATTTTCCGAGATCAAAAAAAAAAGAAATTGGTTCGTAAATGACTTCATAGATGGCGCTTAGCATAGATTAGTATGGCGCATGGTAAAAGGCGAGTTCATGAAGAGCCCGTGTATTGCTGCGTAATATTTATTCTATTCCAAAATAGAAATAGGTCCTGGATGTCCTGAATATAAAAAGGTAAGTACTTGATATTTTTTATTCTTTTGGTAGACAAGTAAAAGTGTAGAATTTATTACAGCCTTTAGGTAGGTACGGCTTTCATAAAACGACATCTATCGAGTGTTTTTGACTAATTTTTACTTTTTAATTTGGGCTGTCAGAAAATCGCCCATTTCCAAATAATCTAAAAAATAAAACAGCCATGAAAACACACCACCCCTTCTGCTGCCAGATTTTTTTTCGCGATGCCGCTAATTGCCAGCAATTAAAAATGGCGACGCGAAATTTGACACTCGGGACTTCTAACAACAATTGAGTTATTTCTTGTTTGAAAACATGTACAAAACTGAATATTTATGGTATTTTAATGAAATAATCTATTAAAATATCTAGTTAACGGTGTACGTAAACCATATGCGTATAAATACTAAAGAGAGACATCACAAAATCAATAAAAAAAAAATTTTTGGCGCAAAATATTTAAAAAATATATATTCATGCTATGCACAGACGTATTATACGTCTGTGATGCATTGTGAACAAAGTATTTTATTATCATTCGATAGTGCATTAACTATATTTACAGAAAATAATAACATTATGATATTTCAATTGTAAAAAGACTATAATATTAGATTAAGAAGTCAACGTGCCGAGATAAACCGCGCGAAAAAAAACAAACACTAATTTTGAATTTCCCGCTGTAAAGTTCAATGGACGCGTACTAGAGTGAAAAAGGTATAAATCGCTGGCTTCTTTCTTTATATGACGTTAGTGCAGGGAACACGGTAAAATATGCTCTATTGTATTTAATACATTATAAAAACCGAACCCAAAATGGCGTGAACCCGCCACGGGTTCTTGGCAATCGGTACCCTAGATAATTATCATCCCATAGCGGGATGTTGGCAAGCAAAGGGAGCACCAGCGCCTCACTTCATGCGACTTTTAATCGTGCGTGAAGTTCGTTTTTAGTCTATAAAGTCTATGCAAAGAATCTGAGCCATACAGCCTGTTCTTTTATACTAATTTTGAGGCTTAGGTCAAAAGTTCCGAAAAGTTCCGACAAAGTTGATGTTCCGCTAAAGTTCCGCCATGGGCTTCTAAGTTCCGAAATCGGAACAAAAGATCCGCACCGGCAACACTGTTGACGACATTTTCGTACTATGTACGACTTACCTCTCAGGGATATGACCAAAAACGAATATTGTCGACTAAGGCTTGACTCTCGTTCGTCAGTAAATGCCGCCTGCGATTCAATCGAAATGCATTGCATACTCGACATTGTGATGGTAATGTATCACCCAATCAGACAGTAAAACTATCACGAAAGTGCAGCACAACACAATATTGTTTGTGTTCATTTCATTAGCACATTCACAAAGCGGCGTTTCGCAAAATAGGTAGGAAGGAACATTTAAATTAAAACCAATGATTTAAAAGTTTTAAAACACATTATTTTTATTAAACATTTATGTTGACCAAAAGCTCAATGATTGACATTGACAGTGTTGCAAGTAGTTTTATTCGTCTTTTTACGAGATACAAATCGATAAGAAAATCAATCTTAAAAATAATATAAATTATAAATATCAAAAGTAAATAATCAACTATTATAAGATAAAAATTCTGTAATTGTATAGGTTTAAGCTCTAAAATAGTAGCACAAATAGGTTTTTAATCAAAACAACATACACTAATAAGTTTTAATTAGTTATTTGAGAATCGATTTCAAAATCGATTAATCAATATTTTTATGGCAGGCAACTCTGACAACAGATTTTTGTTTTGCGTATAGTATCTGCTAGTTGAAATGCGTTTCGTTATTAGTTTTAGTATTATTATTTCGCTTTAAGATTTTTCTTTACCCAGGACTTCTAAAAATATAACATTTACTGGAAAATAATGAGAAAAAATTAAGGAACCAACTATGCAAATATAGTACCAAAACATGAACATTGTGGGGTTGTACGCCAGTACGCGTTCTCCTTTCTTTTTTGTCATTTTTGTCATGTTTAAAACAGTTGAAGTATCTTGCGGTTTGTAGCATTCACCTTATATAAGGCTAATGACATGAGATGATCACATGAGAATAAAATAAAACCTACGAAGTGGAGTCACAAAAAGGTAAAACAGTGGTTTCACCACAATGGTTGGACATTCCTATCTATTTCTTACAATCAAACACATATTAATACCTACAATACAACTAACATAATAATTCTAAAAGCTACATTAGCCCATTTAGTCAAGGACATTTTAGCGATTGGTCATTCTGTCTCTCGTCCATTTGGTTATGAGTACATTCTGTCGAATGGATATTTTGTCAAGTATCATTTGTACATTTTGACACTCGTGCATTAGACTACTTATACCATAAGATATGCTGACAATAAATACCCGGAGTCCTATTTTTATAGTCAAAGTCAAAGTCAAAGTCAAATTATTTATTTAATGTAAACCTTTACAGGCACTTATTGACGTCAATACAAATTAAAAAAAAACAGTTAACTAACTTATAGTTAAGACTTAACAACTAATCTAACGAGCTATAGTCTGTGCCAGACAAATGCGCATCGCTACCCCCAGTACCACTGCACGCCGAAACAGAATCGCGTCGAACCGAAATATAACCCGTGGTCATAGAATTGTGTAAACATACGTATCCTGGTACGAGATAAAATAGCGGGCAATTGTCTCTCCCCTAGCGACACAAACGGCTAAAATTTATAGGTAATTTATCGTTTTTTTGGGATGAAAGGTGAAAAATGATAAATCATAATGAATTGTTAACTTAAGTTATTACTTAATGGAATAAAATTAAATATGATTTCCAATTATCGTATTGATATTGTGGTAAGTAATAGAAATTGGAGAGTTTTTGAAGTAAAGTAAAGTAACGGCTGAAATGAGTTTTGGAAAACATTAGTACCTAACCAATAAAGTTGACATTTTTAATCATTGAAATATCTTTTTTTTTATAAAAAGTTAAGCATAAAAAACGTCAAAATTTAATAAGCATAAATTTGTGTGTTTTAAAATTGTTTCGTTTTTCGTCACGGTAAGCACACAATAACTAATATTACTACCGTACAGAAGGTTCACCCTCCAACGACCCCCACGCGAAACGGAAACCCATCGCGTGACCCGAGCGTTCATATTCCGATAAGCACAGCCGACTCGATATCGATTTGACGTCCGTCAGGAGCGCATGGTTTACGCGCGCGCGTAGGTATTACGAGTTAAGGCTAGATAGATCGCGCTTTGAGTTTTTTCAAACCATCTGATGAGACATAGAAAATAATGGTTTAAATTCTGGAAAAAAAAGTATGTATTAGTTAAGGATTCAATCTATTCAAAGTCTTATTCAGTTACAAGATACAATGAACTTCACTCGATTACTACTATTGTGTCTACTACTACTATCGTAATAGTACACAACTGCATCCTCTAGCAGTCATCGTGATAGACAAGGGGCGATGGATAAGTATAGTACTTAAAATAAAAACCCCAAAGTTACAAAAAGGAGTACCTTTTTGTAATGTTTTTTCAATATTATGACTAAACTACTGATACTTTACATTTAATGTTTGTACTCAACGAAAGACAAATAATTCGCAATAAGGGACAATGGGCAAAAGTGGTCCAAGAGCTGAGATCAGATCCTCTACCGATGAGACCCGCGGGAAATAAAAGCCCACACCTGCCATATGATTCAGGCAAAAGACCATTCAACTCCGTCCCGGGGTCCCCCCCTCCCATGGTCAAGTTAACCTGACCATTAATAATGAGATTTTATGTTATGTGTGGCGCATGTTTGGACATGTTTGTGCCTGTCTAAATAAGATACGGTATCTCGTTTCTTCGCCACTAATTGACAAGTAAAGTAAATTGTTGATATTGACTTGACGCTTTCTTTAACATTTTTAGGCGTTGTAAAGAAGATGAATTAGTGAATTAAAGGCTATGTCATTTTCCCGATGCTTAGTTTAAATGAGAAGTTTGAACACGTGGCCAAAAAAAAAATCTGTGGCCGAATTTATTATTACTCTTAATTATTATGTCACATTTTCTATTTTTTATGTGACCACAAAAGCACATCATTTATCATGTTTAAGTGTTAAAATAGTTCTACTGTTAATTATTACTTATTTAAGTTAATGTAAACGTTCGGGATTTTGTAATTTCGGATTTGTAAAAAAAATATTTGTTATATATTTGAATTGTGAAATTCGGAATTCGGAACCATTCGGAACTATAAAATTCGGAGTTTTGAAATTCGTTATTATGAGTTTCGGAATTAAGTTTTTCGTGTTTATGTAGTGTACCCGTTCAATATTAAATCTCCGAATATTCTGCCTATTCTGTCTGTATCTTAGCAAAACCACTTGGACCAACGGCTTAACATGACTTCCGAACAACAACTACGAAGCTCATAATATTTTAATTTGAATAATTATCTGGAGAACCATTTCATAATTTGCTTATGGTGCAAGATCGCGATCGATAATTGAGGAGCTGCGAAACAAAAGCGGACATGTCTTAATATTGTGGTTTTTGTAACAGCTCTTTGAGTGCTTATCTATTGCCCCTTACCTTCGGCAGGATAGGCTTTTCTTGCTATTATTGAGGAGTCATAACGTCCTGCTATAATGCGCAAAATGCAGATTTCTTGCAAATTTAAACCATAAAATTTGCTTGCGCAAATATGCCCGAAGCACTGCAGAACCGAGGTAGCCTCATCAACATCTTGAACGCGCTGTTATGATAAGATAAGATAAGATCATTTATTTGCATAGAATAGGTTTACAAAGGTGTTTCATAAGATCTTATTAGTAAATATAGTGCTCCATTCTGTCAATAATAATTAACATGCAAAACTTGAGTCTAAGAAATCCTTAATACTGTAAAAAACATCCATCTATCAACCATTTCCGCAATTGTTTAGTCATAAGGTTTAGAGGTCCGTCTTTAAATTGTTAATATATTTTAATACACATGCAATAACAGCTTTTCTGAAGGGGTGCGCTACATTTAATAGAACTACGTTAGATTTATTTTCATTTTAATTACGTTCATTTTACATAATGAACAATATATATAACAACTAATATCATAATTCTACTTAATATAATAGTAGTTTATTATAATATTTATTTAATATAAAATCATTTAATATAATATTCCTTTGATTGAATTTCGCTTTACATATTATGAATCATTTATTATATTTTTCATTTCATATATTTTTTTTTATTATAAAGATCAATGGGCGATTTTCCGAGATCAAAACAAAAAGAAATTGGTTCGTAAATGACTTCATAGATGGCGCTTAGCATAGATTAGTATGGCGCTTAGTAAAAGGCGGGTTCATGAAGAGCACGTGTATGGCTGCGTAATATTTATTCTATTCCAAAATAGAAATAGGTTCTGGATGTCCTGAATATAAATAGGTAAGTAAATACTATTTTTTTATTCTTTTGGTAGACAAGTAAAAGTGTAGAATTTATTATAGCTTATAAGTAGCCCAGCATTCATAAAACGACATCTATCGAGTGTTTTTGAACTAATTTTTACTTTTTAATTTGGGCTGTCAGAAAATCGCCCATTCAAATAAGTTTTATTTAATCAACTTATCAATTGAAATAACTTTTGCCATAATAAGTTTTAATTGGTATATTCATCATTTGATATTATATCATTGCCCTGGTAACCTATCATACCTACTTCAAGGGGTCGCTACGCTGCTCTCCGCTTCGCGATTGTCTTAAAGGAGAACGCGTACTGGCGTACAACCCCACAATGTTCATGTTTTGGTACCATTTTTGCATAGTTGGTTCCTTAATTTTTTCTCATTATTTTCCAGTAAATGTTATATTTTTAGAAGTCCGGGGTAAAGAAAAATCGTAAAGCGAAATAATAATACTAAAACTAATAACGAAACGCATTTCAACTAGCAGATAATATACGCAAAACACAAATCTGCTGTCAGAGTTGCCTGGCATAAAAATATCGATTTATCGATTTTAAAATCGATTATCAAATAGCTAATTAGGTCTTATTTGTTAATCTAGTTCCGATTAAAAACTTATTTCTGCAACTATTTTCGAGCTTAAACCTATACAATTACACACTTTTTATCTTAAAATGGTTGATTATTTACTTTGATATTTATAATTTATATTTATAAGATCGATTTTCCTAACGATTTGTTTCTCGTAAAAAGACGACTGAAACTGCTTGCAACACTGTCAATGTCACTCATTGAGCTTTTGGTCAACGTATTATAAAAATTGTGTGTTTTTAAAAGTTCCTTCCTATTCTTACTTATTTTGCGAAAAGCCGCTTTGTTTTGTGAATGTGATAATGAAATGAACACAAACAATATTGTGTTGTGCTTGCGCAGTACTTATAACTGCACCTACGTGATAGCTTTACTGTCTGATTAGGTGATACATACCATCACAATGTCAAATATGCAATGCATTTCGATTGGATCGCATCAGGCGGCATTTACTGACGAACGAGAGTCAAGCATTACTATTCGTTTTTGGTCATATCCCTGAGAGGTAAGTCGTACATAGTACGAAATATGTCGTCAACCATTTTAGACATCTAAACCGAGAACACATGGTACATTGGTAGCATGGACCCTTGGTGCAGCAATGCACCTCTGTATCTGTTACTAATGTTCTACTATTTTGTTGATCAATTAATAAACTTCATCCATGCTCTTATTGTTTTAGGCAACACCTTCTGATTATATTTGTCATGCTTCCTGGGAATTAGCAACACATTCTATTGCATCTGAAAGTAAAACTTTATGGCATGTTGGCCATCGCCATGACGTGTTGTATGTGGACGTTTTAAGAACGAGCAGACGAAGAGTGTCTTTCAAGAGCCAAATGAAAAGGAATAAAGGATTACCAACATCATTTCGAATTGGATTAGACCACGAGAAGTAACACCTTACATATTACTTATTGACTACATCCGTGGTGGAGTAATATGTACACTGGTTTTCGTGGTGATGCCTACTCTGACTTCCTGGGTTTGAATCCCAGTAGGGGCAAATGTTTTTATGACGAATACGAGCATTTGTACCTGACGTCATGACTATTTACCTAATAATAATTCTACTAAATACATATATATACCATACATTCAGATTCCCATCGGCTTCCCTATAAGAAATCTCACTCCAGGGATCCACCATGCAGATCTTAATAATTATGTCAGTAATTAGTGCCACTAATGAGTTAAACATACCATGTTTATTATTGTCTGATTTGTAAATTCTTGGCCGGCTTAAACGGCGAAGGCGCCGTATTTCCCCAAACACATCCCTCGCCACTGTTATTACTACTGCATTTTTGCCCATTGGCCTAGTATAACATATCACAAGCCTTACTGTGCTTACTTTGGGGCTAGGCCACTGACCTACTTATACTATCAATTTGTTACCTGAGACACCCAAGATAGTAAATATTTAGGTCAGCATTCTTGTATTATAGAGAGGTCAGCGGGCTAGGCTAATTGGTGTAAGATTAAAAAATATTTACTTTACACTCTGTTACTTTTGTAAGCTCGATGGCGCAGCGGCTAGCGCGTTCGGCTTAAGATCTTGCTTGCTAAGCAACTTTCGCAATGCCGGGTCGCTGGATGGGTGACCAAATTTAAAACATCTCGAGCTCCTCCGTGCTTCGGAAGGCACGTTAAGCCGTTGGTCCCGGTTGCTGTCGTAAGATGGCAGTCGTTAAAACCTACCAACCCGCATTGGGCCAGCGTGGTGGGTTATGGCCTAATATCCCCACGTGCTATTGTTCACGTGGGAGGCCTGTGCCCAGCAGTGGGACGTTTATAGGCTGATGATGATGATGATGATGACTTTTGTAATTTAATTGTGATTGTTTATTTCAGCTTTCTTCAGAAAATGAAGCTTGTGTTCCTTGCTGGCTCCGAGCTCAAAGAGCTTCACGTAGAAGTGGACAGCCAGAGTTTTAACTGCATTGTGGGGCTACGAATTGTTAGGTGCTGCTCACAGATTTGCTCGCCATGAAGACATGACTAGACCTGCTCCACTTTTCGATGATGTTATTTTAAGAGTGCCCTTAATTACTTTATAAATTAATATTAAATATGTGACCAAACTAAATTATTGTTTATTTCCACTGAGCGAATGCTAATATGGAAAAACATTACTCGTCTGTGTGTATGTACAATCGTGAAACTTCCCTGTAGAAAGACCAGTCGAGTTTCTGATTTATTTAAAATGTTTTCATCATATTTTTTAGGATTATATTATATTGTTTGCCTTTGATGAAGTAATTTATTAGTAGTATCTACTGGAAGGATCCTCGATTGTACTGTAAATATAAGTAAAAGTAAGTAGGTATGCATTCTGAGCAGTACCTAGTAGACTAACATTCCTATCTCAGAGACAATTATTTTAACCACTAGCTTCCGCCCGCGGTTTCACCCACGTGATTCGCGTTCCTATAGGAATATCGGCATAAAAAGTAGCCTATGTTACTTTTCGTTCTTTCAAAATCTATAAGCCAAAGATCAAGTCAATTGGTTGCTTAGTTAGGGCGTAAAGGAAGGACAAACAAGTCACTTTCGCATTTATAATAATAAATACTTATGTAGGATAGGAGATGATTTCAACTTAATGTTGGTATAGGAAGATAGGACTTAAAGTTGCTACTACTAATGTGGGAACGTGTATACCTACTTCTGTTGTTTACATCTATGACTTTCATCATGTTTAAGTATTTTGCTGTTATTTATCAATCACAGATGGGTAGTTGTCTTTTTGTGTTCAAAATAATCAAGCAAAAAAATCTTGGGTAGTTGTCTTTTTGTGTTTTAAATAATCAAGCACAAAGATCTGAATAATCACAGTCGCAGCAGTTCCTGATAGGTACTTAACCTATATTCCTATCCTATCTATCTATCTTCTAGAATCTATAACTCGGGCTTAACAATACATAGGTACTTACATAATTAATATTGAAATGCACTACTTAATTACCTACCTATTTTAGTTCGATTCACGATTGATCTATAGATCAATCAATCAAGGCGCGAACGTACATTTTTTCAGATTAATTATTTAATTTGTTACTGTCAGAATCATTGTCTGTCCCTCCCTGTCACTCAACTGTCAATGTCAATCAAATACAGGAAAAACATAACCTTAAAAAATTATCGAAATACAAGTATTACTTTTAAACCCCAACATTTAAAATTCTGTTACTTTATATAGTAATTCTCAATAATTTAATCTACCAATTGTGTAAGTCTCATTGCCAAACATGAAAATTGTAGGCCTGTACAAAATCTCCATAGTACCCTGCCATTGTCCTTTCAAGGTAATTTTTTTTATTAGGTACAAAAAAATATTAGCTGCCCCAGTCCTGTAGGTCACGTGATAGGTTATAAATTGAAGACAATCGCGAAGAGCAGCGTAGCAATTGTCTTGAATTTTGAGGTTATTTTTTTTATTAGACAACAGAAATACTAGCTGCCCTACTCCTGTAGATCACGTGATAGGTTAGAAATTTAAGATAATCGCGAAGCGCAGCGTAGCGATATTTTACGAATAGTTTGTTATACGTTCTAAAATTATAACTTTTAAAATTAGATCTTAACAAAATTATTTTATCTAATATTATATGTTGTAAACGTTATGACATTTGTTGTTATATCATACATTATACACCCTATCTGAAGAACAGCGGTTTTGGGTTTTATATCTAATGCTAGCCTGTCATTACATCGTGTATTTCTTGGGTATATGTCCCTTGCTGTTTTAAATTATTCAGGGTGTAATTTTACAAGTTTATAAATTTCTAGAATGTAGATTCCGAATACCGTTAACAAACGCAATCTTTTAAATATGGGTCTGCATGAGTCCAGTGGACCCTTGCCACATATGGCTCTTACACACTTTTTTGTGCAATAAAAACTCTTTTTACATCAGTGCCGTTGCCCCATATACCTTAAGCAATATTTGAGGCAACGTAACTTTATTAAGCAGACAAAGTGATACTCAGTGAGGTCTTTTTGGTTAATCGTCGTAACACAAAAACAAACCGATTAATTTTATTTTTTTATGTTGTGCTGGATCCGCAATGCGCTAAGGGCACGCTGCGTGTTGTTGTTCCAAAGGCAGCACGAATAGAAAACTTGCTATAAGTACCTTTACCGCCTTATAATAAAAATGGCGAAATGTTACACCTCGGTTTAAAGTGACGCTGTCTCGTTTTTGTTAAAGAAGACACATAAATACTGCTCAATTTAATCTTAATCAACGTTTAATGACAGGGTTAGTGTTGTAGTTGTCCATAGAATAGGTTGACAGTGACAGCGGGTCTATCGGCTAAAAATATGGATATGGACATGGGCTTCATTTGACATTTGACCATATTTTCTCCTTTTAGGGGCATATTATGAGCTTCAAAAGTCAAATGAAGCCCATGTCCATATTCATATTTTTTAGCCGATAGAGTAGCAGGTGATGATTCCATCGCCGCTCTATGCTGTTGGATATGTCAGTGGTCAGTAAGTCGCCTTTTACAACACCCAATGAAAGAAATGGATCAGTAGTATTATTTTAATGAGCTGCTACAATACAGCAGTTTTGATATTAAAATAATTCACAATAACTAAATAGCTAAAAAAGGTAAATGAACGTAAATTAACCAAAATTTGACAAACTTATATAATGTTACTAGGAAGTGTTCATAGTTTTCATTATATATACTTATTTCTAATTTAAATATGCATCACGGAACTCTAACATAGCAATTTAGAATGACATAATAATATGACTCATACTTTAGATGTTCGAAGGTCACATTAATAAATCATAGCGTATGTTCTATCATCTTAATAATCAGCCAGTTCGTAAAGTTAATTTACGTCGTACGGTTCCGCACTCGATTTAAACATGTTACTACAAACATACATATAATTACGACTATTATGTACTATTAGTTATTCTGTGCTATTATCCCTGAAGGGTTAGCCACAGACTAGGCAATGAGGACAGCAACAGCAGTCCTCTGCCATAGTCCACTTTCACCAAAATAAAATAGCGACTGCACAAGTCCATTAGTCGCCTTTACGACACCTTTGGGAAAAAGGGGGTGGTACAATGATACTATATTATTGGGGAGGTATTCTTTCACCGCTACGCAACACGGTTATGTTATTGTTCGTAACATGTTATTATTAGCGTTTATACTAGTGATAACTATTTATTATACTTTTACAATCGATATTGGTATGTCAGAGGTATAGAATATAAAGAGCCAGTGCTTCTATTCGGCACATACAAAAATATGTATCTTGCAAGACAGAGTCTATCAGAGGTGATTGAAGAACTGTACTGGAAATATCCAAACGAGACTTGTAAGAGTATTTAAGACAACAACTCCAAAACTTGTAATCAGGGATCCCGAGTTAATAAAAACTGTGCTGATATCGGACTTCACGTCATTTTATTCTCGTGGCCTTAATAACAGCAACGATGAGGAACCTCTTAGAAAGCATATGTTTGCAATAGACGGAGATCTTTGGCGAATGCTGAGACATAGAATGACACCAGCGTTTACAAGTGGTAAGCTAAAAGCTATGTATCCTCTCATTGTAGAACGTACAGAGAAATTACAATCAAGTACTCTTGCTGCTGCCGCCGATGGTCGTCTACTCGACGCGAGAGAACTTATGGCACGTTACACAACCGACTTCATTGGCGCTTGTGGATTTGGTGTTGATTCTGATTCTCTCAATGATGAAAACTCTGCATTTCGAAGACTTGGCCGGAATATGTTTAAAACAACTTATAGAGATATTTTTGTTGCTTTGCTTAAAGATATGTTCCCAAAATGGAGTAAAAATCTAAAGGCGTTTGCTAGAGTCGAATCACAAATAATAGGTATGGTTAAGCAAATATACAAAAAGAGCGAAATTTTAAGCCATCGGGTCGTAATGACTTTATGGATTTGATGTTGGACTTTTGGAATAAGCCGATGGAAGAAGCATGTTAATGATGAGAGCAGTCCAGTAAAATTTGATATGATTTTAGACTATGAGCTGTTTGCTGCTCAAATTTTCGTATTTTTTTGCCGGATTTAAAACGTCTGCCTCATCAACCAGTATTACTTTACATGCTCTAGCGTATAATCCTGAAGTGCAAACAAGGTACACAAACATATCGACCAAGTGTTAACTAGGCATGTTAACAAGCTTAGTTATGAAGCTGTTAAAAAAATGACTTTTCTCGAATGGACCTTTCATGAGGGGCTACGCATATTACCCTCTTTTGGATATCTCATGAGAAGAAGTACAAATAATATGCGTTTAAAGATATAAATCTTACTATAGATGAATGTGTTAATAATACCAGTACAGGTTCTGCACATGGTTCCTAAATATTGGCAAAATCCTAAAGAATTTCGTCCAGAGAGATTTCTTCACGATAATTTTGGACCAGGGTGGACCCTACAACATTCGATATCAACAATGTACCGTTGATTATTTGCAGAATTTCAGTTTTTCTAAATTAATTTTAGCTGCAAATAATGAGTACACGATTATACTAACTAGGTAAGAAACAATAACATGTGTTCTATCACTCTTTAAAAAAATAAGCTTAAAAAATTATGCAAAATGACATTCAGACACTTGAAGCCAACTGGTCTCCTTAGAATAACATAATTATAAAAAAACTACTACTAGGACCAAATCATAAAAAAATTACTGTGACTTGATGAATGTCCCATTAAGTTAATAATTAAAATAATTAAAAATAATTAATATTTTGGAAAATAATTCAATTCCAAGTTTTGTCACCGTAAATCCGTCATTCAGTTCACGAAGACATTTCGACTTTTAAAAATTATAAATTCATGTTGGTTCGTGCCGTGACCTGCCGAAACCTCACTGAACACCCGCCCACCGGCCTGCCTTCATTCGTCGACCGTGATCACTGAGAGAAAGACGTTTGATATTGATATTTTTTTAACCAACTTTCGTTCGCAGCATTTTGTCACTACTATAAGTCATTCCGTTTGAACGTATAACTGTAAAAACATCAACCTTATGTAAATTCTAATTTATGCATTTATTAGACCCTGGTGCCCAACGATAAATGTGTGGCGTTTTACCTACTTATTAACTTCTTATTTAGCAAAAATTATAATTTAACATTGCTCGTCTTGTCATTACGCTCTTAGTCATTACGTTCAAAAGCCAAATAAATAAAAAGCCTACTATTAAGTTAAACATTAATTTTTTTTATTTTATAATCAGATTACGAACTTAATACTAATTAAAAATTCTCATGATCTCGAAGATGCTACGGATTTTGGAATATTTTTTTATTGGGTAAATGTAAATCAAAGTTGTAATTTATGTTCCTAATAAGAACCTTATTATTCCTTGCTTTTTTATATTCTTCTTTCTTATCGAGTGGCTTACAAGGTCAATCGACCTTGCACAACCTAGTGTCCGAGTTTCTAAGTAAACCGCCTCACGGCCCCTGACGTGGTTTATATAACGGCCACCAGATGGCGACCGGGACCCACAGTTTTTCGTGCCTTCCGAAGCACAGAATCATCTTTCTTTGCGGATAATCAGGTGATTCAAGCCTGCAATATCCTGACCAAACTGGAAACAACTAAACAAAGTATGCTTCCCGCGGGGTTCGAACCCGCGACCTCCGGGTCATAAGACAAACGCCTTAACCACTGGACCACGGAGGCAGTTTATATTGCAGTTAATACATAATTGTTACCTTTTATATCTGAGAGACAAAGTATTGTTACTGTTCTGTTACTATAAAAAATTAAGGCCTTGTTAATTCTACGAAGTATATTGGTGTTTATTTTTGTTTCGTGTTGTATATTTTTGTTTCGAGTTGTATTTTTGTTTCGAGTTGTATTTTAGATTCGAGTTGTATTTTTGCTCCGAGTTTTTTTTGTTTTGAATTTATCTTTCAGTATATTATGTTTTGAGTAGTATTTGTGTTTGAGTTTATCTTTGAGTAGATTTTAGAGGACCTAGAACTTTACGGCGGCGTAGTTATCTTGCATTAACCCTGAGCATGGTCTCCTGATGAGACTAAAACTGATCGGCCTATCCGACGAAATCGTACGTATTATTATAATAATGCCTAAAAATATATTGATATGGTTATTCAAACTGACTTTTAATTTTAAGTACTTAATTATTTAGGTACTTACTATTGTTATATTTTAGTTTTTTTTTGAATAAGAAGTTTTGATAGTTACTTTTTTGATTAAGTTTGTATACTTAATCGTTTTATGATAAATAAGATAATTACAAGAATTAACACCTACATGTATTCATAATACCTACCTATTGCCACTAAATACCTTAATTCCTGTACTGTAATACGAAAATGTCATTACACTTCTGTAGATGTCATTACATTCTCTCTCTCTCTCTCTTCATAGCATTTATTAATCCCATCTGATGGTGGGGTCTGCTTTTCTTGTCATTTTCTTCCACTTTGCTCTGTTCGACGCATCGGTGTCAGATACATTACAGCTTCTGAGGTCTTTGGCAATAATGTCTGTCCATCTTGATTTCGGCATTCCTCTCTTTCTGGGCGCAGGTAACTTCAGACTTATTGCCATATTACTCATGTGGTCGGGAGGTCTCTCTTCACATGTCCATACCACTTTTGTCTGCTTTCTTGTAGCTTGTCGGCGATATCACGTACCCCGAGACTACCGCAAATGTATTCGTTGCGTATTTTGTCAAGTTTCGTTACTCCGCATATCCACCGAAGCATTTTCATCTCAGCGACTTGGATAGCATGAACGTGGCGCTGAGTCGTGGCCCAAGTTTCACTCCCGTAAGTAAGCACAGGCCTGATAATGGTTTTATACACCAGGCCCTTTAATTTCACGGGCATGTGTGGGTCACAGGTAACGCCAGTCACTTCTCGCCATTTGAGCCAGTCGGCAGCGATTCAGTGCTGTATGTTAGTCTCTATATCTCGCGGAATGCAACATGGTCCCTAGATATTTATATTTGTCACATTTATTAACTTGTTGTCCGTCGATAATGAGAGGGTCTTCATGTAAATCTAGTCCGTTACACACCATGTACTGGGTCTTCTCTATGCTGAGCTTTAAGCCTCCCACCTGTTACTGTCGCTTCCATTGGCCTAGGGTTTCTTTCAGCTCTTCACGGGATGAGGTACAGATGGCTACATCATCTGCATAAATAAAGGTCCATGGTGCCAGAGTTTGAACATGTTCAGTTAGAGCATCCATAACCAAGCAGAAAAGGTACGGACTGAGTACAGAGCCCTGATGTACCCCCTCCCTGACCGCTATGGCTTGAGTTTGCCCCACCGTAGTTCTAATTGCCGACTTTACATCCCTGTACATGTCAGCAATGATATCCACGTACTTTTCTGGGATATTTTTCTTACGAAGGCTCCACCAGACAGTAGGACGTGGTACGCGATCAAAAGCCTTTTCCATATCAAGAAAGGCAATGTAAAGCGGCGTGTTTTTAGCTCTGTATTCCTCAGCAATCACGTTTATGGCAAAGATGTCATTACATTCACGGCAACAAATAAAATTTTCTTGATTACTTAAAATCTACAAGAGATAACATGCTCCAAATACTTGTAAAAAGCTATCAGTAAGGTAGACTATAGAATATATCCCAAAAGATTGATTTTATAGAGAAATTCCCGTAGAAGATTAAAAATGCATTAAAAAAATATTTTTGTGAGATCCACCAACCAACACAAAAGATGGTTTATTTCCCATTTGGAGAGGGGCCTGGGAATTGCATTGGTAAGATATTTTACTAAGTATGTCAACAATTACAATAAAATGTAAAAAAATTATATTCAGCAATATAAATTCCCAACTAACAATATTTGGTCATATAGTTTTCGGGACAACGTTTTCGTCACAACTTAAGGTCAGACTGTTTTGGTTATATAGGTGTCGCATTAACGAATATATGACGCGAAATAGGCGTAAATAATAAAACTTTCATTCGTATAGCGATCGTGTCAAGGTCGTATTAGTGGCTACTAGGAAGGCAACAGTCATATTAATATCAGATATACGATAAATATTCGTATAGCAGTCGTGAAAGTGATTAATATTACAACCATCTTGTCGTGTAGTGATCCAATAGACGTCTTATAACTTAATAAACATTGGGAAGTAGTCATTAGCATAGCCTTTACCCGGATGCTTGTTATTACATATTATAAATATTGTAGTTGGTGTTAATAGGTAACAATATCTACTTTTCTAAGGGAAATTAAATTTCATGACGATTGTATATACAATTTTTCACAAATATTTAATGCCCCCTTCGAATTATTGCAAAATAATAATAATTCATCCCATTTTATTTAAGATTTCTAGTACTTTTACAATTATACGACTTTAGGTAGTGATGATACCTATTATATGATATCTTAGGACTATAAGTCATATACTACGATTTTAATTCTTTTGTCGTCCGCCATTTTTAGGGTACCGTAAATAAGTGAAAACCTGTGGGATAAACATTTTATTGAAATCACAATATAGTGATAATTGCAGATGTTGTAAAATTCTCATTTTAATTACTGTTTTCATCATCATCGTCTTGGCTTTCAAACGAATGTTCATCATTTTCATCATCATTTTGCAAATCCGCGATGATTATTTGTGGATTACTTCTTGAGCTTAGGTACTAAATTTTAAGGGAAAAAAAGATATGATAATTGGCAGGTGTTAGATATTATTACGATAAGCTACCTATTGAATACCTATGTACATATGCATCCTTTTTCACAAATACTATTTCTTACTACGGAACCATCTTTTGATTCTTTGACATTATCATAGCTATCATATAAAAAGCTTGTATGGTAAAAGTCACAATAACGGAAAATATACAAGTTCAGTTCGTAAAAGAGTACCACGTGAAATCATTAAATAATCAAAATGTTTGCATAAGTAATTTATATAAGCATTTTAAACCCATAAGTTATATAAGACATATAAATTTGAATATTGGGCTTTTAAACATTATATAATAGTCGTGTGAAGATAGTCAAAAAATCCTATAAGAGACGTGTATACAGCTGTAAGTTTTATAAGAGTTAAATTAATGGTCTTATATGAAATTAATGGTATAATATGATTGTCATGTAGAAATCTTATAACTGACAAAAAGCAGTGTTATGGTCGTCGTTATAACCAGATTATGATTGTCATATAAATTACTTTTAAACTACATCAAGAAGGAGTAAAGTGGTCGTAAACGAGACTAATAAACGAATGAATGTATTTTAAAGGTCACAGCTACGATCTTTGTAAGATGGTCATGTAATTCGGTTGTGTAAACGTTTACAGGACTCAATTAAATGACTAAAATATTATACGACTAATCGTTCGTATTATATATTGTAACACGATTAATGGAAATTTGAGTTACAACTATATGACGTCTATATGACCAAATGTTATTTAGGCTTCATATTATATGACAAATTTGTTAGTTGGGTTGTCATCATCAACGGACAATAGCACGTGGAGATATTGGGCCATAACCCACTACGCTGGCCCAATGCGGGTTGGTGGGTTATTATAACGACTGTTATCTTACGACAACAACCGGGACAAACCGCTTAACGTGCCTTCCGAAGCACGGAGGAGCTAGAGATGTTTTTAATTTGGTCACCCATTCAGCAACCCGGTTTTGCGAAAGTGCTTAGCGGGCAGGATCGCAAGCCGAACGCTCTAGCCGCTGCTCATCGAGCTCCTCATAAAAATTGTAAAACAGTGTCATTTAATGTTATTTAACTTTAAGTAGAATAATATTAAATTCCAAGCAATGCTGCAATTCTTCACCTGCACCTGTAAGTCGACGGTGACCGATGGTGGAACCTTAGTCCAACATTGTCCGAAGCATTAGAGGAGGCTTACCTTTGATGTTTCGAGAACGTGACGGTATATCTTTAAAGGAAATTGAAACAACAATATTTAACAGGGTTTCCGTATTTCACTTTTCCATACAAACTTCCAAGTACGTAATAATTACTAACTCGCAAAAACTCAGCTTAATAAACGTATTTAAAAAATAATATTTAATTACCTACCTGTTTATTTCTCTGTAAACAATCCTCTATAAAAAGCACTACACATTGAAATGAAACACTTTTTTACGTAAAGGGTTCGAAACGTCAGGATAATATAAAAACTATGTAAATAGTAAATTAAACGCGAGTTAATCCGTAAAAAAGTGTTTCATTTAAAAAAAATATATTAAAATTGATCAGTTAAAACCTCGGACCAAATATCACATTTGGTCCGAGGTTAAAACCTTCTTATCATCTAAGAAATAAAATGGAAACGTACTGTCTGGTTAAAGAAAACATTACTACGTACACAAAACAAAACAGACCAAAGAGATCGCACCTCATACTACAGCTATGAAACCTCAGAACAATAAATGAAACAGACAAATTTTTAACGCACCTGTAAATATTTGACAACCAAAGTGTCATTTTTTATTTTTAAAAAGACAAATGACATCGAATGTCTCACAGCTAGGAACATTTTGTATTGGAAAATTAAATTGTATATATAAATTCCGTTACTTACTTATTATTTGTGTTTATAGCTTTCCTGAGCTTTCACAAATAATCCAGTCCAAAATTAACCCTGCATCGATATTGTGAACATAATACGGATCCCTATAATGACATAGCAATATGTTATGTTGATCGTCAAAAGAAGCAACCAGTTTGTTGTGTTAATTTTCAACGTACGGTTGAGTATTCGACATAAAGATGTTATTCGTAGCGCTTATACTAGTGTTCACTGTTATTTTATATTTTTATAATAGAAAAATATTTTGGTATTGGAAAGTGAGAGGCATACAATATGAAGAGCCTGTGCTTCTATTCGGCACATACAAAAGTATGTATCTTGGAAGACAGAGTAGATCGCAGATTATTGAAAAAATCTACTGGAAATATCCAAAAGAGAAAGTAGTTGGAGGATTTAAGACTACAACTCCAGAACTTGTAATCAGGGATCCCGAGTTAATAAAAACGCTGCTGATATCGGACTTCACGTCATTTTATTCCCGTGGCTTTAATTACAGCAACGATGAGGAACCTCTTAGAAAGCATTTGTTTGCAATAGACGGAGATCTTTGGCGAATGCTGAGACATAGAATGACACCAGCGTTTACAAGCGGTAAGCTAAAAGCTATGTTTCCTCTAATTGTAGAACGTACAGAGAAATTGCAATCAAGTACTCTTACTGCTGCTGCCGATGGTCGTCCACTCGACGCGAGAGAACTCATGGCACGTTACACAACCGACTTCATTGGCGCTTGTGGATTTGGAGTTGATTCTGATTCTCTCAATGATGAAAACTCCGCATTTCGCAGACTCGGCCGAAATATGTTTGAAACAACTTATAAAGATATTGTTGTTGATTTGCTAAAAGATCTGTTTCCAAAATGGAGTAAAAATCTAAAGGCGTTAGCCAGAGTCGAAACAGAATTAATGGCTTTGGTAAAGCAAATACAAAAAGAGCGAAATTTCAAGCATTCGGGTCGTAATGACTTTATGGACTTGATGATGGACTTTTGGAATAAGCCGATGGAAGCGGACTCCATAGAGCATGTCAATGATGACGGCAGTCCAGTAAAAGTTAGTATGATTTTAGACGATGAGCTGTTTGCTGCTCAAATCTTTGTATTTTTTGGTGCTGGATTTGAAACGTCTGCCTCATCAACCAGTATTACTTTACATGCTCTAGCGTATAATCCTGAAGTGCAAAAAAAGGTACAAAAACATATCGATGAAGTGTTAACTAGGCATAATAACAAGCTTAGTTATGAAGCTGTTAAAGAAATGACTTATCTCGAATGGACCTTTCATGAGGGGTTACGCATGTTACCCTCTCTTGGATATCTCACGAGAAGAAGTACAAAAAAATATGCGTTTAAAGATATAAATTTAAATATAGATGAACGTGTTAATATAGTTATACCAGTACAGGCACTGCACATGGACCCTAAATATTGGGAAAATCCTGAAGAATTTCATCCAGAGAGATTTCATCCCGATAATTTTGGACCAACACAAAAGATGGTTTATTTCCCATTTGGAGAGGGGCCTCGGAATTGCATCGGTAAGATATTTTATTATGTCAACAATTACAATAAAATGTTAAAATATTATATTCAGCCATATAAATTTAAAAACAGTATTATTTGTTGGTTATTTTTAATAAGAATAATATTAAATTCCAGGAGCTCGTCTTGGCTTAATGCAGTCAATGGCAGGGCTGGCTGCAATTCTTGCCAAGTTCACGGTGGAACCTGCATCTGAAAGTCGACGGTATCCGATGGTGGAACCTAAATCCAACATTGTCCAAAGCATTAGAGGAGGCTTGCCTTTGATGTTTCGGAAACGTGACGGTATATCTATTTGAAGGAAATTGAAATCAAATAAAAACCATACTTATAGTGGCGTCCGCATTTCGCTTTTCCATACAAACTTCCAAGTACATAATAATTACTAACCAGTGAGCCAATTTTAATATAACTTTTTTTTGCGTAGTTATTTCGATTTTTTTATTCTTGATTTGAGGCTTAAGTCGTTGAACGACTGTGTCAGCCTTATAATAATATTGTTGTCGAATTAATTTTGCTCAACTTTAGGCTAAGCTTTTTTTAATAATAATATGTAAATAATAATAATATTTGTAACTTTTAAATCGCAAAACCTCATATTGTTTTCTGAGGTTTAAGCGAGCACTACACATTGAAATGAAACACTTTTTTACGGATTAACTCGCGTTTAATTTACTATTTACATAGTTTTTTATATTATCCTGACGTTTCGAACCCTTTACAGGGTCCGTGGTCACAGGATCACGTGGTCTTCCTATGACCACAGACGAAAGTGTCGTAAAAACTCAGCTTAATAAACATAATTTTTCAAACTATTTAGATATCTGTACTTTTTTTTACTTTAGCATGTAAAGTTTAATTTAAATTAAGTGTACGTAAGATAAGATAAGATAAGATTAGATAAGATAAATTTTTAATGGGAGCAAACAATTTACCCTAGTCGGGCATGCAATTTTTAGTATGTAGGTACATGTTACATAGAAACAGCCACTATGCTGTTTTTGGACCAAAATATTCAGTCAAACTGTAGAACGCCTTATCTATAAGCCATCTTTTTAATTTAATTTAAAAAGAGTTAAAATTTACTGAAGCTTTTTGATCTGTGGGCAGATGATCGAATATTTGGATACCAGTTACATAGGCACTCTTGTGATATAGGGCATTATTAATATTTGGTAGAGCCAAGTCATAGGCGTATCTCTTCCGCAAATTACAATTATTTGTGCTTTTAAGTTTAAAATACTGAATATAGCTTTTTATAAAAAGAGCCATCTCTAATACATAAATACCTGCCAGTGTCAAATAACCCTTTTCTCTAAAAACATTTCTCAGAGTGTCATCAGAGTACATACTGTAATAGTTCTCAAGCATTTCTTTTGTAGTATAAAGGTAGATTTTACGTTAACAGAGTTTCCCCAGAAAATAACTCTATAAGTAAGAAGAGGATAAACTTGGCCAAAGTAGGCGGCTCTGGCTACTTCTATAGATGATATTTCCGCAAGTATAGATAGGGCATAGCAGTAGCTCGATATTTTATTCAATATTTACACCTAAAATATTTATTTCATCCACAATTTCGATGATTGACTTGTATTCAGTCGTTATATTTAGTTTAATTTGATTTGTTTTATAGTTTCTTAATTGTATTACTTTTGTTTTGGAAAGATTTACTGTCAGATTTAATGATTTTAGAAAACATATGGTTTCATTTAAAGTTTTAATTATATCTTTTTCAAATTTAATGTTATCATTTTGATTATTGGGTATGAAAATTGTAGCATCATCAGCAAACATAACACATAAGTTGTTTGTGATATTCGGGAGTTCGTTCACATATACTAAAAAAAGAAGAGGGCCAAGAATACTTCCCTGTGGTAGACCTAGAAGCATCTCTCTAGAGTCAGATTTTACCTCTTTCAATGTTTTATTTATCTTATCAAAAATATCTATTACTATGTATTGGTCTCTATTTTGAAGGTAGCTTTCCAGTAGTTTTAGTGTTATTCCCCGAATACCTAATTTGTCAAGCTGATGTAGAAGGGTTTCATGGATTACGCAATCAAATGCCTTAGACATGTCTAGAAACAATCCAACACATGATTTCTTTTTATTCAAAGCTACCCATATATCTTTTAATGTTATTAACATTGCTAAAGTAGTCGATTTTTGTTTCTGAAAACCGAATTGATTTGTGTTTATTAAATTATTTTTATTGAAAAAGTCTAAAAGTGTGTTATAAATAGTTTTTTCAAAGATCTTTGAAAAACTAGACAGTAGTGCTATAGGCCTGTTTAGCCGTTACGTTACATTTGCTTCCTTTCTTAAACAATGGTTTTACCTTAGCTCTTTTCGGGAAATACACCCTTTTCAATCATTAGATTTAGAATATTATCGATTGTGGAAATATGAATTAATGTAAGGGACAAAGATCTTTCAGGAGAAGCAAAAAACAAATTTTATTTATAATAATACAACAAGTAAATGGAACGTAAGAATAGCACTTTTATATCTTACAACTGTAAAAATATTAGACGTAGTTTATCGTGTGTACAAGGCCTGTGTGAGACTGCAGATGTGGTGGCATTACAAGAAACCTGGCTGTTCCGCATGATTTGGAGGTGTTCAACAGTATCAGCAAGGATTTCAGCTTCACGGCGAAGTCTGCAGTAGACCTGTCGGCGGGTGTTCACCGGGCAGGCCCCATGGTGGGGTTGCTCTTTTATGGCGAAAAAGTATCTTACATAATGTGTCAATAGTGAAGTGTGTCAGTGACAGAATCGTCGCTATTAAAGCGACCCAAAGCGAAAATCGTGAAATATTATTTTAAAAGGAAGTTGTACTTTTATCTCACTAGCAATATCGTTTTCCTCACGAAGTAAAAGTGAAATTATCGATAAGAAAGGCAAAGTGTTTAAATCATAAAGTGATAAATATAATGTGTACAAACCCAGAAACAGTGAACCAGTGCATTACTAAAAGTGTTAAACAGTGATCATCATCCAAAACATTCAATATACCTAAATAAATTATAATCTCAAATATCGGCAAAAATAATCAACTAAGAAAAGTGCTAAATCATTATCTCCATATGACGTCGTTATTACATTGTCGGTAAAGCAGCTCGCCAGTGATCCGTGGAGAAACCAATACCACCGATTAGTCAGTGATGTCAAGTACCCATTAGCCTCGCCAGGCAGAGAGCGACTCGTATGTAAACAAGGCTTACGCTCCCGTCGAATTGTGGATCGAATCCACGCATCTGACCGATACAAGTTTTCATCTTTTAGTTTTTTTTTTTTGTTTTTTATTTTAAGAAAATTTGTTTTATGAAAAAGAACTAATTAAAAGAAACAAAAAAAAGAAATAGAAATAAAAAAATTAATTTTTTTTAACTTATATTAAAATACACAAATAATGGCATCTTCTAATGTTAATTCAAGACCCAGAAAACTATTTGCTTCAAAATCAACTGAATCGTTGGACACATCTATTCTTACATCAGATTCTGAATATGAAACTAAAAGTCTAGACTTATCTACAAATGTGAACAGTTGTTTAATTGAAAAACTAAGAGAAGAAATACAAAATCTAAAATTGAAGCTTGAAAGTGCAGAACAAGAGCTGGAGAACTGTATGATAGAAAATAATGAACTAAAGAGGAAAATTGAGAGCGTAAATCAGCAAAACAACGCTTTAAAAGAAATGTGTAAGAGTCCAATGACTCTTCTGAAGAAATCAATACCACAATCGCAAAGGAAAAAAAAGGAACAGAGAGAAAACAATACATTGAATATACAAACTAAGCAAAGTGAAATAATTGCAAACAGGAGTACTCAACGAAACGATCGACTTACTAATTCTTCTTCTGCTATGTATAAAGACGTGACAACTCAGACTAATGCCCAGATATGCAAACCAGAATTTTCAAACAAATCGAGAATCATAAAGCAAGTGCTATGAAAACACACAAAATATGTATATTCGGGGGTCAAACATGCACCGGATTAGCATCAACATTGCTTCTAAGAAGAAACCGTAGTGGTTGCAAAAAATATAATATTATAGCTGCCAATAAACCAAATGCCACTACAGAAGAAATTTTAAAAGGATGCACGAGGAGCAATATTGAATATGGTGACAAATTGGTGATAAATATTGGAGAAAATGACACAAACCCATACAAAGTTATTATGGAACTACACAGTGTGATAAAACTATTTCCAAATAATGACATTATTATTTTAAATATCATTAAGAATAGATATTTTAATAAGGATTTGCTTAATTATCAATTCATGTTAATTGCTCAAAATTTCAAAAATTGTCATTATGTGCAAAGCAGCGAAAACCTCATAAACAGATGCTACAAACTAAATCAAAAAATTAATTTTGTTGATAATAAACACTACAATATAATAAAAGCTTCCAATTACAAATCAGGTACTATCCCGTATTATTTTAACAAAATGAAACTGAAACTAAAATCTACTCAGAAAGTTCAAAAAAACTATGCTGAACCTAGTAATTCACAGTCATTAGGAAAAAAGGGAACTATACCATATTATTTTAAGACCAATACAAAAAAAATATTGCCGATAGATGATGGTAAGTCTTCCTTTCGTAACCCACCAAAATAGCCGTTTTGTATTAATTCACCAAAATATAGCTAGTGTTTTGTCTAAAAAAGAGATCCTAGAATTAGCCTTAACGGAACTTCGTAGTAACACAATTGATCCCGATGTTATTTGCTTAACAGAAACATTCATAAAATCGGGATGTGAGAAGAATCTGAGACTTAATGATTATGAATTAGCAGCATCTTATTCCCGAGACCAATATAGAGGAGGTGTATGTATTCTTATAAAAAGAAATACTATTTACAATGAAATGAAGTGGCTAGATCAATTTGCTACAGTGAAATGTTTTGAATGTTGCGGAATTGAGATAAATAGTTTAAGACTGACGATAATTTGTATTTACAGAACGCCAAATTCCGACGTATACCTGTTTCTGAAAAAGTTAGACCTTGTATTACACGAGTTAGTAAAAAGAAACAAAAATAAGATCATAGTGGCTGGCGATTTCAACATTAATATTCTTCAACCAAATAAAATAACCAGTGAGTTGCAAGACTTAATAGAAAGCTATAACTTAACTTTACATATAAACCAACCCACAAGAAGGTCAACTTGTATAGATAACATAGTTAGTAATGTTGACAATGGTATAGGTACGACTCTTCCGTTAGGTTTATCTGATCATGAAACTGCACAGATGCTCACTTTCCCTATTAAATTAAAAAAAGCAGTAACTATGAAATATACCACATTTAAGAGAGATTATAACAAAGATAATATTATCAAGTTTAAGAAGTGTCTTCAAGAGCTTTCTTTTTCCGAAGTGTACGACATAGATGACCCCAGTGCGGCATTTACGGCGTTTCATGAATTGTTTACTTTGTTTTATACATTATGTTTTCCAAAAATAAAAGTTACCGTAAGTAATGGCTCCAAGGAACCAAAATGGATATCTAAGGGAATTAAAATTAGCTGTAAAAATAAAAGGAAGCTAAGATTCAAATATTACAAGCATAAAACGATGAACTATAAAAATAAATTTCACTCTTACGCCAAGGTATTGCGTGAATGCATTACCAAATCCCAAAAGTTCACAAACGAAAAATTTATAACAAACAGCAAAAATGCTTGTAAGGCGGCATGGCAACTAATCAAACATGAAACCAATGATAATGCAACTATTAATAGTATTGATGAAATTGTTATTGACAATAATACAATTACAAATCCTATACAATTAGCTTCTACATTTAACAAATATTTAATTGAAATGACAAATAAATGCAATGATGATAATTTCGACATAGATCATACATTTAAAGCACTAACTTCGGGAAATTCATTTTTTTTAAAACCAACTTCTGAAACAGAGGTTAAAAGAATCATATTTTCATTAAAAAATACAACTTCGGAAGGATTCGATGAAATTTGTACTGAAGTATTAAAGGATTGCGCAGATGAACTTTGTTGCATTTTGTCCTATTTGATTAATTCATTCGAGAAGGGAAAATTTCCAGTCATTTTAAAAAGATCTGTAGTTATTCCATTATTTAAAAAAGGAAATAAAAAAGAAATTGGAAATTATAGACCAGTTACTCTTATTTCTGTTTTTTCTAAGGTCTGTGAGAAATGTATGCATAAAAGATTAACCGTATTCAGTGAGAAATTTCAAATTATAAAAGAAGAACAAAATGGATTTCTTAAACAGAAATCCACTGTATTAGCAATGTATAATCTCATGAACAGTATTATAACAAATGTAGATAGAGGAAAATCAACTAGTGTGCTTTTATTCGACATGTCCAAAGCCTTTGATTTTGTTGCTCATCCCAATTTACTACGAAAGCTTGAACAATATGGAATACGTAGCCCCGCTTTAGAATGGCTAAAATCATATTTAGAGAATAGACAGTAACGTGTACACATTAGGGAATTAGATCATAATAATGTAATGACAGTTTTTAAATCCAAATACGAATATAATAGGTTTGGTGTCCCACAGGGCAGCATATTGGGTCCACTTTTATTTTTGTTCTACATAAACGATATTCCTAATGTGACCAAACATAAACTCGTGTTGTTCGCTGATGATATTTCAGTTGTCGTTACAACAAATAAAAAAAACGACGATAGTGCTTTACAAACTGAAATTAATGCTACAATAAGAAACGTAGCGGATTGGCTCGAACGTAATAATCTTAAAATGAACGCAAAGAAAACAAACTTTATTGTTTTTAAAGGTGGACAAAAGTTGGGCAATGAGCTACAGATTAAAAGTAACGACGAAACTTTGGCGAAATCTGACTGTGCAACTTTTCTCGGAGTTACTATTGATAGGTTAATTGACTGGAAATTGCAAATTAAACAAGTTTGTAGCAAAATAAATAGATTTGTATTTGCACTTAATCGATTGCGTCGGGTAACTTCACAGAAAACAGCAATTACAGCATATCATACGTATGTAGCATCTGTTTTGAGGTATGGATTGCTTCTATGGGGTAACTCGACAGATTTTAATAGAGCCTTTATAACCCAAAAGATATGTATACGGGCAATAGTCGGAATTCGCCCATATGAATCATGTAAACCGTATTTTCGAAGTCTAGGGGTTTTAACACTCCCGTCCTTCCAGCAAACAAGACTTACGAGATATTACAGGCGAACCTCCAGCGTAGCAACAATGCAACCTCAGAACTGCTGGCAGAGATAGCCAGCAGGAAAATCTGCTTTGCACTTATTCAGGAGCCGTACGTGGGTAACAGAGGGGTGATGGGTGATATGTCCGGTGCGAGGATCGTCCAGGCGGCACACGAGGTTGGGAAAAATAATAAAGCCGCCATACTTATTAATAATAGCAACATCACTATTACGCAATTTCCCAACCTCACAACTGCCAACTTAGTAGCGGCTAAGTTGGCAACTGCCGAATGGACGATCGGGGTAGTTTCCTACTACTTCGAACCGGACACAGACATCGAGACCTACGTGCGACTCCTGAAGAAGATGATAGAGGAACTGGGTTGCAGTATGCTTATCGTTGGAGGAGACGCAAACGCCTGGAGTGAGTGGTGGGGAAGTGACAGGAGTGACAGTAGGGGTATAGAATTGATAGGACTATTTTTAGAGTTGGGCTTAGAGGTAATGAACGAGGGAAACACTCCAACTTTTGATACCTGGCGTGGAGGGAAAAGATATAAGAGCTCGGTGGATGTAACGTGCTGCTCAGACGACATGGCCAAATTAGTACAGGACTGGAGAGTGGAAGAGGGTATGACGACTTCGGACCATAACGCCATAATTTTCAAAATTAATGTAGAGGAGATAAAAGAGATAGAGGATAAGAAAACAACAAGGAAGTATAAGACGAATAAAACAGATTGGAGCAAATTTAAGGAGGAATGTAGGGTAGAATTCGAGAAGAGGAAGATAAATGTGGAAGAAGTAGAAAAGATAAAGGTAGTGAGAGAATTAGAGGAAAAAGTAGAGAAATATATAGAAAGTATAGAGGCTACTTGCGATAGGTTATTGAAAAAGAAAAAAACCAAAAAACAAATAAAGCTGGCGTGGTGGTCCGAGGAGTTGGAAGAAATGAAAAAAGAGAAGAATAGAAAGAAAAGGAGAATTAAATGGGCCGCGCCAACACGTTTGGCACATGTCGTCGAGCAGTACAATATAGCGAAAGAAAGGTATCAAGAACAAATGGAAAAGGCCAGGATCAAAAGTTGGAAAGATTTCTGCGAGAAGCAAGAGAGGGAAACGATGTGGGAGGGCATATACAGGGTGATAGGTAAAACCAAGAAGGCATATGAAGACCTGCCGATAGCTAGGGATGGCAAGAACACCAGCCCAAAGGAGTCGGTGCGCATTATGGCTGAGAGCTTTTACCCGGAGGATACCGAATTGGGGGAGAACGAGGATCACAAAGACGTGAGAAGAAGGGCAGCCGAAGCGAATGAGGGGGACAAAGATGATCTTTGTGACCCTCCGTTCGTGGAAGCTGAACTTCATCACGCGGTGACCTCGTTTAATCCCAAAAAGGCTCCGGGTAGTGATGGCTTCACAGCCGATATATGCGCAGCAGCCATAAATGCCGACTCCAAATTATCCCTAGCTATCTACAATAAATGCCTTGAGCTCTCCCACTTCCCCAAGCCCTGGAAGATAGCAACGATCATCTTGCTTAGAAAGCCCAACAAAGAGGATTATACGCACCCAAAATCCTACAGACCGATAGGGCTCCTGTCTATTCTAGGGAAAATTTTAGAAAAACTATTAATTAAAAGAATTAGATGGTATGTGCTGCCCAAACTGAATCCCAGCCAATACGGGTTTGTGCCACAGCGCAGTACCGAGGACTCCCTCTACGATATGGTCCGGCGAATCAGACAAAATCTGGTCGAGAAGAAGATAGTGGTTCTGATTTCGCTGGACATAGAGGGAGCCTTCGATAATGCGTGGTGGCCCCAAATAAAATGTCAGCTGAGGGATAAGGAATGTCCGACAAATCTGCGAAGGCTTGTGGACAGTTATTTAGAAGATAGGAAGGTGACGGTGAAGTACGCAGGGGAACAATTTAGCAAAAACACCAACAAGGGCTGCGTCCAAGGTTCCATAGGCGGGCCCTTGTTTTGGAACCTTATTTTAGATCCCCTGCTAAATGAACTCACCGTCGCCAATGTATACTGTCAAGCCTTCGCAGATGATGTCGTTCTAATAATTGAGGGCAGCACAGCCGGAGAGATCTCCGTTAGAGCCAATTCCGTTCTCTCCCGCGTCCAGAAGTGGGGTGTGTCAAACAAGCTAAACTTTGCGCCACATAAAACCAAGGCGATGGTTTTAACCAGAAAGCTCAAGTTTGACACACCGCGTCTGGAGATGGGAGGGACGGCAATTGAGATTGTAGAAGATATAAAAATTTTAGGGGTAATTGTAGACAATAAGCTTTTATTTAACAAACATATCAAATACGTGTGCAATAAATCCATAGGGATATACAAGGGAGTGTGCAGAGCGGCGAGGGCTACCTGGGGACTACATCCTGAAATAATTAGGACAATATACAAAGCAGTAATTGAACCTGTGATCTTGTACGCAGCAAGCGTCTGGTCCGCGGAAGCGAAAAAGATAGTCTCCAGGAAAGCCCTCGATGTAGTATTGAGAGGCTTCGCGCAGAAGATAATTAGATGTAATAGGACAGTTTCCCTCAACGCTGCTTTAATACTGTCGGGGCTGCTTCCGCTGGATCTTCGGATCCAAGAAGCATCCCGGCTTTTTGAAGCAAAGCGCGGGAAACCCCAGGCAGTATTGAGTGGCAGGAGGGTTGAGCAGCGCGTACCCTTCATCGAGAACACCCACCCCAGTAGGATACTAAATTCAAAATTTACCTGTTTGGAAAACGCGGAAGAGGACAGCGAGGTGGCAGAAGGCTTGCCTAAGATCTACACTGACGGTAGTAAGCTGGAGGGGAAAGTCGGAGCAGCCCTGACCTGTTGGGAGGGGTCTGTTGAGACGTGTACCCGAAAATTCAGACTGGAACCGTACTGTACGGTCTTTCAAGCCGAGCTATACGCTATCCTCCAAGCGACTGAAATTATTATTGACAAAAAATTTGAAAAAGCGGCTATCCTGAGCGACTCGAGGTCGGCCCTCCAGACGCTGATGGATCCAGACTCCTCGCACCCAATCACAAAGGCGATACAGGGTAACCTAGAATTCCTGAGAGACAACCACCAACTAGTCTCTCTCTATTGGATACGGGCCCACGTCGGAGTGAAAGGGAACGAGAGAGCGGATGAATTAGCGAAGGAAGCCGCCCTCAAACTGAAGACCAGAGCGGACTATGACTGCAGACCCATCTCGTTCGTTAAACGTCATTTACGGGCGGAAACGATCGAGCAGTGGGACTGCAGGTATAGGACCGAAGCCACAGCCGCGACCACCAAGGTCTTCTTTCCGAATGGGGTGGACGCACACAACACGGTGAGGAAGATGTCCATCGACCGAACGGCGTCGCAAATCCTGACAGGGCACGGGGGATTCTGTGCATACCTGCACAGGTTTAAGCGCAGGGACAGCCCCTCGTGTGCCTGTGACCCGACCATGGACGAGGACATCTTTCACATCCTACTCGATTGCCCAATACACACCAACACTAGGTACACTCTGCAACAAAAACTAGATACACACCTAAGCAAAGATACCCTGAAGGAGATCATTAGCAATAAGAAAGAAAGGAAAGTATTTATGGAATATGCCAGAAAAATCGTAGACATTGTAAACAAAAGAAATTGTAAAAATACTAGAACTAAGAAATGTAATAATTAGAAATTAAGTAAAAGAAAAAAAAAAAAAAAATGTTTTAAGTAAGGAAATTATATCAGTACATAAGATAAAGTGTAAATTAATATAAGTAAAAAATGTATTAGTTTTAAGAATTTATGTATATAAAAATAATAAAAGAGGGAAAAAAAAAAAAAAAAAAAAAAAAAAAAAAAAAAAAAAAAAGAGAGAAATAAAAAAAAAGAAAAGAGAAAAGAAAGAAAAGAAAATAGAGTCGAGCTCTTCAAGCTCTTGTTTCACTAAAAAAAGCCCAAAAGTCCCAAAAAACAAAGAACAAAACAGAAAACCAAAAACCTGCCAAAAAGCGGGAGCAGCCAGCTAAAAAAAAAAAAAAAAAAAACACTCCCGTCCTTGTTTATTCTGGAATCCTGTATGTTTGTGAGAAAGCACATGCATCTATTTGAGACTGCAGGACAAATCTATCCCCGTTCGACTAGAAATAATGATAGGCTAGTGTTAGCACATTTTCCAAAAACGGCTTTGTATCAAAAAAGCTGTGTAGTAATGACTGTAAAATTATATAATCATCTCCCTAAAACTATTAAAGACACTCTAACAATAAAATCATTTAAATCAGAATTGTATAAATTTCTAATTAGTTATGGATTTTATAGTGTAAAACAATACTTGGACCTAAAAACAATTTAACTGATTAAACTGACATTTTATTTATTGATGGATGACATTAGGTATTTGACATTTAATTCATAATTATTGTTATTTTATTTTTTTCTCTCTTTTAATTATGTGATGGTTACATGCCTACTTGACGAAATGAAATTTTAAATAGAGTTATTTATGTTCGGATATTTGATCTCATTGTTTAATGTATTTAATTGTGTTTTAATTTATGCGATCAATCGTTATTTCAAATAGGTAATTCAAACACCAAAGTAATGGTGATATGTTTAATTTAATTATTGCTGTAATATTGCATGCTGTGTCACAGTAAAATATGTTGAACTTTATAAATATGTACTAAAAAACACCACTTTTTACCATATTTTTAGCAATAAATGATTAATGATAATGATTAGTAGTTTCTATGTACCTGCCCACTGATAACGTGGAAAACCTACCAACCTACATGCAATGTCTTAGTGAGTTAAGTGCAATCATATAGGACAGTAATGTTGATTCAGCATACATATTAGGTGATTTTAATGCACACCCAGATGCGCCATTTTGTAATGAACTGCTGGATTTTGCTTGTGAGTATGAGTGGGTATGTGCAGACTTGGTCAAATTAGGTATCTCCTCCGATACATACACATATCTGAGCGAATTTCATGGCTGTAAGCGATGGCTTGACCACTATGTGGTAACCAAGGCAGCGTAGGAAACAGTTGTTTAGGCTAGAGTCGTAAACAATGTATATTGGTCAGATCACTTCCCTCTAGAAATAACATGTAACTTAGGTTTAATTAGGGCAAAAATAGATGTTGAAAAAAATGTTAATAATAATAATATAGTTTGGGAATACGTGACACCCCTCAAATATTACAGTATCAGGAAATAAGTCAAAATCTATTGGAAAATATGGATTTTCCCAAATCATTTCATAGCTGTGCTGATAAAATGTGCAAAAATATGAATCATAGAAGTGTAATTGATAAAATGTACAAAGATATTGATATATTATTAACCGCCTTGGGCTGTTAGGTCGGCCTGGCTAGCTACCACCATCTTATCTAAGTCTGTCGCCATAACAACGATGTTAATAGCATTGTTGTGTTCCGGCTGTTTGAGATAAGATAGCCAGTTCCTCAGTGGTTGAGGATTCCGGGTGAAGCGCGCTTCCACCTTCGGCCTTATCGTCACTTACCATCAGGTGAGATGAAGGCCAAGCGCTTACCCGTTGCCAATAAAAAAAAAAAAAAAATGTATTATGTAAGGCATCTATAGAAACTAAGATGTCAGGCAAAAAGTCCTATTGAGGAAAATGTGAGTATGGATGGAACAAACATGTCAAAGAGGCTCACGGGAAAGCTAGGCTAGACTATCACTTTTATGTTGAAAGTGGGAAACCAAACTCGGGTCGTATTTTTGATAGAATGTGTGAAAGCCGTAAAATTTTTAAATCACGTTTAAAATTTTGTCAAAATAATCAGGAACAGATTAGAATGGACATATTGGCATCGCAGCATTCTTCTAAGAATTTTAGTAAATTTTGGAAAGGTACAAAATCCCTTAATGGTAAGGTCAGCTTGCCTGTGAGTGTCGAGGGCATAAGTGAACCTGGTGATATTGCTAATGTGTTTAAGAAACAAATTTTTAGCACAACCTCAACGAAAACTCAACGTATTAACTTTTTAAGACAATATTTGAAATCGATTTAGGGTTTAATGCAATTTTATTTATAAGTAAAAAATTATATCAAATGATGTTATAGAATATTATTATTCTACCAATATAGCTTTATAGAAAAAGTTGTTAGAGAATATGATTATTATATCAAATGAATAATATACGTACATAATGTTGTTATAGGAAGTGTGAACAGGTAAAAATTATATCCAATGAACGTCATGTCCTTTGAAATTAGTTCATTTGTCAATATAAGAAATGATACGCACCCATTTCTGTTGTCTAATAAAGAAAAAAATAAAAATATTAATTAAAGTTTGAACTTAGGTACTTAATTATAATAATAAATTAGGGCTTTCAACACTTAAGCGTAATCTTCGTAATGCCGATACATTTTAGGGCATTTAATATTAGGGATTCCAAAATTAGGGAATTAAATTTTTAGGCAAAACTATAATGGTTCGAAAACAACTGTTAGGCTAGACAATTTTATTAAGTTGAAGCCAACATAGTTCGGCCATATGAAATTAGAACCAAAAATTTTAGGCGAACCGAAGGGCACCCGATATTTTGCGATCACGATACATAAAATGGGGTATCATTTAAGCTATCACCAATTTAATTAGTTTTGTGTTTCTTAAATAATAGTGTTTGCCCTCGAAATAGTAGATTTGTCACCAAAATGTAGACACCAAACAATATAAAATCAATTCCAAATAAATCACCTAAAATCATGGAGATATGGGGTCTAGTACCAAATAAATGTTTTTGTATGTATTATAATAGGTTTGTCTTAATAAGTATTTAAGCAAACTAATATAAAGAGATCACCATTAAATAAATCATATATTATGTCACTAGAAAATAACATAAAGTTCAAAAAAAAATTAGTTCCTACATTTTTTTGGAACTTTATGATATTTTCTAGTACCATAATATTTGATTTATTGGTGATCTCTTTAAATTAGTTTGCTTAACTGGACATAATGCCTCCCCCAAGGATCTTAATTTTCACAGGTAGTATAAATATATTTAAATAAAATTTCTAGCAGAATAGTAAATAAAACACTTAATTAAAGTCAAAATAATCAATAAGTATTTATTGTTAAAAATAATAAATACTGAATAATCAGCGCTTGTTTGGATTTTGAAGGGCGCCCCCTTTTTCTTTTCTGGCCGATAAGCGCCGCATTGTATGATCGTGCCTCGTTACCTACCTACGACCCATCGTTGAGGCCGGATTGGTCAATTTTTAAGCGCGCCAATTTGTCTCCGCCTCTTTGAACATATTTTCATTAAAGTTATAAATTGATGTATTAAATTGGTAACGAATACTATTATTTTAATGACTGATCGAAATAAAATGTAACTACTGTATTGGTGACAAAATAACAAATAAAAAGGAGTCGCAGTCAAGGATCGATAATCGATTTATTTGGTGACAGATCTACCATTCCGAGCACAAAGCTATTATTTATGTATTAAAACTATTAGTATAAGAACTAAGTTCATATTCATCTAATGCACTACAATTTTATTGGTAATCCATCTCTTATTTTACACATATATTAACATTAATTTGATAATTCATACCTAGGAACACTTTTTGTTTATCTGGGAACGAAAATATTTCGTAGCGATAGATCTATTTATTAGGTGATACAATTTGATGACAAATATAAATTTTGGTGACAAGAAATATAGTCCGCCATAAAATGTATCACAGAACCGAAATAATCAAACTTGTTCATACTAAAGTAGTCTGTAAGTCTATGAAAACACGGTACAAAGTCAAGTGTGTTTTTGTAGGTGCGGTCTCATGCGACCGCTTGGGGTCTGAGGGATAATTAACACATGAAACTTAACTTGACAAACTTTTAATAATATAACCAGCAGCACTCAAAGTTTTCATAATATTTTTTTATTTGTTTTTCGTATTTGAAATACGGAACCCTGACATAATGTCATAATACGATAAATAGAACGTATCGATTGCATTGATAATAGTCGAAAGCCGATCGTAATGTTAATTTATAATGTACGGTTGAGCATACGATAATAACATGATATTCTTAGCGTTTACACTAGTGATAACTGGTTTTTTTTTATACTGTCATAATACAAAAATATTTCGGTATTGAAGGTAAGAGGCATAAAATATGAAGAGCCTGTGCTTTTATTCGGCACATAGATACAAAAAATGTATCTTGCAAGACAGAGTCGATCACAAAACTTTAAAAAAAATGTAATCGTATTTATTTCAATAAACTAGTAAAAAATATTTTGCGATTTTTCTAAGGCCGAGTTGTTTTATAAAATAAGTAATAGCAATAAATTTTTATTTAATAATTGATAAATCTGGCAATATCACAAAATGAATTGGATATACGGCAGTGCTATAAGACATTAATAAGAGCCCTTTTCTTTTTTAAATGCAATAATTGTGTAATTTTATTATTTTGTTTATTAATTCAAAATAATACAATTGATTTTATTAACAGACAAAAATAAACACTACAACATTAATAAATTAAAAACAAATATTAAATGCAATTATACTAATGACAATTTAAATGTTAGCAAAATTCAACTTAAAAATATGTTAGTAAAATACAATAAACAAACCAAACAAGAAAAAAAAACTTAATCTAACAGACCACCGACCTGACCACGCGAGTCACCCCGGCTGTAAGGTTCCCGTGATACCAGCGTTGCCGCGCTGTATCGCCAGAGAGATCCTTTGAACCAGGAATGGCTTGCAGCGGCTATCTGCCAAACGGTGTCCCACTTTGGCAATGAATTCTTCGCTTCCGAGCCCCACACCCCAGTTGTCTCTACCGCGAAGGGCACAATTTTTTTTTTAATGTGATAATTAAAACACATCGCTGATCACGTTAAGAGGATAATATAGTTAATTTGTTATTATATTGAAATATGAATTATTATGTATTTTTAATATTCTTAGAATCTAATAAAATATTATCCCATAGAAGCATACTCTATAAAACGTCAGGATCGGTAATGCCCTTCATTCGTTACTTTATTGCAAGCGTCTATGTTGTGCAGGTGCAGTAGCAGCTTTTCATTGGGCGGGCCATATGGCGGTTTACAGGTCAAGTATTATTTAAAATTAGGTCGCATTGAAACGAGTTTTCGTTTGATACCATATGCCTGATTGTTTTTGAGGTCAAACTACAAATATCACAGGTATACTACTATTAATCTCATCTCATTGAGGAGCTAGATGGCGCAGCGGCCAATGATGTATAAAGTTATAGATGCGTTGTACATGCTCTAGAATGGCAATACGAATGTAAGGTAATTGCCCGACTCGCATTCAGTCAGGCACGCTCTCGCGTCCCGGCTATACATCGCTACAGCGCGTGAAATTATCAAGTTTTTCGTGGCCAAAATGCCTTCCTGTGTTTTTAGGCAGTCCACAAATTACACGGCAACTTTTAGAGACAAGAAAAACGTGTCATTTCATTCGTAAGTACTGATTTTTTTAAATTATACATTAAATGCCCGCTAAATAAACTGCTGGCTGCTCCTCACGTGGGTAAGTGAGATGTAATCTGTTCTATGCGTGAGAGTGAAACAGACTATGTTAGCGCGGTCTACTGGCGGCCGTTGCCATGGAAACTCACATGCGTATAGAGCGAGATGTATATTTATCTCTTTCTAACCACATAATGTGTCTCTTGTTAGCGCAACGTATACGTAGATATAGTACTACTTGCAGCACTTTAAAATGCAATAATGTTAGCGTGTAACCTGTCTATCTTTTATATGTCTTTGGCAGCGGCTAGCGCGTTCGCCTTGCGATCTTGCTCGCTAAGCAACTTTCGCAATGCCGGGTCGCCTGATGGGTATCCAATTAAAAAACATCTCGAGCTTCCTCCGTGCTTCGGAAGGCACGTGTTGTCGTAAGATGGCGGTCGTTAAAACTCACCAACCCGCATTGGGCCAGCGTGGTGGGTTATGGCCCAACATCCTCACGCGCTACTCGTGGGAGACCTGTGCCCAGCAGTGGGACATTTATAGGCTGATGATGAATCTCATTTCATTTCAAAGAGCCGTCTCCGTGTCGCGTAGCAAACTCATTAAAAGAATATTACCACTCACCCCCCTGAAGAGAGTGGGTGTCGTAAAAGGTGATAACGGACTAAAGACTGCACATCAACAGCATAGAGCGGCGATGGGTTCACCACGTTATTGTCACGCTGAGCACATGTGCAGTTGTAGCTTGGTGAAACGTGAACTAAGGCCGTGGACTGCTCTTGGGGTCCCTCTGACTAACCCTTTGGGTATAATAGTCATGAATCTATGTCATTGTATATATGTATGAATAAAATTATTATATACGAACATTTCAAGTCCATAGGTAGTTTCGTAGAAACGGGGAGTTCGAGATGTTGAACTTTTAAAACTAACAATAATAGTTATTACTGGGTGTGTGCCGCGTTGCCTAATTCCCCCGAAACCAAAATAATACCATATATTTTTGTTCCCGACCATCAAAAGATTATGTCTGTGTGATTTACAATTTATGTGCCAGTTTATCTTACTTATAACCGAAACCAAATATATTAATAATTTGGTAAAGATGTCATTGACTTTAAATATATATATATTTTATTGTGGCACGCCATAATGGCTTCACTCTGCCTGATGAAAAGCAGCCAGTGAAGTCCAAGAAGTGAAAGCGTTCATCACAGCGCTACCACGCTATGCCGAACGCTCTAACTATGACGGCCTGCATAAATGCTTTTTCACGCCCCGCTTAAATAACCCGGGAGAGAAAGAGGAAGGAAACACGTGTGCGGGAAGCGCATTCCACATACGGGCAGTTCGGCAAAAGAACGATTGTCCAAACTTTTTGGTACGTGTCTTGATGGTCAGCACGGTATGAGGGTGGCTTCTAAGACCTGCACGCGTCGATCTGGAAAGGAAAGGAGAGGGAGGGATGAGGGTTAAAGAGCTCCTCAGAGCATTCACCGTGGTAAAGGCGGTAGAAAGCACTAAGGGAAGCAATGTCCCTACGTAGCTGTAACGGCTCCAGACTGGTCGTAACGTCATCGTTACCGATAATACGGACAGCACGTCTTTGCAACCTGTCAAGAGCATCGAGCAAGTACTTGGCGGATCCGTCCCAAAGATGAGACAATACTCCACGCAGGAGCGCACCTGAGTCTTATACAAAAGACAACGTTGCTCCGGCGTAAAGAACCGCTTCACCTTGTTCAGGATTCCGAGTTTACGTGAGGCTGTGGTTATAATGCTCTCAATATAGCTCTTCGGGTTGAGCTCGCTGTGTATGTCCATTACCCAAGAGACTGAGACCAGTCTGGATGGGTAATAGGTTGCTCTGGAAGGAGGGTTGGGGGAGAAATGCGGACTTTTTAGCAGTGACAGTGCAGACCTGTGTTTTTTTGGCATTGAACTAGACCAGGTTATCAGAGCCCCATCGTCCTGTAACTACATCGGCCTGCTTTGCCGCAGGGTGACCCAAATAACGCCGATGTCCTGTACTGTCGTCTGCATAGCAATGAATGTTACCTAAGGATAACATATCGTTGATATGCAGAAGGAACAGCATGGGCGACATTATAGAACCCTGCGGCACTCCGACGTTCACCTGCAGAAACTGTGAGGCACTGCTTTCGCAGAGTACGCGAATGCTGCGCTCATGCGCCGTCGACCTCCTTGGTCGAGTGGTTTGTACACCGGTTTTCATGGTGTCGCCATCTCTGAGGCCCGGGTTCGATCCCCGGTCGGGTCAATTTAGAAATTATTGTTTTTTTAAATGTCTCGGGTCTGGGTGTTTTCTATGTTTGTCTCGATTGTGCAGTTTTTCCCGACCGATGGAAGTTGACTAGAGTTGTCCCGGTGCCCAAGAATAGTGGTACGGAATCAAGTGACTATAGGCCGGTGGCAGTCCTGAGCACAGCAGCGAAGGTTTTCGAGTCAGCGATACATCATTCTTTGTACTCACAAGTTAAAGCTCAGTTATCTGACGAGCAGCACGGCTTTCGTCCCGGGCGTAGTACTACGGGGAATCTACTCCAGCTGATGATGCAGGTGGCACCAGCGGTGGACAGAGGTAGTCAGGTGGATGTCATATATTTCGATTATCGAAAGGCATTCGATACAGTCGACAATGATATCCTGCTCATGAAACTGGCTCATGTGGGCTGCACGCCGAAAACGCTCTCATTTTTTGCCAGTTACATGAAGAACAGACGTCAGTATGTCAACTGGGACGGCCATAACTCGGAACAGTATTATACTAGATCGGGAGTCAGTCAAGGGAGTAATTTAGGACCTCTTGGATTTGTTTTAATGGTAAATGACTTACCGGGTGTCACCTTAGATTCAACTTGCCTTCTTTTTGCTGATGATCTAAAGCTGGTATTGGAAATAAAGCATGCTTCCGACTGCGTAAAAATGCAGGCGGATATTGACAGGGTGGCGGATTGGAGTCGTAGGAACCGGCTGAGCTTCAATATTTCAAAATGCTCAGTAATGTCATTCACTTTGTCACGGGACCCAGTTCGTTTCCAATATTGCTTAGATGGTGCTCCTTTGCAGCGGGTGACGAAGGTGAGAGACTTTGGAATCCATTTTACTACCAATCTGTCTTTTAGAGAGCATGTAATTAAGGTTTGCAAGAAAGCATACCGTAACTTGGGATTTATGTTACGTCAGTGTGAGGGATTTACAAATTTAAATGCAATTAGAGCTTTGTATGAAGCGTTGGTAAAAAGCCACTTGGAATGCAATGCATTTATTTGGAGTCCTCATGAGGCGAAATATAAATTAATGTTGGAGCGAATACAAAACAAATTCACAAGATTTCTTTATTTCAAATTATATGGAGTATATCCCTTTTACCCATTAATGTATCCGACATTATTTGTTCTCGGCATGGTGGGCTACAATAAATTGGAAGTCCGAAGAGAGTTAGGGCTGGCTATATAATGTAATAAAACTGTTACGTGGGTATTTGTTTAACCAAGGAGTATTGCAATGTATAAAGCTGTGTGTGCCGGACCGGTACGTGTGGCGCAGGCGTCGGCCACCACTGCTCGAGGTGCCAAGGGCGCGGACTAATATTTTAAAAGAAGCGCCATTTACCAGAGCCTTGCGCACTATTAATAGGGTAGCTAATGATGTTGACATATTTAACTGCTCTCTGAATGAATTCACAAAAGTCACATTGTTTGTTCTTTGTTACAGAAGTAGCTAAAAAGTAAGTAAATACACAGTGTAGTTACTTACTTTACTGAATGTGTCCTGAATATTTTATAGTGATAGTAAGTTTGTAAATAGATAAATAAAAAATATTCGTTTGTAAATAGGTTAGGTTAGAAAGTTTTATAAGTGCTTGTACTATCGCATTGGATTTTTTTTCTGTAATGATAGTATTAAGTTTTGTTGTTTCAAATAAATAAATAAATAAATAAATAAATAAATAAATGTATAATAAGTATGTATTTAAGTATTTTAAGTATGTTTATCCGTTGTCTAGTAACCATTTAACTAGTTTCTTCGAAGCTTCTCTTGGGCTAGATAATTAGTGTGATTGTAGAAAAGATTTATTTATTTATTTATTTATTTATGCAGGAACCCGGCGACCCAATCGCATAGACGAGGTGGCAAGCCGTATGACGAAAGCTTGGAGAGAAGCGAACGATGCCAAACTCGATCGAAAGCCTTGGAGATGTCCAGGCTAACAGCCAGTGCTTCTCCGTGCTTGTCCATTGCTTCACCCCACAGGTGTGTCATGAACGCCAGGAGATCACCCGTTGATCATTTCGGTCTGAACCCGTATTGTCGATCATGAATCAGGGAGTGATCTTCTAGGAAGCGAATGAGTTGCCTGTTTATGATTCGCTCAAAAACCTTGCAAAGGACAGAGGTGACAGCAATAGGTCGATAGTTGGCTGTGTCAGACCTATCCCCTTTTTTGGGGACCAGCTGGACGTTCGCCTTTCTCCAAGCCTCCGGTACAATACCAGTAGAGTACGAGAGGTGGTATAGGCGTGTCAGTACTGGAGACAACTCGGGAGCACATTTTTTAAGGACGACTGCCGGTATACCGTCAAGACCGCTAGCCATCCGCACATCAAGTGACTGCAGCACGGCACGGACGTCACGTTGTCTGATTTGGACGTCAGGCATTGAGGAACTACAGTGAGCGATGGTAGGTGGTTCCGCGCCGCAGTCATCGACACTCGAATTCGCCGCAAAGAGCTTCGCTAAGAGGTTAGCCTTGTCTAGCGGCCGATGGGCCAACGAGCCATCAGGGTACCGCAGACAACAGCACTTGGCCAACGCGTGCAACGCGCTGGGCATTCGCTCTCGAGAGAGCTCTCTTGCAGACTTTGGTAGCCTTGTTGAAGATTACTTTGAGGGAAGAGATGTTACGATCGTTGAGCGTGCGAGCCTTGGCCCAAGCGCGATATGCCGCCTGTTTAAGTTCAACAGCTTTGGCGCATTCGCGATTGAACCAAGGGCGCGCCTTACTTCCGCTGACGACATCAGTGTAGGGAATGTAATATTCCATCCACAACATGACCTCGTCAGCGACAGCAGAGGCACTCTCCGATGGGTCTCCACCCACAAAGCAGCGCCTGGCCCCACGGGATGGACGCAAAATAGTCGCGCATACCATCCCAATCTGCCGAGGAGTAGTGCCATAAACGCCGTTTAGACTCCACTGAGGGAGAGCTTTTACGGCGCAGTACGGTGGCACCAACCAGGCAATGGTCAGAAGTACCCAAAAGAGCACTTATCGACACTCTGTACCCGGCTGGTCGACTCGTCACCAGTAAGTCTATCAGGGAAGGCGCTTGACCCGATATATCTAGAATCCTGGTGGGCTGGAGAACCAGTTGAATCAGATCATGCATGAGAGCGAATGCGTGGGCAGTTCGGCCTGCGTGATCTGTTTTGGAAGAGCCTAACCAGGTCTCATGGTGGGCATTAAAATCTCCCAAAAGTACCACATCGGCAGACGGAAACCGCTCCTGTACGTCGTCAACTGCTTGGCTCAGGTAGTCGAATAACCGAGTTGTCTCGTGGTCTCCGGAGTGGGAACGGTACAGGCAAGCGTAGACATGGCTCTCGGAACCAAGATTCACGTGTACCTATAGGATGGAGAAAGAGGGGTCCTCCAAGCAGCGCAAACGTCGACAACAAACGTCCGTCCTGACGAAAAGGCATACTCCGGCTTTCGCGAGGAAGCATTCCTCAAGCACGTAGCCGGGGTAGTGCAGATATGCAATGTCGGCAGGACGGCAGATCTGTGTCTCCGTCAGAAAGAGCAATGCAGGCCGGGCCGTCTCAAGGTGTTGGTGGACGGCGTTGAGGTTTGAATGGAGTCCACGGATGTTAGTGAACTCCACCTCAAAAAGCAACTTGGTGGTGGGGAAGTGGGATGCCGCTGTCTGACCTGCATTGTTTTTAGACACTGACATGGTGGTTGGATGGGGGCGTGAGTAAAAGGAGATGCTGTGGCGGCAAGGGGGAAAAGACAAAGTGTGGGAGACTAACATGAACTGGTGCATGTAGTTGTTCGGTAAGAAGTTAATCGACCCGCCGGACGGAAGGGCCCCCGTACCCCCCCGAAAGTAGTCGCCGGGTCCCACCAATCCGGTCACCAACCGGCACGACGAGCCACTTCGGGATTATGCGCGACCTGGTGGAGCAGCCTCCTAGGGTGGTTAGCCCTAGTTGGGCTCCTGTACTATGCCGCGGGCGGCCAGCGGCACCACCGTTTCTACGGGTCTCCCTGGCCGGCGAATCGACCCACGTCAACCGAACAATGCGTCCACAAAGACTCCCACCGGACCTTGACCCTGCCGCCACCGCACCTCCCCAAGCTCCGGTATTACGGCTCTGAACCCGGAACGCGACCTGTGTCGAGCACCGAACACTTGGCGGGTTTTACGAGTCCGCATGGTGGTAGCGCCGTACGAGCAAAGCTCTCCCACCAGCAAAATCCCTTTAGTCGCCTCTAGAATAGGGTTAAGGAAGGAATATGAATTGTGATGGTGGGGGGGGGGGGGGGGGGGCTCCGGAACTCTCACTGGCCACACGAAACACAACGTCAAAGTCAATATTTCTTTATTCAAATTAACTTAATAATTAAGCACTTTTGAATCGTCTATGTTTTCCTACCACCTGTTCCAGACTTTTTTACTGACAAGAAGAACAGGCGCAAGAAACTTGTCAGCTTTAACAGATATAAGTAACGATATTTACAAATCTAAATATATATATATATAACAGCAACAAGAGCCATTATTTGACGCCGAATATTCGTAAGAGGATGGTATTACCCTGGTGGTATTTCTCGTGAAAAAAAATATAAATTCGAGTGGCCCTAAATATTTGCACAAAGAAATGTCAATTTTGTTTAAAAACATTCCTTATCGAATTTGGCCGTAGTATAAGGTTGTAGAATGACTTTTTAACCGAGATATTTTTAAAAGATAAGTAAAGCAAATCGTCAAAAATCGTCAATAACATTTTGACAAAGTCGGCAGCGCGTGAGTTATAAAATATAATAAGTTTTATTTTAAAATTTTACATCCATTTCTTGATCATCATCATTACCACCAGCCGAAATACATTCTTTGCAAGACAAAGGCTTACCCCTAGGATCTTCACCACGTCATGTCTTGTGCTGCTCGCATGTTGTATCCAGCATAACATTGAAGCTTAATTCTTTTTGTTAATAACAATGAACCATAAAAACTTTGTTAATACCTGTATATTGAATTAACTTAAAGACTAATGAGGCGTTCGGTATTCTATCTCCGAACACTAGGATATATTTTGGGAGTCATAGCGCCCCGCTATAACGTGCAGGATGGAGTTGGAGCTGGACTGCAGCCTACAGAACGACGAGACAATTGCATTAGCACTTCTTGCAAAATCAAAACCATATCAATATGTGCTTCCGCAAACATGCCCGAAGCACTGCAAAACCGAGGCAGCCTCATCAACATCTTGAAGGCGTTATTGTGCTGGATCTGCAGTGCACTGAGGGCACGTTGCTTGTATTTGGTCTAAAGGCAGCACTCTCTAGGGTTACAGATGTCCATAGAATAAGGCTCAGGGTGATCGATCATACTCGTGTAACATATTTTTTATTAGCTTGTAATAATATGTTCTCGATGGAGCAGCAGCTCGATGGCGCAGCGGCTAGCGCGTTCGGCTCGCGATCTTGCTCGCTAAGCAACTTTCGCAATGCCGGGTCGCTGGAAGGGTGACCAAATTTAAAAACATGTCGAGCTCCTCTGTGCTTCAGAATGCACGTTAAGCCGTTGGTCCCGGTTGTTGTCGTAAGATGGCCGTCGTTAAAACCCACCAACCCGTACTGGGCCAGCGTGGTGGGTTATTGCCCAATATCCCCACGTGCTATTGTTCACGTGGGAGGCCTGTGCCCAGTAGTGGGACGTTTATAGGCTGATGATGATGATGAATAATATGTCCAACTGATGGATAAGGGCCTTCTCTCTACGTTTCATACATATAAATAAATATTATTATGTCCAACTAATGGACAAGGGCCTTCTCTCTACGTTTCATACATATAAATAAATATTATTTGACAACGGGTGCTTACCTTTAATTTTCTATTTGTAACGGTCTGATATAGGTAGGTACATACTTAAGTTATCACCCATATTATATTATAATAAGTAAATAAATGATAATTTGTAAATAAAACTCCTGTTTAGTCATCTTATAATAGACTAGATGGCGGTAGAAGTTTAAAACAAACATTCAGTAAATCAATCCATTATAGTTTCGTTATTAAAATATTTGTGTGTAGTTTTGAATCAATATACAGGAACATTAATCATTCATGCATCATATTAAGCTGAAGGAATAGTAGATAAAAACTTATTATTATGTCGCAAAAAGTAAGTAATACATGTTGTGGGCAGTGGTAGTGCTATTTCATAATGTAGGTTAGTAGTAACGCGTAAGCATTGTATTATTTTGAAAATGAGGGTAAAAGTGTATTTAATTGATAATTATCTGAATAAATAATACATGTATCGCATTAAAAACGCTCTATACATTGTTACGTGCTACAAAATTTATGAAATTGCAAAAACAGCGTGACTTATTTGGATATTAATGGCTATTTATATATGAAAAACAATGTACGTAAAGATATAACCTACTGGAAATGTACGAAGACCAAGGAGCTGTATTGTTCTGGATTTGCTAAAACCTTGAGTAATTGCCGATAATGGTATATTTATAACATCTGATACTTGTAAAATACAGCACAACCATTCGTCTGATCCAAGTCGTGTAAAATAAGTATGTACCTACCGAAATAAGAAACCCTAAGACCGATAAAAATAGGAAAATAAAAGGTAAGCACCCCTTTTCATATAATGTTTATTTGTAGTAAAATATGTATGTCTATCACACTTTAAAGTTTTTCATTATGAGATTTTAAACCTTGGTCTTGTGAACTGTTGACTTACTAAGCTTTTGAGATTCTGAAGTGTTGAGATTTTGAATCGTTGGTCTTTAGGTGTTGATATTTTGATTGTTGAGATTATAAATGTTGAGATTCAGTATCAATCCCCTACGTTTCGACTCATCCCTATACCGGGTCATACTTTACAAGAATTTAAATATTGAAAACATCAAGCAGAAAATATAAACCAAATTTTAAGTAATTTGACTAGTAGCATTTAAATACTTCACAATAAAAGTATTTTAACTGTTTCATATCTGAAATACGGAATCCTAACATATTCTACATGATAGAACAAAGCGATACGCTGATAATCGTTAAATGAATCTGCCAGTTCGCAATGTCAATTTTAATCATACGGTTGTGTATTCGATAAAAACATGTTATTATTAGTGCTCATAATAGTGTTAACATTTGTTTTATATTTTTATAATAGAAAAATATTTCAGTATTGGAAGGTGAAAGGCATAAAATATGAAGAGCCTGTGCCTCTATTTGGCACATACAAAACTATGTATCTTGCAATACAAAGTCGATCTCAAATGATTGAAAAACTCTACTGGAAATATCCATACGAGAAAGTAGTTGGAGGATTTAAGACAACAACTCCAGAACTTGTAATCAGGGATCCCGAGTTAATAAAAACTGTGCTAATATCGGACTTCACGTCATTTTTCTCCCGTAGCCTTAATTACAACAACGATGTGGAACCTTTCAGGAAGCACTAATTTGCAATAGACGGAGATCCTTGGCGAATGCTAAGACATAGAATGACACCAGCGTTTACAAGCGGTAAGCTAAAAGCTATGTTTCCTCTTATTGTAGAACGAACAGAGAAATTGCAATCACGTACTCTTGCTGCTGCCGCCGATGGTCGTCCACTCGACGCGAGAGAACTAATGGCACGTTACACAACAGACTTCATTGGCGCTTGTGGATTTGGTGTTGATTCTGATTCTCTCAATGATGAAAATTCTGCATTTCGTAGACTAGGCCGGAACATGATTAAACTAACTAACAGGGATATTGTTGTTGCTTTGCTCAAAGATCTGTTTCCAAAATGGACTAAAAATCTAAAGGTGTTTGGAAGGGTCGAAGCAAAAGTAATGGCTTTGGTAAAGCAAATACAAAAAGAGCGAAATTTCAAGCCATCGGGTCGTAATGACTTTATGGACTTGATGTTGGACTTTTGGAATAAGCCGATGGAAGCAGATTCCATAGAGCATGTCAATGATGACGGCAGTCCAGTAAAAGTTAGTATGATTTTAGACGATGAGCTGTTTGCTGCTCAGATCTTCATATTTTTTGCTGCTGGTTTTGAAACATCTGCCTCATCAACCAGTATTACTTTACATGCTCTAGCGTATAATCCTGAAGTGCAGAAAAAGGTACAAAAACATATCGACCAAGTGTTAACTAGGCATAATAACAAGCTTAGTTATGATGCTGTTAAAGAAATGACTTATCTCGAATGGACTTTTCATGAGGGGCTTCGAATGTTACCCCCTGTTGGATATCTAATGAGGAGAAGTACAAAAAAATATGCGTTTAAAGAGATAAACCTTAATTTAGATGAACGTGTTAATATAGTAATACCAGTACAAGCTCTGCACATGGATCCTAAATATTGGGAAAATCCTGAAGAATTTCGTCCTGAGAGATTTCATCCTGATAATTTTGGACCAACACAAAAGATGGTATATTTTCCATTTGGAGAAGGGCCCCGGAATTGCATTGGTAATAAATTTTTGTGTAAAAAATTTAAATAACCTGACAAAATAACATATTCAGAAAAGTTTTAAAATTATATTATATATATATTATATATATTATATTATATATACTAAAACGATATTATTTTATGGCGTCTAGATAATAATGTAGGTTAACATAAAATTTTAATCGCATTATACTATGTTGCAGGAGCTCGTCTTGGTTTAATGCAGTCAATGGCAGGGCTGGCTGCAATTCTCGCCAAGTTCACGGTGGAACCTGCACCTGAAAGTAGACGGTATCCGATGGTGGAACCTAAATCCCACATTGTCCAAAGCATTAGAGGAGGTTTGCCTTTGAAGTTTCGGAAACGTGACGTTTTTTAATCAAATAAAACACATTATTCCATCATGAATTTGTCGTTCTATATTTTTAACCACGGCTATATGTTGTAGATATAGGTTTATTTCATCATATCAGTAAAATATTTATCTAAACCCGATTTGTATAATAAAAAGTTAAATTAGTAAAAAATGTGATTATGGCAATTTTTTTATGTATTATCTGATATAGGTACCTCTAATCAATGCATTTTATCTTGTTTTATACAAAAATAACGAATAATATTGTTTTTTTAAGTTTTAGTATACGGTTACTTATTACTCTTACAGTCATCCATTCTTATTTGTTTCTGGTATAGTGAGATTGGATACGCCTAATCTTAGGTCGGCTATGGGAGTGGTCAACGCAGCTGACGCGGGCTCGATTCCCGCCTGAGGAAGACATTTTTTTCAAAGTTTCGTTATCTTTGATTTATTTGAGCGTTTTTTATCACAATTAATCAAATCTTACAAGGGCTATGCAGATCATTCTTATTTGTTTCTGGTATAGTGAGATTGGATACGCCTAATCTTAGGTCGGCTATGGGAGTGGTCAACGCAGCTGACGCGGGCTCGATTCCCGCCTGAGGAAGACATTTTTTTTCAAAGTTTCGTTATCTTTGATTTATTTGAGCGTTTTTTATCACAATTAATCAAATCTTACAAGGGCTATGCAGATCATTATGCACTATCTGTCAATTATGCGTTACAAGATCCATCGATACGAAGTAAAGTGGGGCTCCCAAGCGTAGGTACATGTAATGACACGAGGGGATGGTAGCGCCGTTGCCTGCTGTGGTGTAGCTTTACCACGACCGCAGTACCGCTGCTGCGGTACTAATTTGTATGGTAGCAGCGGTATAGCGGTCGTGGTCAAACTATAGTCCCTGAAGCGCTTCTGTTACGTCACGAACAAACCTGCGAGATATGCCCGCTCACGACTACGATAACATTATTCAAATGCTGTAACTTTAAAAATACTTGCATAAAATTTATAAAATAAATATCGAACGATAGCTTATGTTAATTTGAAAACGATTATGTAATAAAACTACTTTTGATACATGTGATGATAAAACATTATTATTCTAATGGGGCGACTCTTGTACGCGTGTTTTTACTGTTCAATAAAGAAAATATTATTTCGATTTTTTTACAAAACAGTAAAATATTAGTATGAAAAAGAAAATCTGCTGATAGACCAAGGGTCTAGAGTGCCAACAATGGCATATCATAAAAAAGTTCGTTACCAGATATTACGACGGTTTTGCCCGGGCCCGACGACATTTTCAATTTCAACTTGCCATACTAACTACGCATGTAATTGTTTCATCTTTAGAATTATGAAATTATATAACTCTAAATATCACATCGATATTTTTTGCCGTAAGCCATTGAAATTCAAATGTTTGTTAAGGCAATAAAATTATTATTATTAGGTTTTACTTAAATTGCCACTACAAACTTTATATACTTACCTAATACAAATGTTATGTTTGAGATGTTCGGTCGTGCGTGGTTGCAGTATAAAGGATAATTTATTATATGACTAAACCTATCGTGGACGTTTGAGTGGATAAGTATACACTCGAATTTGTAAAGGGGATAATAAAATGATAAATTAATTAATTGTGGAGTGGATACTTATTTATTAGTGCTCGCGACTGTTCATTTGAAATAATTTAAATACTTAAAGTAATTATCTATGTTTACTCAACTTTTTTAAATAAGTAGGTACTTATGTCAAAACTTTTTGTGAAAACTTTTTTGGCTAATGTGTTACCCAACTGTTCAGTCTAAGTGATTTGTAAAATGCTGTTTGTTATCCAATAAATAAATAAATAAATAAAGTCCTCTGCAATAGTCCACTTTTCACCAATGCGACTGCACATGTGCTCAGTTTGACAGGTGGTGAGCCCATCGCCGCTCTATGCAGTTGGATGTATGTTCAGTCTTTAGTCCGTTAGTCACCTTTTACGACACCCAAGGGAAGAGAGGGGTGGTAGTATTCTTTTGAAGCCGCACGCGACACGGCTCTGTTGTATACCTATTCGCAGGAAAAGGCAGCTATAGCCTTCTTTAGGGCCTCTTCTATCTCGATACTAATATTCATCATTATCATTAATTGTGTGTGACAGGATATCTAAATTGGGTACCTATGATATCGTTGCGTGCCCGCCGAAAAAGATACGATCCCTTTTGCCTTCATAAAATAGTGCATTCCTCCTTCGATTCGCCTGAGTTGCTCTCCTCGATTGACATTAATACCAGGCGTAGGTCGCGTTGTCCGGATACGTTTTTTATTCAGGCTTATATAAACAATACATCCTTGTATAATCCTATTGTCAGAATATGCCGGACTTATAATTAATTACATCGTGTTTATAAGATAATATAGACGTCTTTAACAGCAGTTTTTCGCAGTTCATGAAGGTGATTTCCGACATAATGTTTTTTGATGAAGCGCCCTCAACCCACTTATTGTATAGCGTCTGTAGTTTAGGATAATAGTGATAAATTAAATAAGTAGATTATTTTAAGTTAGTACTTACCTAATTATAAAAATATATATATAGGTATATTGGCATGCTGTGAACGTTAATTTTGGGTGGTTGTCTAGTTCATGTGGAATATGACGAATGAATTTAGACGATTCAAAACGCTTAATTTAAGCTTACTGAATAAAGTTATTTTGATTTGATTTGATTTGATTTATGTTTGTAAGCTATTTTAATGACAGTAATCTGTCAGTGTACCTCTTACAAAAAAAAAATTGGTTAGGATTTTAGCGTGAAAGCGTCATAAAACAAACTCACTTTCGCATTCATAATATTCATTATCAAAATCATTTTCGGCTTTTCTTAACCCACTGCTGCGAATAGGCGTATCTCTTTATGCCATTCGCATTGGTTAATAAGATTAATATTTTTTTTAAAATATTAATTGGATTAATTAATATTTAAAAAAAAAGATTTAACAGTATAAACACCGGCTCTTTTAACAAAATTAATCAATTTAGTCGATTGTCTTAAGCTCAGCCCCCAAGCGGTCGCATGTTACCGCACCTACAAAAACACACTTGACTTTGTACCGTGTTTTTTAATAGACTTACAGATAGGGTTACCATTTAGGAATTGGAAAAGTCCTGACAAAAAGCCTGACATTTCGATAAAAGTCCGGACTTTTTCGTCACAAAATGGAAACATTATATGTACCTACTTACTTTTTATATTTTGTTTAGATAAATGAGAAGTTTATAAAGATTAAAGACTTATTTGTTAATACTTAAAATACAGTTTTGTTACTTATATCCCAAAATCCGGACAAATTAAAGAGCCGGACTAAGTCCGGACTAGAGTCTAAAAGTCCGGACATGTCCGGACTAATCCGGACGGATGGTAACCCTACTTACAGACTACTTTAGTATGAACAAGTTTGGTTATTTCGGTTCTGTGGTTCATCTTATGTATTGTTATCGCAAAATATCGCATAGTCTATGCTCGATTCTGTCAAATTTGACGTTAACAGTTACTGTCAAAATAGTGCCAATAAAAATCCAAGAGTGAGGGACAAAATTAACAAAATAAACTTCATAAATACTTGTAACATATTTGGATTAGGTAATTTTTTGTGGTATGTAATAAGCGTGCTTTTACTGTTTATGTAGGTATATTATTTTAAGTAATATATCTGATATTTTATTTAAATGTGATGATCAATCCACATCCTAGCAGTAAGTGCATTTGATCATAAGCAGCTGCATTGAGCCATGATGGATGAGGAGGAGCTCGGTTTATATCGAAATTTCCGAGCTTTACCATTTCATTCACTGAAGCGTCAAATTTAGATTTTATGTTACCTTGATAAGGTACAAAGTCGAATGCCCTCTGTGTACACTTTTGAAAAATGGACTAATCTAAATTCTGTCTGCATGCGATAGGATTATTAATATTGAAATATTAACACTATAAAGAATGGTTTAAAGAAGTGGAACGCATAGTATTTTTCTTTTAACCTGTATATGAGAATTTATGAGATTTATAATATACATAATAATCACGACTATTATCCCCGAAGGGTTAGTCAGAGACTAGGCAATGAGGACAGTAAAAGCAGTCCCCTGCCATAGTCCACGTCTTACTAAATAACAACTGCACAAGTGATCATCGTGAAAGGTGGTTAGCCATGCTGTTGGATGTATATGCCGTCTTTAGTCCGTTAGTCGCCTCTTACGACACCTAAGAGAAGATATGGGTTAATTGGTACTGTTACTATTATTTTAATAATGAACCATTACCACACAGCTAATATCACCATTTTAATAAACGGTGATGTAGCTTCACCTGCATGTGACAGCTTTGAAATACGTCAAAAGTCGAACCTAGTTCACAATTTGTCAATTGACTTGCCAGGAGCCGCAGCGCAATACCCAAAACAATGCCGAAAACGTTGGCTAAAAACAAAAAAAAACAAATTCGTTTTTTTCAGCCGCAACAAAAGTGAATTCAGACCACGATCGTTGAATAACAAAACGGGAAACAATTTGCAATCAGGCGTTCCTTCAGCGAATAAATTAAAAGTTGCCAGTACTAAATTAGAGGTTTCAAATAATTGAGATTGTTACCTGTAAGGTGGACGTGACGTTAAGAGTGGTAGGTAGAAAAGAAGGAAGTACATTTTTATCTCTTTCGTGAGATAATGTTTAAATGAAAAATTTTGCTAAATTTATTTATTTAGACGGGCACACTTACAGAAATATTAAATACACTTAGAAACATAATACACATTAAAAACACGCATTACATGTTTGCCACAACAGTGTACACAACATTCAAAAGTAAAGACATAAAATAACATAGGTACTAATAACACTACTTAACAAAACAATACATCAACAAAACCTAGATGGATTTCAGCATCTTACGATTAAACTGTTGTTAGGAATCATTAAATAGATCAATGTCCAGTAATTTAACGTTCATATCATTGTATGTTGAACAAATTCTGGAGAGGGGATGATGCAAACCCAAATTAGTTCTGCATCGAGGTAGACTAAAAGTTTTAGTCACGCGGTGCCGGGGATAACTATAGATAAGATAAGATAAATTTTTATTGCCATAAAATTGTGTAAATACATAGCAGGTGTTATGCATAAAATAATGGGAGCAAACAATTTACCCAAGTCGGGCATGCAATTTTTAGTATATAGGGAACGGAGAATCCTAGCATGTCAATTACTTATATTTGTACATTTAATCGGATTATTAAGAATTTTGTATAGATACAACAAGTCTGTAATTGTACGTCGATCTTGCAAGGTTGACATTTTGAAGAAAGACAATCTCTGTTCATATGGTCGTTTATGAGTTATGCCGGGAGAGACGAACGCGAGGTGACGGGTAAAAAGGCGCGTTGGATACTTTCTACACGTTGAGATTGAGTAGCATAAACTGAATTCCATGCAACGCTAGCATATTTCAGATGGCTACGAACTAGGCAATTATATAGAGTCAATATAGTCTGTAGCGTTTTGAAACCCTTCAAATCAATTCTTCAATTCAATTCTTCAACAAAAGGCAGCCTTCTTTACCACTTTAGGTATCTATGTGCGCGGAAAATTTAAGCTTGCTCTCCAGCATCACTCCCAGGTTACGTAGATAATTATCATCAGCCTATAAACGTCCCACTGCTGGGCACAGGTCTTCTGAACAACGGTACAGTGCGGGTCAATGAGTTTTAACGACTGCCATTAACCACTGTAACAACAACCGGGACCAACAGCTTCACGTGCTATCTGAAGCTCAAAGGAGCTCGAATGTTTATAATTTGTTCACTTATCCAATTTTCTGGCATTGCGAAAGTTGCTTAACTGGCATTATTGCAAACCGAACTTCTTAGTCATTGCGCCATCGAGCTCCTCGAGTTTGGCAATAGATAGATAGATGGATGGACAAAGACTTTATTGCACATACACAAGGAACAGTTACACATAACATAAACCTAAAACTAGAAGCGATCTCTTCCAGACTACCTTTGGTTAGCGGAACCTAAGAAGGAGATATAAGTGCGCAAGTTTTAATAAAAAGATACTATAAGTATAATGGATGGACAGTAAATGAATACATATTTATTTATAAACATACATACATACAAAATATAATTATATAAAACATACATACATACATATTATATTTAAAACGTTATAAATAAACTATAACATGTTACTCGCAGATGACAGAGCCTAAAGATGCTTGTGGAGTTTAGCCTTGTAGATGGACAGTGACTTGGAGTGACGCATCTCAAAGGGTAGGTTATTCAAAAGAAAAGTAGCCTGGACAGTAATCAAATCCTTAAAATAACCTGACTGAGTAAAGGGAGCTTTAAGCACGTTATCAGACTTGGACCTGAGACCACGGTTGTGATCCTCCTCGAGAAATCGGAAACACTCTTTAAGTAGTAAGAAGAAGTACGAGGATCATACAGCACGTTAAAAACGAAAATGAGGATATGCTCCTCACAACGCAATCTAATAAAATCTAATAAATAATTTTTGGGGGTCAAAGTTGCTCGCGTCCGTAGGTTTACCCTTGAGACCCTACACGTGATCCCTGGGTGGTGCTAAATGAGTGACACCAACTGAGTGGTAGAGCCACGCTGCGTTGCAGCACACATTGGGCCGGCTCGCCCGGCGTAATACCACCCTCTCACTAATATTCGGCGTGAAATAATGGCACTTGGTGCTGTTGTGTTTCGTCCGGCCAGTGAGGGTTCCGGAGGCCCTTTCCCCCCCCCCCCCCCCCCCTCCTCCCAATTCCTATTCCTTCCTTAAACCTATTCCTCCCGTAAAGGCCGGCAACGCGTCTGCGATTCCTCTGGTTTTGCGGGTGTCCATGGGCGGCGGTGATTACTCTCCATCAGGTGACCCGCCTGCTCGTTTGCCTCCCTCTTTTATAAAAAAAAAAAATAATAATAATGATAGGCAGCCATTCGAGCCTATGCCACAGACTAAATAATAGTACTACGTCCTATGCCTGTATTCAGACACATGGTCGGACTTGCGCAAGCCGTAGATGAATCTTATGCAGAGATTTTGAAGACGTTGTAACTTGCTAAGCAAGTCCTCATTAAAGTCGACTAAACAGACGTCGGCATAGTCCAAAATTGGTATAAGGAGAGTTTGCGCAAGTTGAACCTTGGTCTTTACAGGAAGCAAATTCCTCCACTTTCTCAGAGAGCCAGAGGCGGCGAACACCTTTAAACTGACTTTTTAAAATTACTGGAGCCGTTCTTGGCATTTTAATTTTTTTAAGTAATATATCTATTTACAGTTCTGCAGCAAACATTATAGATGCTTAACAGCTTACAACATTTTCTAAAAAAAGATATATTGTTTTTGTAGTTTAATTTCAACAGCTGTCACTATTTATCAACCTAGTGCGGAACTCAGGGAGATAATGATTACTATGTAATAGGATGTTTTTTTTTTTTTTTTTTTTTTTATAAAAGAGGGAGGCAAACGAGCAGGCGGGTCACCTGATGGAAAGTAATCACCGCCGCCCATGGACACCCGCAAAACCAGAGGAATCGCAGATGCGTTGCCGGCCTTTAAGGGAGGAATAGGTTTAAGGAAGGAATAGTTTCATTGTAAGAATGTCTCTATTTATGTTGTCTACTAAGCACTTAATATGCTTGACGACTAATAAGGTTAGCACATTTAGACTGTGTGATATCTTGCGTCCAATTAAAATTAGCGAGCTTACGACGAACTTGACGGCCGGCGCTGCGGTTAAGTCGTCCGGTTTGCAATCGTCGGGTCACTGGATGGGTGACCGAATCTCGAGCACCTCCATGTTTTGGAAGCCGGTGGTAAGATGGCAGTCATTAAATCCCACCAATCCTCTTAGGGCCAATGTTGTGGGTTATGATCCAATCTACCTATTTCCAATCTATATAAGGTTCTTGTGGGCACTGCTGTGCCTAGCAGTAGTGGGACGTTAGTAGGCTGATGATGACGATGATGATGAGCTTACATTACATGGACTGTCCCAAAATACAACTTCATAAATCAATTACAGTTTTAATTAGAAAAATATTTCGTTAAATAATTCCATACCTCCCGATCTTATTAAATTCTTTCCCTGCTGTGCCGTGAAATATAAATCAAGATAAGTGACCTCTGCTAGATAAGTAGAACACTAAAACAGCTGCAAAGTATCGTAAGAAAAAGCGGGTGAAATATGTGGGCACAATCTGCTTGGAAATAACGTGAGTGCTATGAAAGTATAAAACAACGCCATCTCTGCGAGGGTTGGTACACTACGGACTCGAATGCTTACGTCCCCAAACTTAGTTTTGAAAGAGATATCTTTCCGAGCAGGTTGATATAATTTAATGTTGCTTTATCTGAATAGAGGGCGTTAACTGCCAAAAGTTATATTTTCTCGTTTGTAAATAAATTTGAATTATTAATGTAAGTACTTCAAGTACTTACCTAAGAATAGCAAATTAGTAGGTTTCGTTGTTTTACGATTACATTATGATGTAAACTACTTTTACTTTTTAAAACATCTTTAAAATATGGCGATTCTTTCTTGATTTGATAAAGCTACCCAATTTTTCTTTAAATTGCATTTTTAATATTTTGATCTGTGATAATAAATCTATGGTCTGCTAATCAAATAAAAAAAAAACTTACTATGTTCACTCATGTTTTTCGAAAGGGTAGAAAGAGACCATAGATTTCCGTTTACTACGATTCTGGCAAGTATTTAAAAGTAAGAAAGAGAAGACTCACACTACGCCAATATATAATTACCACAAGAAACTGTCTACCTAGTAGATACCATACGATAAAATACTGCTGAAAGTTTTGGTAGATATTGTAAATTCATCGCTTATCTCGCTCGCTTGATTGTCACTATCTGCATTTAGTGACAAATGCGTGTATGTAGTACTTCTGTAGTTGAGTGGGACAATTTTTTGATTTGTCGTATCTTCCTCTTTATGTTTCCATCAAACTTTTCCTAGATGTTTATTTCCACTTGCATTCCCCGGTGTGGGCAGATTCCTCAAGCGAAATTGGTTTAACTGGACGAACTATTCAAAGGCCACCCTTTGATCTAGTTTTCGATTGCAGCATTCCGCGGGCTTAAGTTAGCTATATCCAATTCCCATTTTGTCGACGGAAACTTTAGTGTTTAACCGATAGTGTAATAAACGGCTAATCCGTTGGAATTGCAGGCGCATTCGGATAATTTGCAAAGTAAATTACTTACTTATGCAATAAAAGTACAAATTGTCGTTGACAACTTAAAGATATCGTCATCATCTGCTTATTAACGCCCTATTTCTAGGATCAGGCCTTCCTACATAAACAATAGAACACGGGATTGGTGACCTACCATGGTGATCTATGCATAACATTAAAAAACCTTTTGTGACTACGAAGAAAAACATGCAAAACCTCTTGTTATGACCAAAGCCAATAGGAGGCTTGTTGCTAACATAATCCTGGTTAAGAGATTTTACGCATTTCGGTTTCCCATACAAATTTCCAAGTTGAAATTTTTAAAAACCAGCAAGTCAATTTTGATGAAACTTGGCAAGCTGAAGTAAAATATAGAGATTTTAATAGTTAGTTGAAAACATTCTTAAAAACGTTTATTTAACTGAGTTATTGCGATTTTAAACTTTCAATAGTGGACTTTAAATCGCAGTATTTCAGCCAAATAAACCTTTTTTAAAAATGTTTTCAACAAACTATTTAGATCCCTGTATTTTACTTAAGCATGCAAAGTTTCATTAAAATTGGCTTATTGGTCTTTAAAAATTTCGACATGGAAAATTGTATGAGAAACCGAAATGCATAAACCCTGTAGCCTAATTCACGTAACAAAACTTCAACGACATGCAAGCGATTTGATCGCTGAAGTCACTTTTCGTATTCACGTATCAATCGCACGATTTTGTTTAAGTCGGTTTTGTTTAAGCGTATTCACGTGCATTAATCGAAGTTCGATCGTTGCCTCCGCGGTATTCACCTATTATTTTGACGTTTAGTTTTATCAGATTTCAGCAATTACACGTCAAATTAGACAATTTCCAAGTCGTTGGAAAAAAATAATAAACACTTCTGAATGTTTTGTTAACAAAAAATATTTGAATTTATTTGGTAGAACTGTAATAGCAACATTAAATTTAAATAGTTGACAAATCGCTGAGTTGCGTTCCTATCAAGTAATCGCTCTAGCGAAATGACAGGTGAATACGGATTTGTGACTGTTTTTCAATAGGACGACTTCTAAACGTAAACGATATTTAGACTATTCGAAATACGTGAATCAGGCCACTGTTTATTGAATATGTCGCTGGTGTAGACCGGTGTGTTTGCGTACAGTGGCCTGATTCAGGCCATATTATTTCGTAATAGTCGAAATGTCGTTTACGTTTAGAAGTCGTCCTATTGAAAAACTGTCACAAATCCGTATTCACCTGTCATTTCGCTAGAACGATTACTCGATAGGAACGCAACTCAGCGATTTGTCAACTATTTAAACTTAATGTTGCCATTACAGTTCTACCAAATAAATTCAAATACTTTTTGTTAACAAAACATGCAGAAATGTTTATTATTTTTTTCCAATGACTTGTAAATTGTCTAATTTGACGTGTAATCGCTGAAATCCGATAAAACTAAACGTCAAAATAATAGGTGAATACCGCGGAGGCAACAATCGAACTTCAATTAATGCACGTGAATACGCTTAAACAAAACCGACTTAAACAAAATCGTGCGATTGATACGTGAATACGAAAAGTGACTTCAGCGATCAAATCGCTTGCATGTCGTTGAAGTTTTGTTACGTGAATTAGGCTACTGGTCGGTTCACGCTCACATACACATACACAACACATTTAATTGATCGTAATATTCAATGCGCAAACCTGGAGGACAGTTTCTATGCTATATATATGTGCTAACTTACCACATGCAACATCTCTGCTAGGATTGCGAAGAGCTTGCATAATAGAGGCCACTATTATTTTATTAGTTTTGAGGTTAATAATTATTGAATTGCCACGAATGTATGTTCAAGCATCGCTTTATAACGGCTAGCCAACACCTACTTGGTTTTTTTGTGTTGTTTAAAAATTGTCAGGACAAGGTATGTACAAAAGCTTTTTTTTATTATTTATACCGGTTACGGAATGCTTACGTGGATAAAAAAATGGATTTAATAAACTATATCCCTATTATTAATAAACGTTGATTAACCCCTCAGTCTTGGATTTTTTTGACAGTTTTTTGACACCACTGTCAACGTCAAATTTGACAGAATCGAGCATAGACTATGCGATAACAATACATAGGATGAACCGAAATAACCAAACTTGTTCATACTAAAGTAGTCTGTAAGTCTATGAACACACGGTACAAAGTCAAGTGTGTTTTTGTAGGTGCGGTCGCATGAGACCGCTTGGGGTTTCAGGGGTAGTTACACTTAGGATTATATTGACGCTGTCTCTATCTGTCTTCTTTAACAAAAACGAGACAGCGTCACTTTAAGCCGAGGTGTAACATTTGGTCATTTTTATTAATAATACGGTAGGTGTATAGTAAGCGGTTACCATATTCTATGTACCCAAACCAAAGGTAAAGCGTTGCTATAATGACGACAATATGAAAACCTTCAAAGCGATATGGTAACAACGTTTACATTCCATTTACCATCAATTCTTAACCCTTACAAACATTAATAAAAGTTGATATGTTTACATTCGGTAACTCTATTCTTGAACTGAAACTCGTCCTTCCACAGCTCGCTAATAACCTCTTTGAATTAAACCATCACGAAAGCCTTCGCGTCGTACCCGATAATTGGGAAAGTGGCCACGGTATTACATCCCCGGAGTCACGCGAGGTGGGCTGGCTTTTTGTATCGTAAGCCATCGAGTGGGGTGATATAAAATTTATCGCGAAGGTTAAAGTCACATGCAATAAATAATATAGTAGTAAATCGGGAGGAAAATATATTCTTATTTTACCTACGCATTATAAAATATATTATGAGAACTTTTACAAACAGAAATGATTTGAGTGCGAGTTTCAAGATTGGCTTACATAATTTTATCGTTATAAATTAAGCCTTATTATTATTATTCTTATTTCAGTCATGGTCGTCCCACTGTAGAGCAAAGGCTCCCTTCCCTTTTTCCAGTCTTCGCGATTAAGGGCTCTTAATGGCCAATCTTTTTCAGTAGTAATATATAGTTCAAGAAAATTAATAAAATCAGGGGAAATATTTCGTGTAGTTATGGAAATTGTTACAGTTAGACTTTGCCTTATCCAGATGAACATACTAAAAGTCCTCAAGGGTTGGGGGGAGGGGGGGGTGTGCTGAGGGTTTGAACCTTCAAACCCTCAGCACACACCTTTTGTCAGATTATTGTTCATATCTCGAATATCTGTACCAATAGCACTATGATAACTTCTGACAAAAGTTTCTACATAAAACTTTCTACAAATTTGGTCATATTTATTGTTGCTCTACGATCAATACTTTAGGAGCTTCAGGGTGTGTAAATTTTAACAGACAGATAAAAAATAGACGATTTATGAAAACGGCGTTTTTTGTCATTGTTCATCATCACTTACATTTTTAGTTCAGAATAAGCAAGCTTAGTCATCTGCTGACCTAACATATAAAACCCCATGTCGATCTATTGACAATTCTAAACAAAAAGGGCGATAATGTAAAAAAGGGCTGAGCGAGCGAGATACCGTGAGTCTATTATATTTTTGTCACAAGAAGTCCCAAAACTCTTATTTTGTTGTGCTGTTTCTGTTCCTACATAGTTTTAGCGGCTGCGACACAACCTCAGCAATTTAAAGGATAGGCAAACTGTCAATTGTAAAGCAATTTGAGAAAAAACCAATATTCAAGGATATAGCAGCCATTTTCTATGACCCAACATCAACATCGGAAGCCATAGCAAAATCAGGAGAACCAATGTTTTTGATAATTTTTATTTATTTGTTTATTTTTATTTATTTATTTATCAAATATAGATAAGAATAGATAATAAGATAAATACTATATCGTGCGCCTACTGCTCAGCTTGATCTTAAAAGCCACCGATACTCGGTTTTTGTTAAATCCAGCACCAAGTCTAAAGCGGATCTCTCCTTTCTTCCCCCTACTAAATGGTCAGCAAAATATCACGCATTACGAGTATCCCACCAAGTACAAGAGTGGCTGGGTAACGAAATGCCTCCTGAAATGTGGGGTTGGAAGCGAGGAGCTGATGTATTTCATGCAGTCTAGTATGTTTCGGCTACTTGGGTTCATGTACAAACGGTGTACCTGTAGATGTCATAGATAGAGAAGACGAAGATGTCGATGTAGAAGACGATGAGTAACATAATAAAGAATAACTTAACCCTATTTTGTTTATATTATCTCCTTGTTAACTTAAACAATCTGTAGCTCCTAAAATAGCTTAGAGTAAAAATGATTATAGCAAATTTTGTAGAAAATTGTAATATAGAAACTTTTGTCAAAAGTAATCCTAATGCTATTCGTACAGATATTCGAAATATGAGCAAAAATCTGAAAATAGGTACTTTCAACCCAATCCAACCCAATCGTCTATTTTTTATCTGTCAACTTTTGTCAGAAGTAATCATAATGCTATTTGTAGAGATATTCGAGATATGAACAAAAATCTGAAAAAAGTACCTTCAAACCGCCACTCCCCCCACACCCTCAGCACACCCCCCACCCGTGAGGACTTTTAGTATGTTCATCTGGATACCGCAAAGTATCTAACTGTACCATTTTACAAAACTATACGAAATACTTCCAATGATTGCCTATATTCGGCTTAATTTTTTTGAACCATAATTGACATAGTGATCTCTGAAGCAATATATTAGTACACAATCTTACAAAAATATGAAAATGAGAAATTGAACACACACCTAACCTAAGTAAACATCCGGCTGAAAATCCGTAAATTTATCGTGTTTCAGTTTTGCCAAAATTAAATAGAAATAGCTGCGAAACATAAACCCGCCAAAAAAAAAATTTCAAACCGCCCGCCTGTGTGGTGTTTGACCACCAATCTCGTAGAGGAGTGTTTATAACCAGGAAATAGTAATTTACAAAAAGTTTTTCTGTTTCATAAAGAAAATTATGAATAAACTATAAAATTAAAATGAAGCACTATATGGCGGAGACAGACTTGGCGAGGCATGCACGCGAACGGCTGAGTTGTAGAGCCACACTGCGCTGCAGCACGAATTGGCCCGGCTCCCCCGGCGTAATACCATCCTCTTGCGGAATATGTATGTGGTAACGTAATGTTAAGCCTGGTTTACATTATAAAATACTTTATAATTATCTACTTGTGTTGTGCATACCACAGGTTGTCACTATAGCTAATAAGTAACAAACCAAAAGTTTTCTTCTTTTTTCCCGTTTTAAATCGGATCGGCTAATTCAACTACCATTAGAAATGGAGACAAACAAAGAGCATTTAACTAGATTATTGAGTAGTTCGGAAGTCTTGATTTTTCCTCGAAGTTTACAAGTGTACCTTCGTTTCCCTGTCTTTCCCGGTTAAGTTGCTGACCAACTTAGTTTACAACGTATCTTCACAAAGTAAATATTAATAAATAACAACCACGTTCAGCTAAGGTTACATTACGGCTTAAGGGCATGCCTTTAATTTATTTTTTCTTTTATATAACAAGATATCGAATATGCATATTCACCTAAAGTTAAGATGTTGGCTATTATGGAAAGCACTTTTTTATCTAAAATCTCATGACTCCAAGATTAACATAATGAAGCGCATTCTCGTTGAGAAATAATAAACCCGATTTGAAACAAATGATAGTTGCCCCCCTAACCTTCAATTACCACCAGCCGAGATAAAACCTACCAATTCGAAAATAAAAAATATAACATCATCAATAACTTTTACCGTAAATTTTCCTCTAATAATCACCATCGGTTAAAACTATAACTAATCTGCACTCATAAATTTCTTACCACTTAATTAGGGAGAAGTGAGAAGGTAACGAAACGCAATTTATTTACTAGTCAGCGGAGGTCGATTCACTGTATGTAAATTATTGTGGCAGCCATGATGTATTATTATATAATCGTTGAGCCTAAAAAAGCGGACGGTTGCGTGAGCTCAACAATAGCCCGGCGGAGCCTTTGTTGATAGGATAAGCGTTTTTATGCTAAGCGTTATTTTTTTTTCTACTTCTAACAACATCGATCAAATACTAAACATGTTTACCTCCAACACGGTTTTATTTTAATAGCTTTATAGTTACCTAACTTTGTACCGTTCTGATCCGAGGCGTCATTAAAAGTGGCAGATTATTAATAAGTAAACCGAAGGTCGAGAATAGTCGAAGATCGGGCTCAGTGGCATGCAATGGAAGTGGCCTATGGCCAGCACCAGCAGTGCTGGTTATTATAAAGTTAGTAAGAAACCGCCCAAGTATCTTCTCAAGGCTAATGAAAGGCTTCCATCACTGAAGTCAATTCATCACTCACTCATCAATTCATGGGCCAATCACTACTCTTGCCAAATGTATGTTGGTGACCACACGGTACGCTGTAACGTTAGCCTGGATTATTTATTAAACATTTCAAACATACTCTGCCCGACCTGGGCGTTAAACTTAGGACCTCTGAATACCAAACTGAGCGCTTAGCCACTGAGGCATATTCTCGTGAACAACGATTTCGAAGCTAACATACAAACTTCAAAACGTTCGCTTTTGCGATTTTCAACGGCCATTATAAAATGGCAGGTTATTTTAGCACAGTTCATTAATGTAATCAGAATTTAACTATTAGTATGTTTTATGAAAAACCCACTATCACACTAACTAATCATAGCTTGTGTTATGATGTAGATAATAATTCATTATAATATGATAAGTCAATACATACTATTTTCAGTAAGTGGCATACGTAAGTGGTAATGTAAGTATAGAGTATACTGTTGTTATGAAGTAAAAAATTACATTGTGAATTTAGGAATTAATTATAAAATCTTATATGTAGTATATTATTATTCAGCCCGGCTTGTCCCACTGCTGGGCAAAGGCCTCCCTACCCTCCTCCCACTCCTCACGGTTCAGGGCTGCAACCCGCCAGTCCTTCCGATAGCAGTCTAGCTCGTCCCGCCATCTCCTTCTGGGCCTGCCGCGACGTCGTCTAACGTTGCATGGACTCCACTCAGTGGTGAGTTTAGTCCACAGCTCGTCCGACATGCGGCAGACGTGTCCAGCCCAGTTCCACTTCAAGCTGGCAGCTTTATGACCAACGTCGGCGATTTTGGTTTTGGAACGCAGTGTGCTTTTTCTGATGCGGTCTGATAGCTTAACTCCCAAAATACTGCGCTCCATTGCTCGCTGGCAAACCCCAAGTCCGTGCTTCTGATGTTCCGTCAAGGACCAAGTCTGAGCACCGTAGGTGAGGACGGGGAGAATGCATATGTCCATGAGTCTCCTTTTAAGGGTTAGTGGGAGGTTACCCTTCATAAGGTTTTTAATGGACCAATAGCTCCTCCAGGCGTTTTCGGTGCGTCGAGCAACTTCTTTTTGTTGTCTCGCCTGGAAAGAGATTAATTGGCCCAAATAAAGATACTCATGAACATACACAATCTCGACTCCATCAATTTCCAACCTACGATTCGTGCTGTTTTTCTTAAGCTTGGTCTTCGACATATTCATACTTAAGCCGACCCTAAGGCTTGCCGTGTTCAGTTCGTTGATCATGGTACTGAGTTCTGCTGCTGATGAAGAGAAAAGAACAATGTCGTCAGCGAATTGGAGGTTTGTTAACCTCTTCTTACCAACGACGATACCCTTATCCTCCCAGTTAACTGCCAGAGTTATAAATACCTCTTCAAGTGTGGCCGTGAAGAGTTTAGGAGACAGCGGGTCTCCTTGCTTCACTCCTTTTTGAATAGGGAAGGATGGTCCGGATGCATGCAATTTGATGGCTGCTGTACTATTACTGTAAACTTTTTGCAACAGATAGATGTATGTTGTTTCTATTTCCTGATTATAAAGTGCTTCAAATATTGAGTGGTGATTAAGGCTGTCAAACGCCTTGGAGTAGTCTATGAATACCAAATAGAGGGGCAAATTGAATTCATAATATTTTTCTATGACTTGGTTCAGAGTGTGAAGGTGGTCAATGGTAGAAAGGCCACGTCGGAAGCCGGCCTGCTCTACTGATTGGTGTTGATCCAGTTTAGCGGAAATCCTACTCTCAATTACCTTGATAAAAGCCTTGTAAAGATGGGAAACAAGGCTTATGGGTCTATAATTAGCTAGATCTGATTTATCCCCCCTTTTATGTAGCAGAATAATGTTGGAATGACAGAATTTTGTAGGAAAAATGCCAGTTTATAAATTTGTTATTTTCGGTAAAAGAGCCGGTTCCCCAACCTTGAGCGCCTCGGTGGTAATATCATCTTCACCCGGACTTTTGTTGTAACTCATGCTCACCAATGCTCGATGGACCTCGCATTCGGTGATTGGCAAAATATTTTCGGAGCATGAGTAAGCATCAGTACCCAGTTGGTGAGGTGGATTGCACTCGTTAGAGTAAAGCGATTTATAGAAGTTAGTCGCTATTCGAAGTATCTTGTTTCTGTCACCTTTTTTCACGCCACTACTATCTTTTAAACAGCCTATAGATGTTCGTCCACTCTCTGCGCCTTTTATAGCTGTTCTCAGTGACTGATTTCTTTCTAAAGCTATTTTAACCAACTCTACGTTATGATTTCTGATATCCTTGCGTATGTGACTTTTTACTTCCTTATCTTTACGATTGTATTCTGGTGTATTAAAATTTAACTTCTGCCTTTCTTCTATTAATATTTTTGTAGTAATGCTAAGTTTGCTAGTTTTCTTTTTAGTTAGTTTTATTTTGTGGCTTGCTATCTTGATGCTATTTATGATGTTGTCATATTGTTTCTGAATACCATCACCTAAATCTTCCAGAGGTAGAGAACTATATGTAGTGAATTCTATAAATAAGTAAGCATAGGTTTTGATTTCCCAGTCTCCCATATCCTTGGTTGATAATGCTTTACGGCGTGAATCACGCCTTTTGCATTTTTTTTAAATAAAAAAGTATAGTAAGTATCTTTCATAAATATAAAAAGTGCTTTAATAACTGAAGTCTGCATTTCACTACAGTTTACATGCAAGAAGCCAAGTTCCATTAATTAACATTTCCCTTGCATTAATAAAATATTAAAGCTAGTTGCTTTTCGCTTCGCTCAAATATGTGTCTTAACCTTAAACCGTAAGAGGCATTTCACCTTCCACTTTCCACGCCTACTTCCGCCGCCACACGCTCGCCTCTTTTAACTTGGTCCATGGAAAAGCCGCTTTAGCTTATAAAAGTGGTCGATAAGCTAAACTGTAATTAACGAATAATTGCCTTCCTAGATAGCAATTTTTCAAATGAACAAGTTCCTTTTTTAAGAACGGCTTGTTGTCTATACCTAATGTAGATCACCAATTATCTAGCCCAAGAGAATCTTCGTTGTAAACTAGTTAAATGGTTACTAGACAACGGATAAACATACTTAAAATACTTAAATACATATTTATTATACATAGAAAACACCCAGACCCGAGGCAATTTAGAAAAACAATAATTTCTAAATTGACCAGACCGGGGATCGCACGCGGGACCTCAGAGATGGCGACACCATGAAAACCGGTGTACAAACCACTCGACCAAGGAGGTCGTCATTTGAACTCTAAGCATTTTTAATTTTTAAGTCTTATTATCAACCGGTTGCACTATAATAATATTATATATTATTACATAATAATCACGACTTTATTCCCGAAGGGTTAGTCAGAGAATAGGCAATGGGGACAGCAAAAGCAGTCCTCTACCATAGTCCACTTTTTACCAAATAGCGACTGCACATGTGTTCAGCGTGACAGGTGGTGAGCCCATCGCCGCTCTATGCTGTTGGATGTATGTGCAGTCTTTAGTACGTTAGTCGCCTTTTACCACACCCAAGGGAAGAGAGGGGATGGTAGTACTCTTTCACCGCTACGCTACACGTTCGCACTATAACAGCTTTGTTTATTCGTAATATTTGATTATTTGCGTTAAAAAAACGCTGAAATAAACTCAAAGATAACGAAACGTTGTAAAAATGTCTACCTCAGGCGGGAATAGAACCCGCGTCCACCGCAACCCGGGCGGCTGCGTTGACCACTCCGCCACCGAGGTATTGGTTAGACCGACGAAATTTTTCATCGCTTTTTACTTTATGTTTTTATAGCAACAGTGTCTTATCAAACCTCTTAGAATTTACATTCAAACATTTTACAATATTTTAAATATTCAGTTAAGATAAGATGAAAATATATTAATTAATGATTGGACCTTCTGCTGACCTCTTACCCAGACGGCTATCAAGTTTCTATTGATGCACCACTAGGCTCATCAGACCACTGTCTGATTCGTAGCACTGTGCCTTTCACAGACATTTCAAAAACGTCGAGTCTGGCATTATAGGTCAGCGGACTGAGATGCGATGGGAGTTTCTTTGCGTATTAGCAACTTGTAGTAGGAACTACAAGTTTGCTTCTCGCTGGATGATCTTGATGTCGCCGCCGACTGTGTCGTTGATGTGATACAGCAGTGAATGGAACTTTTCAATCCAAACTCTGGTGGTTCCCATTGGCGGCAGGTCCCAACCGTGGTTTGGTCGTTGCTTCAAAATGGCGTCTCGCCATAAGCGACAACATTACATGGCCTGGGCTAATGCGGTGTCATCAAAGGATCCAAACACCAGTGCGTTCAGAAAGAGGTACAACTTTGCCGCCAGGTCCTTTAAGGCGCAGGACAAACACAAGTGGCGTCGGGCGCGGCGCGGTGGCGGCGCGGCGCCCGCTCATTCGTGTTTCATATTCTAAACCACGAATGAACGAGCGCCAAACAGTCGCCGCGCCGCCACCGCGCCCGCGCCGCGCCCGACGCCGCTTGTGTTTGTCCCGGGCTTAAGAAGGACATTGCCAAGGCGAAGTCATCATTCATAAGTGGAATTGGCGAAAGGCTATTGCGTCTTTCTTCGGATACGCGTGCGTTCCGGTCTCTCACCAAAGCTATCTTAGGGAATTTTTGTCAGCCGTCCCTACCACCATTGCACAAGACCGATGACTGCCTGACCCATACTGCAAAGGAGAAAGCCGATCTCTTGGGCACTCTTTTCGCATCAAACTCGACCTTGGACGATGGGAAATACTCTCCACTAACCATACCGCATTGCGCTTGTTCAATGCCAAACGTCCGGTTCCTACAAAGGTAAGTTCGTAAGACTCTTTTTACCCTTGATATCCATAAGTCGAGTGGGCCTGGTGCAGTTACTCCCATGAGTTGGCGCTGGTTCTAACGCGCGTTTTTCGGCTCTTGTACACTACTGGCGTTGTCCCGAGCTCTTGGAAGACAGCCCTTGTCCACCCGATTCTCAAAAACAATCGATCGCTCAGATCCGTCCAACTGCAGGCCAATAGCCATTACGTCTTTGCTCTCCAAAGTAATGGAGTCCATTACAAACCGCCAGCTCTTAAGGTACCTAAAATAAAACCAACTACTAAGCGATCGCTAGTATGGTTTTCGTCGCGGTCGTTCGGCTGGTGATCTTTTAGTGTACCTTACTCACCGATGAGCGGAGGCTGTCGAGAGTAAAGGGGAGGCACTAGCAGTTAGCTTGGACGTAGCGAAAGCCTTTGACAGGGTATAGCAAAGGGCTCTTCTCTCTAAACTTCCATCATACTGGCTTCCTGAGTAATTGTGTTCGTGGGTGGCCAGCTTTCTTTCTGGGCGTAGCATCAGACTCGTAGTCGATGGTTCGTGCTCTGACATGAACCCCCTTAAATGCTGGAGTCCCACAGGGGTGTGTTAGCCCATACTCTGTTTCTTTTGCATATCAATGACATGTTGCATAACAACAGCATTAATTGCTACGCGGACGTCAGTACGGGAGTAACGCTCTACACCGGACGAGCTAATATTTCTCGGGAAAGCGTCATCGAGAGCCGGAATAAACTTGTGACTGACACCAAAAACATGTTAAGTCGTGTCTTGAATGGGGGCCGACATAACTTAGTCCACTGTAACCCCTCCAAAACACAAGTTTGCGCATTTATCGCGAAAAAACATCCCTTCGTTGTACCTCTGAACTGTTGAGGGAGCTATCCTTGATACCAATCCGACTATTGGAATCCTTGTCGTCGATGTTTCGAGTGACGTTCAGTTTCGAGGTCATTTGGAAGTTAAAGCTAAATTAGCAAACAAAAAAGAAATTATTTAAATGGAATTATCAAATCATTGGAGTGCGATGACGATGAAACCGTACGGTGTAGGGCACGGGTACATTAGTTACAATTTTTTCCCCAGTTAATAGTACCGGTGACGTCACGGTTGAGAACTGTGGAGATAAAAATTTGGTAACACTACGAAATTTGTTTGGTTTACAACTAAGAGCATTGGCCGAGGTTACCGGTAAAGACTACCACAAAGGCGAAGCCTAATGTTGGCGTAATTTGAAGTTATAACAAAACTACCGAAAGTACCGAATTTCCCGGCAAACATATTCTCAGTACTGGTACTGCGTAAAAAGTCAACTTTCCGGGAAATACCAGGAAAAATTGGTACCGGGAATTCCCGGAAGCAAGCCCTAGTAACTACCACTCTAGTTAGGTACTTGTAAATTGTAATAATATAGGTAGGTACTTAATAATTGTAGGTGTCTAGTAGAATTGATATTATAATACTTAATTAAGTAAATGGGTACGTAGCTACGTACTAACGTAGACATACAGACGCGGGGGACTGGTTTTATAATAAGTAGGTAGGTAGTGATGAATGATTTAGTGATAATAAGAGTATCTACCTACCTACTTTCCTTACTATAATTTAGAAAATACTTTTGCATACTTACCTGCAGCTCTTATTTGATTAATTGTCAAAAAAACACGTAAGAGTTGTGGAAATAACGTTAATTGTATGATGTGGCCCTAGCCAGATACGCAATTCTATAATATTGTTTCTAAACTTTTTACAACACAAAGATAAGATAGTTCTTATTATGAAACACTCAACATTTTAAACTTTAATATTATATACATTACGTTACACGAAATATTATGAAATACCTAAACCATACCTAAAGCACAGTCATAGTACTTCAAACTTTTTAAAAGTAGCTCACAATCCACATAATCTATACACTCAGCAAAAACGAAAAGTTTTAGAATTAATTATCAAAACTTCTTTATGGAATTTAATGTCCCACGACCGGACTAAACGTTGTCTTTGACCGATCTGGCGCTGCGATGTCTGTCTGTTGATTAAACGACATTTAAATGTTTAAGCGCTGCAGCGGCTGCAGCGAACTTTAGGTCTCTCATTCCAGAATTTGAACAAATGGTTTGTATGAACGTTCTTGTCTATACTTTTAGGTCAATGCTCGGTTTATGTTCATCTATTCTCAATTTGACTTACTTTTTTACCAATAAGAAAAGAATTATCTATTTATATAAAAATAAATAGCTGTGCTTTTGTCTCGCTAAAACTCGAGAATGGCTGCACCGATTTGGCTAATTTCGATTTGTGCAATATTTGTGGAAGCTCAGGGAAGCTGTAAACAGTGAGAAACATAATTAATAAGTAACGGAAAATACCAAAAACAACAATATATAATTTTCCAATATAGAATGTTCCTAGCTGTGAAGAATTGGATGTCTTTTGTCTTTATAAAAATAAAAAATTGACACTTGGTTGTCAAATATTTATAGGTGCGTATGAGGTCCGATCTCTTTGGTCTGTTTTGTTGGAATACAAAACAGTTCTGTTTCAGAAAAAAAAGTCTAAAAGTGACAGTTGGTTGACGAAAAAAGAAAATAAATAAATAAATTTCAAGACGAATAATATATTCAATCATCAGTTTGTCAGTGTGCGAGAACTTTATATTGTCACTTTGTCGTCTAACATTTAAGGTTTTTTTTATGCATAATAAGACAGCTCTTGACCTCGATCTCGCCTGATGGTGAGCGTAGATGAAGTCTACGATGGAGCGAGCTGCCCCAGAAGATGCCTACTCTCGCCTTGAAGGCATTCAGGTTATAAATTTTTGGGAACACAGACGATGGCCGAGAATTCCACTCCTTGCCAGTAGTTCCGACACAGTACCAGCACAGTGAAAAATATTCTTTTCTACATTCTCTATGAACGTTGTCAAAAAACATACGTCCGTGATTTGCCAGTGGCGACACTGACACTGAGAGCAATATCACTGACAAGTGGTAATGCGTTCATAAAGAATGTATGAAAAGGACCGTGCCGGTACTGTGTCGGAACTGTGACTTCACTGATATGTGTGAAGCAACCTTTAGGTGCGTTCAAAATTCGTCTGTTTCATAGTTGTAGTATGAGGTCCAATGTCTCTTGGTATGATTTGTTGGAATACAAAACGGTTCTGTTTCAGAAATAAAAAAAGTGTAAAAGTGGACTTCTTGGCGGGAAAGTGAAGCGTTATGTCGGCAGTTGTTTTATTTTTTTTAATTTATGTTTCGTCAAATATTTATGTGTAATAATGGCGGATTAATAACTGTTAAGTGTTCGTGAACGTGCATTAGTTTTGGCAAATAAAACAAAACCGTGCTACATCACTTTTCAGATTCTATCAAGAAGTCCGTGTGAGATTTCAATCCCACAGCTTTATTGACTCTCAAGGGGTTTGTGCAATAATATTATAAACTATACATAGGTATGTGACGTTTATAGTAATTTGCGTTTTAAATGTGTTTCTAGCTGCACACATTGACAAGTTTCACTGATAAGTAAAACAAAAGATACAAAATAGCACGCAATTGAAAGAGATAGCTATAATTTTAATGATTGCACTTCAAATGTTTTTGTGCATAGATTTACATACAAGACGTCCCAATTGGGACGTATTTGAGTCTTCACTTCGCGCGCGTTTTTTAACATATCTGCTTCTTGTTTATATAATATCATAGGGTTTGTGGGAATATTTTTTACCATTAATCATTACCTTATATTATTACTCATTATCATCTACTTTAAGCATTTACTTATTAACTTGACACTGGCTACATGTGGTGACAGAAAAATGTTGTACTTATTAAGTTTTGACCATATTTTTCACAAATATAATGTAGGTGATACGAAGTTTACCGGGTCATCTAGTTAGAAATAAAAATAGTAACTGATGGAAAATCATTTAAAAGTACTTAATTACTATTCAAAGTATATATAGCTATTTCATTGTTAAAAAAAGTACTCCTTCAAATGTAACTGAGAACCATTCTTGCTGACTTTAAATCGTATTATTAGCCTATACTAGTCTCAGCCTCAGAACTCCTACAGCTTCCCGGGTTTGCCTCCACTTCGACTCCCACCGAAAGGCTACATTTTCTTATTCGGTTCTGGTGCTGGTAGTGATGTTCTTAAGCCAGTTACCACCTTATAATACAATACATTTAAGTTTATCGCCGTAACAAGAATGTTAGTAGCTTTATTGTGTTCCGATCTTAGAGTATTGACTGAGAGGTTTGACCCCTTTTTTGACAGACGTACCGACATACATACATCCGTATCCCGGAGGGGAAGACCTTTTGACTACAAACAAACACTCATAGAAAAAAATACATACAGAAAAAGTTACGTAAATAGCTTTACAGTGATCAAAATATTGTATATTATAACAAAACAGTAGTAGTTGAAATAACGTATTTTTTGAGAGTGATTGAAAAACGCACTCGTAGGTATAAAGCAAAAGAAAACTGATTTTTTATTCAGAGCAATACGTAAATAAAAATAGGCTTGAATTTTCAATGGTGCCCCAAATGGATTAGCGTGTCGACGCTAAAATAACTGTGGTGCAAGTCACAAGAATGATTTAAATATACTATTTAAAATCTTCTAGCAGTGGAACAATAAATACTTATCGATAGTGATGTTATTCACTTTGTATGATATAGTTTCGTAATTGTGTTACGATAATTGGTTTCCCTAAAAAAAAATTAAGACTATGCATCTGTTTAAAGGGTCGCTCTCGACCCCCTTGGGCATATATGGGTTAAGAGTTTTTGTTGGCATGTTACCCAACACTAATTTGTACAAACATCACACTAATGCATCTGTGGCGCTCTTTTTATTTTTAGTCTGCTCTCCGTCCGGCACCACCCTGTGTAGATAGGTGTTTCAATGTACCTACCTAAACGTGTATTTGGAAACAAACCCTAATTCAGCTTACAAATTGGCGTTGCAAAGATAATGTTACAGGTTCGATGAGTACGGATTTAAAAACGCAGTGAATTCTAAATGTATACTCTTGAATCGCTCTGATTCAAATGTGTCATACCCATCCGCTGTATCGCCAACTGCAACCATAGAGCATAGACACAAACCACACTCAAGTATAGACTTGATAGTTGCCACTTGTCGTTTCTTCTTCTTGGGGATAATAACACCGCCTCTACGATATATTTGTTTTGAATGACCTATTTAGATTACTGATATACTCGAACATAGGTACATAAGTCACGCCCGTGTCCCAGAGGGAAAGACAGAGACAGACTGTTTATTTAATATCGGATTTATATTTCTGAATCTCTCTTGTGACTTGCGCCAGGCTCATACGCCAGGAGGTTGGACATTGCCGTACCTAACACTAGTTCGTGCAGGCTTTGATCGATTCCGTTTCTTTTATTTTACATTGTTTGCATTGTAATTTAAAAGTGGCAGAAGTTGATTTTTGTTATTTTTATGAGCTAGCTAGACATTTTAAAAACGACTGTATAAAATAATGAGAATCACGCATATGCGTTTGTATAATACACATTGCTAGTTCAGGAAAAACCCTTTTCCAATACAAATCCATTTATAATCAAAAATATCTATAACACAACCGTGTATAACAACAACATTAACCGTGGCGATGAGCTCACCACCTTTCACGCTGAGCACATGTGCTATTTTATGGGAAGTGGACTATGGCTTTTGCGGTCCTCATTGCCTAGTCTCTGACTAACTCTTCGGGGATAATAGGCGTGATCATATGTATGCATGTAGAATTATCTTAAAATATTTCTATGTTACACAGCGTCCGTGTAATGCTCAATGATAATTTGGGAACGCGCTCTCATTACAAAAGTCCCGTGCAAATTTTTTGCTTAATCATACCCGTCATTACGAACTCCATGACCGTGGTAGTACACTGCTACGCACTTTAAAGAAAAAAATCAATTTATGCTTTATCTAAATGAATCCTAGCAACATAGAGCGATTTGCACCAAAGTCTCGAATTTTATGTCATGTCATGTAAAATATTTTTAACAGTGCTTAATTATGTTTTAGTTTATCTTGTTTATGTTATGAATAATGCATCTGTAAAATATGGCTTCTAAGCCCAAAGGGAAACGTAAGTTTTTTACGCCGGTAGGGTTTATGTTTTTAATACGAGTACAATTATGAAATTATAGGTAAGTAGGTAATTGAGGTAATAATCAGTATGCCAGTTTGTTTCATCAATAGTATGACATTGATTTATAAAATATTAGTTGCTGGTAGAAATATAGCGTGCGCCAAACTCATTCCATCATCAGTTCTAGCTGAACCGAAAAAAATCACACAATAATGTTGCAAAAACTCCCTGTTCTTATCAAATTAAGAAAAAAGTGCCTTCACCTCAGCGTATTATGCAATCGTGAGCAACGTACGCACATCTTAATAATGAGAGAGTGGACAGTGGTCATTCCGCGGAGGGTCGGACCAAATTGAAGGAGCGCACCCATTGTGCTCCAAACACATTTTTATTATTACACGGCGGCCATTTAATTTTCTCCGGCCGTGACCGGCTGTTTTAACATCGGCGTGTGACTTTTTTGCCGGTCGCGTAGGCGTATGTTTGACGTGTTTGTTTTTTTCTGCTGACAATACCGTTGAAATGAGGTGTTGTGAAGGAAATAGGGATGCAGCATAGAGTTTTTCTTGGGGTATATTGTTTGTTTTGACTTTTTCTTTACGTTTTGCTTACCTTTATCACATAGGTACGTTGTGATGATATCGAATGTAGGCTTATTTGGTTAAGATCGTTATGAAAAGAAGTTAACAGTTTTGAACACAAGTAATTTTATTAAAAAGATCTATAACTACTACCTACTACCAACCACTTTTGCTCCGCCAGAAATACCGTGATACGAAGAGAATTAATTAATTAATTTATTAACATCAACAAGATTAACATTAAAATCATTTATAAGTACTTAAATATAACAGTTAATCATTTCAAATGCAATCTTAATTATCGATGTTACACGTTAGCAATAAAAAACATTCAAAAAAGTAAAAAATTAGAAAAATTAGCAAATTTGCCCTGTATGATTTTGTAAAGAAATTAATACATTTATTAGATAAGTAATTAAATTTTGAATAGTTTATAAAATGTCAAAAATGTCATCAATATAAAAACAAACAATAAAACATTAACAAAATACAGAAAAATAGTAATAAATAAAATAATCAAAAGAATTAAATTACATTTAAAAATCGAATGATAATTTTACATTCTTCTAAAATCTAAACAAAGAATCAGAAAAAATGTCTACATCAAATGGATCAGAGACAGAGGTGGCAGCATTCCGCCCGGAGGTCTGGCAGAATCCTTCCGCGTGATACTTTTGTGCAAATTATTGTAGGCTATCATCATTCTGTTCAGAATGAGAGTGAGAGACTGAAAAGAATTATAGTATTAAAAAAGCTTTTAAATACTTTTCAGAACTAGGTTATTCACAATATTATTTCAGTGATATTTCAGTGATCTCCTCTTTTTTATTAGATTGAACTCAAAGATTTTCAATATAAATTTTTAAGTTAGCTTAAAGTATAATATTAAATTTGAAACATTGCTCTTTTTATTACTTACTATTTTTAAACAGCTCTTATAAAGACTACAGAAATTACTCAGACTGTTTTAAATAAGTAATTATATACAGATAAACACGACTCCGACACTGTAACCACGTTATATGATAATTATCGTATTCTCTCTCATAATGCTTAAGCTTACATTATTTAAACAATGATGTTAAGTATATTTTCTATTCAAAAAAGCACAAACATTATTAATATGAAAAGATGATTTTACTGTGCATAATAGTGATAGAAGGACACACCAATAATCCTATAGTAAATTTGCTCAAGCCTAAGCTTGCGCTATCAAAATAATTAAATTCAACATAATGATTCTGTTAATTGACAATCAACATTTATTTACAATTTAATTAAATACCAACTAAAAGATAATCTGTCGATTCATCCACCACAAATACCAACAATAGAATACGCATCAATTAATCAAAATAGGTAAATAGAGTATCGGTAACGGAATCGGATACAGAAGCCGTAGTTCCGACGGGCGGCGTGTGAATCAACGGGATTATCCCGGCTAATGACACCGCACTATAACAGTTCACACGGCCGAATGGAATAACTCCTGGTCTTTTATGGGTTCCTGATACAACGGTGTATGATGTGTGTCTGTTTGCTGACGTTTGTGTTAGATAAAGTAAATTAAGTATAGCCTATAATATGTCCATAAGGCTGGGCAAAAGTCTCCTTCATTAAAATAAAGTCTTCGATACAATTTATTTGTACTGTCTAATTCACTACACTTGTCAAAGGCTGGTCATCACAAACCCTGCTAATAACACCGCGCTATAACTGTTCACGCGGCCAAATTTAATAACTCCTAGTTTTTTATGGGTTCCTGGTACAATGTTGTATGACGAATTCGTCTTTTAACCGACGTTTGTGTTAAGTATTCGGCTACGACCGCGGGCGTCTTGCGGAGCGCTCCGAACGGTTTTCTAATTTGTTACGCATTATGGCTTTCAGTCATTATGATTATAATAATCTAATTTTAAATTATCCATTCATAAATAAATACTTCAGCCGCAAGACGCCCGCTACCGTGGCTGGGCCGTTGTAACACAGCCTGTGGTTGTACTTTCCCACAGCAATGAAAAGCCTCCGCCATTAAAATCAAGTCTACACTACAAATTATGGTTATTAGCTTAATTACCACGATTGTTTAATTAACGGATTAGTGATCACAAACCCGGGATAAGCTAAGTATAAACGAAACTCTTTGCCCGACTTAGGAATTAAACCCTGAACTTTGGTAATCAGGGCTGCCTGATGGTAAGTGGTTATCGCAGTATATGGCGTTTGCAAACCTGTAAAAATTTTTAAACGCTTATTTTGAAGAACCCCTTGCTGTACTGCATTGAGAACACCCTGGAGCCCACTACCTGAGTATTTAAAACCGAACGGTACGTTACTAGTTTAGTCAGATGTTCCGATTAGAACTTCGGGTTCAGGTTTTAATTTCCAAGTCTATTTCTCTATTTCATATAAAAGCTTGATAACCTTTCTATCCCTGTTTTGAATAAGGCTATGACTAATCTCCGTATATGAGAAGACTTCAGCCCAACTAAAAGGTTGAATGATGATAATTTTGGAACTCGTTAAAAAAATCTTAGCAAGCAAGTTTTTAACACAACCGCTTCGAGGTAAGGTGGAATAAGCCATTACATCCAAGAGTTACGATGTCACGTACCTACCCATTATGTGCCTTCAGTTCGTTTCACATCAATTTCCTTAATCGAATCCAAACATTCAACATGGCATGACCACATCACGACATTCTTGGTCAGCATTCTGAGTCAATATAATAAGTGTAGTAATAAAATAATATGTTTATCTTCCTGTTTTCTTTTCTTGGGTATATTTTCATACCTTTATTACGTAGATATTTTTTGTCTCTTTAGTATTATTCTGTTCCAATATTTTACCCGAAGGACAAAAGTGGATGTCTTATCTCATCGTAATAAAAACGAAGAACAAGAATTCAAATCAACATTCCAACTTGCCGGAGCAACTTTTTTTATTTTACCAAGGGGAAATGTTTGGCCTTCATCTCACCTGACAGTAAGTGACGATAAACATGAAGGTGGAAACGCACTATATTCTACTTCTCATTGATGAGGTGGTTATGCTATGAGTGACTTAACACAGTGTCTAGATAAGATGGTGGTAGCTAGTAGCTGCGCCTGAGTAGGCGGACTTAGGACAAGCTCTACCATCGACATACAGAGTAAAATGAAGTAACCACCGCTAGGAATGGAACCCGTTAACCCTTGGTTTTGAGACTATACTTTGAGCACTTACCACGAAGGCGATTAAAGTCTTAAAAAAATCGGCCAAGTGCGAGTCGGACTCGCCCATGAAGGGTTCCTTAGCAGCAAGTAACATCATATAAAAGATCCTGTAGTTCGTTGTAACTTTGATCGATGTTTTAATAATAGTGTATTTTTTAAATTAATTAATTCATGACATATAAAAAAACTACTTACTAGATCTTTTTCAAACCAATTTTCGGTGGAAATTTGCATGGTAATGTATATCATATATTTTTTTTAGTTTTATCATTCTCTTATTTTAGAAGTTACAGGGGGACACACACATTTTACCACTTTAGAAGTGTCTCTTGCGCAAACTATTCAGTTTAGAAAAAAAATTATTAGAAACCTCAATATCATTTTTGAAGACCTATCCATAGATACCCAACACGTATGCGTTTGGTAAAAAAAAAATGTTTGAGTAAGTTTTGTATTTTTTTGTAAAAACCTTAATGCGGTTCACAGAATACATCTACTTACCAAGTTTCAACAGTATAGTTCTTATAGTTTCGGAAAAATATGGCTGTGACATACGTACGGACAGACAGACAGACATGACGAATCCATAAGGCTTCTGTTTTTTGCCATTTGGCTACGAAACCCTAAAAACGTGTTTGGTTTAATCTAGCGTTACTACACTTTTATTCAAGTCTTCAGAAGATAAATATTTAGTTGCGCATAGTATGGTGGCGATTTGGTCCAATCTGACCCTTAGAAAATGCTAAAATGCTTAATAAACTCAAAGGTCTACGATGTAATTAAAAAGCCTCCAACGCCTTATAAAAACTGTTCCTGTAAAGGTAACTCGAGTTATTAGTGATGTAATAACGCTTTAATGCCCGTTATAAATCCGCTATACAAGCTTACCAACACAAAATGGTTGTGTAAAACATTTCCCCACAAACGTACTCATTAATAAACATTTACTTCAAACAAATATATATACTATCGAAATTAAGGCCATAAAGTTAGCGGGATCATAAAATCTAACCACAAAAGCTGTAAACACCATTCGTAAAAACAGTATTTATTAGTGATTGTTTTCATATTTGGGCACTTATTAGGCACTTATGTAATAGCGTCTGCGGAGTCCATCACACACTCGTAAACAACATTTTGTTATCTCGAGCGATCTATAGCGAGACATTTTCCTATAATTATTAAGGGAGGACACTGGCTGAACTAGAGCCACGCATAGTTAGTAGTAAGACCACAGCTTTCCATTTGTTTGAGGAAAATAAAGAACTTACTTTATTTGCCTCAAACAAAAATAAATAAAAGACGGAATAACATCGAACAATGTATAGCAGAGTACAATGAGGGCCTAGTCGCTTTCTCCGAAACGAAATTTCAGCCGATTTTCGCTTGCTATTTAAAGCGCTTTCCATTATTATGAAATTTCAAAAAAAGTCTAAAATTTTATAATCTAAATGCAGCGATATAAACTTCTAGGTCAATGTCTAAATGCCACACCTATTTTGTATGAACATTATTCTGAAGGAATGGAAACCGCTGCAAATAGAAAACGAAAATCGGCCAAAATTTCGTTTCAGAGAAAGAGAGTTGGCCCTCTTAGGGTGTTAACCCCGTACTGGTAATAGCAATATAGATGCCACAATAATTTGAACCTTATTCAGTTGTAATAGGATAGAAAACCAATAAAAAATATCGAATGCTGTACCAGTTAAAGGGTTAGGGTACAGTTTCGAATCCTGCTCGTTAATATCTTTTTAACATATTTTGATTAAAATTGTTTAAATTAAACTAGAAGAATTAATATTTTGTTAGACTCTTATAATATCTTAAAAAATAACATTGAAAATCAAAAAAATATTGAAAGGTTTTTTTAATCGTCACGCTTGCTTACTTACTTAACGGATTGATGCTTATTCTATGCGTTCAAGTAGGGTACTTTAGGCTTAGACAGCCTAGAATCAAGATTCAAGATCCAATGACAAAGGACAATGCATTCCGATGTCTGAAACTCAAGGAGGTGGAGGGCAGTGGGTAATCATATAAGTCAATTCGGAAACTTTGTAATATGAGGTACGATATATGTATGCGATACAATTTTGCAAGGGCATAGCAGATGGAATGCTTATATGTAAACAAACAATTTGCTTTAGAAGTACATGCAATTTTCGTAAGAAATAAAACTTATTAAACATAAAACTTAAACCAGTATAACTAAGATAGTTTCCCAAAATATTCAGTCTAATTTTGAAGAAATTCTTAATTTAATCCTACTTCCTACTAATATTGTAAAAGCGAAAGTTTGTGAGTATGGATGGATGTTTGTTACTCTTTCACGTAAAAACTACTAAATGGATTTGGATGAAATTCGGCATACAGATAGTTTATAAACTGGATTAACACATAGGATACCTTTTTTCCGATATTCCCACGGGAACGGGAACCACGCGGGTGAAACCGCGAGCGGCCACTAGTCATTCATATGATCACGACTTTTATCCCCGTAGGATTAGTCAAAGTCTAGGCAATGAGGACCACAAGAGCAGTCTTTTGCCATAGTCCACTCTTTTCACTAAATAGCGTCTGCACATGTATTGTGCTCAGTGACAGGTGGTGAGCCCATCGCCGCTCTATGCTGTTGGATATATGTGCAGTCTTTAGTCCGTTAGTCGCCTTTTACGACACCCAAGGGAAGAAAGGGGGTGGTAGTATTCTTTCACCCACGACACGGTTATATTTACTGAGGCTTATTAATCTGTAGCAGACGCTTCAATATCTAGTCACCCATTACATTGGCACTCTTGTACAATGGCAGACTCCGTCGCTTTACCAGTGTAAAGGTTAAAATCCCTTGTACACCGCGTCGTTTATTTGGTACGGGCACGTACCCGGACGGTCGGTGCGCTTTATACGAAAATAATATATTCTTCTTTATACGAATACGTAATACACTCACAGCTGTTTTCCTAAAGGATTAGTCGCGTAGCGGTGAAAGAATACTGCCACCCCCTCTCTTCCCTTGGGTGTTGTAAAAGGCGATTAACGAACAAAAGACTACAAATACATCCAACAGCATAGAGCGGCGATGGGCTCACCATCTGTCACGCTGAGCACAATGACAAGTGCAGTCGCTATTTGGTGAAAAGTGGACTATGGTAGAGGACTGCTTATACTGTCCTCATTGCCTAGTCTCTGACTAACCCTTCGGGGATAATAGGTCGTGAATAAACTCGTGTACGTATGTATGTATTAGTGAGATACTAGGCAATGAGGTTCGCAAAAGCAGTCCATGTTTCTTCACCATCAACTGCACATGTGTTCAGCGTGATAGGTGGTGAGCCCATCGCCGCTTCATGCTGTTGGATGTACGCGAAATCTTCTTTTTTATTATTATTGCGTATGGCAAAATTGATTCTGCGTGGATCATAAGTCTACTTTTAGACTCCTCAGCTAAATTTCAGCCGCATCCGTCATAGTGTAGAGCTCGGTTATACCACCTGGGAAACGATGAAGGGGGCAGTCATTGATTATATGTGATAGGGTTTGGTTCAAATGATACATTCACAGTGTGGCATGTGTTTATTCTTTGTTATAATAGTAGGGCTTTCTCTTGGCCACATTCTTATCCGTAGGATTAAGAAGAGGCCGACAGTAGAGCGAGCTTGCCCAGAAGCAGCCTATGCACTCGGGCTTTAAAGATGTTTTTTTTTTAAAGTATACTACTGCATCCCGCTATTTTGGCAGGGTTTTTGTTCTTTTGTGTCTATTTTCTTTTCTTTCAAAGTGATTAATTAAATGAACTGCAGCTTTATGAGCTCTACTTACTCTAGTTACTTGTTTTCTATCATTTTTACTTTAGATTCTTTTCTTTTAATTTTTTTTTTCTTTTTACTTTTGTACATTCCTTCCTTTTTTTATACAATTTTACAATTACATGTTTCTTATTATTTAATACATTGTTTCATATAAGCTTTACATTATTTTCCTTATATTTATTACCTATTTTCTTATTAACTATGACATTTTCTCACTCAATATTTTACTTTTTTCCAATACATTGACCTCATCCCTCCTTCTCCCTTCCTCCATAGGAGTACGCGTGCTGCTCTGCGGAGTCACCAATTTACAGTCTCTAACATTCCATCTCGCACAAAGAAATTTGGTGACTCGTTTCTTTGCCGCACTTCCAAAAGATGGAATAGTCTACCAGCACACGTATTCCCTCCTACCTATGACATAGGGTCCTTCAAACGAGGCGTGAAGAAGCACTTTGTGGGCCGGCAGAGTGAGGGTGACTGATGCTACGTCTCTTACGCTGCACCAGTTGTCCTCGCGCCTGGACCTCATTTCCACTTAACATCAGGTGGAGTGGGGTCATTTGCCGGGCTTAGTATAAAAAAAAAAAAATTTATTCTAGCACTTGATTATTCATTACATTTATTTTATATTTCTTCTTCTTTCCTTCTCTTTATAAATACAAGTATATTTCCTTTGCCATAATAACTTTTTATTTTATATTAATTACTATATTCTTCTTAATAAGTTCTGACTTACTTTTACATCCTGCCACGTGTGTGGTCTTTGCTTTAACTTACTTACTTATCTATTAGTCCTTGTTTCTCTTGTTAACTATTGATACTACTTTCTTGGCAAAATCAAAAAATATTTCTCTTTCCTTCTCGTTTCTTAAAACTTCCTTCAATGTGCCTTTACTAAGTGTGGTGTCAATTTTGTGTTGCAGAGTGTACCTATCGTGCATGTGTATTGGACTATATGTAGAGGACTTTAAAGATGTTTGGGCTATAAATGCACTCGGGAACACAGACGCCGGCAGGCAACGCCATACCTTGGCTGTACGCTTTATGAATGAAGAAAAATAGCACTTAGTGCGTATGAGTGGAATATCAACCAAGTAAAGGTGGTATCCCGCCTTACGTCTGGACTCCCGATAGTAGAAAGGGGACGGTGGAATGAGCTCATGTAGTTCAATCGTCTTCAGTGGTTATCTTCAACAATCTTCAGTTCAATAATCGCCTTTTACGACACTCTAGGGAAGAGATGGGTTGATAGTATTCTTTTAATAATAAGCCGCCAGTACACAGATCACTTGTAACACAGGACATTATTTTAAATTTGGTCATCAGCCCAAAAACGTCTCACTGCTGCAACCCTTCTAACGTGAACAACAGCCACGAGGAACTTGGGCAAAACATGGTTGACCGAAGCGCTGGCTGATTCACATGTCATACTTGTGAACGGGTGCCGCCTGTGGAGGCTGGTCTGCTCTTGCAATCATATTTTTATTGGTAGGATTTAATAGTCTTTCTTTCTGTTTTTTTCAAAGATACTGTAAGACGTGGTTTAGTTTATTTTAAATTGAGGAATACCTGTTTTTTATTATATATTCTTTTGTATGTTGTTGTGTTGTCTTGTAATCGTACTAAATGTTTTTTTTATCTTGTTATGGGAAATGTCCTTCTACGATAGGGAGGGCATTTTCCAATTTGTATTGACGCTGTAAAAGAAAGGGAGAAAAGAAATGCCCTTGCTGAGTTTGTTGCCGGTTCTTCTCAGTACAAGGCTCCCGCCCCATAGTTAGACTTACGAACCGATGGCATAGCGACATTCATAAATGCTCAATTATTGTGATTTGTTAGCCGTAGGTCCAATACGCAATTCGTCCATTTCGCATTTTGCCGTCCGCCAACTACTCAATTCGTCAATAATTTGATTCGACCAATTAGTGAATCGTCATTACGCAGTTTGTCCATTTCGAGATTCGTCTTTATGCAGTTCGTCCATTTCGCGAATCCTTATTACTCAGTTCGTCCATTTCGTGAATCGTCCTTACGCAGTTAGTCAATGAAGGGTTTAGTCATAAAACGAATTCGTTAAACCAGCCGCTGTAGCCCAAATTGAATAAATAATTTTGAATTTTGAAATATTTTTTTTAATAACTTACCACAATGGCCAAATGCTGATTGGGCATAGTTAGTTGAAACTGTTTATTATAAATTATTATTGCCGCTCGCTCGTCTCGTGGCCGCCTCAACAGAAGTAATAAATGATCGTCCTCTATGTTCAAACATTATGCGTCGTCACGGCCGGGTCAAGCCCGGTAATGAATGCGGCCGGAGTCACGTGCCACAGTCTGTTTGCAAAAATCGACTTGACACTCGCAGCTCGCAGCTGAAGGGCGGTCGGGACTCGCTTCCGTTTTTGAATTTTGTTTCGAGTGTGATGATGTTTCTTTGTTTTTGGAATGTTTTCAATAGATGTAATTACTTTTTTCACTTTATTCGAAAACCGAATTTTCTTATTGATGTTAATCCTTCTTTTATCCGTACCTCAAAAGGAAAAACGGAACCCTAATAGGATCACTTTGTTGCCCGTCTGCCTGTCTGTCAAGACCCTTTATCTCGGAAACGCGTAAAGGTATCGAGTTGAAATTAAAACGATATACTCAACTTGGAAAAAATCAAACTCCTAAGTTAACGTAAAAAAAGATACGGACGTTATTGACGCAAACAACGTATATTTCGACACTCTTAAGCGAATCAAAATTTATAGGGTATTTTCCGTTGACCTAGAACTATAAAATTTTGCAAGTATTACCGTCTCATACACAAGTATAGGGAAATATCTGAAAACTATACATATGTAGTCAAATCATTAAAAGAGCGTTTCTCAAAATTTTTGTTACTGATTTCGATTTTAGGTCCAAATTACAAATTATGTTGTATAGTAACACTAAATACATAAAATAATTGTCGTGATTCTATATTTTCATAATATTGATATGGTTCGTCGATTTTATGTATTTTATCATTAGATTAATTAATTTATTATGATGATGGGCTTGATAAACTTCTCATTTCGTTACCTTAAAGTCGAAATAAAAAACACTGTCAAAAAGAAATCCACTCTTTTCTCTAAAGAATTACTTACAATAATAAAGTCATCCAAAAAAATAACAATAATATCCTATTCAAATGAAAATAAAACCAAGGAAAAACAACATTTTGTTCCATTACGTTACATTTCTGAATAAAATCAATCTAAAAGTTTCCATTACTCAGTTGATTTAAAACATATATTTTTTTATTAATAATAAAAAAAATAATTTATACGCATTCTAATGATTTACTACCTCACCTTTTAATGTAACTCAATTAAACTTTAAATAATTAGAAAAATCGCTCAAGGATTTTATGGGACGGTAACACTAATAGGAAATTGGTAACATTAAAGGAATTGTAAAGCTGAAACTGCACTGTACGGCAAAATAAACTATTTAAATAAACATTATCAAAACGAAACATACAAAATAAATCAGTCTTAATCATAATGTAGGTAATTGATTCTTAAATTGCAAATCTCACATTTGTCTAAGGTTTAGTGTTCATTAATACAAAGACCACACATTGGACACCAATTGGTCGTAATTTTAAGCATTTTCTGCATTTCTTTGGCATCTAAAGTGGATTTTAAATGATATTGTTGTTTGCAGTTTGTTTCGATTTTTCATGTTATGTGTATTTTCTTTTCTGGTCCCTCCATTTTTTTCGTGTTTCAGTCATTTCTCGATCTGTCATTTCGCTAACTTTTTTGTAACTTTTATCAGCTTTAACTCTTTCCAAGTTATTTTTTTTTGTTCTTCAAACTTTGCATAATTTTGCTTTAATCGCTCCCTATACCTCTTTTGCTTTTCGGCATTTGTTAGTGACATGCTGTTATTAACTGTAAATAAACATAATAACATGGAATAGCAAATTATTTTAACTACAAATCTATGTGCAACGTAACCACACCGAAGTAACCAAATAGGAGGTAACGAATAGTGTTAGTTAAGCATTTTATATGTATTTTAAAATAGAAATTAAAAAGTGTTTGTAAAATCGTAAATAAATCAAACTTACTTGTATTTTCACAGTAACAAAAACAGACTTGAATTTTTGACCCAACAGAAACGGCGCGAACTCCAAGCGAACTGAAAGCTGATGACAGGCTAATTGACAAAATAGCTGTCTTTCTTACTTTTTGAAATGTTGCCAAAGGTATACAATAAAATTACCATGCAATCTTTAAAGGAATACTGAGTAATATTGGGTAACAAAAGAGGATGAACCAAAAAGGATTTTTTTTTCGGAACAACATTAATTTAATATTAATTTAATTATTTAATTATATTAATAATGACGACCTCCTTGGTTGAGTGGTTTGTACACCGGTTTTCATGGTGTCGCCATCTCTGAGGTCCCGGGTTCGATCCCCGGTCGGGTCAATTTAGAAATGGGGGTTATAGTTGCTCGCGTCCGTAGGTTTACCCTTGAGACCCTACACGTGATCCCTGGGTGGTGCTAAATGAGTAACACTGACTGAGTGGTAGAGCCACGCTGCGTTGCAGCACGCATTGGGCCGGCTCGCCCGGCGTAATACCACCCTCTCACGAATATTCGGCGTGAAATAACGGCACTTGGTGCTGTTGTGTTTCGTCCGACCAGTGAGGGTTCCGGAGGCCCCCTCCCCCCCCCCCCCCTCTCAATTCCTATTCCTTCCTTAAACCTATTTCTCCCTTAAAGGCCGGCAACGCATCTGCGATTCCTCTGGTTTTGCGGGTGTCCATGGGCGGCGGTGATTACTTTCCATCACGTGACCCGCCTGCTCGTTTGCCTCCCTCTTTTATAAAAAAAAAAAAAAATGTTTTTCTAAATTCTCTCGGGTCTGGGTGTTTTCTATGTGTAATAAGTATGTATTAAGTATTATAATTATGTTTATCCGTTGTCTAGTAACCATTCAACGAGTTTCTTCGAAGCTTCTCTTGGGCTAGATAATTGGTGTGATTGTAGGAAACATTTATTTATTTATTTAATTTAAAAACCACAAATTTAAACAGATATCTTTTTATGCACACTACTAGCTACATAGTATGTGTATTTGTTCTAATTAAATTTATACCTGATATTTCTATATTTTTTCCAATAAGTCAGTAATGATTTGATAGTCTAGAAGTAGGACACGCCATTTTCCATACAGTGATAGTTAGGTCCCTAAAAAAATTTATATTTCTTAATGTTTATCAATCACTGACAGGAAAGTGTTGCGGGAAATAAAACTATTGTTAGCACCTCTTCTCAGCCCTTCAACATTTGGGAAGTTTCAATTTAAGCAAACAACACAAACTGCTTTTAAAGTTATGGGACACTGACATAGAGCCTGTTTACAAAAAAAATAAGAATTGCTCAAAATCTAGGTCTATAAGCCTATTCCTTTCTTAAAGGCCAGCAACGCGTCTGCGATTCCTCTGGTTTTGCGGGTGTCCATGGGCGGCGGTGATTACTTTCCATCAGGTGACCCGCTCGCATCATTTGCCCCCTTCTTTCATAAAATAAAAAAAGGAACGGCGGTCCACATTTTAAATTGAGTTAACCGTGTCATGTGGGGTGTCGTATGAAAGGGCTTCATTGGCACAAACTAGACAGATTTTGAATTATTTTTATGAAGTATAGTTTTCAATTTATGACGAAGACTGAATAAGAAACTTCTTTCCTTTTTTATAAGTATAGTTAGGTACCAAACAATTTTGGTCTGCGCATCTACAAATTTGAACGGATCCCACGGTGGGCGAGTCCAACTCGCACTTGTCCTATTTTTTTGTATTCGAAACAAGGTGAGCGAGGTACTTAGAATAAACATATTATTTATTTTTAAATAAGAAAGTATTTAAGTATTCATTGCTTATAGTCCGATAATCTCTGAGGTATTTATTGCCGATAATCGCCTTTTACTATATATAAATATAGTATACTATTTATTTACTACTACATACACATAGTCAATAAAAAAAAATGATTGTTTTTATGTTAGTGGCATTTCCAAATACGAAATAAATATTTACGCTTGCCCATGACTTCCCTCTTCACCCGCATCCTTTGGAAACTAGTTAGATACTCTTTCTAAATCAAGTAAATCTCTAAATGTGGCATTTATAATTTTCACTCAACAGTAAATCACTAAGGGTGGATTCGGCCAAATTGGAATAAGACTTACTCCGAGATTAGTCTATACAAATTCGGTGTTTAATCTAAATGTGACATTTAAAAGTTACTTTATAATTTTCTACCTTACCCTAGTTAGCAAATTATAGTATTCTAGTTCCTGAGATTTCGTAATAGCCAGTTAGTCCTTACTTGAAAGGTATATACGATACGAGTACATAGATAAGGCGGAAAGGTAGTCAATAGATGACATACAATAAAATAGATGTCACATATCCATGTGTTAGCTATTGTTATCCAACAATAATGTTAATCAATCCACGGTCAGTTTCCTGTTCTTCTTACAAATAACACTCTCTAATGAGCTGTCTTTGCCATTGTACATTGTTAATTATTTTCGATGTTTGTTTCTTAGAGACCACATATTATTGTGTAGGTTAGGAAGTATATTCATTGTATGTTTCCTTTTTGTCTTGCGATTGATTCGTTTGTAAACTTTTTTTGAGGCATTTACTTCAGCTAGGATCACAAGCGTCTTGCGACACATACATACATGAAATCACGACTATTATCCCCAAAGGGTTAGTCAGGGACTAGGCAATGAGGACCGCAAAAGCAGTCCTCTGCCATAGTCCACTTTTCACCAAATAGCGACTGCACGTGTGCTCAGCATGACTGGTGGTGAGCCCATCGCCGCTCTATGCTGTTGGATATATGTGTAGTCTTTAGTCCGTTAGTCGCCTTTTATGACACCCAAGGGAAGAGAGGTGGTGGTAGTACTCTTTCACCGCTACGCGACACGGTTAATTATACATACATATACATACATATACATACATATACATCACGCCCATTTCCCAAAAGAGCAAGCCATAGATTTCCACTTGTTCCTGACACACATATTTAGCACGTCGCACCTTTGCGATGATACACTATTTCCTTATTTATACTAGCGTTTTAATCTCCTTTAACGAGCGCTACTCATAATGACAAAATACAGTCTCTAAGACCTCTTTGTGAGACGCTCAAAATGGGTTCAAATATAATTCTCCTGACTGGGGCAGTGAACAATGTTTGCTTCAAACGGTTTTTAATGACCCACCTTGGTATCAGGGTCCCTTGGACACGCTTCCTAATGGTGGACGTAACGTGACGTCGCATACGGCGCGGAAAACACGGAACTGTATCAGGTGTAAGAACTAGTTTTAAGTTATTATTTAATGTTGTTATGATTTACTGGGATATTACTTAATGTTTTACGTACAACTAGCAACAGTCAATCTGTGCAGGGCATGTGCAGGGGAAACGGTGTCCATGCAGCACCTATACTGTGTGACTGCGACTCTTTTGCCAGGAAAAGAATGAATCTTCTGGGATCGGCCTACCTGAAACCAGAAGATTTTAGGCTCTTCGCACTCAAGGACATTGCCAAGCTTATGGCAATTATCTTCACGGTAAAGGCAGAGTGATAGGAAGGGGTTGCACAAAAGATCCCAATGGGTCGACGTGCTGCTACGAGAGGGAGACCTCTGCAGGTCCTACTAGATAAGATAAGATAATGTTTTACGTTATTATAGTGATATGGGTGAAGCCAATACCCATCAATTTTAGCGATGACTTGATTTCAAAGATGGAGGTTTTTGCCCAGTAGTGGGACAGATACAGGCTGTACTTTACTAACTTTGGCCTGCGGCTTCACTTGCGTATTTTTTTTGTCTGACAAAGTAGTCTGTAATCGTCTTCAGGTCTCGATCTATCTCTACAGTAAAATTCGTCAAAATCAGTTTAGCGGTCTAAGGGTGAAAACTTAACAAATACAAGAAACCAACTCACTTTTCAAAAGATATATTATACATTTATGTATCTTGACTAATATTACAATTCAATTAAGATATGCAGGTGTACTGTCTTCCTACTATCTTATGATTCTGACACACTTTCCTTTGCCGAATAAACTATCATCATCAAACGTCCCTCTTCTGGGCACATGCCTTCATAAATAGAAAACATCACATGGGGAATTTGGGTCATATAACCCACCACGCTGGCCCAATGCGGGTTGGGGGTTTTAACGACTGCCATCTTTCGACGACAACGGGGACCTTTACGTGCCTTCCGAAGCATAGAAGAGCTCAAGATGTTTTTAATTAGGTCACCCCTTAAATTTCAAATTGAAAAAAAAATCCAATGATGGAAAACTTTGTCCACATTGGGACAATAGTAAAAACTCTATACGAGAATATCTGTAGTTCCTCAGAAGTTAAGGTGTATTGGAAATACAACCTACTTCTTTATGTTGCACAGCTCTAATGGCAAAGCACACATAACAGAAGAAAGAGGTTCTGTTCTGTGGGAAAGCAGCATATTTAGGGATGAATTATATTAGACCGGGCCATGAACGGAGCGTACCGTGTGCGTGGCCCGGACGGGGCACTGATTTGAGACGTTGCATACATTTGTGCTTTGTATGAAGCAGTTCATATTACACAGTGCATGATCCGTGTCCCATCTGCCCGGACGGGACACGGCCCGCTCTAATATAAATACAAAATGTATGCAACGTCTCAAATCAGTGCCCCGTCCGGGCCACGCACACGGCACGCCCCTTGCACGGCCCGGTCTAATATAATTCATCCCTTATGGTATAGAAGCGTCCCCGCCCACATTACTGGGCCGTGTGTGTCCACATTAAGGTGTGCGATGGTCTGGCGGGCTGCCAGCGCTGCACTGATTTCGGTGGCTCCCACAGTATTCTCTGAGGTTATCGCAATTTAAATGGTACGTTAGGTTTCTCGCTACCCATGTGTGTGCCTCGTAATTTGAACCCTATTAGGAAAAGGTGCGGCTTACAAAACTTGCTATTGTTGTTGGGTTCATACTTAAATAAACTGTACAATTTTATCTGTAGATATACCTTGTGTTTGTAAATGGTGAAAGTTCAATATGTTTAAGCCAGGTAAATAATAAAAGAGAGAAATTTCTAAATAAATATGCCAAGTTCGTTTTCCTTATTTGGAAATTGAAATAAATTATGTAAATTAGTTTTACTGTTTCATATAATTATAATATTGGTAAAGTGGATGTGACGACCTCCGTGGTCAAGTGGTTGGCACGCCGAGTCTGGCGTCACGCCATCTCTGAGGTCCCGGGTTCAATTCCCGGTCGGGTTATTTAGAGAAAAACTGATTTTCTAAATTGTATTCGGGTCTGGGTGTTTTTTCTATGTTTGTGTATATTTATCCGTTATCTTACCATATTAACGAGTTTCAAAAGAATACTCATCTTGGTCTAGATAAATTTAATTTTTTGATTGATATATTGCATTCATATTGCAATTGACAAGTTGTTTTCTTTAATTAAACTATAAAATTTGTACTGTTTTCAATCTAAAATTTTACTGAGCTAAAAAAATTGTAAAAAACAAAAAACCCCACAGACAGCAACAATATGTTACGCGTTCAATACTTAAAGCGTTCATCGGGTGTAGTTGTGATGTTGGCGCTGTCGCAACGACAAAATAATAGGCCATAACGGACGAATTATTGGTATTGGCAATAGAACTTCGTATAGGCAAAAAGGCCGAAACGTTGTCTTCTGTTGTTTCAAAATTGGAAAAGCGGAATACAGGTGCACTGCGGCACGCAGGTGAAATAATGTCAGCTTTTTTTATTGGTAACTTTTTTGTGAAACAGCTGTGTTGCGGCACCCTATGTACGCATACAACCACAGAGTTAGTACAACTCCATCTTTAACTTATGATGCGTGGAAGGGACTATGTTTGTATGAATTGGTAGCTCATCATCATTACATCAATGTTACTAGCATTGTTGTGTTCCGACAGTAAGAGATAAGATAGCCAGTTTCTCCGTAGTAGAGGAAATCAGGTGAAGTGTAATGATTTTCTTATCTACGGAGAAACTGGCTATCTTATCTCTATCTTCACCTAAAATCAAGTGAGATGAAACTGAAGTACTTACGCATCGAAGATTTAAGAAAAATACACGAGTCTCGAATTGATGATGGAAGCCTTTGTCTACATTGGGATAACAATAATGAGTTTTAATATCTCCAATTATTATCAATATGAAAAAGGTACGAATTGGCGTTAGCTTATAAACATTTTAATGTTATATAGGTTTAGTGTAAGCAGAAAAAGTGTGTCGGCATCGCGGCAAATGGCAAGCTCTGTGTGCTCTTTACATAAACCTCCGGGAAATGTAAAACTGACCACAAGCTCACCTGACGTTAATTGAAAATATGCTTGTGAAACATGTTTACGTAGAAAGAGCCTATTGAGTTCAGTTTTGAAGACTTCCTTTTATTAGGTGCAGGTATTGTAATAGCAAACCGCTTTGTGTGAATGATTAGGTCGGCAAAATAGGTAAGGTTATTAAGTCAACATCTGTCTAAGGTGAAATAGTGAGAGAAATCCTACTAATATTATAAACGCGAAAGTTTGTAAGAATGGATGGATATTTGTTACTCTTTCACGTAAAAACTACTAAATGGATTTGGATGAAATTCGGCATACAGATAGTTTATAACCTGGATTAACACATAGAATACTTTTTATCCCGATATTCCCACGGGAACGTATAGATGGATGTTTGTTACTCTTTCGCGTAAAAACTACTGAATGGATTTGGATGAAATTCGGCATTCAGATAGTTTATAACCTGGATTAACACATAGGATAGTTTTTATCCCGATATTCCCACGGGAACCACGCGGGTGAAACCGCGAGCGGCCGCTTGTATTAAAATAAAATAGGAATAGTGGTGGCCATTGACGCTAGCAAGATATTACAGTAAAAGTAAATCGCTTATGACCTATAGCACAAATTGTACAGTCTGACCTGATGTTATTAAACCATGAATTGCAACGGAATGGGTATTAAGTTTCTAATTGCCAACCCTAAGGCCTTCGTTGTTATGCTTCTGTGCTCGGTAATTTTACTAGATATCATATTTCTTATGAGGGTGATAGCCATCTAGACGGGTTCCGTGAACTCTGGACCTACCACTACTCAGGACTGGCTGCTACATAATATAAATAAGTAAGTTTCTCTCAAGATGAAGAAAGAAAGAGTGACTAAACACTCTTTAAAGAACATGAATGTTTCTAAGCATGAAATGACTAATAAACCATAGTGAAAGCAATGACTGATCCATCTGAACCATCTCCTTCCATATTCATCTGTAAATTAAAGACATTGGCTAGTAACATTATAAAAAGAAACATTTCAAAAACAGATCGTAGCTTTTAGCAATTTTTAAGAAAACAGTAAGAGAAACTTAAAACAAAGGAAAGCCAATCAACGTTTGAAAACTTTGCGAGCTTAGTGAATTATGCTTTACCTTAAAAGCTGAAATATGTAAGCAATTACCGGTTAAAACTGTTGGCAAACGTAACATTGGACTGAATCCAAAATCTACACTTTTATTCGGGTTGATAAACCTCCGACAACGTTGGTATTATTATTAATAACATAAACACTTTCATAAAACTAACAACACATGGAATCTGTATAGATAAAAATCAATTGCCACGAATGTATATTCGCGCATCACTTCAGAACGGCTGCACCGATTTGGCTAATTTTTTTTTGTGTTTGTAATTATCAGGACAAGGTATGTCATTTTTTTTAAATAAATCAGGGGTACGGTGTGTTCAAGCGGACAAAGTCACACGTGTTTAAATAAAGCAAACTTTTTAGAATGATATTACAGAATAACCAAATTAATAGTAATAGTATTTATTTGTTTTTTCGGTCACATCAAAGGCAGTTATAGATCGACGAGATAATTATCTTGATAGTGTCACTGACTTCCTACTTTTATCCTAGATAAACGGACTGAGTCAGAAGGTGAGATTTACATTCCGCTTGTCGGAAATCATTCAACAGATTTTTTCAAGATGTAAGAACTTAATTCGTTTGCAATATTTTTTTCATTTATGTATGTAAAAAACATATAGACCTTTTACGTGATTTAATTCATGGGCGAAGCAGCAGTTGGCGGAAGTTACTATGTAAATAAACCCAATGTGTATACAATTGATAGCAATTAAAGTTGAATACCGCATACCTATTCACGGAGTAATTAAGTTTGAAAATTCGCGCTCAACTAACTTTGGCAAATTCCGTACAACACGAATCCAAACTTTGCTAGGCTTAGTAAAGGCTTTGTATAACTATGAAGAAATTAGAATTTTGTATATGAATTTAATTAAGCGTAGTAAATAAGGTTTTTGTCCAATTAAACTAAAGTGAGTCATCCATGCAGAGGAATCATAAACCTAACTAATATTGTCGTTATATATCAATATTTGCGTTAATAACACTCAAATAAACTTGAAGATAACGATATTATGTCTACCTCAAATGGGAATCGAACCTACGTCTTCCGCAATACGGGCTGCGTTGACCACTTAGCCACCGAGGTATTGGTTAGACCTGACGAAATTCTACAATATTTTAAACATTCAGAAAAAACTGCTTTATTTTCGTAATATTTGATTTGCGTTATTATCAAATAATCGAAGCCGCAGGCAATAGCTAGTCTGAACTAAAGCAAGAAGTTTTCATAAAAAGGACCCCCTTCGTAGTTATAGCAAAAATTAATATGAAAAATTGCGCTTATGACACTTTTCGTTACAAATCAATTTACAAATAGATCTTATTTATAAACTAGGTAAGTAATTTTGCAAATACGTGATGTAAACGTATTAAAAACAAAAAAATATGTCATAATTTTTTGTCATGGTTTTGTGAACATATTTATTATAGATATATACATCGATATATCCAAGTGTAACGTAAGATACTAAGATATAATGAACATACCACATCGTATGTTCATTAAAAGTTTAATTAGGTTTTCGCCGAAACGGGGTTCGAATGCACATATTACTGTAAGATATGGCTGCGCTGCTAAATATGGTTCCTCCTTTTAGTAGGCCATAACGCTTAGTTAGCCGAAGTTGGTTAATGTGTTTGCGTAACAGCTTATGGGGCGAAAAAGTTTTGCTACCAAATATTTGTATACGTGGATTCTTTCGGATAATTAGATGAGGCTAGTAAGGACTTTGTAAGACTTAGTAAGGGTTTTCTACTCAAGAAAGAGATGGTTGAAATAACGAAAAACTTCAATACTTTTTGCAATATTCAGTAGATTTTTGGAATATTACGCATATAATACGACCAGGGGTGACTCCGGGCTATGTGAGACTCTTCTACCTTTGCCCATCCACAACCGGCACGACCAGTAGGCCTACTCTCTAAGCGCATCCGAGACTTTATTGGCTCTTTAATTCGTCATTCAGTGCGCGCTGCTGTTTTGTTTTAGAAGCGATTGGCATATTACTAACAGACACATTCGTGTACAGCGAATGGAGAGCCAACAAAGTCTCGGATGCGTTTAGAGAGTAGGGAAATACGGCCAGGGGTGAGCCCAGGCCAGGTATAGAAAGCTTACTTTCTAGAAAACCTATTACCATCCCTTCTCGGCATGACTTGGGATTACGATGACAAGTAGCGAGTTGAATCCCAAACCTACCTAGATCCTACCAAATCTCCGATCAGGTGCCAAAACTCACATATGGTTCCGTGGCTCATCCTCAGAGAATTGAGGGTCTGTTCGTTATTCCATATTGACCTCTGTGCCAAACAATCTGCCTGCACGCCTGATGGGTACGGCACAATCAAACAACAACCAAATTAAAAGCAGAAACGTTATTTTAGGGGTCCGCAATAAATAAGATCGGAGCAATTCGCCTCCGTCGTCTGTTTGTCCATCCCTAATTCAAAGTTACACAGTTTACTCAACGGTGGCAGAGTTTATTTGTATTTGTGTTCGTAATTTGCTGGACACCACGTAGACATTGTTTGGCCATGCGATTTTAGGTAAACTTAATTTATTAAGATACTTGTGGATTTATAAAGCGCGTTGTTGCGATTGTGCGTTTGGTATCTTACTTAATTTTTTTAAGTATAACAAGGTTCTCCGTGTTTTGGATGACAAAGAAAGCTATCGAAAGCTACCCATCAATTTGTATTGAGCGACATTAATGCCCGATCTTCCTATGCCGCTCTTTAACCGCCTCTGTGGTCTAGTTGCTAAGCTACCGGTTTCAGACCCAGAGGTCCCGGGTTCGATTCCCAGAGAGGGGTACATCTTTGTGTGCTCGGTTTGGTTGGTGGTAGGGCTATTAAGTCCGCCTGGGTAGCTACCAACATCTTATCTAAGTCTGTCGCCATAATAACGATGTTTATAGCGTTATTGTGTTCCGACAGTTTGAGAAAGATAGCCGGTTCCTCAGTGGTTGAGGATTCCGGGTGAAGCGCGCTTCCACCTTCGGCCTTATCGTCACTTACTATCAGGTGAGATGAAGGCCAAGCGCTTACCCGTTGTTGATTAAAAAAAAAACGCTCGCTATTGCTCGTGGTGGTAAACCTGACCCCGCAGTAGTAAGTTAGTTATTTACAATTTTGATTGGTTTGGCTTATTTCCCAATAGTTTGATATAAGGAAATCAGACCATAAGACCACGTAGATTTTGTGTTAATTTCGTGTGACTTACCTTGTTATCTAACTAGTGAATAGCTCTATCTTTATTATTGAAATTTTTGCATTCACAATGCTATATAGATTTAGGATAAAATGTTTACCGGTCCACTGCTGCAATCCAAAGGTCATGGGTTCGAATTCTATTTGAGCTTCCTGACACTGGTTGATTTTTTTTTCTAGTAAACATTTTATCCTGAATAGCTCTAGTTTGATTTACTTAATAAAGTTGCTTCGATCAAAGTAAAGTTGTGATAAATTTACAGCACAAGTGAAAAAGTTCACCGCCTTCAATCTAGCATCAAATAACTATCAGTTTAAATTTTCCTCGCTTGCTAGTGAGAATAAAAAGTAAAAATAAATTTCGAAGTGCAAACCGACTTCGCTTTTAAAGTCACGTATTTTGAGAAGATTTTCTTTGTTGGACGAGAAACTAAAATTAGCATTCAGTATAGAAAATTTGAAATTGAAATATGAATATTTTGCATAAATACTTTTGTTTCAGGGTCGGCAAACCGTGCGTGATAACTTTGATGTTGCAAGCGCCAGTTTTCAATCAAGCGGGCCACAAGCTTGTTTGCTTTTCGTAAAATATCAAAAGTTAAACCTGAACTCGATCAGAACTTATATATTTTCAGGGAAATGATAAACATGTGTGGTGTTTAAATTTGGCCTAGGTATCAGTACTCATAATATCATTTTTACAAATCGATACCGGTATGCTTGCTTTTTATTTTTTCCAAGTTAACATGCCAAGAAGCTTTGGTTGATTAGAAATCTATTTGTATATTTTAACTACCTTTTGTATATTTAGTTTGCAATAAAAATTTGTTATTAAGATCTTACCTACCCATTTAGCTAACACGCTCGTGTTAGTCATAGGGTCAAGTTAATAGTCTAACGGAACTACAGAAATTGAACGTTTCTTGCATTTAACTTAAGCATAATATGCGTTCGGGCATTGATGCTTAATACGTAAATAAAGTAGGAGTTGAGTAAACTTAGTAGCTTATTAAACTTCTTATCGCAGTAGAGAAAAACTTAAGTTTAGGCGGCGTTGAAAACAACTAAACAGTAGTTACTCCATTGGAAGACGAGTCTTAAAGAATGATTTGTTCGCTCACCCATGGTCTCTCTATACTGATGAAAATGCAACGGATTTCTTCCCGTCCGCCATTCATAAGAAAGCATCACTTAGAATCTTAGTACTATCCTAACGCAGTAACAGGGGTAGCTTGTGCGGAAACAGCAAGCACCAAGTACTTACCCCAGCTCACAAAAAGAGGGATGTCCGGTATTGTTAAAGCATCGCTTAGAAATTTTGTGTACCCATGAAATGTGCTTTACGATAGCCTAGCCTCATAGTAGCTTGAGCAATTTTCATATTTTATATTTAGCTACGGCTATAAGTAGGGTTGCCACCCGTACTTTAAAATAGAGTATTGTCCTCTTTTTCATGTAGGCGTACTTTATAATCTACGACACCAATAAAGTACTTTAAAATACTCTATTTGGTTTACTATTGTTTAACAAAAAACGTATGACAAAAGATCATTTTACAAACAACGTTTGAAAAACTAATCATTTTACAAACTTTATTTTCGCAAACATATTACTTTAAAAAGAATCATTTGACATAATATAGGTTTCGCAAATTTTTTACTTAGGAAATATTTCTACTATTAAAATATTATTTTAATAATATTCACTTGACTAAATAATTTGTTTGCCAAATTGGCGATTTTACAAAAAGTATGGTATTATTAGGTATGATATATTATATAAGCAAGGATGTAAGCAATTTCAATTTTTCAATACCTACAGGAGTAGGGCAGCTAGTATTTCTGTTGTCTAATAAAAAAAATAACCTAAATAATATAAATAATTAAAATAATATAAACCTAAATAATATAAATAATTAAGACAATCGCTACGCTGCGCTTCGCGATTGTCTTAAATTTCTAACCTGTCACGTGACCTACAGGAGTAGGGCAGCTAGTATTTGTTAAATGTTATTTATGCTTTACATTGTTTTGCCAACTAACATGTTTAAAAAATAAAATAATGTTTTAGCATAATGAATTTTTTAGTAAATATAATGTGGGTGTAAATATAGTAAGTCTAATGAGTAGTTTATTAAACAATAGTTTGTAAAATGATACATTTATCAAGTATAATTTTGTCAAATGTAATTTTTCAAATGAAAATTTGTTATTTGTTTTTTGTCAAATGATTGGACACCACTCTATTTACGTAAAACTATTCACGTAAAAGGCAAGTTTGTTAAATGTCGCAAAGAGCAACAAAAAATACGTTTTTAAGGACAAATAAATCAATATTATTTTTATTTTATGTACTTTGTTTTTGTTTTAACAAAATGAAAAAATATTTTATTCGTCCTAAAAAAGATGGCAACCCTAGCTATAAGCCTCCTGGCGTTATATTATGATGAAGCAGATGGTGTAAGCGAACTTCACCCGGATTCCTCAACTGCGGATGCCGCGAATAGTAAGCAGCAAATGCAACACCGAATGTATCATGTTGCTCACTCTGTAAAAAACACTTCGTGCTTTTGAAGAACAATCATTATTCATTAATCATTATTGAAATGTGTATAGTTCCCATAAACTAAAGAAAAAAAAATCAATTACTTTTTTTAAACAACACAACCTTCTGTAATTCCAAACATGCACCGTATCAAATTGACGAAAAAAGGAGGTAAACTCTATTACATTTTCCTTTTAAAAAGCAATAAAGTGAAGCTAACTTTTAGTTCACTTACCAAAAGCACGGTAGCCAATAGGCTTTGTTCCTCTATTACCGTATTTTACCATCAATCAGCGCGAACATCAAAAAAGGCATTGTTAGCTCAAACAAAATGCGGCATTTCTTACTGGCGAGTTAAAAGCGGCATTATGTTGTACCGTTTTATGCAAATGAACGCGCTGCTTTCAGCGTTCCTAGTCACTTTGCAGGGAAATGTACAATAAAGTGGAGCGTCGGCTTAGCGCGGGTTATGGCCGACCGGCGTTTCGGCTACCATATTTTTTTCGTGCTGAAACGCATTTTCACAGTTTTGGGGTAAGTTCTGTCTTTACCCGTGTCGACGCTAGAGCCTCGAAGTGTCTGGATGATGACTAAACTTACTCGGGCATTCTTTCTACAGCGGGCTGCTGCTGGGGTGAATTCCGATAATCACAGGAGTAACCCATAAAAGACCGCTTCGATTATGGCGGTCATGGTTTACTATGGCGGCATGTGAAGGTAAGTGAAAGAGCTTTTAATGGGTGTGCGTTCATCTGCGTTTCAGACGCAGTGGTACGCGGAATGCTCTCTTTAAAGTAAAAGCAAAATAAAAAGTTGGTTAGTGGCAGAACTTGTTTTATGTTTGGCTGGTTAGCTACCACTGCCTTATCCATAGCAACCATTTATTTATTTATTTTTTATTTATTTAAAAAAATAAATAAATAACAACCATGTTAATGTTTCGTTGTGTTCTGACCACAGGTTCTGACACTCAGAGATAGTTGGTCACTTCCTCTGTGACCTCTGGGTCCTTTTGCTTTTCTGCTTTTTGCGAGAAAGTATCATTATTTATGATTATGCTTGTTGGCTTAAACTTCTCGTTTAAGCCAACAAGGTCAAGAGTACCCTAAACTTTAGGGTACTTTTCCCCGAGAACGTCTCCGATTAGGGTCAAAAATCTGTCCCATTTCACTTTCTAATAAACATTTTGTTCGTTAGTCCACTTTCAACTCTGCACGACCAAACCATCTAAGTTAACCTTCATAATTTTTAAGTAATTTTTTTAAACACTGAAACAAGATGACAACCTCTGGCGGGAATCAAACCACGCACCTTCCGCATTCCGGGCGGCTGCCTTAACCACTTGGCTACCGAGGTCTCGTTTTCCCTCGTCGAAATTTGTCAGTGCTTGATGCTTATGTTTTTTGGTCAACATTGCTTTATCAAGTTTTAGAAGTTTTCACATCTGAGATCCAAAAGAAATATTGTTACAAATATTTGAACATTCGGTGAAGATAAAGCGGCGTTATAGAATAATGTTTTTTAAATGTTTTAGCGTTTTATTAACGCTTCAATATACTTAAGTTAAATGTTTAAACATATGCATCAAGCACTGACAAATTTCGACGGATGAAAACCAGACCTCGGTAGCCAAGTGGTTAAGGCAGCCGCGCGGAATGCGGAAGGTGCGTGGTTCGATTCCCGCCAGAGGTTGTCGTCTTTTTTTCATTGTTTAAAAATTTTACTTAAGTATATTTAAGCGTTAATAAAACTCTAAAATATATATAAAAACATTAATTCATAAGTTTTTGTAACTAAATACTATGTAACTGCCTCTGTGGTCTAGTAGCTAAGCCACTAGTCTCAGACCCAGAGGTCCTGGGTTCGATCCCTAGCGGGGATACATGGTTAGTGGTAGGGCTGTCAAGTTCACCTGGCTAGCTATCACCATCTTATCTAAGTTTGTCGCCATAACAACGATGTTTATAGATAAGATAGCTGTTCCTCAGTGGTTGAGGATTCCGGGTGAAGCACGCTTCCCTTTCGCGCACCTTCGGCGTTATCGACACTTACCACCAACCAGGTCAGGATCAAACCAAATAGCATGCTGTGATCTCTGTTTACCCCTCCGGGAATTGGGAGTAATGTAGTATATATTAATGTATGTAATAAGCTTTGGTCACAAGGTAATAATGCAAAAAAATTAAAAACTTATTTACAACCATTCAAATTTTTATTGAATCATCATTACGCTAGAGTAGAAATATGCCACAGCAGGGCTTTGTCACATTGATAAGCTTATTTGGGCCATAACCCCCGGCACTGGCCCTACTTCGGCTACGACTGCTAACGACAGCTTCATTCACATCGAGTCCATAACTATTACTAACTAACCCCACTCGCCCGTTTCCGCCGTAATGGATGCACTGGGACCTATAATGGTTATTAAAATATGAGAATCGGATTGCGTGACTGGGCGTTCTAAAATTGTAACAGATTAGTCAACTGTTTATCACACACATACTTTTCTACGTTAAGTAATTATGTAACGAGCGTGTTAATTTCGAATGATTAACTTTGTTTTATTTTAAAAAAAAGTTAGTTACTGTTTTAAATAAAAATGTATAGTAAACAAGAAAAAACAAAAAGCATTAGATTAAAACAAAACGGGAAGATACGGCATTAGCGTCTCGTGAGTGAGCCGCCAAAATTAGGCCTAAAGGCACAATTTCACTTCAGTCACAATTTGCCGAGCGTACAGGCTACATCGCACTATTGCGGATATTCTACTGTGTGAAAAAGAGATAGACGCTACTCCGCAGTGGCGTCGGAATCGGTCGTACGTACTCGTCTGTTGCGAAGCGACCGAGACGTCAACGCGCTACTCGCTGACTCCCTCGCGCTGACGTTGAAACTTACGCTTTGTCTCGCTCGCTCGATTTACACTTTATAGGTGTGCGTGTGTGAGTGTTTGCTTAAGTAGTTGAGTAGGACTATATTTTGAATGACTACAAGTAGGAGCATGCCGTATCTTCCCTTTTTGTTTTAATCTAAGAAAAAAGCTAACAATTATACTGTCCCACTGGGCAAATTACTCAGTTATTGAAATAATGTCGTTTCATCTACATATTTATGGGTATTGGTTTAATAACTACGCTTGCTAAATGCGTGTTGGTAATTACATAATCGGGCTATGCATCGGAAATCTGAAAGACACTTTGCCCGATCTAGCAAGGAGTCTCTACAAAATCTCCGGATGGCTAGCTAAAAGCGCTTCGTTACTCAGCCACCGGCAATGAGAGGCCTATTACATTTCGACTGTGATTTTTGCGTAAAATACCCATTGTCGCATTTTGTTGTAATTTTGCAGTTGTATTTATCGTTTTTCTATAAATCTTTATTCATTATGAAGTAACGATTATTCTAGTATAAATTTTGCCCAATAATATTATCGTAGATAGGAGAAATTCACAGTTAACCTAAAGTGTTTCATTTCAATGTGTAGTACTCGCTTAAAAAAGGAAAACGAAAAAACAATACAGTATTATTTCTATAAAAAATCAATGATGTCTAAAAATTCCGAGGCGACTACGCACTATACGAGTATGTACAAGAGATAACATTCTATCTTTATTATTTCATTTGTTTGGAACAGTAGTTCAATCTAGGAGCTCAAAAAAGAGCCTTCAAGCATTTTATGAAATCTTTCTCTACAATTTTGGGTTTAATTAAAAAGTTAAGCAAAATTTACAAAAAGCTACGCACTATTCCAATAGCTATTCTACACTTTTCAATAGGTCAAAATTGTTAATGTATTTTGGTTTCTGAGATCCTTATCGCCAAAATTGGCCATTTTACGCGAAAATCACGGTCGAGATGTAATAGGCCTCTTAAATTACGAGAACATTTGAACAAACATTTTGTTCCTACAGGACTAGCGATGTTACCTTCATAGCTTAGGTATACGCCGCAACACCAACTACGGCGGCACCAGATAAACAAATGCAAACTGCCTCTATCTCCTTCCAACAATCACCTTTAGATGGAGACGCAAACTTTTCACTCGTGTGTTTCAACGTAAAAAAACGCTCATTCCCTTCAGTTTATGTTTTCAGCTGTTCATTTGGGGGCGCACACAAAATTCTCCGCGTACGAAGTTAGCGTTTTGTTCGTTAGTTTTACCCGCAGTTGGAAGGCAAATTCGACGTGAAGTCGAGGTTGGTATGTGGGGTCACGGGCGGCCGATCCTCGGAATGTATGCAGAGGGTGCCGCGGCTATCTGATCGAACGAATGCACCGCAGTTAGTTGTATACTCGTACGTACGCTTAATAAATACAACCCATTACGTTATGTGTAATGCGGTATTGTGGTTTCAGTAACCGATGCGTTTGTGTAAAGTTCGAACAGGTTAGAAACAAAGCTTTAAGCGTATGACTTGTACGCAAATTATAAGAGAAATATTTTATGTTTTACTTAGGTTTTTTTTATAGAAGAAGGAGGCAAACGAGCAGGCGAGTCACCTGATGGAGAGTAATCACCGCCGCCCGTGGACACCCGCAAAACCAGAGGAATCGCAGGCGCGTTGCTGTCCTTTAAGGAAGGAATAGGAATTGTGAGAGGGGTGGGGGGGAAGGGGGGGCTCCGGAATCTTTAATTGAGGTGCACTGCAGCTCTTCTTCTCTTCTTGATTTTTTGTTGTTAAAATATATTTTTTTTTAGGCTTCTTACATCTATAAAGGATGATTTAAACAGCGTCCAATTGCGAGGTTTGGCATTTTCTAATGTGGCTTGTAAGGCCAATACGGGAGCGAGAGCAACGGCCGCATACTTGGCAGACAAATTGAGTACCTGGTGACGTTGGAGGAAGTGCAGCGCGTTGGTGACGTCTATCACGCTTGTTAATAAGATAAAATACTGTTGATTCCATTTTATTGATTTATTATTCACAATCTATGTACATGGTATAAAGCAAATAAAAAATTCTATTCTATTCTATTCATTTGCTACGATCCCGGCACACCACTTTTGTCCTACTTACTCTCATGACATTATTTATACGTTACATCGTCGGTAATACTACAGGACTACATAATATGAACACCTCGATGCATGTAAGTAGTTACAATTTATAGGGTTGTACACCTGTAGGGTTACTCTTGAAACACAATTGCATTAAGTAATCAATTTCCAATCACAAATCTAAAAAATGTCAAATGGCAATTTTGTAAGCAACAATAGCGCCATATTGGAATTAAATTGCGTGGAAATTGATTGAACAAATTATTATCGAGATGGCGTTCCGGAATTATCTTTGCTTATCCCAATATCGATACATATTAAACGCATTGAAATTGTATTAAGATTGAGTTTGCGTTGAAAACTAGTTTTTTTCCTTAAAGGTGGGAAACAAGACAGTTTTATTTAATATTAAAGTGGTATGTAGTAAATTGTTGTTTAACCAAATGAATGCTGGGAAAGAAATCAAAGATGATATTTGTCTCTGTTTATTTCACTTCTTTATACAGGGATAGTCTAGTTAAGTTATTTCTACCCTGCTTAATCTAGATACAGAATTACCTACATGAATTAAATTAAATGTTATTCTAATGCATGAGATATTACGAGGAAATAACTTTATTGGAGATCCAGCATCAATTTAGGTGTTATGCAAAAGACTTTTACTCTCAAGGTCGCTTTATGTTGATTCGCGACAGCAATCAAATTATCCCAAATCTCAATAACTATTTATGTTAATCATTTATTTTGAACATTAAATTCTACGGTAAACTAACATCATCCTGCCAGACGATCCCGGCATCCAGAACGGTGGCGGCCTGGAGAGAAGCCCTACACTGAAAGAACAAAAAGGTTGATTTTGCACGGGTTGGCGACACATTAGTTGAATTAACAAAGTGATGGGTTAAAACAATATGAACAAATTGTTGTTTTCACAGAAAAGTTTTCGTTGATATGAAAACAGTTGTTTTTACCTATTTGTACATGTTGGCGTAACAATTCATGCATAATTCAATAGGTAATTGTTGATTTTACTGTACAAGTTGTTGAAATAACCATTTTTAAAGTAAAATTTACAAAATAAATACGTTAAAACAACAAAAGATATATGTTATAAGTTCAAATTACCGTAACTGATCAACAATACAGTTTTTGTTCATTCAACAAAACTCAAGAGTAGGTGCTATATTAACCCCAAAATTTTGTTGAAATATGGTAAACCCATGTGACGGTCCAGGCGTCCACCGAACGAATATGGAGACTGACCTCAAGCTCGATGGCGATCCTCCCTTTACCTGGCTAGAGAGCTGCACAGGTGACTGCCATCAGGTTTTCAGCAATCCACGGGGACCGGAGGTAGTTAAGTATATTACCGAGACATTTCTTCCAAAATTGAACAAAAAAAGGTGCAAGACCTTTCAAGGAACCATTGTAAAAATGGAACTTGTTAAATGTTCTAACTAGGAGTTAGAAAGAACATTTATAAAAAAAGAAAAACAATATGTGGTTGGTCACAAAAGTATGATTTTGCAGATTTTAAATTGGAAATTTAAAACATCGTTGAAGTTACTGCCGATGTTTGCCGTTCCCGCTTCTACAACTCCTGCGGGTCGTTCAGCTCCAGACTATCGTGCAACATCCCATTATCCACCCTGTAAAACCACATGGCATGTTTTTTCCAAAAGACAATAAGAATAAACGATTTGAATGCTCCGCAAAGAACTTACCAATAAATTACTTCGACATTTTTTTTAACCCTTTACATTCCGGGGCCGATGTATATGGATTCCTGGTAGCCCTGGGGCTCCGCCCTTGTCTACTTTTAAATCCTGTTTTCGCGTTCTCCGAGACGAATCAAAAAACTCAATGACAAATGACATGACAATCACTCCTCCAGATGACATCAAATGTCAAATTGTTTTTTCGTTCTTTTCTAGGAACAGGCTACGGTCAGAGACCATACAGCCTAGAATCAACTTTATTTTTACTAGATAAATTCTCACTCCGTTTTCGGAAAGACCAAACGCATCGATTTAATCGATTTCTACTTATCCCGTGAGACTGCTAGCGCCATCTATTGAGATACTACAGAACTAAAATCAACGAGACCAATAAGTTTGCTATAAAATATTTATTATTTTATAAAGAAAGACAACGTTAAAAAATACAACGTTACAGCGTTTAAGCCCTTGCCCGGGTTCGTGTTTCCAACCCACATTAGGCAAGCTTGCTGATTCAGCCAATACCCATCGATTGCAGCGAAGACTTAATAACATTGAAGAAGGCTTTTGCCTAGTAGTGGGACAACATATAGGCCATACTTTATTTTACTTTACTTCTTATTTATTCCAAATCCAGAATAGAGCCCGTCGTCTGAATAACTGCCTTCATATCTATTTTCGAACGACAGTGACCCGCATTCCTGTGTTCCGATACGAAGGGTATGAGATGTGAAATCACTTGGCATACAGGCATATTGGCAATAAACCAATAAACTGGCATAGTGCAATGAAGTATCTAATATACAAATAATGAAATATGTAGCGAGATAAGATAGCATAAAACAAGTTAGGGGGGCTATGCCATCGTCTCACACGTGTGCAGATGTCAATTATCCTTGATACACTGATAAACTTCGAGAAAGCGTTACTTTACTTACCGAACTTACTTAGCTTTATTTTTAACCGACTTCTACAACGAGGTCCTCAAATTCGTCGGTGTGTCTACTTTTTTAATGTATATTCGCGGTTTTTATTGTCTTCCACATTATTTTGTGCACCGATTTTAATAAATCTTTTTTTACAATTTACAAAGAACTAGGTGGACGCTGCATACAATGCTGCACTCCAAAAAACGCTCCGCTTCACGCCCCTTTACACGCTCCGCTCTAGGTCTGTTTGCGGCCTTAGGCACACAACTATGTTACATTATAACATATCAGAGCAAACTTTGACGGGCATAGTGGAACTTGCGATGTCCAGTCTCTGTTAATTTCAAACACCGGACAGTCTCCAGATAGATATCCAGCCGTACAATAACTGGAGTTTGTCACTTACAAGTAGAAGTTGGTAAAATTGAAACGAGCTCCGAGGTGGGAAACTTTTGGCAGCTGGTTGCGGTAACTTTGCGAATGGTGGAATATAGTAGGGGTTTTGTTGGATACATTTGACTTTTGATAAGTATTGGAAACTTTGTTTTTATTTGGTTTTTCAACGTATACGTATTACAACATAGGGGATTACAACTAAAGCTGCACTACCTCACATGTACCTACTTACCAGCTTATTGCTTAACTATAATACTTTTAAAAAGGTCTTATTATTGAAATTTTGCATTCACAATGCTATACAGATATAAGATAAAATGTTTACTAGAAAAAAATCAACCAGTCTCAGGAAGCTCGAATGGGATTTGGGTAAATTTCACAGTGACATAATAACGCTGGCTTGCAGCGTAAATCAAACTACTAGGAAAAATTCAACGAGTCTTCTGGGTTAGCTCAGCGGTTAGAGCAGTGGACCGGCAATCCAAAGGTCGTGGGTTTGAATCCCATTCGAGCTTCCTGAGACTGGTTGATTTTTTTCTAGAAACATTTTATCCTACTTTTAAAAAGCCCAGCCCGGCAAAGCCCATCAGTTGTAGCGAAGACTTGTTTTGAATGATTTTTCAATGATAGAGATCTTTTCCCAGCAGTGGGACTGCATAGCTAATGCTATAGTTTACTTTTTATTATAAGACGCTGTCACTTCCCCATAAATGAAAGTTAAAAATTCCTCTTACGCTATCGCTTCCTCATATATTAAGAGGAAAAAAATAATCCGAAATATTATGCTGATATATTTAAAAAGTAATAATTTTTATTACATTAATAATTTTTTGAATAATGTATAACTTAACATTTTGTACTTGTTTGTAATTTGATATTTTATGTTATTTATTAATCCTAGATTAACTCAGCCATTAATTTGCATGCTAAACCTGTATTAGCTGAACATGTTGATCTGTAATAGTTTTGTAACATCTTCTATACCATGTTTAATGCAAATAAATTATTATGAATTATGAATATGAACTTTATGGAACTGTTCTTTTTTTTTTTTACTAGGTATGGGTTTGCTCTTGATCCCAATCAAGCCCAGGGGCTAAGACAGGATCTATGATGGTGCGAACTTACCCAGAAGGTGCCTATTTACTCTTGCTTTGAAGATGGACGGGTTATATGTACTCGGAAACACAGACGCAGGGAGGGAGTTCCACTCCTTTGCTGTACGCAGTATAAAAGATGTTGAGTAACGCTTTGTGCGACATTTAGGAATATCCACCAAGAAAGGGTGGTAGCCCGCAGTGCGCCTGGATGTCCGATGGAAGAAGGGGGATGGCGGTATGAGCTCATGCAGCTCCAGAGCACACTCTCCGAAGTACAGTCTGTAAAAGACCGACAGACAGGCAACTTTGCGGCGGTGAGCTAGGGTGTGAAACTTGCTCTTCACTCTTCACTCGATGCTGATGCCGAAGTTGAGGTCTGAAGACAACTCCATGCCCAGAAGGACGAGACTATCGGTAACAGGCACAGATGCACCCTTTTACTCCTCCTACTCCTGTTCGGCAATACATATCTGCTCCTCCGTCAAGTGTCCCAAGCGAGCGCCTTTTTAGTAACGATGGATTGGTTTATGACAAGATAAGAAATCGCTTGTCATGAGAAGCAGCGTCAAAAGTAATTTTCAATAAATTAAACCTACCAATTATTATTGTAAGATTTGAAGTAATTTTCGAGGTAATTTGTTTCATTATCATTACGAGATTTTGTTAGTTTTGATTAAAAAGAGTTTTTGTTAATTTTGATTTCTATGAAAGTAGGTAGGTAATTGAGTTCTCAAGTAAATAACAAAAATAAAATGCTACTTAGGTACTTTGTTTTTATTAATAACTAAAAGTAAACAGAGAGTGTGATGAAATACACTTAATAATGCACCTGTTTCATCACACTTTATTTTTCTTCCTCTACCTCATAAATAAATGTTCCGCATCCTCATCCTCTTTCTTTGTGCTATACAATTCCTCTTCTCCTTCCTATTCCTCATAATTTGATCCTTAACAACCCTAGTTTATAACAGACGATTTATGGTGCAACATCATTAGAGAAATATTGTTTTCGATTGCTAAACAGACGCCAAAACGTCTAACGTCTAAAATGTAAATCTAAGTTGTGGTAAATGATGCTGGTGTTGAAATTAATACTACTTATTATCTAATATTCTAAGCAACATTGTATTCAACATTGTTTTTTTACCCAAATAAAGTAAAAAAAAAAAAAAAAACACTCATACATAAGTAGTTTTGTTTTATTAAGTTGCTAACCCTCACTTCGTTGGGCGAGTGGCTGACCGTGTTAAATTCCCAGGTCGGGCAAAGTGTGTTTCGTATTTTTCGATTCATAGTCCGAGTTTGTGATCACTGATCACCAACCCACATTGGTGAAGCGTTTTGATGAAGCCAATTCCCATCATTGCAGCAGATACTTGATTTCAATCATGGAGGCGTTTGCGCAGCAGCAGAACAGTATGTGGGCTTTACATTTCTTGTAGGATAAAATTATTACTAACAAAAAAATTTTACAAGAAAAAATCAACCAGTCTCAGGAAGCTCGAATGGGATTCGAACCCATGAACTTTAGGTTGCCGGTCCACTGCTCTAACCGCTAAGCTACCGAGACCCCAGAAGACTCGTTGAATTCTTTTTAGTAGCCAGCGCACAGTGATTCACCCTCCATACAAAGGCGGCCATAAATACGTAACTCCAAAATAACCGCGATTTTTCAATTTTTACAACTTATTATGATTGTATGAATATGAATTAAGCAGCTCATAGTATTAGCTCTTAGTTTTAACTAATATCTATACATAAACCTGTATTTATATTTATTATTTTCACTCAGTAATTTTGATTTTAACTATGACTGTTATAGCTTTGTTATAGAGTGACATTTACAGGTAAATTGGAATAAATAAAGCTTGTTTGTGGTAATTACAACCCTAATTTTAAAGAAACAAAATAAAATACTCGGTAATATGGGTATAACAATATTTAATAAATCCATACTCAATGACGTTCAAATGTAACAAGGACCTTTACACAACTAGCAAATCTAATAAACATTTTTACAATAAACTTTTTTTTTAACAGGTAACTTGGTTAAACCTGTAATTAGTGGATCTGAATTATGAAGAAGCATGTTAATTAAATCTGTATTAGTCAAAACACGATTCATTTTCTGCGTAAGATCGCGTGTAAATTGCTTAAGGTGCTACATTTTCGGTTACACTAAGCCAGTTTGAGTACTTTTCTAGTAGATTTAATTTTGTACGATTAGTTTTCTTCTAGTAATGCGATATTCTTTATATATATATTTCCAATTTTGTTATTTAAATGACTTCAAATTAATACTGTCCAAGTTGTTTCGAAGACACGACGTTTCAACCAAATTGTTGAGCAGAATGCCAAATATCAAAACAATCATTCTCGTTACTGAACATTTTAAAGTTGTACCTAAAACAACATATAAACTAGGGCTAAAAAAATCCTTTTTATTTTGTTCTGTGGACACCTACACTTTGATACCCCTGAAACCTAAGAACGGGCAGCGTATTGCAGCTGAAATTTGCATGCTATAATCTAGACATACTCCCAATAAGAGTAACATATGTCTCAAGTACAGCCTAGGTTGGCGAAAAGTTATAGCTCTCAATCTTTTAAAAGTTTTGAAAAAAATATATATAAAAAATATATACCTTGAAATAAAAATTCGTATAAAATTTAAATATGAGAATTTGTATCCAGAATATATAAATAATCAAAGTATATATCTTGTTCTTTTACCCCCATATTGTAACAACAACAAAAAACTTGATTGTAAATAAATGAGACCCGAAAACCAAACAACAATTTCGGTAACAGACACGACCGGGTAACCAAACTCAAGATGCTCTCACTTCCGACGTAGCAAAGTGAATGGTACTTTGAAGTGATTGGATTACTTATAACAGTTTTTAAAGAGTAGTTTACTAATGAATTCATTATTAATAGTTTGAAATCGGTAGGCGCAAGTGACTTTTTTTGATTTATGGCCTATGAATGAATCACTGTGCAGCGGTTTTTTCGCGACAAACAATTTATTCTTTATCTATATATCATTGTGAATACAAAATTTCAATAATAAAATGACTCTTCTTAGTTGCTAACAATACTATTATCTTTATGCTGTACTGGTAAGACTACTGTAAATACTAATATTTATACCTAGCTAATAAAAACATGAAAGAATAAAAGTCAGCCCGTGACCACGGCCCGTGCATATCGGTCGAAACGTCGGGTATATAGGGTATTAAAAAGCTAGGATGCCTTAATTAAGTAGTTATGCTTAGTTGCTTCAAATAATGAGTGCAAATAATAGTAATGTAATATTCTTGTGTAATATAATACTAATTTAGCTATTTATGTACAACAAATGAAGGCATTTTATTTCTAAAAAGAGTTATGGGATAAAGTTACATAAATTGTAACTACTTTTTTTAAAAGCAAGGCCACTGTCCACGGCAGCGTAGCTTCATAGACGCGTATCCTATAGGCTTAGTGTACGCCTGCCTGCAGCTTACATACAAAACTATGTTACTCTGTCAATGGAGCGGCAACGTCGCGTTGGCGTCGCTGCATGCCGGCGTCATGAGTTCATGACGCCTGCTGCCGTACCGCATGACGTCGGGGCGTACTCCATAGAGTGGACGCACGTGTTTATTCTCGCATATTGGTATTTTGTTTTTTAATAGATCTTACGATTAATTCTGATAAGTTGTTTTACTCATTCAATAGAGCAAGTGAAATACACTGTCATCTTCTAATAATGTTCTTGTCGCTAAGAACAATGTACAGTTGATATTTTTTCTATATAAGGATGAGTCCAATATAATCGTCGTCTTCGGCGACTTCGAATGTAGTTATTAGCCAAAATAACGTCTTCGTCGTCCGTCGTCCGATTGCATTCTCACAAATGATTGACAACGTACGCTGGCGATACGCATCGTGGACAGACATCAGTACGCTTAATACGCCAAGCGTATTTTGCAGCGTCTATGAAGCTACGCTGCCGTGGACAACTACACTAACCCTTTACATCCCACGCTGTTTTCAGCCTACGCCTATTCACTCGTGAAGGACTAAAGTCCCCCGGGGCATTTCTCCAATATTTAGTTGAAAAATTGTAAAAAAATAAAGCATTATGTTAACAGAACAGTACATATGCTTAAATTACTTATTTTTAAGAAATTTAACTTAAAGAAAAACTATTTTAAATATATGACAAATGACAGATAATTTAAATGTTTAATATTTTTTCTTATTATTACTTATCCCAATATAAAACAGTTTTTCGTTTTTAATATAATAAAAATATATTAGATTAATGTTTTTTTTATATATATTTTAGCGTTTTATAAACTCTTAAATATACTTAAGTAAAATTTTAAACACTGAAAAAAGGAAGGCGGGAATCGAACCACGCACCTTCCGCATTTCGGGCGGCTGCCGGTGAAAACTTCTAAGATTTGATGAAGCAATGTTGACAAAAAACATAAAAAAACATAAGCATCAAGCACTAACAAATTTGAACGGGTGAAAACCAGACCTCGGTAGCCAACTGGTTAAGGCAAAAGCTAGCAAAATCCCCGTTTGCTATTTGTTCATGTGAGACGACTGAGTCCAATAACTATGGGACGTTCTTAAGCTGATGATGTGATAGCTTGTTTAATACATGTCTGATTTGGTCTCCCTATAACAGTTTTTGTGTTAAATTCACTACAATACGGAAGCGAACTTTAGCAAATTCCACACAACTTCAGCTTTATAGCTACTTTTTACAAAATATTTATAATTATTAGTTCTTATTATTACATTTATAAGAACATGAAAAACAGAGATAAAACCTTGCCCAGTAACATTTTAAAAACAAATACAATTAAAATATACGAGTATTATACACTTTCTTATACCAAAGAGGGTTCTTTGAACACAATGTAAAAACAGAAACGTTATCATATTTTTGTCTATCAATGAGATACCGCAATTGTAGCTCTACCTTCTACGCTAATTCTGATTATTAAAATTAAATAATTTTCAGAAATACTTCGAATGAAGTTGCAAAACTGTAAAGAAGTTTTAATTGGTTGACACTCCGGAAGTTTGCTTGCAAGTTTTGTCAGGCTTGATTTAACTACAATTATTACGTAACTTTTACAGTGAGAAACTTTCGTTGTACGCAAATTTTTCATTTTGCAACTTTATTCGCTGTAGCATTATTTCGTGTTTGACTTTGATTTACATTCGAGTTTACACAGTTCTAAGAATAGTTGTGTATCCTTCGAAATATAATTGTAGTATTCAAACATACTTACATACAGTCTACATCGACTCTACGCTAATATTATAAAGAGGTAAAGTTTGTAACTTTGGTTGTAATAGGTAATATCCAAAACTGCTTTTCTGTACTATATTTTTTTTATTTGCATATAAGTTTTTTAACGCTTCTTCAAAGTTGCGACTCACAATGTATTATTTAAAACTCGAAACAAGATTCTTATTGAAACAGCAATTCCAACAATTTAATAAAACATCTATTCAACTACACCCGGGCGTGACTTGGCATGCAAAAGAATTCAATGATTTTATCGAATACCTTCACGAAGTATTTCGGAATAAAGTATTCAAAAGAGTCTGGCTCCAATTATTGGCTGAATTACATAATGGCTTTTAGAGCATTCAATTTTTCCAGTTCAGAAAAATGTCAAAAATGCTAAAACATTTCATTTCCTTTTACCGCTATCGAGCAAACAAAGGCTGCAAACACCGCCTGTCATGAAAACATTTGAAACTATTACGGAACCATTATAGTGTTTCAGGAAAGGACAGCGGGTTACTTTAAACTGTCCTTTAGTGTCTTCACCTCGACACCGACAGCTCGAAGCTACCAAACCAACAATACACTATAACTAAAGCTTCCAACTATACGTTACCCCTATTGTTACAACAGTTTTACTGAGTAAGCTCAGTTAAGACTGTCGGAGCTGCAATGAACATCAAAGTCAGAAATACGAACGCATTCATTTTGTTGTCATATTATCGGTTTTGAAATGCCAAGAATATACGACGCCACGAGACAGCTTAACACGTATGCATGGCTGAGGCTTAAAGTTCGCAGTGTGAAACTATCTTGGCCATCCAGCAAATTATGTAGATAGCACGCAAGCTTTTAGCTACGTAAAGGCTTACCCTTAATGTCAGAGGAGGTTCGTGACTTCGCCCTGAGGCTTAGCAAACTATCGCTGTCCTGCGGTATGTTTGTATTTTCTACAGCTTATATTTCGATTGACTTTGAATAGTCTGAGGTAAATGTGCGATAGGACACGAGCTGCCAATATACAGTGTCGATCGCCCATGTGTCTACCTCTTAAAAGAGGTGTCAATGGCGGTTCGTGGTCGGATACCAGACACTAACATGCATCATACAAGTTTAATTAATAATAATTTTGGACATTAAATTTGTATCTTTGAGGTCAATATATAACATTATGCTCCTTGTTGTCTCGTCCTCTATGATGGAAATACTACTTGTTAGTATCGAGTCTTAGCACTCGCCGACGCCACATAAGTTTAAAGTATCTGAAAATAAAATATTTCCGAACGCAGCCGCACGTCACTAGACTAGCCCGCGTTTTGAACTGTCATTCGTTTTTTATGTCACTGTGCCGGCGCCACTTTTTTCTCTTACTTTTTTGTGAAATAATCTTTTTAATAGTTTTAGTCAGTTTAATTATGATAAATAAACTGTTATTATGAGTAAAAGAAAGAGACGTGAAAAATAAAAATGAAATTCTGGGTTTTGAAATGTGCACTCAGGCCCATCTTTGGGATGAGGCGGTGTTGAAACATTCAAAACTTAAAACTGGCACAATAACTCGTACTTACTGCAAAGCCGAGTTTTTACCACCCTGGGTATTCGCAAGGAATATCAGGGTCTTACATTTACTGCAGTTTGCTTTGCCATTTGGGCCTAGATCTGCATGACTATGTCTGACATTCCTAATGTGTCAATGATGGCCCTGGATCCGGCTACTACTTCAAGTTCTGTGGAGGAGGAGGCACTGCCCGTGCCAATACAGTGTAGTAGAGGCCTTACCTGTGGAAAAAACCCAGTGTACAGACCCGGAGACCGAGACACCTGCCATAGACGTAGAATTGTTATTTGCTTTGGGGGAAATTGAGGAGGTGCTTAAGGGACCAATTGCTCATGATGAAATTGCACAGAGGTAGACTCCTATTCTCACAAAAGGATTGCAAAAAGAAATTAAACCAGAACTTATGAAAAAATACATCCCATATGAAAATATCCCAACGTTGCTCCCAAAGCTCAACCCTGAAATACCTGGCTGTCTCTGACCTGGTTAAGAAAAGAGATTTGATAATTGCTGACAGGCAAAAACAGATGGTTGCTGCACTATCAGCCCTGGGCCAATCACTCCATTTATTTCTCCTAAAAGGTGACAGAATTGAAATTATTAATTAAAAAATTAAACACATCAATGATACTGCCAAAATACTGTGTGACGCTGTGCACATAGATACAAATCGTAGAAGGTCGCTAATACCAACCGTAATTAACCCCTTGAGCACCATAAAACCAGACGCAATTGAAAATCAATTGTTTCGCGACTGCCGGCGGTCTCATGATATTTGATCTATTAATAAAGATATGAAAGATTCCCTCACAGGGGGAGCAGATGCATTTTTTTTAAGTAACCTTTCTGAAAAGATCTAGGTTACAAAGGCTGTTCAAAAATCTGTTAAAGACCTGAAGAACACAAGCTTCATTCAAAAACCCCCAAATAAAACCAAATCTTTAAACTGGAGGGGCCCTCCTCGTCCAAGTGCCCGGACAGGGACAGGAGCGAGATCCAACCAACCTGCAAAGCTACGAAGCTGCAAAGTTAGAAGTTCAGGTATGCAGACTTCCTTTTTTTTATAAATAATTGGAAGAAAATAACCAGTGATCCTACTATTCTGAAATGGGTATCTGGGTATGGAATCCCTTTTAGTGAGATACCATTTCAATCTTACTTGCCTATGAATAACTCATTTACAAGTAGAATTCTGTCAAGTTCAAATTAAAATTAATAAACTTATTCAGTCACATGTTATAGACAAAATATGTCATGAAACAGATGGACAATTTTGTTCACCTATTTTCTTGGTATAGAAACCAAATGGACTCTCCATTTGGTTTTAGATTTATTTTAAACATAAAGAAATTTAATAGTTTTATTACTACAACTCAAAGTCTTATGAAAGATTGTATTATGGCAACAATTGACAAAATGGATTCTTATTACATGTGTAACATTAATGCAGATTACAGAAAATATCTAAGGTTTTTATTTGATGGAAAAATATATCAATTTAACATTCTTCCATTTGGCCTTTGCACGGCTCCATACATGTTCACATAATTAAACCCATAACAAAACTTAGAGGTTTACAGCCTGTAAGTACAGTATATCGATGCTTGTAGCTAGCAGTATATTGGTAGTGATCATATTGAGTGTCTTAATAGTGTTAACCAGACCATAGGTCTGCTTACTCAGTTAGGCTTCATCATCAATAAAAATAATTATGTCAACTTATTCCATCAAAGGAATGTAAGTTTCTTAGCCTATTGTTTAATACAAACACCATGACTATTTCAATCGATTCTGATAAAAATAAAAGATGCCTTAACACGTTGCCTGCCACGAAACCAGACACAGTAGAAATTTAATTGTATTTGCATCATACATCATACATTAACACAAAGGACAACAAAGTAACAGATTTTGAATCTAGAAAACAGTTAGGTCATACAGAATGGGAATTAAATATTAATAATTTTAATAAAATAGTACAAGCATTTGGTAACCCTGTCATAGATTTATTTGCATTTAGAACAAACACAAAATGCAGGAAATTTGTTTCATGGCATCCAGATCCTTCAGCTTATAAAGTGGATGCCTTTACAATGTCTTGCAAAGGAGTTTATTTTATGCTTTTCCACCATTTTCTATGATTTTAAAATGTATAGAAATAATCGTGTCCAATGAAGCAACACGGATCCTTGTAGTTCTCTTCTGGGACACCCAACCTTGGTTTCCCTTATTCAAAAAACTATTGGTGACAGAACCCATTGTATTTGAACCAAGTAATAACTTACTGGTTTTATGTAATTCCAACTCACCACACCCTCCACACCGCAACCTATCACTACTGGCAGGGAGATTGTCCGGTAGGCATTCTTAAAGCCTGGCATCGACGTACAGGCAGCTGAAATAATGATATCTTCCATATCAAGTAACACCTATAAGCAATACTTACTTTGTATTTGGTTTTCTTACTGCCACACCAAACAACTAAATGCTACTAAAGCACAGATGACAGACATAATTACTTATCTCACAAATAAGTTCCACAGTGGTGCATCTTATGGCACCTTGAATTGCATAAGGTCCTCGCTGCCACTAGTGTGATAGGGCCGCAGGTGGGAGCAGACGAAAAGATTAAAATTTTATTTAAAGGGTTCTTTCGCCTACGATCAAGTAAACTCAAATATAAGTATACCTGGAATGTTTCTATAGTGCTTAATTTTTTAGAGTCAAATTACAATGACTCAAACAACTTACATTAATGTTCATTAAACACAGTTACTTTATTAACTTTACCTACAGGGCAAAGATTACAAAGCCCTAGTTTCTATTGTTACTGACCAGATTAAAATAATTGATAATAAAATTGTTACTATAAAAAAAAATAATAATCTAATCGATAATCTAATCGTCATCAGCCAATTGTTTAAATAATTATAAAAGAATTACCTCTGAAATTAGGAAAATGTCCTAATTTATTTATATCTATCAAGAAACCACATTTGGCGGTATCGGTCAGCTATGCGATTCTCTAAGCGACACATAGACGCTGCGCGCATGGCTGTGATCTGTTGTCTCTTTCCAACTCTATGAATATGAAAGAGACAGAGTCATTTCTCAGCGCTGCGGCAGCCGCAGCTATCAAGACGTTAGCTTAGAGAATTGCACACCAGTACACTCAACCGTTGGATTGACGGTCCTGGCTGCAAGAGGGATCGATACTTCCACTTTTTCTACTCATAGTACCAGGCACGCTACGACATCAGCTGCCATTATGAAAGGCGTTAGCATTGATGAGATACATAGAACGGCTGGTTGGACTGACTCATCGACAACTTTGCAAAGTTTTACAACCGTCCGATTTTAAATAATAATTACGCTGAAGCGATTATATTGTAATAATAATATTAAAAGTATATTGGTATAATCATACCAAAGATTTATTTAAGGCTGAGGACACATTTAAGTTTGTTTTTTTGTTTAATAAGATTCTCTTGGAAATTACCAATTATCTTTAAGGAGTGTAAGACTGATTATGCTGTTGAAACATAATATCTGGGATATATTTGTTAACAATAATAAACTTTATGATTCTACAACAGAACTTTGAACATCTAACAAGTAGTATTTCCATCATAGAGGACGAGACAACAAGGAGCATAATTGAACAATCAAACAAACTTACCAAGTGCAGTTCGATTGAAATTATGCTCCTTGTTGTCTCGTCCGAAGATGATGAGTCCCACCCACCCTCACAGGTTTGATACCTATTCCCTGGGGTTGTAGAATCAGTTTCATAAATAAATACACAACTTAAAACTAAATGACAGTTCAAAACGCGGGCTAGTCTAGTGACGTGCGGCTGCGTTCGGAAATATTTTATTTTCAGATACTTTAAACTTATGTGGCGTCGGCGAGTGCTAAGACTCGATACTAACAAGTAGTATTTCCATCATCTTCGGACGAGACAACAAGGAGCATAATTTCAATCGAACTGCACTTGGTAAGTTTGTTTGATTGTTCAATTATCTTTGAGGTCAATATATTGTAAGATTATCACAAAAATTTAAACAATCCATTTATTCCTTAAAAGTTACATTTTATAACACATTCCACTCAATACCAAGGTAATCTTAACTCTAGAGTCGACCTCTTCCACGTAATCCTCTAATGTTAAAAGTAGTTGATTCAATATTTCATACTAAATACTTAGTACCTATCTTAAAAAAATCAATTATATTGTACAAATACGCATAAAGAAAAATGACCTTGCATTCAAACAGTCAAAGTGTTTCCATTGGGGTTGCCTCACAAAGTCCCAAACGAAATTGTTAATCAGCCGCAGAGCCGAATTAAAGCCGCATTTATAATTAATTTCGAAAATTATTTTCATTTCAAAACTGGTCTAGACCACTGAAACTAACTTTGCTTGCGTAATTAGATTAGACCTCTAACATTTCATTAATTCCCTTTCTCAATTCAAATACTGAAAAATATATCGTTGGAAATGAATGGTTTTCGGTTGATTGAAGGCACTTTCATTATAAATAAACTTGCTAGAAAAATTATTTTAATTTGTACTAATCCCATTCATCTTGCATTAAAATAAACGTTTGATTAGAAGAAGTATAATTAAATTAATTGTATTTGCTGCACTGACACAACTTCTCATTTCATTTTATCAAAGAGACTCTATCATACATACATAACCACGACTATTATCCCCGAAGGGTTAGTCAGAGACTAGGCAATGTTGACAGCAAAAGCAGTCCTCTACCATAGTCCACTTTTCACCAAATAGCGACTGCACATGTACTCAGCGTGACAAGTGGTGAGCCCATCGCCGCTTTATGCTGTTTAGTCCGTTAGTCGCATTTTACGACACCCAAGGGAAGAGAGGGGGTGGTAATATTTTTTTACCGCTACGCAACACGGTAAACGTTAAAAGAGACTTTAAAATGGCCTGTCCATGGTATAGTAACGGTGTTTTTAACAGGCTACATATTAGGTTGAATAAAACCTTTTTCTTTACTTTAATGTTTTTATTTAATTGTGTTTTGTTGTCGTTTTTGATTTAAATAACTTGACAGAATTGATGTCACAAAATAGAAATAGTATTATTTTATTAATGTTCTTTTAGTTTTTATCGTATCGTTTAATAAAGTATTTTGATCTCGTTTTGTAAACTGGTGTTTTCATTCATGGTCCTTCGAGCCGTATATTAACGACGAGTATTTTGGATTACGTTACAGTGGCGCAATCAAGCAAAAATATATTTGATAGCCAAAAGTGAGCAAAGGTTGTATGGGCGAATAAACTGTAAGTACATTTACGCAATAAGTTAATTTGTGATTAGAAGGGAATTCACTGCCTGATTTCGTTTATGAGTCAAAGGGTCCAACATAAAAAAAAATTCGACCATACTGGACTTAGAACATTGCTCACTAGATTTATAGAAAAAAATGGAACAAGCGACACATTGTGTAATAGCTAACTTGCAACTAAAATGGATTCACTTATAAGAGTACAGGAAGACATAGAAAAAAAGAACACACACAGAACTTTCACAGAACTTTTGACAATTTTAAGAAGTCATCTAGAGATAGATTAAATGCGTCATATATTGAAACCAGAATTGATAATTTGGAAAAAACAATGGAAAACATTCAACACAACGCATCAAAAATTAATTTATGAGTTTAGTAAAGACGACATCTAGAAATCTGCATACAATATTAAGGATTTTTATGGTTTAGTTGAAGATTTGTATTCAGACTATAAAACTGAGCTTAAGGAGCGTTTAAAACAATGCGCTGGCTTTAACTAACTGAATTTTTCGGAAGCGCTCAATCATATAGAACATATTGGTGTGAAGTTACCAAGCATTGCTATACCACTATTTTCTGGAAATTATTCGGAATGGACAACTTTCAGAGATCTTTATCTATCCCTCATTCATAAAAATACATTTTTACATGGTGTACAGAAGCTTCATTACGTGAAGCAGAACAACTGTTGCGGCATCTACCGATAACTACCGAAAACTACTCTGTATGCTGGGAATTGTAAGAGCATAGGTTCAATAACAAGAAAAATGTAACTTATTGTATTTTACAGAAGTTTTACAATCTAAATAACATTGTTCACGAAACGTCAAGTGCTCTAAAAGAACTGTTTGATAATACCAACGAATTTTTTAATGCTTTAAAAAATGTAGACGTGAATGTTGATAATTGGGATATCATATTAATATATATTCTTTCATTGAAATTAGACATTGAGTCCCGCAAAAAATGGGAGGCTTAAGTTTGTAATCTTAGTAATCAGTTACCAACCTTAAAACGGTTTTTAGAATTTTTAGAGCACAAATTTAGGTCACTGGAATTTTTAAACCCTAAATTTGCAAACACTACTCATTCGCATCATACTACAAATATTATAAATTATAATAATGTTGTTCCTTGTTCTTTTTGTTCTGGCTGTACAATCACCAGCATTAAGATGTGATAATGCAAAAATATCTGATCATTGGTGGAAGGCATATTATATGCCTTCCACCAATAATCAGATATTTTTGCAGGCCGTCAATAGTCACATCTTAATGCTGGTGACTGTACTCATAAGTTAGGATATTGTAAAGAATTTGCAAATGAAAGTTTGTCAACCCGTCGCAATTTTGTTAAAACATTAAATCTGTGTTATAACTGCTTAGGAGCGAACCATTCAGTTATTTCTTGTCGTTTGCCCACTAGATGTAAAATATGCAAAAGAAAACACCATACATTATTGCATATCAACAATACTAACGTATCACTGGACAGTCCAGAATGTTACTTACAAGTAAGTAAAGACGATGTTGTGGCGGCAACAGTAACAACATCAGGCGAGATCATAGAACGTCAAGTAACCACTTGTTTCTCTAACAACAAGAGTCAAGTGCTTTTACCTACAGCTTTGGTAAAGGCTGAAACGAACAACGGATCGCATATGACACTAAGGTCGTTATTGGACCAGGGATCACAAGCCTCTTTTATAACGGAGGCTGCAGTTCAACTACTTGGACTGAAGAAAATTCAAACTAATAGTGTCATATTAGGAGTAGAAGGTGACGATAATGCATCACTGAATTCCAAACATGTAGTATATATCAAACTGCAATCAATTCAAGATCCAACATTTACTATGAAAATTAAAGCTCACGTTCTCAACAAACTAACCCCCCCCCATGTCTTCCTGAAAAAAGGTTTAAGATTAAATGGCCAAACTTTAGAATGACGTTAGCAGATCCAAATTATAATATACCGAACAAAATTAACCTATTGTTGGGAGCATATGCATATTGCCAAATATTGACTGAAGGCTTATATTTAAAGGTCCACGAGAGACACCCATGGCTCAAAGCACAAAATTCGGTTGGATTTTGTCTGGCGAAATAAACAACAATGATGGAGAAAGCCTTACGAGAGTTTTAAGTTTAAAATGTAAAGATGTTAGAATGAAACGGCCTATTACGAAGTTGTGTGTGTTGCCGGTTATTATCTAAACTTGTACCTATGTGAATCATTTAGTGTTCCTTTATGCTGTAACCAACTATTAAGTTTATAGTCGTAGTGTCAGTTTGTGTTTAATATTATTTACAGTTACATAGTTTAAGGTTGTATTATTTATCGTTCATAACTTCTAGCCATCGTGAATGGTCATTATTTCCGTTATAATTATTACAGTCCGCTCTCTTTAGTACGATCGTTCATGGTGGGCGGTAGTTATGTATATTTTTGTACACGGTGGGCGGTAGTTATGTACATTTTTGTACGTGGTGGGCGGAATGTCCATGGTATAGTAACGGTGTTTTTAACAGGCTACATATTAGGTTGAATAAAACCTTTTTCTTTACTTTAACGTTTTCATTTAATTGTGTTTTGTTGTCATTTTTGATTTAAATAACTTGACAGAATTGATGTCACAAAATAGAAATAGTATTATTTTGTTCTTTTAGTTTTTATCGTATCGTTTAATAAAGGATTTTGATCTCGTTTTGTAAACTGGTGTTTTCTTTCAATGGCCCGTTTTCCGATCAGAGACAACACAGCTTTCCACTAGCTACGATCCTGATACATATCCTTTGCTTCATTTATTATTATTATATTAAGTAATGTATATTATGTTACAGTATTAACTCATAACCGGTCAAAAACCAGTCAAAACTGGTTTTGACAAGGGACATCGGTCTAAGGAGGAGGACAGGACACATTTTTTGATTCCCTTTAGGACACATTTTTGTCGAACTTTTTGTCTAATATAATCATGACAATTGTAATAATGTTACTGTGTGTTCTAATAAATACATTTTCATTTCATTACATTACATTTCATTAAACCACTTTTGACTGATTTCGCAGACAAATGTGGTTGATCGGTTATGAGTAATTCTCCTTCTTAACAAAATCTTTATGTCTAAGTAATATTTTTTTTAATGTTGTCTAAAAAACATAAAAAACATTAAGCACTGACAAATTTTGACGGGTGATAAGACCACCAGACCTCGGTAGCCAAGTGGTTAAGGCAGCCACCCGGAATGCGGAAGGTGCGTGGTTCGATTCCCGTCTGAGGTTGTCGTCTTTTTTCAGTGTTTCAAATTTACTTAAGTATATTAAGCGTTAATAAAACGCTAAAATATTAATATATATACATAAAAAATCTTTATGTCTACATAAATTAAAGGAAATGCTGTTCGTTGGTAAGCGGATCACTTGAGAACTTCTGGACAACTTTAGCTTTGTAGAGAAATATTTTCTAAACTTGTCACGTAGCGGTGAAAGAATACTACTACCCCCTCTCTTCCCTTGAGTGTCGTAAGAGGCGACTAACGCACTAAACACTGCACATACATATAATAGAATAGAGCGGCAATGGGCTCACCACCTGTCATGCTGAGCACTTGCGTAGTCTCTATTTGGTGAAGAGTGGACTATGGTTGACTACACAAATGCAGTGCCCTGCTGCTGGGTCTGAGTTTCACCAAATAACAACTGCACTTTTGTTCAGCGTAATAGGTGATGAGTTCATTGCCACTTTATGCTGTAGGATGTATATGCAGTATTTAGTCCGTTAGTCGCCTTTTACGACCCCCAAGAGAAGAGAAGAAGTTGTATTCTGAGTCGCCACCACACAGCCGCAATTATATACTTTTTAAAGTCTTACAAATGCAGACATTAAGTCTTGGACAGGACAACGTGTGTAGCGTCAGCTCGGCACACTATGATATCAGTTATGATTTAACTTTCGCGATTGAATATAAGGAAGTGGGGGAGACCTTTTCCCAGCAGTGGAACACTATAGGGTAAATAAAAAAGAATAATTTAATACAAAATATTTTCCCAGGTGTAAATAAACAGCAAAATAAATAAAAATAATTAGTAGGTATTTTACGATTTAATGTTAAAAACCGAGGGACATATTAAAGGAGGATATTAGGAAGTCCATTCCCGATCAGATTCATTAAAAAAAATCTTAATTTTTTGCCTAAATATTCTATTAAATAATGTTAGCGTATACACTAAGCGCGGGAAAAGATTAAATATGATCAAGTATGAAGCAAAAACGGGTCACACCAACCACGACAGCTACTTATTCAATAGCATACGCGTAAATGAGTCAAAAGCACTAGGGTGCCCAACATTACATTATTTGACGACCTCCTTGGTCGAGTGGTTTGTACACCGGTTATCATGGTGTCGCCATCTCTGAGGTCCCGGGTTCGATCCCCGGTCGGGTCAATTTAGAAATTATTGTTTTTCTAAATTGTCTCGGGTCTGGGTGTTTTCTATGTATAATAAGTATGTATTTAAGTATTTTAAGTATGTTTATCCGTTGTCTAGTAACCATTTAACGAGTTTCTTCGAAGCTTCTCTTGGGCTAGATAATTGGTGTGATTGTAGGAAAGTTTTATTTTTTTATTTTTTTTATTACGGAACATTTTATGAAATTTTGACATCGATTTTCTAAATTATTTTATATGCTTCGAGTAGTATTTTTTATCTTATGTTTACCCAGGCATAAAATACTATAGGATTAAATATGTCCCTCGTGTTAACTAACATGCTGTATATATAGACTACAGATTTATCGTGTTTCCCGTAGTTCTGTCCTACAGTTATATTTTTACTGACAAATACATTTATTTCACTCCTTTACTGAAACGCATAAAAGAGGGAATGAACAAAATTAGGTCAAATTAAGACAATTGATAATGTTATTACACTATCAAGTGGGTCAACCCTATTGTGTTAACTATCATTTGGTGCTGCCATAAAGCACTAACAAAATTGACCGAATTGTTAAAGTGCTAGTATTTGTGTAAAATATATGAAGTACTAATTTACCGTGTCGCGTTGCGGTGAAAGAATACTACCAGCCCCCTCCCTTCCCTTGGGTGTCGTAAAAGGCGGCTAGCGGACTAAAGACTGCACATACTTCCAACAGCATAAAGCGGCGATGGGCTCACCACCTGTCACGCTGAGCACATGTTTCTTCTAACCCCCTCTGTGGTCTAGTGTCTAAGCCACCGGTTTCAGACCCAGAGGTCCCGGGTTCTTATTCCCAGCGGGGATACATCTTTGTGTGCTCGGTTTGGTTGGTGATAGGGCTGTTAATTCCACCTGGCTAGCTACCACCATCTTATCTAAGTCTGTCGCCATAACAACGACGTTTATAGCATTGTTGTGTTTCGACAGTTTGAGATAAGATAGCCAGTTCCTCAGTGGTTGAGGATTCCGGGTGAAGCGCGCTTCCACCTTCGGCCTTATCGTCACTTACCAGCAGGTGAGATGAAGGCCAAGCGCTTACTCGTTGTGGAACAAGAATAAAAAATTGACTATTTGACTATTGGCTGTCGTCATCGCCTGGTCTCTGACTGACTGTTCGGGGACAGCCGTCGTGGTTGTACACCCCTAACTTTTATTCAATTTAATGAAATTAAGGGTGAGTTTCACCCACGAAACTGAACAACTTTGTGCAAAAATGAAACATGTGTGCATAAATGACAAAAAAATGTCGACCTCCCAAACGAAACTGTCTGATCAGTTGACGACAATAGTATGGGAGGTCGAAATGATTTTTTGGAAAGTTGTTCAGTTTCATGGGTGGACCTCACCCTTAATTTTATTCAACCAATAAAAATTAAGGGTGTATATATGTATATACGGTAAATTTATATTACATTAATAAGTTCACTATCCATAAATAATATTATTAAAAATTTACTGCTTAGTTTACAATATTATGATGGATAGATTGATGTGTATCAGAAACGTATAGAAGATGGAAATGTGTGGTCCCTGCCCAACCATCCGGGAAGCGGCCGTGATTACGTATGGAACTACCATACTTACTGGGTCGAGTCTGGGTGTTTTTTTCCATGCTCATGAATATTTATCGGTTATCTTATTATACGAGTATTAACGAGTTTCATAAGAATACTTATTAGCTCATTCACTACCTAGAGGAATACTCGCTGCTCCATGATCGCCAGTATGGATTCAGGTTCAGACCCAAGCGATCAACGGGTAATCTTCTAGCGTACGCTGGAGGTTCTGGATTCAATACCCAAAGGGAAAAAAAAATGTTTAGGATTTCTTTTCCCGTTTTTTATTAACATACATACATTAATCACGACTATTGTCCCCGAAGGGTTAGTCAGAGACTAGGCAATAAGGACAGCAAAAGCAGTCCTCTACCATAGTTCACTTTTCACCAAATAGCGACTGCACACGTGCTTAGCGTGACAGGTAGTGATCCCATTGCCGCTCTATGCTGTTGGATGGTATGTGGAGTCTTTAGTCAGTTAGTCGCCTTTTACGACACCCGAGGGAAGAGAGAAGGTGGTATACTTTCACCGCTATGTGACACTGTTAATTTGGTTCACGGTTTTTTATTTTGTAATCGATTAAACCCTATTCCGGGATTAAACACACTTAACAGTATTTTCTTTATCTATTCCGTGATTAAACTAATACTCATAAATTATAGCGATCACTAGGTTTAAAAGATGTAGGCATTTGCCTAGCAGTGTGTGTAGGCTAATTGCTAACAAGTTATAAACATGTTAAAAGTAAAATTAAATATGCTTTGACGATACACCCTACAGATTCGGAGCACAGCATTAAGGTCAAGACATTATCATACTAAATCACTGGAAATGTCCAAAACTAATAACATTAAAGTGGAGAGTCGTAAAAAAAGATGGCCACCGCCACTCGGGCCCATTACCGTCTATGTGACAGCGGTTCTGCGGTGTTGTTTTGTGGTTATTACTAATATCAGTGCTGTCTGACACGGTATCATCGGTTAGTGCGATGTCACTATCCGAGAGGCGGGTTGGAGGTTATATATTATAGGTGGAGTGCGCAAATGATTAGCTGATAGCTAGACAGTAACGGCCATACCTATAAACACTATTTGAGAGCTCAGCTGTCGTAAAACCAGACACAATAGAAATCTATTTGTTTGATCTCTTAGGGTGGATTCGACCGAACTGGAATAAGACTTACTCCGAGATTAGTCTAAAGAAATTAGGTGTTTAAACTAGGTATAAGAACTTATTCCAGTTTGGTCGAATCCACCCTTAGAAAGAGAACGCGGCAAACAAGGGGTTAAGCTTTTTTTCTCTTAAATAATGGTTTCGTGCGGTTAGCACATTTAGCCAGTGTGAAGTAAGATATAATAGTAAATATTTTATTTACACAAAGAAGATACTTAACTTAGTTATAAAACTAAGTAATTATAACAGTAAAAACGATGCCATCTTTCTAAGCTAAGCTTTACAAAGCTTGTACCTACAATGGATAACTGATAGAATACATAAATATTACCTGTAAGTGAAGTTCTATCATAATTACACGAAGCGTTGCGCGATGTAGTAGGCACCGCATATTATGTGGCAAATCGTGCACTAGTTGAGAGTATTTCTTTGTAGATTGTAATTTTATAATGTGGGTAGACCTCTTGCTACCTGGTGGTTACGTTCCTTCGTCAATTAGTTAAGAGCCGTTAACCGCCTCTGTGATCTGGTGTCTAAGCCAGCGGTTTCAGACCCAGAGGTCCCGGGTTCGATTCCCAGCGGGGCGTACATCTTTGTGTGCTTGGTTTAGTTGGTGGTAGGGCTGTAAAGTCCGCCTGGTTAGCTACCACCATCTTATCTAAGACTGTCGCCATAAAACGAAGTTTATAGCATTGTTGTGTTCCGACAGTTTCAGATAAGATAGCCAGTTCCTCAGTGGTTGAGGATTCCGGGTGAAGCGCGCTTCCACCTTCGGCCTTATCGTCACTTACTATCAGGTGAGATGAAGGCCAAGAATTACGCGTTGTAGAATAAAAAAAAATGAAACGGGATCGTTCGGGCGGGTGGGTTGTGTGTGTTACTAATCTCTTCGGACGAGGCGCTTCGTATTTATGATAGAACTTCACAAACAGGTAAGTTCGTTAATCATGAGTTTTAATAACATTCACTTTATAATTTACTATAATATATAATACTTTATAACACTTTATAATAGTATTACTAGCGGCCCACTCGCGCCTTCGTCCGCGCTAACTTAGAAACATCGTCATACTTCAGTCATTTTGTACAAGTCATTTACAAATTATAAACTTAAACCATCCTCAGTTAACGCTCTATCTTTTAGTGAAAACCGCATAAAAATACATTGCGTGGTTTAGGATAATAGTGCGGTGCCACAGACAGAGGAAAACAGCGACATTACTTTTTAATATGTAATGATAATGATTATGAAACTCAAACTTAAAATTTCTTTATTCAATAAGTTTAAAATAAGCCTTTTAAATCGTCTAAATTTATTTGGATGGATGGGCACCCGCCCACCCACCCCACCCACCCAGGAAGTCTTTTAGCTGTGGAGAAGAACGGGCGCAAGAAACTCAACAGCTTTAAAATATCATTGTTATCAATTAATTAGGTTGCGTTCAGTACTCAAACCTAACTCATTGTAATTTAAGTCCCCTGAGATGGATTTATTTGCAATCCGCATCAATAAATAGCGTGAAGCCTACATCTCGTAGCATAGAGATCATGACGCCTCGTTCGAAGAGATTAGTAACACAACCCACCCGCCCTAATGATCCCGTTTTATTTTTTTAATTTCACAACGGGTAAGTTCTTGGCCTTCATCTCACCTAATAGTAAGTGATGATAAGGCCGAAGGTGGTAGCGCGCTTTATCCAAAATCCTTAACCACTGATGAACTGGCTATCTTATCTCAAACTGTCAGAACACAACATGCTACATGAACACAACATGCACAACAACAATGCTACAAACATCGTTGTTATGGCGACAGACTTAGATAAGATGGTGGTAGCTAACCAGGCGGACTTTACAGCCCTACCACTAACCAAACCAAGCACACAAAGATGTACCTCCCGCTGGGAATCGAATCCGGGACTTCTGGGTCTGAGGCCGATGGGTTAGACACTAGACCACAGACGATTTGCCACATAATATGCGGTATTACATCGCGTAACGCTTCGTATAATTATGATATAACTTCACTTACAGGTAAGTTCGTTTAATCATCAAATAATCCACCATTATTTCACATAAATATTCGAAAAATTAAATTAAAACAAAAACACATTTAAAGTGATACAAAACTGCAGACATGACTCTTCACTTTCCCGCACAGAAGTCGGGTTTTGCCTGGTTATGCATTATTTACTTATACATTGTTTTGTCTACGTCAGAAAAATGTCATTTTAAATATAAGCAAAAGAGACAAAACTTTTTTAAGGCTCTAAATTACTAAAGATATGTTAGACGCTAGGAGACGACGAAGAAAAACTATATAAAGGACTTATTATTATGAAAACTTTGCATTTTCAGTTTTGGTTATGTCGTCATCTTTATACATAAAGGACACTTTACGATCGCGATATCTCTTCAATAGCAGTATCGTGTTTCGTGTTTGCATTAGTTACCTAAACAAGCCAATAAAAGCTAGGATCGATTGCGAGTGCAGTGTTCCTATATTTTAAACTAAAGGAGTCACCGTCGAGTCACCTACTGTTTCCAGGTTTAAAAATATCACCCGATTTACTATTTCCAGCTCCTTTCAATTCTAGCAGTAACAAAAGTGAATTGTTCTCAGAAACTATTGCGTGTAATAAAGGCCGGGAGTAAATCAGGCTGCTCTCTTGATGCATAACACCGGCCCCATATTACCTTGCATTTTCTCAGTTAATATATCTTCCAAACGACTTTCTTTTGCCGTTAGCTGCGGTTGGGTATAAATCGCCCACCACTTTTTATCGAACAGACGATATTTTGCAGTTTAAACTGAAAACCTTAGACTAGGTACTGTGTTAGTGAATACAGTATACTTACTGTTTAGAGCAGAAAAGCGTTTAGCCTTCATCTCATCTGAAGGTCCACTCGGAATTCTCCTTCTGAGAGATTCCGGTTCTCTTATCTCTAAGAGTACTTACTGTTTAGAGCAGAAAAGCGTTTGGCCTTCATCTCATCTAAAGGTCCACTCGGAATTCTCCTTCTGAGAGATTCCGGTTCTCTTATCTCTAACAGTCGCCGTGTATTGCCATCGAAATAATAATTTATTGAGTTAGTGTATATTTTGCTGTTTTTCAATCGGATGCAGGGGATGCAGTCAACAACATTAAATTATCATTTAACATTATCATCGACTTCTAAAAACATTCGTATTCGTAAACATTTAATAACAATTTATTAAATGTTTACGAATACGAATGTTCTGAAAACAATGTTCACAAAGCTATATCGATGTATAGCTTTGTGAACATTATTTAATAAATTCCACCAAGGTCAGGCTCCAGCAGATATTGAGTATAAAAAAGTAGCAGAAAGAAACACAAACTTAAAGCAAAGTAGCAAAAATCAATCTTAATTAAATTTAAATTAAACTTCTTACTTTATAATACAGTATATTGCGACCGGCACTATCAGAATTATAAAAACTGCTCGCCTGTTAATAATAATAATAATAACGAGCGTAGGACGATTGTTGCCAATAAGCCTGACATCGTGATAGTCGATCGGTCCTAGCGGCGGGCAGTGCTAGTCGACATCACCGTCCCACATGATGAGAACCTCGTGAAGGCTGAGAAGGACAAGCTGAGCAAGTACCTTGACTTGGCTTACGAGGTTACCGCCATGTGGGATGTTGACTCGACTATCATTGTCCCGATAGTCGTATCTGCAAACGGCCTAATAGCGAAGAGTCTCGACCAACATCTCAAGAGACTCTCGCTAGACGGCTGGATCAAGGGCCAGATACAGAAGGCGGTACTTCTTGACACGGCACGCATCGTCAGGAGGTTCCTCTCTCTGCAGCCCTAACCACCGTTAGCTTGGGCCCTACCCCATTGCCGGCGGCACCCTAGGTTTAGGTTTTTATAATGTTAAATGTTTTATAGTAGTTTTGTTTATTATTTTTATATGGAATATTACAAAAAACCTAGACTTAAGAAAAGAAATAAATACGAGAATAATAATAAATCTCAAAAAATAATATTGTAAGATGGAAATATTTTTATAACAAAGAACTAACGACTTACAACTGCTGTTTTGTATTTTCACAACTAGGTTAAACGGCTTTCCTCTATTGAGTACAGAGATGGTTAGCAGAATTCAGAATTCAAGTACGAGCCGTGTTTAACTGCTATTTCCGGGAAGGGTTGGTAGACAGACATAACTCCGCTTGTCAAATCCCTATAACGCTTCTCAATTACTCAGATAGGGATAGTAAATCGCTGGTAAACTGAAATGTTAGTTCCTTGCTGTTATAGGCAAAATGTAGTACCTATCTATGAAACTAAAGCAAAAATATGTATACAAATATTTAAAACGTACAACCAATGATATATCATTGCGTACAACTAACAAACCGTATTGAATAATCATGTAACATTTTCCCTTGTAGGATCCGGCCTAGGGTTTTACTGGATGGTGACCATCCTAGTAATCAGTGGTATTGTTTGTATTTCTGTGTTGATGTTTGAGGGAAAATTACAGGCATAAGAACTGAATCCTCGGAAGAATTATAGTACGTGATACCTTAAGTGCTAAAGCGCATATGGGCTGCGGTGGCCGTCTTCCGACCGCCTATGGTCGTTGATCTTACTACACCAGGAACCACCGGCTTAACGTACCTTCTAATAAAACCCTATCTTGGAGAAGCTACCATAGAGGATTCCGCGATAATTCGTAAAAAAATGTCGCGCAATGTAAATTGTTCGTCTAAACTTATAAAAATTTTAAAAATTTACGTATATTTAAGTTACTTGTACTATGCGCTGAATTAGTTCAATACATTATAAGAACTTACTTATGTTAGCCTGATCATTGCCCAAGGTCGTAGCCTTGTTGAAATTTGAAACAAATTCTTTAAACAATAACAAACAATACATAAATCTAATGACTCCTAAAAACGTTTTTTTTCGACAACTTTCTTAATTTTACGCATGAAACAATAATTCTTACATGAAAATATAAGTACCTATTGATATTCCGCAGGTCACCATCTTAAAAAAGTAAATTTTAATTTTTAACACAAGCGCGTGATGGTTTTCTACATTTCGCAGAATAAAAACATTGCTCTAATCAAATTACTAGGTCTGAAACTTCAAAACAGAATTGTTCTAATTTTAAATATCAATATGATTGATTTTGCTTTAAAGTTCATTAGGAGACTTATGTCAGTTTTGTGCGATCGCGCGGCACCCCCTTAGGAAAATTAGAATTAGATACTTACCAATTTGCTTATTATAGAATCCGCCACACAGAGTATGTGTGGTGAAAAATGTAGTATCGAGAATATGCCATCGTGTTAACTACACAACTGTCGACATTACCACTCAGAGTTGTGTCGCTTTAGCTCCCACGCGATAGGCAGGTGTAATTCCGCTCATCAAATGCTGTCTAAAACAACAGTGAACAGCAAGAGTGGAAACAGTAAAGTGATAGAGTAGGTAAAAAAGTTTTTGAACGATACAAAAGTGTTTAAAATTAACATTATTAGACGGCAGACAGGTTTAATTCTGCTCTTCAAATTTTCTCTATGACAATAATAAACGACATAATTATATGAGAAAACTGAAAACTGATTCCCAAAGTACCTAGCAGCTGTTAAGTTATGTCTTCAACAAGTATAATGCCGAATTAAATGTTTACTAGAAAAATACAACCAGTCTCAAGAAAGCTGGAAGGGGAATCAAACCCATGACCTTTGGATTGCCGGTCCACTGCCCTAATCACTAAGCAACTGAGACCCCAGAAGACTCGTTACATTTTTTCTAGTACTTTCTGATACGCTGCAAGCCAGCGGTATTACGTCACTGTTAAGTCTACCCTCTAGTCTTTATCGATTGTTAAATACTTGCAATAGTATTTCTTTGGACTGTGAGGGTAGACTTCACAGTGACTTAATACCGCTGGCTTGCAGCGTAAATCAAACTACTAGAAAAAATTCAACGAGTCTTCTGGGGTCTCGGTAGCTCAGCGGTTAGAGCAGTGGACCGGCAATCCAAAGGTCATATGTTCATTTCTCATTCGAGCTTTCCTGAGACTGGTTATTTTTTTGTAGTAAAAATTTTATCCCATAGCTAATGCAAAATTGCAATAATAAAGTAAATGCCATCGCATAAACCACACAAGTGTCGACATTATAACTCAGAGTTGTGTCGCTCTCACGTAGGGTAAGCAGGTGTAATTCCGCTCATCGACTTCCCTCCTCTATCATGACATGTGTGAAAACAGTAAAGTGATTCCCGTAGTACCAGCTGTTTAAATTTGTCTTTAACTGGTAATATCTATTTCATACAATATGGTGGACATAATGACATGCGGTAATTTAGACGTTTATTTATTGTGACTATAGGTAAGACTAATGCACTTGGTGCTGTTGTATTTCGTTCGGTCAGTGAGAGTTCCGGAGCCCCCCCCCCTTCAAAACTCCTAATCCTTTCTTAAAGGTCGGCAACGCATCTGCGACTCCTCTGGTTTTGCCGGTGTCCATGGGCGGCGGTGATTGCTCTCCCGCCTGCTCGTTTGCCTCCTTCATATATAAAAAAAGCTCTTGATATTTTCTCACAAATATGAGCTTTTGACAACCAGCAATCTATACTAATATTATAAAGCTAAAGAGTTTGTTTTTTTGCTTGAACGCGCTAATCTCAGAAACTACTGGTCCGATTTAAAAAAATATTTCAGTGTTAGATAGCTCATTTTATCGAGGAAGGTTATAAGCTAGTTTAATTTAATATTTGTTTAAGTACGGGTACGGGTAGTAACAGTAACCCGTGTGAAGCCGGGGCGGGTCGCTAGTAAAACAATACTATCAACCTATCTCTTCCCCCCCCCCCCCCCCCTCCCCATGGGTGTCGTATAACTGCTGCACATACATCAAGAGCATAAAGCGGCGATGGGCTCACCACCTGTCATGCTGAGCACATGTGCAGTTGCTATTTGTTATTTAGAGAAATGTGAATTGTGGCAGATAACTGCTTTTGAGGTCCTCATTGTCTAACTAACAATATGACTAACAAAAATAAATTCTTCGACTCTGATATTATAATACTAGGTACTCATCAGCTCAACAAATATATTGCAGCTACAGGCACGTTAGCTTTTGAAATTTTGGTAATAAAATCAAGTGGATTTTATTATTACCATAAATCAGTAAAACTACGCTATTTAAATGTATCATACTCATAACTTGACTAAGGACATTGCCGAGTCAAGCGGAAATTTTATTACCCCATTACTTAAAAGGGTCAGTCTCAGTATTAGAAATAAAATAACATGATTAAGTTACTATGGCATTTATCAGTTCATTGCGCTGAACATGAAACTTGATGGTACAGTAACTACGTTCTCCCGTAAAAGAACTACAACATTTTCTGCATATTATTAAAATTTTGAATACCTCGGTAAAAATGAAAATCATACGTCAAATATTGTACCTACATACAAACAGACATCTGGACTGTTATCCCCGAAGGGTTAGTCAGAGACTAGGCAATGAGGACAGCAAATGCAGTCTTCTACCATAGTCCACTTTTCACCAAATAGCGACAGGTGGTGAGCCCATCACCGCTCTATGCTGTTGGATGTATGTGCAGTCTTTAGTCCGATTAGTCGCCTTTTACGACACCAAAGGAAGGGAGGGGGTGGTAGTATTCTTTTACCGCTACACTAGACTATATTAGTATGTTGTTTAAAGGCTTAAAACGATTGTACAGAAATACTGCATTAAATGCATGTGTTCGCGCTAGTTGTGGCCTATTGGCTAGCGCTCGGTCCGATGACCGGAGGTCCAGGTCTCAGCTTATTCTTCAATGCATTTTTCGGGTTTTGATCTGTGATTAAGCAAAGACTTGATTTCAAAGGTAGTGGCCTTTGCTCAGCAGCGCATAATAGCGGATAACAAAATGCCTTCGTTAGCCTAAAACTGGTTTATAGCAAAATCGTAAAATTGTTTCCGCTTAAATTTTATATTGTCTAGTCTCTGACTAATCCTTCGGGGATAATAGTCGGTTAGATGTATGTAAATTTTATATTTCGCCAACTATCCTTGAACTTGCATTCACCAAATTCTTGCTAGACAGAAGAACCTCTTTGTCAATTAACCCTAGAAAGATAACCATACTACATATTACGTAAAGGATAACCATACGCTTCAGAGACACACACTTTTCTAATGCGTGTGTTTATTCCAATAATTTATTTTTATTTTCACTAATTTAAAAATGTGAAAGATTTGAAGAAGTTTTAAAAATAAAAAGCATTTATTTTATTAAAGTTTATATTAAAGTAATTTTCAATTTATAATTACGAAAAACCTCTATAAAAAATATCAAAAATTAGCAGTCTTCTGTTTATAAAAACAAATAATTATAAATTATCACAAATCAACATTTTTTTTATAAACTAATAGACTATAGAGTATTCAGTCTAAAAAACAATAAAACCTTAGTATAAGTGGCTTTAGAGGCCGTCAGAACAAACGTCATTTTTGGGTTCGCCACAAAAAGGTTTTTTTCATTTCGCTCAGCTCATTTTTGACATTCTCTTCTTTTTTGACGTGCAGTAGCTGCAGTATCGCCTTTTTTTTAATTAATTATCGATGTACACATCTTCAACGTCACTCTGAACATCATCTTTGCTCTCATGATCTTCTACCTCGCTATCATTTTCTTGAGTATCTCCATTCTCATTTTCTCGGTCCAATAATAGGCATATTTCATCTTTGGCAAGTATCCTTCTACTTGCCATGGTCTAATAATGTTTCCTAAAAACAAAACAAAACATGTATAAATAACACTTTATACTAATAAATCAAAAGACTATTACTTATTATTAACACTAAAAGTTACATAAAAGATAAACATACGCCTTGCGAGCGCATAAAAACTCATTTCTTAAAACTATGGTATTCACCGTTTAAAAACAGCCGTCCGTCTGGTTGACCACTGAGTTGGCTGAGAAGGACAAGTTAAAACACGCGCTGCAAAAAAAGAAACAACTATATGTTTGCTATGAGGGCGCCTCTGCTACGTAGGTTATCTTTCTAGGGTTAATGTAAACAATGAATGTTCGCTGACAGAAGTCATCAACGTTTCATCAAAGGATCTCATGCGCACCGGTATTAATATTGCAGACAGTTTCCGTTCCAATCGCAGTGTCTGAACCTTAATGCATAATTACATACTAAGTAATGGCTTTTTGATATGAAAAAGGGCGGAGTTAAAAAAGGAGAGCTACTCAATAATCTGAAATAAAAATGACGCTTAAGCCTAACAGAAGAATCTGATAGTGTTTTTTAACATACTATTTTAGCATGACGTTTCAAAATGTTTGTAAAGTAGATGGCTAGTGGGCATCCATAGACTTAAGTGTTGGTTATGAAACTGCACCGGTATAAAAAAAAATTAAAGGTACTATTTCTTAAACTATTCAAGGCACATTCATTGTACTTATGTTCAATATACATTATCCTATTTACCGCTAATAGTTGCTTATTTTTTATGATTGTTGATAACAATAAATTGTAAAAAGTAAAGATCAAATGTTTTCTTTTTATTCAGTTTTCTTCTAGTTTTGATAAATTACTTATGATAATATTTTAGTTCAAAGTGCTTTCTGCATGTGTCAAAGCCATGGCCGTAAGCCAAACCATTTTAAATGCAGACAGAGCTTTTACTGAATTCTAAAATTCATTTACTGGTAAAAGAAACTACACTCTTTATGTAGTTTTTAATGGTACTGAAGGTTCAAGAAAACTTAGTCTGTTATTAATAATCTCTCAATATAGAACTTTAATACTTAGTACGTCGAAAGGACTATAATTGTCATTGGATACATTAAGTCCGCCTAAAAATGTAGCGATTCATCAATATAGTCTACTTATCTTGAGTCTTTGTTGTTGCTTTATTTATTCTTTGTGAATAGTACAAAGAAGACACATTACACGAGACATAAAGGAAAGGTGAGCTACAGCATAGATTTTGACCAGTTAATCCTGAATTATCTACATTTTGACTTTTATTTATTTTACCATTAAGTATAAAAATGCAAAACTTATCTAATGTTTTTTTTCAAACTTTATTAGCTACAATTCATAGAATTGCGGACTTAATGCCATAAGACTTTATCTACCAGTCAACTTATTACTTTTTTCTTCTTAGAATACTTTTTCACTAGTGTGCTGAAAGCCAGCAGTTAGTTTTCTAAACATTTCCCTTTTCAGAGCTAGTCTAAATAATTGAACCACGATTTTTATAAAAATAAATAAATGTTCCCATTTGCTATTAAAATTTAATGTACTTCCATGTCTACCTAAGCCTCCCAGTGAGACTTTTACAGGTTCATGATGATCACGTATAACTTATCAGATAGTTCGACAGGTAGCTCAACCAAAGGCCCTTATACTCGTATAAAAAAGCTTGCCTACCCTTTTCTCGATGTTCATGAAAGTTCGCAAATCGTAAAGTAAACATCAAAGTTCTTAAGATTTTCACCACTCGGCTTCCCAAAAGTACCAGTATCAAGACGGCCTAGCATCAAGCCGAGCAAACTTCGCCCATTGCAGACAACTTTAATACGAGTTTCGCGGTATTTGGAGACGTTATCGTTGTAAAATCGACGCCATGTTTTTCTTTCATTCCTCCTCTACATCTTGTAAGTCTGCAATGAGTTTTATCAGCACAGAGATAACATTATGAAGGTACCGGTGAAACAGCGGCAGAGAAAGTAAAAATAAAAATTGAATATACGAAGCGTGAAATTGTCCATTTGAAAACGGTAAAGATTCTTTAATTACACTTTTACTGACAGCGGCAGTCAATCAACGTTCGAAAACCTATACTATCACTCCTAATGATGTTCCGTTTAACGGCAACAATAAAAATCCAAATAGCCTTAGAGGCCATTCAGACGAAAATTGACTAAACACGGCACGTGGTCCCCATTCTGGAGGGAAATAGCTGTGTGAGGACACAAAACATTCGCTACCCCCGCGCCCTCACAGCCCCGAAGCCTTCGCACAATACAGTTCAGTTGATCGGGACGCGGCGTCGCGGGTGGACGTCCACTGCGTTCTTACCGAACTTTCTGTTACGTCACTCGATAATCGCCGAAGGGTGGAATCTGGTTCGCTGATAATAAGTGTCCTCTAGGGGTATAAGAAGTTGTTTAGTGGGATGTTGCATCAATGATAAAGTTGAGATGGTGCGGCGGTGGGAAGTCAGGCGTGTGGCTTTCACGCACCTATGCACCACTTTACTGTGGCTGGTCACCTGTTTCGACGGTAAGTTTAGTGTTTTAAGGGTGAAATTGCGTGAAGTGGCCCCGGCTCTCGACGCGGACCGTTGCATTTGACCGTTATTAACTTATTGAGCTTTTTGGGGCGCCTCCAACCGTTTTCCCTTGGCATATGTTTTTTACTTTTTTTAGGTAAGTCGGTTACGACGATATTATTGTTTTAATTAGAATTTCTTTTTTTATGTTTATGTTAGCTTTTTGTTTTGTAACTGTTAACTAGTGGAAAGATTTGCTAAAATAACAAAAAATCCTTTTACAAATGCTACTTTTAAAATCAGGTTTTTAATAAAACACTGACTGTATTGCAATGGAAACTGTTCTGTACATTGTACAATAATAATTTTATTGTTATTTATAACGGCTACTAAAAAAAGTTTTAAAATTGTGTTCCAAAAAAAAGCCAACGATAAAATGTAGTAATAAAAACGCGTCCAATAATAAACTAAAATAATAATGAAAATTAGTTTCCAAAATTTGTCTCTTTATGTACATTTTAATATTAACATTGAAAAGTGAAAAATAGGAAGTAGTTGGAGTATACAAACCATAAAAAACTTAAACATGTTGCTTTAAAATTGATCTTGATAGAAACTTTCGGTCATCATAATAATTAATTTCTTGAATATTAATATATTATAAAATATGGTTTCGCGTACATATACGCGATAAGTGCTTAATTAATTAATTTTATTTTAGTCTCGACTTAACAAAGATAAGAATAATATGAATAAAGATCATAACGATACCTTGCGGCACAAATGGCGTAACCACCAAAACATGAGCTTTCAGGAGAGCCAAAAAACTAAAATTAAAATTTTGTATTTGTCACAACTTGGTTGTTATTGATTTTTGTGGTGCATAATACTAAAACATAAAGTTTTAAGAAATGTTTATCGTTTAAAAGTTAACTGGTGAATACGCCTCACAATATTTTTTATGCCCCATAAAATTACTGCTGCGTTAGTAACGCAGGGAGTAATCACCAATTTTCAAAATTAAACTTATAGTTTTTAGCGTTCTGTCGTTATTTTATTCCACTTTTTGGGTTTTTTTATATTCTACTACGAGTAAATGCTTGGCCTTCATCTCACCTGATAGTAAGTGACGATAAGGCCGAAGGTGGAAGCGCGCTTCACCCGGAACCCTCACTCAACCACTGAGGAACTGACTATATTACACTACTTATGACTGTTTTTAGTAGAATAGGTCAATTTGGCAACCCTTAGTCCGCCAAAGGCTTGTAATCCATACTAATATTTTTAACAAGGGAAGATTTGTATTTTTGGATTTAAGTAATGACAAACAAAATTTAGGTAAAGGGCTACTAAACTTTTTCGATTGTTGAAACTTGATTGTTGGTAAGTAAGACAAAATTGAACTACAAATTATTTTTAACAAATGTTAGAAACATAGCTTTATTACGTTTTTACGTTCCTTAATCATTAGTTTTAGAAAATGTATAATTAAAAACTTAAATATCACTAATACGTTAGTTGCTTTAATACCAATCCATTAATTCAATCATACTTACCCACTCGCGACTGTACTTAATAAGTGCAAATCGCCTGATTTTTCGTTGAAAAGTCATACGCATATACGCCCTACAATTTTATTTGAGAGTGTCGTTTACGTCCAACACTTTGATGATGCCTAATAATGATTGCTTTTACGTCTAATAATACGAAAAAATCTACGTTACATTCCTTGAAATTTAGGGTCGTATTCAACATTGTTTTTAGAATTTGAGAACTTTAAATTTACAGTTCAATAGCGGAGAAAAAACTGAATAAGATGGCATTCAAAACTTATTTTGACCAAAATGGTGGTTACGCCCTTTGAGCTGCGAGGTATCGATAATATTAATGATAATAGAGCTATTAATGCTACACGTGTAATGCTTAAATTCAATACATTTAACAATATCTACATACATTTATATATTATACATACCTACAAAACCATACATTTTCGTTTGAAAATGTTTCATGATATTGAGTTGGATACATGACTCTATTAATAGTTAATATTGCTTTTAAATATAAATTATGGCTTATTAATAATACTAAAGAATTTTAGAACTTTGTTTATATTTTGTATTTCGATGTACAGTGACTTTAGTAAAGTAAAATTTGATGTAACGACTATTTTGTAAATTGAAACTAACTTTGGAACAAAATTATAGGAAACGAAGCATCGATCTTCCAGTATATCGATGAAATAAAAAAAATATGTAAGAAATTACGACGAAGTGAGTTTGTTACAAAACTTTTCGAGAAAATAAAACGCGATGTAACGAGATTTGCTGAGTTGTTCAATAGTGATTAAAAACATGGTGTAAATAGTGTTATGGGAAATGAAATTCGATGTTATTAATGGCGATAAAGTGGGTTCCCTGGCTGAATACAAATGTACTGCCTATTATATACATACGTTTAACTTAATAGACGATATCAAATCGTGAGGCACACACATTAGTCAATATTTGGATGTCCTGTTTGTAAATACACGGTTCGGTGATTTTAATGATTACGCAGCGATGGGAAGTCTATTTGAACACGCTGTTTTATGAGGTGTTTCAGAATAGGGTGTTTCGTTTTAATTCAATGTAGGTAAAATCAATGAATAATCACAACTATTATCCCCGAAGGGTTAGTCAAACACTAGTCAATGAGGATCGCAAAAAGTAGTCCTCTGCTATAGTCCACTTTTCACCAAATAGTGACTGCACATGTGCTCAGCGTGACAGGTAGTGGGCTCATCGCCGCTCTATGCTGTTGGAAATATGAGCAGTCTTTAGTCCGTTAGTCACCTTTTACGACACCCAAGGGAAGAGAGGGGGTGGTATTTCTTTCACCGCTACGCTACGGCGAATAAAAGTTTGAATATATTTTAAATGTTTTAATAAAAATGTTTGATCCTCTATTCATTCAATCAAACAACTAGATATTATTTTTTATTTAAAAAAGTAAAATACCTAACGTGATGTAGTATCATCCATCATTATCAATAAAACAAAAAAAGAATCAATATTATAATCCTTATTGTTTCACTGGATGTTACTGTATTACCTAAGTACAGTCACCAGCATTAAGATGTGACTATCTACGGCCTGCAAAAAATCTGTTCATTGGTGGAAGGCATATATATGCCTATAATATACCTTCCACCAATGATCAGATATTTTTGCATCATCACATCTTAATGTTGGTGACGGGACTTTCGGTTTATCACTTAGCCACTTGGCCACTGAGGTTAAGTGTAATATGTACCTTATGTATAGAGCCAAATTCTATAAAAAAAAATTGTAACAACTGATTCACAATAAAATTATTTGTGCAAATAATCTAGTGTCACTCGGATTTTCACTTTTCCTTGAGGGCGATTCACTAGAACGGCGCTAAAAATGGTGTTTTTCTTTAAAAATCAGTACAAATCGGAGTGATTTTAGATGTTTGCTCAAAAAATTGTGAATTCCTACTCCTACCTTCAAGGCTGGCAACGCGTCTGCGATTCCTCTGGTTTTGCGGGTGTCCATGGGCGGCGGTGATTACTCTCCATCAGGTGACTCGCCTGCTCGTTGGCCTCCTTTTCGTATTTTAAAAAATAATTGAGTAAGTACATTGTTTATTGAATCTGGCTCTAGTATAGAAAGTTAACGTGTCGTGTGTAAGAATACTACCACCCCCACTTCCGTTGGGTGTCGTAAAAGGCGACTAACGGATTAAAGGTTGCTCATACAGCCAACAGTTATATAGCAGCGATGGGCTCACCACCTGTCACGCTGAGCACATGTGCAGTCGCTATTTGGTGAAAAGTGGACTATGGTAGAAAACTGCTTTTGTGGTCCTCATTGCCTAGTCTCTGACTAACCCCTCCGGAGATAATAGTCTTGATTATATGTATGTATAATAATAATATGAAATTTTAGATCACATGAGTACGTTACAGATATAACCTTAAACGTTCAGATTCTCATTAATTCCAAAATATCATTGGAGCATTCATTAAAATTAATGAGGCGGGTAATCGCAGAGCCGCTACGACCTTCATCCTAAATGTTGACACGCGATTTCATGATGAACTCAGAAATATAAAGTGTAAGCGATCATTCTAAAGCTTGAGTATACATAAAAACGTTTCATTTTTAATAAAATAGTTATTATGTATTCCTAAGATGGAGGTAATCCACTTTGAGCACCCGCCTAAATAGCACCTGGCCTAGTCCACATTCAGCACCTATTGATATTTTGGTAGGTTTGAATCCACTAATAGCACCTGCCAAAATATCAATAGGTGCTGAATGTGGACTTGGCCAGGTGCTAAATAGCACCTGGCGGGTGCTCAAAGTGGATTACCTCAGTCCCGTTTTTTTAATGAGTAGGTTGGTACTCTAGATGAACCGAGGTTCCGGTGGTCATAACAATTTTTAAACCTCTTTGTAGGTACCTCTTCGGGAGGCGTATGAGTCTAAGGCTATTCTTTACTAAGGGATTGATTGAGTGTTTATTTTATTTTTATTTAATGCTAATAACAATTATGACTAACAAAAAGAGGCTATGTAAGATAACTAAATGAAGGGATAAAATATTAGCATTTTCTTCAAAACTTATTTTTTTTTTACATTTTGTACATTTTGCGAACTATTGTCTAGTCCAGCATACTGGTCAGATTTATACTGTCATGAATTTTAAGAAAGTAAGACACAAAAGAAAAAAAAATACAAATTAAGAATTATGATTTGAATAGCTTGAATAAATTATCTATAGCTACACAAAGCGCACACGAAGTAGTTAAACTTTAATTACTACAATATTAGTCGCGTACCCAATCTCCACATCTTAGCAGGGCCACTCGAGAACGGTTGTTTTGTTGGGTCGGAATCGGAACCGCCGGATACGGCCGCCCGTTCCGGTCCGGGCGTGGCGTCCCCGCCGTCGCCGCAACAAATCACACGTTTATCTGTGCCGTATCAGTTTTGTTAAGTTGGGTTGGTAGACCAGAATTAAGAGCTACAACAAAAAATAATCACTTAATATCTTTAATAAGGTCCATATTAAACTTTAGGTCTCTCAATTCAATGACTCTGTTTGTCTTTTATTATTTCCTTATCTGTTACAAAGACTATTTCTGTTGTGTTTGGTTTTATGGCAGCTGAACTGATATTCTAAAATAATTATCGAAGCGGTGGTTCGTAAAAAAATATAATTATAAATAGGTACTTAGGTAATTATAATAACCTGTATACTGTCCTACTTCTGAGCAAAGCTTTTCATTATTGAAATCAAGTCATCGCTACAGATAATAGGTATTGGCTGAATTTGGATAAATAAAATTATTTTTTTTAATTACCAGAATAATTTTATGGTAAGAAAAATTAATAATAAATAAATTTAATATTGTTCTTATTTTTTTTTATTATGTACTTAAGTATTATTTTTTTTATTATTACCAACCTATTATATTTTTTTTATGTCTTTTACAATAGTCAAAAGTGATAAATTTACTATTGTCATTAAATTGAAATACTCTACCATAAGGTCGTTGTATTAAATTCGTGCAAAACCTTATCAACACTATCCTCTTCCTTTGTTCTCCAAAATGAACCTTATTGTTAATGCAAATAACTGCGTTACCGACATTTGATCCTACCAGCTGTTCTGTTTAACCTGAAGTAGATTTTCTTTACCATTCGGTTTAAAGAAAATATAGAAACAGATATAGTAGAGATAAGTAATAGGTTCGTTACTTGTTTGTGTTACTTAAAACTTACTTACATACATACATCCATATAATAAAGACTAAATCCCCGAAGGATTAGTCAGAGACCAGACAATGAGGACCGCAAAAGCAGTCCTCTGCCATAGTCCACTTTTCACCAAAGCCCATCGCCGCTCTATGCTGTTGGATGTATGTGCAGTCTTTCGTCCGTTAGTCGCCTTCTACGAAACCAATCACTTCTTTATTATCATTTAACATTCATCTATCAACAAACATAAGCTTAACACGTCTGTGAGTAATCCGAATCGTAGACGACGTCGCCCGGGCTTCAAACCCTCGACCGGCCAAAGCAAACATATCGGGTTCCCTAATCCACTCGTTGCACGGGATCTACATCGTGTTATCCGAAGATATTTATCATTGGCGTAGCAAGTGATACGTCACTTTGTGATAGATAACTGATAACGTTTGATTCATTTACGTACTTGTCTACATAACGCCTTGGCGCGTTTGTTTCTCGGTGGGGTAGCAAGGGCCATAGCTTCTCATCTTCGTTTCAAAGTTAATTATCTAGAACAAGTTGTTTTATTAAAAAATATAAAAAAATACTTAATTGGTTAAAGCTGGCTAAGGAAAGAGAGAACTGGAAGAAAATCCTATGCCCAGCGGTAGGACACTGTAGGACAAGAATTGAGAAAGAAATGCTCCAGTGGTTTGGTCTCTTATTAAGGATAAGTGAAAGTCGAATCACGAAAGATATATATTATTAGAATGTGGAGGGAAGGATTGCACGTAAAAAGAATTTAACCATTTTTTTGTAAATGTATACTTACTTACATAAAAAACATCTCAAAACAATTTATAAAAACAGTTATTCCTAAATTGACCCATCCGGGACTTAAGCCCGAGACCTAAGAGATACCTACGTTGTGAAACGTTGTACCGTTGTCAGAAGACTATGTAAGCAATACGCTTACATAGTCTTCCGACAACAACCGGGGCCAAAACGGCTTAATGAGCTTTCTGAAGCACGAAGGGGATCGAGATATTCTATTTGATTACTCATCCGTGATCCGGCATTTCGAAAGTTGCTTAACTTGCAGGATCGCTACCCGAGCGCGCTAGCTACTGCACATGGTGCATATTGAAATATAAAAAAAAACTTTCCTACACTCACACCAAATAACTAGCCAAGAGAAACTTATAAGAAACTTCTTAAATGGTTACTAGACAACGGATAAACATACTTACAATACTTAAATACATACTTACTAATAATACATAGAAATCACCTAGACCCGAGACAATTTAGATAAACAATAATTTCTAAATTAACCCGACCGGGGATCGAACCCGGGACCTCAGAGATGGCGACATCATGAAAAACGTTGTACAAACCACTATACAGGTCGTATATGTCTTAGATTAAAATCAGTTGTTTAGAAATTTTTAATACTAACCATTGTCAATAGAAGATCTATGTATGAAATCAATTAACCAAACAACTTTTCAATTTGAGTATGTCTGGAACGCGTAATTATGTCAAGAATGCTCGTAAAAAACTGTGACGTAATATGAAAATTCTTGTTTTAATTTAGGAATACGAGTACTAATCGTATTTTCGTAACGTATGTACGTAACGTAAAAATCAATTTCCACGCAATTCAATTCCAATGTGTCGCTATTGTCGCTTACAAAAGTGCCATTTGATATTTTTTAGATTTGTGATTGGAAATTGACAGAGTAGACACAGATATTTTGTTGTGAACGAGTGGTCATAAGCAGGCCTTCTTATAGGTACAATCACGGAGCAACATCCTATAAACGTCCCATTGCAGGAGGACTTCCCAGTTCTTACATGGACAACAGCACATCTGTCGACAACTGAATGTCATCTTATGACAACAACCAAGACCAACGGATTTACGCGCCTTCCGAAGCAATTAATTTTGATGGCAATGGTGTAAGCATTACTGTATTTCATTTAAAATGGTCATAATATTGTTCATGATTATCTTATTCATCCGCCTGTAAACCGTCCCACTGCTGTGCATAGGTACAGTCACGAGCATCAATATGTATATATTTTGATTCTTATTTCATTGTGTTAAGAGTTAAAATTGATTACATATTTTTGCTCGTGACTGTACATGGGTTTGTGGGTTTTAACGACTGCCCATCTTACAACAACAACCGGTACCAACGGCTTTACGTGATGTTGAAATGTTCTAAAAAGTCCAATCGGCAATAAGATTGACCATCCGCTTTAAAAAAAACAAAAACAAGAATCTTAATTAAAACAAGTGTTTAAACAACCGAATAACACATAACACACTTTTTGGAGTTCTTCGTTGGCCTATCCCTGCTATCGCAAAAAAAAAACCAATAGACATTTTACTTACACCAATAGGGGGAGATCGTTGAAGACGTCGTGTGATTTATAATAGGCTCTGACGTACGGCGGTGGCGCGCCGGACGCGACGTCATCCGGCCGGATTGTCCCCGGCCGGTTACAAAACAAACAGGGGAGTCTGGATCGCACCAGTCGAATGAACACTCGGAGATTATGCCACGGAATTCCGGCGTTAGTGGCATTTAGCGGTGTGCTCTTAAAAAGGAAGATCATGTTGGGACACAGAGTTTTTTTGGTTTGGATAAAATGTTTACTAGAAAAAAAAAAACTGCTCTGCAGTGGACCGGCAATCCAAAGATCACGGGTTCGAAATTTCCTGAGACTGGTTGTTTTTTTCTAGTAAACATTTTATCCTAAATCTATATAGCATTGTGAATGCAAAATTTCAATAATAAAAATATTTTTTGGTTTGGTTGGTAGATTACGTTAGGGTTTGTTAAAAGTCCGTCTGGTCAACTACCACTATCTTATCTAATGTCTGGCACCATAACAACAAGGTAATAGCTTTGTTGTGTTCCAATAGTTTAGAGATAAAATAGATAGATAGAGATAAGATAAGAAGAGGACGTGTGGTCATCCGGCCGGATTGTCCTCGGCCTGTTACAAAACAAGCAGCGGAGTCTGGATCGCACCAGTCGAATGAACACCGCTCTGAGATTATGCCACGGACCTCAGAGATGGCAACACCATGAAAACCGGTGTACAAACCACTCGACCAAGGAGGTCGTCGTTATAATATTTTTATTGTAAAGTTGTATTTTTATAATAATGTTTTTATTGTAAAGCTTACTTACTATCTAAAGAAAATAGTTCACTTAACTTATGAATTGCTCAAAATGAGACCCATTTTCATGTATGCACAGACGTATTCCTGGTCTTTTTTTAATTTAAGATACTATGTTGTTTAGAAGACATTGATCCTTATGAATGTCTCTTTCGGTTGGTATCATAAAATACAGGTTTTTTTCACATTTCACCGGTTTGCTTCCCGGCTCAAGCAAGTGATTTTTCAAAAATCTTTAAATTATTTTGGAAAAAAAGGGATGTTTCCTTTGACTAAAATTTGCCATCATCATTATTAAGGGTACTTTTCCTCCGTAGTTGAAGGAAAGTTCTTTTTTTCCACCCTGTCTAATAAAATACATACATATACATCATTCACGACTATTATCCCTGAAGGGTTAGTCAGAGCCTAGGCAATGAGGACAGCAGTCTTCTGCCATAGTGCACTTTTCACCAAATAATTGCGTGGTTTACTTTGTTCAATTTACTTGCAATTAATAATAATAATAATAAATTTTGTTTACGCTCACACCAATTATCTAGACCAAGATGAGTATTCTTGTGAAACTCGTTTATATGGTAAGATAACGGATAAATATACATAAACATAGCAAGAAACACCCAGACCCGGAATCAATTTAGAAAAACAGTTTTTCTCTAAATTGACCCGACCGGGGATCGAACCCGGGACCTCAGAGATGGCGACACCATGAAAACCGGTGTACAAACCACTCGACCAAGGAGGTCGTCAAATAGCGACTAGAACATGTTATAGGTGGTGACTCCTTCGCTCTCTATGTTTTTTTTATTCTACAACGGGTAAGTGACGATAAGGCCGAAGGTGGAAGCGCGCTTCACCCGGAATCCTCAACCACTGAGGAACTTGCTATCTTATCTCTAAACTGACGGAACACAACAATGCTATAAAAATCGTTGTTAAGGCGACAGACTTAGATAAGATAGCGGTAGCTGACCAGATGGCCTGAACAGTACCACCAACTAAACCAAGTACACAAGGATGTACCCCTCGCTGGGAATTGAACCCGGGACCACTGGGTTTGAGACCAGTGGATTAGCCACTAGACCACAGAGGCGATTGTTGTTTGATGTAAGTGCAGTATTTAGTCCGTTAAAAAATGTCTTGTAAGAATTATTTTCATAAGCTGCCACTCACCACAGCGGCACAAATTTTATAATAAATTTGTTAATGAGTCGCTTACAATGTTCGTTATATTCAATTACTGCTCACAATGCTTTCGCTCCGAGAATCAGTCTGGTTCCGGAAACTCGATATTGTGTCTCGCCGTTCCCAAGACTGCTCGGTCGGGGATGCAGCCACATCCGGTGAAGTGGTTGACGTTGTTGACGTCACCGAGTTTATTGTCTACCGGCTGGTTTTCAATTCTTCTTAGTCAGGCACTCTTGACTCTTGACTTGGTCGTGGTTATGGGGGGTCTTGATTCGATTCAATTCCCGGCTGAAGCAGGTGATTTTTCAAAAATCTTTAAATGCAGTTTAAATTATTTTTGAAAATAAAGGAATGTTTCCTATCAGTATAGTTTATAAGGGTAATTTTCCTTCAACCACGGTCTTTTTTTCCACCCAGTATATAGCTCTAAACAACACCACAGTTTGGCTATAGGTACATTTGGTTTTTAATACAAAGAAAAATTATTAGTCTATTTAGTAGGTAACGTTGTATCGCTAGTGGCTTTGAAAGCTAGTCTACTCGTATAAGATGTAGATCACACTGACAGATTTTCCTTTTCTAATAAATAAGAAACAAAAATTACATCATTTGAAAATAAACTTTATTCAGCTCATAAACAGAAATTAATAATAATCAGATTATAATGTTGCTAATGGAAATGGTTGCTAATTTATTGGAAGATGCATTAAAATGAAACACTTTTTTCGGGTCTAACTCGCGTTTATTACATTTTGGGATTTTGATTTTGCATTAAGTTGCAATTTGTTTCATATTGTCATTCACAGTTGAATAATTCTATTTATTCATTGAAATATGTACATAAGTACTTAAAACTTTAAATACTTTTAGAAGTTAGAGAGATATTGAAATATCTAATTCTAAAACAAACAACGTTCAACGAGGTTAGTAGGTACGAAAAACCAATTCGAGAATTAAAAATTCCGTTTCGTAGCATTTATAATTAATCCCGGTACCAACGTTTTGGAGGATCTACAGATATTGTAATAGGTAATTCCAGCTACCCGCATTAAGCCAGCCTGGGTAAATTGTCCAATCTCCGTTTATTGCAGAAGACGTGAATATAGTTGGAAGTAACGTAAACTTCTATAACATTTGTCAAAATGTCATGTTTCAGACAAGATCGCATAATCTTATAAAGTATGTTAAATAAAATTTACTTTTTTAATGAAGGAGGAACGAGGAAATCCATACTATCTCATTTAACAAGGTAACAATGAAGAAGGTGGAACTGCATTTCACCCGAAAACCTTAACTTAGAATATACAAATACATTTTAAATTATCATTACCGTCAGTCTATAAATTTCCCACTGCTGCCAACGGCTCTATGAGCCTTCTGAAACACGTTGAACTGTCTAACGGAACGTAGCCGGCGGGACCAAAAATCGTGACGTGGAACAACGTTGGCTTTTGTCAGCGCCTTAAACGCCTCTTAGACGTCTCGGTGGGTAACAGTAAAGCGCTCTGCTCTGCCCTATACGCGAAGACCCTGGATTCAATCCCCAGGTTAGAAACTGTCTACCAGCACATGTATTCCCTCCTTCCTACAACAAGGGATCCTCTGAACGAGGCGTGAAGAGGCACTCTGTGGGCCGGCAGAGTGATGGTGACTGATGCTACGTCTCCTACGCTGCACCAAGTAGTATTTGCGCTTTGACTCCACAGTACAGCAGTAGCATAGCCCGGCTTTATGTTTCTGACCCGCATTTGACAAGCGTGATAATTACTATCAATCGTAAGTTTATTGATTTCAATTGTTGATGTGATTTCAACGATGTATAGGCCGATATGAGCCTTTGCCTACCAGTGGGACAGATAATAGGCCTTTACCATAGTCATAAGCTCTCACCGTAGATTTGCGACGTTGGTCGTCCAAGCGGGTTAAGTATGAAGTATTTCCACCGGATCAGGGTCCGGCCGGACCGGACCGGTGTGATACGGCGCCGTGTGTAAGCGATGGCCGCCATAAATCAAATGTTTAAACATTGGGCTGCTATTACATGAGGGTTTATAGTTTTACTGTAACGCGGTCACGTGACGCGATCCGTTTTCGATAAGGCCTGTTAAAATTTTATGTCCTTTACATTTTAGCGTATTACAATTTTAATAGTTTATTGTGTACCATGTTTGTTATTAATGATAACTTAAAAATCATTCTTAATCATATGATTTGAATAATGATCTGTGATATACCTACTGTACTACACTAACGAACATAATCTACGAGTATAAAGTAACGTATGAAGAATTATAGAAGTTTATTGTCTATGTTTATTTGACAAAAATTAAATAAATAACATTATCAACGTTACGGTTTATGAAAAAGGTTTACTGACTAATACGGTAAACGTAAAAAATATCTATAAAAATCCTTATATAGCTAAAATTCAGTTTTGCTATTGGAACGGCTTATCGGCATTTGCTTTTGCTTATTTGCATCACTGCATCACGCGTGCTAAAATATTGCGAGTATTTTTTGCGATAGTTTGTCTGTGAGTTTTATTTATCTTTTTAATTTGTCAATAAATTTATTTGTTGTGTATGCATGGTGTTTATTTAAAGTGGTTCAAACAAACTGTTTGAATGCTGCTTTGAATGGTGTTTTAACAAACTTGGAATAAAACATCGAAATGTTCAAATAGACGAAATCGCAGTTAAACTTCTCAATTCGTTTCCAATAATTTTATTGAATCTCAAAATTTTCTATTACCCACGTTATCTGATACCGGCTAAATAAATCCATGTAATTTTCTTCGGTCGCCGACTTATCTGTGCCCATAAATCATATCGGGCAATAAAAAAGTATCCTCACTTAAATCCCAGAGTATATTTGACACTGGTCGAGATTTACTAGTAATAAAACAACTTTTGCCGTCGCTGTTATAACTTTTCGATATTAATGATTAAAGTTTTTAGTTGCAAGTTATCCGAAAGGGATTACGGTGTAGCAATGTGGCGCTTGCTACCTTGAAGTAGAGGTGAGAATCGATTGTGGGACCCATTAAGGTATTAACACGATCAAGCTCGAAACGTTACTCGATCGCGAAAAATCGCTTGGAATTAAATGAGGATTTTTCTGTTACATTTCCTATGAAAAGATCGTATAACGTTGGTGTTCGTTGATGAGACTGGTTAAGTTAACTAAGGTATAGTTTTTAAGTACCTACGATAGCGTTGATGGATTAAGTTTTATGAAATGTACTATCATCAGTTTTAAGGTACCTATTTTATTTCTTCTGAAAGGAAGAAGGTTCTTCGAAAGCAGTATCGCGTAGTGGCTCATTAAAAGTATACCAACCCTCTTCCCTTATGTGTCGTAAAAGGCGACTAACGGACTAAAGTCATGCACATACAACCAACAGTATAGAGCGGCGATGGGCTCACAAAGTATCACGCTGAGCACATAATATGTAGTCGCTATTTGGCGAAAAGTGGACTATGGCAGAGACTGCTTTTGCGGTCCTCATTGCCTAGTCTCTGACTTCGGAGATAATATTCGTGATTACATCTATGTATGTATGTTCTTTGGAAAATACACGGGTAAATTCGAAATTTGTTAAAAAAATTATTGGTAACTTTTGACTTTTTGATATAGGCACAGAAGGCACAGTCCGTGAGTTCGGCTATTAAAAAGGTTTCTGAGTTCATTGGAAATGGGTGCGGGTACTAAGAAATTAATATAAATTTTAAACTATGGACATTTCAGCCCCATAGTCTTTTATTTCCCATTCATCTTTGTATTAACTTGCAAACGCAAGCCGCATTGCCACTTTCTTGGACACTTACGTGGACTAAATTCAAACCTGGTTTAAGCCCAATACGGTCTCTATCTGTCTTTATTAATAGAAATGAGACAGTATCAGTCCACGGTTCGTAATAAGAAGGAAGGTGTCTCTGGTAAGCTTTAGTAACCGAAGTGACCTACTTATAACGGTAACCACTGCACTCGAGCAAGATTCTGAAAGTAAATATTGTATTTGGCAAAGTTCCATCTCACTCAGTCCAAATGCCCTCACATGTTAATATAAGTACAGTTTTAAACACACCATAAATCCGAGGGTATTTAGTGAACAGTTATTTAATTAGTGGGTAGCGTGACGACTCCGTTGTACTACGAAAACGAAGTAAACCGAAATTTTCTTATCTTGTGTTTAAATTTTTCGTGCGCTTTCGTCTGGGAAAACTTATTAAATGATAGGAGCTACTTTTTATGTTATTTTATACTGAACACGACAGATGACTTCATCTTCTTCACCTGATGTTAAATGTAGTCCAGGTACTTCATGAGATAACAAATTATACCAAACCATTTGTAACTTTATTCTGTACTTTTCATTTACATAGGTACATACATTTTATAATCACGACTGTTATCCCCGAAGGGTTAGTCAGAGACTAGGCAATGAGAACCGCAAAAGCTAGTACTCTAACATAGTCTACTTTTCACCAAATAGCGACTGCAAATGTGCTCAGCGTGACAAGTGGTGAGCCCATCGCCGCTCTATGTACGTGCAGTCTTTAGTCCGTTAGTCACCTCTTACGACACCCGAGGAAAGAGACGGGGTGGCAGTATTTTTTCACTGCTACGCGACGCGGTTAAAATTACATAACTTAAAGTGTCAAATTTTCGAGTTCCTTCAATTTTCGCTCACTGCATCTTCTACAACGACGACAAATACTCCCGTGACTTCGTCCGCTTGAATACTAGTATCCCGTGACGGTTTTACCAACTCAGAAATAGTATAATCTAGAAACAATACAGGACTAACAAAGAAACGTTTTTTCATATCTGTATTGTTAGTATGTATTCTTTTCTAAGTCTTTGAAGGTGAAACCAAAACATGCATAGTATTATAAAAAATGAATTAGAATGGACGATTTCATAAAGTTTGTTATGTTATTGAAGCAATGCTGCGGTGTAGCTTATTTGCAGGCAAATAGTTTATAGACAATTCTTTTTATTTTACATACTCGTACATACATAATGCAAACATTCTTTTTCCCTGAGGTAGGCAGAGACCACGTAGCTCTCTTTGTTATAGTTCTCACATACTTATTAGTAGTATATTATTTATTATTTCATAAAATAAAATATGAACTTTATATGGATTATTGTACTTGTACACAACTGCAACCAGTAGTAGTCGCCAAATTGTTAATCAATAATTATAATTAAATACTCGTAGATACGTGAAAGAGTTTCGCGTATCTACGAGAGCCCATTATTATTATTTTTTTATTTTGCTTAAAATAATTCTGTTTTACCGTCCACGTGTATTGCTGACCATAACGCTTTAGTTCTTATGCTTGTCATCATCATCATCAGCCAATAAATGACAAATTGTTGGGCACTCACAGGCCTTTCCTCATGGACAACAGAGCTCGGAGAGATTGTGGCTTGACCAGCCACGCTGACCATTAGGTCAATCAAATAACTGAGCCTACAAGCATTAGCTAGCTAACAAGCATTAGCATGTAGGCTCAATTATTTTAATGGAGGAGATCACAACTTTGTAATTTTTTTGTAAGTATTTTTTTATTTTATGTTGAAATAGTATTTTAGACAAATAATTAACTAATTGTAATTATAATTATGGACATTTCCATGCCTACGTACATAAGGCAGAATATTGTTGACACCTTAAATCATTGTCTTACATCTCAATTTACACGATATTCTGCAAATAAATGATTTATTTCAATTATTCAATTATTATTTAATGAACATTTTTTTACTTACGTCTAACTTTCTTTAACTCTATTAGTGTAACGCAGTCTTTGTCATTTAAAATTCCTTTCTTTGAAAGGTAAGACCGTAAAAGCACAATGTGTTGGCTTATGCAGAGGCTGAGCCGCGCCGCCAGCTTTACGCCCTCTAAATATAGATGCGATTGTGTTTTCTGTAAATTTTTTGTGAACTTTTTATGGCAATATTGTGCAGTAAAAAGCATCGTAATTTTTTTTAACGCTTTTCCCTCACCAGATGTGGAATAGTGTTTTGATAAAAATAGAATAAGTGACAGAGATATATAATATTTTTTTTTATGTTATTTTAAAACTTTATATGCTTCTTGCTTTTCTCTGCTTACTTTTCACGTAAACTATACATTAATAAGAACCTTAGCTTGAATTTTGCAATACATTATAATTATAAGTTTTTTCGGTTTTAAAGTTTCATATTTGTCAAAACAAAAAGTAAATTTGTAATGAAACTTTCTAGGCTTAAGAAAACTAGTTTTACTTTAACGGGTTGTTCTCTTAAATATCAAATTAAATATAAATATTATATTCTCAAAATATTATATTCGGAAAACATTACATTAGTAATTAAATTAGTACAAAACATTACAAAATATTAGAAGTCAGTAAGTACAATCAAATACAGCGAAATACAAAATTAACTAGCTTATTAACTTTAAAAAAAAATAGATGCGCAATCAACGCTCTCTTATCGTCTGAACAAAAAGAGTACTTAGCGAGATGTTTAAGTCTCATTTCATTTAGTTAAAACTGTAAGAGTTTTAAACAAATTAAAAGTTATGAGTATATACCTAATTTTAACGTAAATTTTCTTGCGAACAAATTATAAATTGCAAAATATGAAAAAAAAACACGAGAGGATTCAAACCTGCACCTTTCTGAACCAAACAAATTCTGAAACTGACACAATTTCCATTTCGTAATAAATAGTTTTTCATTCTAACCCGACCGAAACTTTCTTCAAGCAAGTATTTTTTCTATTCAAATAGTAAATACAAAATAAATTCATATTTTAAAACCAGGTGATATTAAAATCATTACTTCGCGCCTGTAGTCCATTTTCGCTAATCATCAAATGACTCCACATTTGCCCGGCTAGGTATAAAAAAGAAGACTTTACTGTGAGTTAGTAATCAGCACTACTGTAACCACTTTGGCTCTGACTGTCCTTTTTGTAATATTTTATAAAAAGTAATATTTTGCGAATATAATATTTTGAGGATATAACATTTTGCGAATGTAATATTATGATTGGGCTAGCGTGGTGGGTTATGGCCCAATATCCCCACGTGCTATTGTCCAGGTGGGAGGCCTGTGTCCAGCAGCGGGACGTTTATAGGCTGATGGTGATGATGATATTACGGACCCTTTACAGAGTCTATAACGTCAGGACCACGTACCGTTTACAGGGTCCATGGTCACAGGGAGACTGAGTGAGGAGAGAATTAACAATTAATTAACATTAATTGTTCATTCCTAACAATTAATTATCATTAATTGTTTATAATGCCCTTTAAACAATGTAACATATATACGTAGTTAAAGGCAAACAATACGGTAACAAAATCACATTTAGCGAACTGTTGAAGTTCGTGTGGTTAATTGGCCGTGCCACTGAAAATGACGTGCCCTAGTTTCAGTACATCATTATTAAATGTCTGGTAATTTGCGATTTATCAACTTTAACTCACAATTTATTAGTATGAGAGTCAAAATAATGGTGAACGCTTACTAATGATGCTAAGGGAAAAGGTTAGAACGGTTTTTAATGGTTTATAATTTTGATGGATAGATTGATAATGATTTTATTGTTTTTTTTTTAAATACATAAAACAGTCAAATCTAAAGTTACGATTTGGCAGTGTTATCGATTTTAGGATCTTGACCAGGCACACAAATATAGGGATATTTAACACATATAAACCTTGCCAATTAAATCGGCATAGGCGACCACATGCACTTCCAGAAACTCTGCCACATAGTGGCGAGCAGTCAGCTATCCTTGCCCGCGAACACCTCTATTCTGGGAGACGCAGACAAGGTCGGTTTTGCTGTCAGCAGAAATGCCGCCCCAGAACATGCAGGATCCGCTTCCATATTCCACTGGATGCAGGCTTAGGCAAACGTTTTTTTAAAGTTTATTTATTGGTCTTTTGAATAACATTAATATTTGTGGGGGTATAGACGTATGTCAAGAGTTAATAACGCTAGAAACTTAGATGAATGATTGGCCTCGCTGAATCATTCATCTAACGCTAGAAAGTTATTTTTGCAGAGTTGCGATTTTTTTGACGCCGAACGTAATTCTTACACTATTAAGCTCATTAAACGTCCTTATTTAATCTTAATTGAAATTTGCCTTATCTTGCCAATACAATACATACTATATATAATCACGACTATTATCCCCGAAGGGTTAGTCAGAGACTAGACAATGATGACCACAAAAGCAGGCCTCTGTCATAGTCCACTTTTCACCAAATAGCGACTGCACATGTGCTCAGCGTGACAGGTGGGCCCATCGCCAATTGCCAATACAAAGTTGTATTAAATAAATATAATCATTGGACAGCTACGTAGGGACATTGCTTCCCTTAGTGCTTTCTACCGCCTTTACCACGGTGAATGCTCTGAGGAGCTCTTTGACTTCGTCCCTCCCTCTCCTTTCCTTTCCAGATCGACGCGTGCAGGTCTTAGAAGCCACCCTCATACCGTGCTGACCATCAAGACACGTACCAAAAAGTTTGGACAATCGTTCTTTTGCCGAACTGCCCGTATGTGGAGTACCGCTTGCCGCACACGTGTTTCCCTCCTCTTTCTCTCCCGGGTTATTTAAGCGGGGCGTGAAAAAGCATTTATGCAGGCCGCCATAGTGTGAGCGTTCGGCATAACATGGTAGTGCTGTGATGAACGCTTTCACTTCTTGGGCTTCACTGACTGCTTTTCATCAGGCAGAGTGAGGTCATTATGGCGTGCCGCAATAAAAAAAATCATAAATAATATAAAATAAAGTGAAGTATACCTACTGTCCCACAGCTGGGCAAAGACCAATATCATTGAAATCAAGTCATCGCTGCAACTGATGAGTGTTGGCTTAATCATCGCAAACTCGGGCTAAGCATCGGAAAATTCAAAAACACACTTTGCCCAATTTGGGGATTGAACCCGGAAATAGAGCCTAGGTGGACGAGTGACCGCTTGATCACTTGTCCACCTAGGTGTTGAATACTATAAACCTCTACATAATTACGAGTATCACCAAACCTAGAATTATGCTCCTTGTTGTCTCGTCCTCTATGATGGAAATACTACTTGTTAGTATCGAGTCTTAGCACTCGCCGACGCCACATAAGTTTAAAGTATCTGAAAATAAAATATTTCCGAACGCAGCCGCACGTCACTAGACTAGCCCGCGTTTTGAACTGTCATTCGTTTTTTATGTCACTGTACCGGCGCCACTTTTTTCTCTTACTTTTTTGTGAAATAATCTTTTTAATAGTTTTAGTCAGTTTAATTATGATAAATAAACTGTTATTATGAGTAAAAGAAAGAGACGTGAAAAATAAAAATGAAATTCTGGGTTTTGAAATGTGCACTCAGGCCCATCTTTGGGATGAGGCGGTGTTGAAACATTCAAAACTTAAAACGGGCACAATAACTCGTACTTACTGCAAAGCCGAGTTTTTACCACCCTGGGTATTCGCAAGGAATATCAGGGTCTTACATTTACTGCAGTTTGCTTTGCCATTTGGGCCTAGATCTGCATGACTATGTCTGACATTCCTAATGTGTCAATGATGGCCCTGGATCCGGCTACTACTTCAAGTTCTGTGGAGGAGGAGGCACTGCCCGTGCCAATACAGTGTAGTAGAGGCCTTACCTGTGGAAAAAACCCAGTGTACAGACCCGGAGACCGAGACACCTGCCATAGACGTAGAATTGTTATTTGCTTTGGGGGAAATTGAGGAGGTGCTTAAGGGACCAATTGCTCATGATGAAATTGCACAGAGGTAGACTCCTATTCTCACAAAAGGATTGCAAAAAGAAATTAAACCAGAACTTATGAAAAAATACATCCCATATGAAAACATCCCAACGTTGCTCCCAAAGCTCAACCCTGAAATACCTGGCTATCTCTGACCTGGTTAAGAAAAGAGATTTGATAATTGCTGACAGGCAAAAACAGATGGTTGCTGCACTATCAGCCATGGGCCAATCACTCCATTTATTTCTCCTAAAAGGTGACAGAATTGAAATTATTAATTAAATAATTAAACACATCAATGATGCTGCCAAAATACTGTGTGACGCTGTGCACATAGATACAACTCGTAGAAGGTCGCTAATACCAACCGTCATTAACCCCTTGAGCACCATAAAACCAGACACAATTGAAAATCAATTGTTTCGCGACTGCCGGCGGTCTCATGATATTTGATCTATTAATAAAGATATGAAAGATTCCCTCACAGGGGGAGCAGATGCATTTTTTTTAAGTAACCTTTCTGAAAAGATCTAGGTTACAAAGGCTGTTCAAAAATCTGTTAAAGACCTGAAGAACACAAGCTTCATTCAAAAACCCCCAAATAAAACCAAATCTTTAAACTGGAGGGGCCCTCCTCGTCCAAGTGCCCGGACAGGGACAGGAGCGAGATCCAACCAACCTGCAAAGCTACAAAGCTGCAAAGTTAGAAGTTCAGGTATGCAGACTTCCTTTTTTTTATAAATAATTGGAAGAAAATAACCAGTGATCCTACTATTCTGAAATGGGTATCTGGGTATGAAATCCCTTTTAGTGAGATACCATTTCAATCTTACTTGCCTATGAATAACTCATTTACAAGTAGAATTCTGTCAAGTTCAAATTTAAATTAATAAACTTATTCAGTCACATGTTATAGACAAAATATGTCATAAAACAGATGGACAATTTTGTTCACCTATTTTCTTGGTATAGAAACCAAATGGAGAGTATAGATTTATTTTAAACATAAAGAAATTTAATAGTTTTTTTACTACAACTCAAAGTCTTATGAAAGACTGTATTATGGCAACAATTGACAAAATGGATTCTTATTACATGTGTAACATTAATGCAGATTACAGAAAATATCTAAGGTTTTTATTTGATGGAAAAATATATCAATTTAACATTCTTCCATTTGGCCTTTGCACGGCTCCATACATGTTCACATAATTAAACCCATAACAAAACTTAGAGGTTTACAGCCTGTAAGTACAGTATATCGATGCTTGTAGCTAGCAGTATATTGGTAGTGATCATATTGAGTGTCTTAATAGTGTTAACCAGACCATAGGTCTGCTTACTCAGTTAGGCTTCATCATCAATAAAAATAATTATGTCAACTTATTCCATCAAAGGAATGTAAGTTTCTTAGCCTATTGTTTAATACAAACACCATGACTATTTCAATCGATTCTGATAAAAATAAAAGATGCCTTAACACGTTGCCTGCCATGAAACCAGACACAATAGAAATTTAATTGTTTGTCAGTCACAGGTGACCACCACCGCGCTCAAATTTTTAAGTACCTCTTCCATCAGGTTTTTTGTCAAAAGTTCTGGGAACTCTAGTGTCTGTTTGTCCAGCTAATCAATATGGGTTACTGTATACTAAAGCACTAAAAAGACATAAATATTTAGCTCTTTTAAAAAATAATAATAATTATGAAGCATTTACTTCCTTGCCCAGACATTGCTATCCAGATCTTGAATGGTGGATAAAACATGTACTTGCCTAAATCAATTTCTTAGATAAGAAAATATAAATATATTCTAGAAATAAATACAGATGTCTCACTATCGGGGTGGGGTGCTTCTTGAGACAAACATACAGCCAGTGGTGTATGGAGAGGAAAAGAATCAACAATTCACTTTAATACTTTAGAAATAAAAGCTACTATGTGTGGTCTCAAAAGCCTTGCTAATAATTCTTCAAATTGTGAAATATTATTACGAAGTGACAATACCACAGCTATACCATATATAAACCGCTTTGGTGGCATACAGTACTCTCACTTACATGTGATTGCAAAAGCTATTTGGCAGTGGTGTGAAGAGAGGAATAATTTTGTATTTGCATCATACATCATACATTAACACAAAGGACAACAAAGTAACAGATTTTGAATCTAGAAAACAGTTAGGTCATACAGAATGGGAATTAAATATTAATAATTTTAATAAAATAGTACAAGCATTTGGTAACCCTGTCATAGATTTATTTGCATTTAGAACAAACACAAAATGCAGGAAATTTGTTTCATGGCATCCAGATCCTTCAGCTTATAAAGTGGATGCCTTTACAATGTCTCGCAAAGAGGTTTATTTTATGCTTTTCCACCATTTTCTATGATTTTAAAATGTATAGAAATAATCGTGTCCAATGAAGCAACACGGATCCTTGTAGTTCTCTTCTGGGACACCCAACCTTGGTTTCCCTTATTCAAAAAACTATTGGTGACAGAACCCATTGTATTTGAACCAAGTAATAACTTACTGGTTTTATGTAATTCCAACTCACCACACCCTCCACATCGCAACCTATCACTATTGGCAGGGAGATTGTCCGGTAGGCATTCTTAAAGCCTGGCATCGACGTACAGGCAGCTGAAATAATGATATCTTCCATATCAAGTAACACCTATAAGCAATACTTACTTTGTATTTGGTTTTCTTACTGCCACACCAAACAACTAAATGCTACTAAAGCACAGATGACAGACATAATTACTTATCTCACAAATAAGTTCCACAGTGGTGCATCTTATGGCACCTTGAATTGCATAAGGTCCTCGCTGCCACTAGTGTGATAGGGCCGCGGGTGGGAGCAGACGAAAATATTAAAATTTTATTTAAAGGGTTCTTTCGCCTACGATCAAGTAAACTCAAATATAAGTATACCTGGAATGTTTCTATAGTGCTTAATTTTTTAGAGTCAAATTACAATGACTCAAACAACTTACATTAATGTTCATTAAACACAGTTACTTTATTAACTTTACCTACAGGGCAAAGATTACAAAGCCCTAGTTTCTATTGTTACTGACCAGATTAAAATAATTGATAATAAAATTGTTACTATAAAAAAAAAATTAAGACCTCAGCACCTAATCGTCATCAGCCAATTGTTTAAATAATTATAAAAGAATAACCTCTGAAATTAGGAAAATGTCCTAATTTATTTATATCTATCAAGAAACCACATTTGGCGGTATCGGTCAGTACACTCAACCGTTGGATTGACGGTCCTGGCTGCAAGAGGGATCGATACTTCCATTTTTTCTACTCATAGTACCAGGCACGCTACGACATCAGCTGCCACTATGAAAGGCGTTAGCATTGATGAGATACATAGAACGGCTGGTTGGACTGACTCATGGACAACTTTGCAAAGTTTTACAACCGTCCGATTTTAAATAATAATTTCGCTGAAGCGATTATATTGTAATAATAATATTAAAAGTATATTGCTATAATCATACCAAAGATTTATTTAAGGCTGAGGACACATTTAAGTTTGTTTTTTTGTTTAATAAGATTCTCTTGGAAATTAGCAATTATCTTTAAGGAGTATAAGACTGATTATGCTGTTGAAACATAATATCTGGGATATATTTGTTAACAATAATAAACTTTATGATTCTACAACAGAACTTTGAACATCTAACAAGTAGTATTTCCATCATAGAGGACGAGACAACAAGGAGCATAATTGAACAATCAAACAAACTTACCAAGTGCAGTTCGATTGAAATTATGCTCCTTGTTGTCTCGTCCGAAGATGATGAGTCCCACCCACCCTCACAGGTTTGATACCTATTCCCTGGGGTTGTAGAATCAGTTTCATAAATAAATACACAACTTAAAACTAAATGACAGTTCAAAACGCGGGCTAGTCTAGTGACGTGCGGCTGCGTTCGGAAATATTTTATTTTCAGATACTTTAAACTTATGTGGCGTCGGCGAGTGCTAAGACTCGATACTAACAAGTAGTATTTCCATCATCTTCGGACGAGACAACAAGGAGCATAATTTCAATCGAACTGCACTTGGTAAGTTTGTTTGATTGTTCAATTATACTTCAATGTAGAATTGATTGATTGGTTAAAGAACGAGCTATTGGACAGCTATTAGAAGAAATAATCCTATGTCTGGTCACTCACCTTTTTGGGGAATACATAATGCGTTTCGTTCATAAAATATTGTCAATAAAATATGAATTGGCCAGTGGACACACGCACGTCTGTCGAAACGGGAACATCGATAAAACAAATTACATCACATAAATAATGTATGTCAAGTGCCAGTTGATACTTAAATTACGACACGCGTGATTTGTTTTGTAGACTTTTGTAGACTTCTAGGTTTAGTTAGGTCATGGACATAATAATGTTAACCTTACCAAGGACGATATTATCATGATGTTAACATTTGAAATGATAAGCATTTAGATTAGGACATATAATGAAGCCAAAATATGTGTTAAGATTGTAGCAAATAGAATGATTACTCTGTTTACCCCTTCAGGGAACGGAACTGATGTAAAACCACAACCACTAGTTGAACAGTCTTGCCTATGTATTTATATTAGGAATATTAGGAATTATATAACTAATTATTCAATTCGAAATTATGAACATTACTTCGAGTAGAACAGCTTTGCAAGCTACAGAGAGATAATGTTTTTTTTTTCGAAAGTGTTGTCTTTTATACAATAAGGGCAAATTTTTCAATCCCCAGATAAAACTTATCCATCTGATAAAGTATGACACGTCCAAATTAAAATGTCACTTGTCAAAAAAGAAAAGCCTTGATTTGACAATACATTTCGAAATGCTTGTGTTATACTTTAACAAACAAATAACATTTATCTGAAAATTCAAAAATCAGCCTTAAGTCACTTAAAATAAAAGATTAACCCTGAATACAATAAATGACTGAAAAAGCTTTGTATTTTTTTAAAGCATCATATTTTACCACAACAGCCATTAACGTCAGGGGCAAGATGGCCGATTCATAAAATTTATGTTATTATAATGCTATGCTTTGGTCGTTTAAGTGTGGGTCACTTTACATATTTACTTGGTGCCATTTTCCTAAGTACCTGCTCAACGTATGAATAGGGTGAAAACAGTAGATTACGAATACGGCCTATTGAGATATTCTCACTTTAATTTACTATCGAGTATATGAAAAGAAATACACTTTTTCACTAAACAGATGAAACATTATCTGATTATTATCTTATGTAAAATATAATTTCTTTAAATTGAAAATTTTCTTTGTAAAAAACGAATAAGATCGGAGCGTGATAAATGCAATTAAGTATTTTCTTAGCCATCAAAGAATAACAGAAAAACTGAAAAGTGAACCTAAAGAAACAATATCTTTTAGCAGTTAATATATAAAACGTAATGCGATTTACTTGGGGATTGACTGGAATTCTGTATTAAGCTGATAAAAATATTTTCAAAGAATACTTACCGTAGGTGAAATATTATCACTGACGTGGCAAATTCCACTTTTCTGCCAGCCAGTCACCCGCACGTGGTAGCAGCCAAAATGAAATTCTCGCGAAGTTTTCTAATTTTCATTTCTAGAAAACGGCGCAAGAAAAACATCTTGTTAGAAATTTTGTTAATTATGCATGGAGGAAAAGCTTGAGTTGGCTTGCAGTTGGATTGGGTTGCAATCTTGCAAGTGAAGCAACTTTATCAATGCCGAGTCATGGGGAGGGTCACCATATTAGAATTTATAACAATAAGGTACTTTTTGAGTTGACATTTAAATGTCTACCGTTTTCAGGCCACGCATCAGTGGAGGGAGATCATTAAGCGAAATAATTCATTTATTTTTGTTACTTAATTTTATTCTTTTTATTGAAAGTTATAATGTCTCCAATAAGCTTTTGAAACCCCTACACCTCGTCTGTCAAGAAGACTCCTAGAGGTTTCTAACAATTGAATTTCTATTGTTTCTGGTATTGCTAAGCTTCTAATGTAAAGAAAAAGAGTATTAGGTTTCTTAAGCTTGTTTAATTTTTCAAATCCGTAAGTACTATTAATTTACTTTAGAAAATGTCTCATTAAATTGTTTGAAAGAGCGTGTCTGATATGACATATCTGACTACATTGTTAACATTTTTCGACTTCGTAAAGTTTTATCGGAGTCTGTCCGTTCTCGTGCCATCGTTGCTCCTTTTACTAAAAAGAATTTCACTTATCTCCGTGAGACCGACCATGATGTCGTAGTTCTGAATGTGCAATACAAGTCGAAAATTAGGAAGACGTCTATTGGCGTCGGCCCGTCGCCGTCGCTCACAACAGTTACTCGTCTGCAGATGGTAGCTTAAAATGAAATTCTTAAGTTTGATTTGTCTGCATGTGTAGTAAGAATTACGAACACAATTTGTGAAGCTACTTCTTCAATAACTCGTTCTTAAATTTATTATTAGTCTGTACTTATATTTTTTTTGCATTTGATTCTTCATTTAATTAGAATTACCAAATGGTAACAATGGGATGCTTAACTACCTATCTTAAAGGCACAGGATATGATCATGAAAGCTGCAAAACATAATCTTATTTAAACTATCCATGATAAAGAAGTTTTAACAGGTTGCAGTATTCACGGAATAAATAAATCTTCTTTAACTGTTCTGTGCCAGTAGTAGTAATTAGACTAAAAATATTGTCCCACTTATGGGCAATGGCCTATTTTATTGAAATCAAGTCATCTTTACAATTGATGGGCATTAGCTCAATCACCACGTTTGCCAAATGAGGGATCACAAACACGAGCTTCAAAACTCCAAACCAACAATCTTTATCGACCTAGAATTACTTTAATAAAAATCTTTGTTAAGACATACCAAAAAATGGTCTGTAACATGATGGATAGCGTTATCTCCCACCGAGAGAGAATAAAAAAATATCTTTGATGTGACAAGCACGTTTCACAGCTGGCGCGGACGTAGATGAAATTCTTTCGTCTAACGTCCTTCAACAGTGGCGCAAGTGAGCGGTATTGTAAAACAAATCATCTTTCTGGGGAAGGGAAACTATAATGTTAACGAAATAGCTCTTGTTTTGTTGAATAGCACTTCGGTTGAAATACATTCGAGTTGGCCAGTAAGTACGGTAATAAAATTGTCGCTAAAAAGTAGGTATTTGTTTTGAAATTTAGTTTGTACTTTTACTTATAATTATTGTCTTTCAAATCTTTTTGATGAAAATTCGATACTCGAATATTAGAAAGTCGACCAACTTAATTTTCATTATGATTTTCTCATACAACTTGGCCATTTATACTTATTAGTCAATTTTGAAAATATTTTGTATAGATGGCAAAGCTTAAGAAACGTTTAAAATAATTAAGTTACGTTTATAAGTTCTGCTATATTATGTGGTTACATATAAGCAGTTTTATAATACCAGCATTTCAGTATTTGCAATAAAATAGCGAAAAAAATATGATATGTCTGTCATGAACAGAATTGAAAATATAAAATGTGAGTCAAGTCACGAAATAGAACGAGTGAAATCGTTCGAGAACGTCTACGCCGCAAATATTTAATACGCTGTCAAATTTGCATACAACTTCTACGGAAAGTATGCTCAAAAAACTTAAACATAAGCGATTTCGCCCTTACGAAAAAAAATGTTAAAACAAATGACTGACCCTCGATTTTCTGTTGGGCTTTCATCCCGACCCTATCGTTTCTAACTTACGCTGACAGAATATTAAACTAGCTCCGAAACTTGCTATAACGCTCTTGATGGTAATAACTACTCAACGTGGGTCAAAATGGGTTCAGACGAATATTGCTGGTGTTGGATTTTTTCAGGTTGGACCACGAATTCAAACATTTGGAAGACCAAATTCCTAACTGTTAAGTACATGTAGGTACTTCGGAATTTAACATTTTTTCAAACAAGACCTAGACGTTGTTTAAAACACCGATAACGCCTAGAAGAGCGTAAGTACATGAAAACCTGTATCTATCTTTAACGAGAAAACGATATAATTATGAATAGAGTTGCTTTTGGATACAGATAACAGAGTACATAGACCAAATGAGTGCAGTGAATACTGAGATTAAGTTATACGTGAACGAATTGCATTTCAAAATTGCGAAATTGTTTCTATGTCGTAATACACGTCGAAAGGAAAAGAAAATAAATGCAATCATATCATTAGCCTATTGTTAAAAAAGAGATAAACATATATTTTGACTTTTGAATATCCTTTAATTGACCAATAAGTTCATCGAATTTATGCGCCATCCCGGCCGCCATTGATTTCTTTCTTTCACTCTTACAGAAAACATAGTACACGCGTCTCCACTCATGTATATCGAATTGGCAATATCATTGGGACAATAGTAAGAATAAATGTAAAGCAACATGGTCTGTTATAAATAGTGTAATGGGATACTTACAGCAAGACCAGTGCACCGTCCTTGTTTCGCCAAATCACAACTGGGCCCTGATTCTGTATCGCAATCTATAGATTCCGCACCTAAACCTTACCGCACACAAACGTCAAACGCATACGTTTTTGGGAAGATATCGTAACTTTTTAAGGAATTAACGTGGTTTGGGAACAAGGCATCGTTACAGAATAAGGGCCCAGGTGGTGAGCCCATCGTCACTTCTTTCTGTTGGATGTATGCGTTCATTCTTCAGTCCGTTAGTCGACCTTTTGACATCAAAGGGAAAAAACGATTAGCGTATTCTTAAAATAATGAGCCTCCTCACACAGCTCATTACTCATACTTTAAAATGGTTTGTGATATTTGATACAAATAAATTCTATTATGAAACTTTTTTTCCGTTTAAGTTTTGTCGATCATTCATAAGTCTGTCAGCCATTGGTTTTTATACATACTATTGTAGGCATTTAAAGAAAACAATATAAATAGTTGTGTAAAAAATAAATACGGTACTATATTCTGCTTGCTTGTAACACGCAGATAATAGCTAATTCAGGAGAACAGGTCACATCAAAGTCAATAGCTCGTACCGCCACTAAAACGCTGCAGACCGTATAATTTCGGAGTGATCTTCAAGTGTCTGTGGTTTTGCTTCGTTTACGCATACGACATAACGAAGCGAAACATACCTATCCACTTACGAGAATAAAAACACTAAAATTTTGATGTCCTATCTGGGACGAGAATCAGTGAGAAAAAAGAGGTATTCAATATAAAATAAACAAACTCTTACAGTATCGATAAAAATTGAGGCGTCGGCGTCGGTAGCCGAGCGGATAGATGCTCGGGTTGAACGCGAGAATCGCTAATAGCTTCGTTAGACTACTGACGTGAACCCACTCCGACAGTCATTTAGATTAACAGGATGGGTTAACAGGACTATTATTAATGTGTTAAATGCACATTAATAATAATCTTATTTAAAAATAAAAAAATATGAAACAGATTTAAAAAATAAAAATGATACTATTACGAACCCCTCTGATATTGCAAATATTTTTAACTAATATTTTATCGACTCGACTAATATCGTGACTAACCACCGACATTCCAAATGTATAAATAATAATGTAATGTTAAGTAACTCTGTTAAGTAACGAGATAAGAAACGAAATTATGTCCCTAAATAACACAAACTCTGTGGGTTGCGACGGTATTAGTACTAAGGTAATTAAGGTAGCATAAACGAACTGGGAGCTGTTTTGACACAATTAGTAAATTTATAATTTTCGTCGGGAACCTTCCCTGAGTCTTTGAAACTATCTGCTGTAACGCCACTGTACAAAAAAAGTAAAAAAAAATATGAAGATAGAAATCACCCAATTACTTTGATACCTGTTTTATCAAAGGTATTTGAAAAGTGTATGTACAAAAAAAATCTGAATTTTGTACAACATTGTAGTATTATAAATAACTCACAATTTGGTTTTCAAAAGCAAAAGTTCACTACTTTGGCAATATATACTGTAGACCAAATAGTTTAAACTAATATTAATAATTATAAGTTCACAACCGGTATTTTTGTAGATTTATCCAAAGTTTTTGACAAAGTGGCACATCACATCTTACTACAAAGGCTAGATAATGTCGGTATAAGAAAACACGCTCAGCAATGGGTGTCGTCGTACTTGACGGGGCGGCAACAATGTGTTGTAATTGATAGAGTTGTTGAAAATGAACTAGTGTCGTCTGTCTGTCTTCTAGTTATAGGAAAAACAAGTGTGTTGTCTCACAGGGTACATACTGGGGCCAATATTATTTGTATTATATATAAATGACATATTGCAAGCGACAAAACATAAATGTATATTATTCGCGGTCGACATATCTATAGTAAAATTTGTTACATCAAAAAAAATGAACTCGATAAAAAATCATTAGTTTGATATAAATACACTTTAGAAAATATAATTAATTGACTTGAATTTAATAATCTAAAGAAAATTAAATAAATCTAATTATATTCAATTTTATTAATCAAAACACTTAATACAAATATAATCTAGACATCACAAAAATTAAAGAAGTTACGCTAACAAAGCTTTTAGGTGTTTAAATTGGAAAATGCATGTAGGTAATATATATAATAGGGTTAATAAGTTCGTTTTCGCTATAAACCAAATTAAGAAAGTGACTAGCAAAAAACCTGCGATTTTATCTTACCATGCACATAAAGAAATATATTACGCTACGGGATCCTAATGTGCGGAAACAGTACTGATAAAAATATAGCATTTATTGCGCATAAAAAATGCATCAGAGCCATATGCTGAATCCCCACCTGACGAGTCTTGTACACCAATGTTTCGAGATATTGGTCTCTTACTTGTCTTAAAAGATACACCAAAATCTGCCAAGTACAATAAAAGCTGCTTGGCAATGAATGTGTGTGCGTATTTTTAATAAAATTTCTAAGTATCGATTTCTAAATTGCTAAATACTAATCTATTTCAAAGAAAATGGTATAAGTTAGTTGAGAATACGTCTTATGACATTAAAGATTTTTTTTTGTTGAATAATGGTATTTATTATATTATATAAAATAATTTTTTGCATAACGTAATTGTTGATAGATTTAATTATTGTCAATTTTAGAGTATTACTGTTAATGTTTGCATGCTATTATAAAATGAGATTGATACCTATATTTCTAATTTAACAATTTTATACCATGTCAAATTGCAAATAAATAATTATATTATTTTATCTTATAAAGAGAATGTTGTACGAGTATATTTTCGTTCAAATTATATCATAATATTATCATGTTCATGTTTGTTGAAAAATTAAAGATGAATAATAAAAGGTTGTTTTGAATATTAAATTTGTTTGTAAAGTAGTTGAGTTCTAAGGTTTACCAACTTTAGGTCATTGATTCCTAGGTATTTGATTGTCGTGAAGTAGCATGGTAATAAGTAAAACATTAACACTAAACTTTTGTTCGATTTTTTTGTATTAAAAGGGGTCATAACAATTTTTCCATTTTCAATTTGCATAACATTCCATTAACAGTATTTAAATGTAATCGTACTGTTTCGTACAAATTTCTTTATTCATGGAATATTTTATTCATTAAACAGGCAAATGTAATAAGAACATTCTATGTAAGTAAGTAACTAGAAAAGGAATTCTTTTTTAGTAAAATATAATTACATCCATAACAGATGTATTGAAAAAAATGAGTTATCCTTATCCCATAAAATAATGTTTATTAATATGTACTATCACATATCAAATCTAACAGATTTAACAGTTCATGACGGGTAGGTAGAAGCAAAAGCTTAACCAAAGCTGCACACAGCTCAGTGGCTCGGTGGCAGAGACGCGGCCTCATAACCGAAGGTCAAGGGTTCAATTCCCAAGACGAACAAAGTGTGTTTCTGATTTTTCGCAAAGCCTTGATCGCCAACCCAAATTTAGCAAGCATGTGATGAAACCAATACCTATCAATTGCAGCGAAGATTTGATTATAATGATGGAGGCTCTTGCTAGCAAAGGGACAGGATAATAAAGGCTTTACCAAAAAAAGATTACCACTGTTTTAAGATTAATTTGTGTCGTGACATCGTGTCTGCAGTAAACCAATTCAAATCGTAGACAGCGCTTTTTCCTTCCCAACCATCATTACATTATTATAAAGTAAAGCCGCCGTTTTCCTCTGTCCGTGACACCGCACTATTCTCCTAAACCACGTAATGGATATTTATGCAGTTTTCACTAGAAGATAGAGCGTTAACTGAGGATGGTGTTTGTTTTAGTTTTGTAGATATATTTTTTTAAATGGCTGAACTATGACGGTCTTTCTAAGTTAGCGTAAACGAAGGCGCGGGCGGGCCGCTATTTGTTTATAAGTCAGTATAGCGTGGCCATAGTGTAACTAAATGTGGGACTGGATCAGCTTTTAATTTAGTTTATCTTTTTTTTTTATAAAATAAGGAGGCAAACGAGCAGGCGGGTCACCTGATGGAGAACAATCACCGCCGCCCATGGACACCCGCAAAACCAGAGGAATCGCAGACGCGTTGCCGGCGTTTAAGGGAGGAATAGGTTTAAGGAAGGAATAGGAATTGGGAGGGGGGGGGGAAGGGGCCTCCGGAACCCTCACTGGTCGGACGAAACACAACAGCACCAATGCCGTTATTTCACGCCGAATATTCGTGAGAGGGTGGTATTACGCCGGGCGAGCCGGCCCAATGCGTGCTGCAACGCAGCGTGGCTCTACCACTCTATTAAATTGGACATAATAAGAACATATGCACACTCACTATAGTCAGAACTTGAGCACTTTATACATTAATAACTTGGCCCACAAATTATTGCTTGAAGCATAGTTTTGGCCAACTAATCTCATAATTCTTGATGTGAAGGTACTTAAGAGCTGTAATTAAAACAGCGGTTGTTTTAGTTAAACACCTACCCGTTTTATCCACGTGCCTGGTCTGACTTAATTAGAACAGTCTTAGAGCGTTGAACATTTTTATTGTTTTCTTTAATTCAGGCGCTTTTGAAATGCCAACGCCCCCTGCGTCACCTACCAGTGGTATTTTTTTATTTCAAATCTCCCTTCAACTGTTTGAAATACTTATTATAAGTTTTGAACTGCGGCAATAATAATCAGATCTGATATTCATTACCTGATGAGTGTTAGATAGGTACTCATCAGAAACGAGCTATCATAAATATCATCATTCTCACAAGTATCAGCCGGTTTTTAATGAAATAAATAAATGACACAATGTTTCCAATTGAAATCAGAATAGCACTACTTATTAATATCAATATACTTTTAGAGTTGACAGTAGTATATTACTAATTCATCGCACCCCATTGCTCCTTCAGTTACAATGTCGACAGTTGTACACAATAATCAGGCGGGAATGTAGGTGCACCCCAACAATATTGCCCTTGGATATAATCACACTTGGCTAACTGTAGCGTGATGATAAATTACATAGTATTCGCCCTTAAAGATGTATACTCACGAACCTGCCTTTACTTAACCTTACTGAATAAATAAAACATTATTGTTTATTCATGAGTAAATAAAAAACTTAAAATGCATAATCTGTGATGATCATGTGATTTAAGTACTACTAGTATGGTGTTAAACATATTTGAACAGAAACATAATTAATTCAAAATATGTATAAAGAAAAATAAAATAAAACAATGGTGCAATTATGGCTCTTTCCCGACACGAAGTTAAACGCTTTTTATAAAATTAAATGGTGAATGCTCGAAGGTTGTAAGCACCCTCTTTTTTATAGAAGAGTGTTTAAAACCATTCAGTCGGCGCCTCACGATAGTCCCTCCACCTGAAGAGCCATCAGCACTTACCTACAGTCTATTTCATGAACTAAGCCTTTATTGAAGTACACAACAAAATAAAAAATTAAAATAAGTTTTTTCGGTTAAACTTGCGTTTAATTGCTACATTATTTAACTACTTCAAATCAAAAAATTTTAACCCTTTATATCCTAAAAAGGGTCACAGATCCGAGGTCAAAGGGATTTAATGTGTGTGAACCTAAACCTTACGTCACGTAAACCTTAGGAAACGATGAGTGAAAAACATAATTACATAACACCCTTTATCCGGAGGGAAAGGTAGAGACAACGGCTCTCCATTTTTTGTCATATTTAAGAAGGAGGCAGACGAGCAGGCTGGTCTCCTGATGAAGAGCAATCACCGTCGCCCATGGACACCCGCAAAATTACCGACATTTAAGAAAGGAATAGGATTAAGGAAGGAATAGGACTTGTGAGGGGGGGGGGGGAGGATTTGCTTCGATCCGACACACATTTTTCTCATAACATCACATAATGAATTTTCATAACCAATCGATGACAGAGTTAACCGTTATGTAAAGGAGGCTTCATTCGAATCGATCATCGATTAAGGGCCGACATGTTTATTGCGAGCTGGTTGTTTGTTTTCCATTTCGGACATTTCGAATGAGTTATTCGATGTTCATTGTCACGAGAGGGCGAATGCCGATGTCCACCGGTGTAAGTGTCGGGACTATTGCGGTAACAAACGTTGGACCAATAACGCTTCGATGAATTAATGAACCCAAACGTGCGGTTGACGACAGAATGGAAGAAATAACATTTATTGGCTACACAAATTAAACATAAGTGAAGTACTGTACAGTCTGTATACTATCCCAGTGCACAGTGCCGGGAAAAAAACACACTAAAGTGTAACTCTGTATTTGTGCTCATTGTTATGTGTTATGTAAATGTTTGTGGTGTTAAGTTACAATAAAAGTATTGTCTATCTATCTATCTATCTATCTAAAGCGTGCCGGCTTGTCTAAAGGATAACCATAAGATACATTGACATTAGACTCTGATGATGATGATGATGCTGCTGAGATGAGGGAAGAACTTGTAGTAGATAAAAAAGAAAAACCTTACCGTGTAACCGTGACGCGTAGCGGTGAACGAATACTACCACCTCCTCTCTTCCCTTGGGTGTGGTAAAAGGCGACTAACGGACTAAAGACTGCATATACATCTAACACTAACCACCTGTCACGCTTAGCACATGTGCAGTCGCTATTTGATGAAAAGTGGACTATGGCAGAGGACTGCTTTTGCTGTCCTATTTACCTAGTCTCTGACTAACCTTTCGGGGATAATAGTCATGATTATATGTATAAGTGTACTACAAAAAAAAATAGTACGTAAATATCTAGCTAGGTATTCGTTTTTTGCAGGCGTTTTGAGAGCGTCGGTTGCATCTAGTTTTAATATGGAATCGAAGTAATATACCCATACAATTGACTGTTTATAATAATTAAATTGAACAAAGGAGAAAAATTTACAGAAACTCGTTTAAAGTTGATAAACGAGTTATCGATGTTTTATCGAATTGTCGTCCCTGCTATCAATATTCGTGATCCGATATATTTTTGTGTTATTGGAGTTTGTAAACTGGCTCTGAACGTAGGTAGTACCTATTTGATTTGTAAAAAAAGATATTTTAAAACGTTGATCTCTTTCCAAATGTGATGATAAAAGTATGTACTTGTTTTGGTTCAATATATTATATAAAACTTTTTCAAATTGTGTGCAGTTTTAATAAGAGATTGTGACATTTGTATATTAAGATATGTTGATTTAAAGTAGCAAGTAAATAGAATGTAGACCTATGTAATACGTATGAAGGACAAGTGCTTCCCTTCAACAGTACACAAAATCAAATCATCCCAACCATACAACATACCTACTTTACTCATAAGAACAGAACAGACTATTCAAACTGGCGTAACCCAGAAACAGGCCTGGCCCAAATTAAAAACGTACCAAATTAGAATGTTCTATTTCCAAATGGAGTCTGCGAAGCTTTTTATTCGTAACTTTTTCACACACCCCAGCGAAAAGGCAAAAGGAAACATTCTAATGATTCCTTCGAATAAGTACCTGTACTTAATTCACTTAAAACCACGAAGGCCTTAAATGGGTTTGCCAGAATTTTCGCCGAAATCAAATTATTCGAGTATTAATCTGTCTATTGCCGTGGAAGCGCTTTTCATTACATTATTTATTTACAAGTCAGCTTCTTGCCACTAAAGTCCTTGGGTGGAGCGTGAAAGAAAATGGGGTGTGCAGAATTTGAACTCCTCAAGGATTTATGTTAATGACTTTCATTTTGAATACCATTCGAATTAAGCATGTAAAAATGCCAAATGATACTACGTTAGTGGTAAAAAATATGCTTGTACCTGAAAAGTTGTTATAATTTCAGAATAACTTCAATACTGCACAAGTAACCAATTAAGTATGCCAACTGGAACAATAAAATTAAACCGCTTAACACCAGAACTCCAACAACCTTACTCTGAAGCTCTCCACTAACAGCCAATTACGCAAAGGAGCTTGCATGTCTAATTCCCATTATGTATTACACAACCGCTCTTATCTGTCACGCATACCCGTTCCCAATTTGTCTCGCGCCGAGGAGACAGCACGGTCACTCTACACGATGGAGTATCCGTTGAGTATGACGTGTATGTAATTACTTAGCGGGCGCACAGTCATGCCTCGTCATTTTCGCTAACGCCTGCCCTGTTCTTGTTAAGGGAACAATTTGAAGTGTGATTGTGCTGGCTTCGTTAGAACGATTAATACAGCGTTCCCTCAGCTGTGTGGGTTGTATGCTTTTAGATTTGTACACTTACTGAAAGTGTTTACACATTTTTCACTGTAGTGGGCAGTGATCGGAATAGGTAGTAGGGGTGTATGTAGTATTCATCGGGAATGAATTATCTTAATTTAAAATGTTACTAATGTGGACTTTTAACTCGGAACAATCATTATATGGTAATTTAAAGAGTGTTTATAATTTAAATACGGATAAATGTCTAGCAATCTCACTTAGTAGTGGTACGGTAGAGATGGAAACGCACTACACTCAAAATTCTCAAACACCCAAACTCTCTTAACCTCTACATCTACAAACATTGTTATTAAGTTGATAAATGTTAATTGTAAGCGGATTTAAGAAAAGCCAAGTACCTATAATTATTTTCCACTGAAGATCCTGAGTCTTAACGCCATTTTCCTCATCAAATGACTATTTGTTATTCTGTGTCAGTAGACCACATTTAAGTACCAACAATCATAATACATAAACGTCCGCTGACAAATATACCAGCCTAAGTACATTTATAACGTAAAGGGTTCGCAGCGGACCGAATGTCAGCGATAAACGCTGAATGGCTTAGCCTTTAAAGCAGGTCACCCCGGCCGGGATTACATGTGTCTTTTATAGTTTGCCGACCGATAGACGTCTTATGTCGAATAGTAGTTTAGAAGTGAAGTTATTAAATACTAGTTTTGTTATCTAGTGGATAGGTTTTTTTAAGAACGCTAAGCTATCGCACCATCTTATCTTTGTCTGTTGCTTATAGAATAATGTTGGCAGCGTTTTATAATGCAGCTATATCACTTAATATTAGCTTTAATTAATCACGTTTCATGATATATTTTATTTTAATATTTTCGATCATTTCAAACTTTACGCGGATAGTGTCATGGCACTAATGTTACAAAAATTGGTTTCTTAATTACCTTTGATATATCTACAACATACTCGCGTGTTTGTCGAAATATCAATGCAGCAGTTGATACTCTAGCTCCCATTATATTCTGTTAAGAATCATGATTAAATTAATGACTTTTAAAATTTGAAGGGCACAGGGGTTGTGATATTGAACTTGTGTGATAAAATCTACAAGGTCGGTTCGAAGTTAAGTACCTTAGTTACAAGAATATCATTATTATAATTTATAACACACCATTTAAGTTACACTTAAGCGCAACTTATCTACGTAACGTAACAATCTAAGTTTGATGAAAGCAAATTCCAACTTTGACAATTACGGTAGATACGGGTGGTACTAAAAAAAGAGACGAACGTATTTCATCCGAGTCCAAGGATATTAAGGCGATGAATCAAATGAACACGAAGTAATTACATGTTATCGTTCGGGATCTAGATGCGGTACTGCGTCACGGAGGCCATTAAAAGTTTCGAATGGTGACATGAAAAATGAGAGTACTTCCATTCGGAGACGCCGTCTTGAGGTAATGTACGTGACTTGCGCAAAACAAAAGTTTACACTTTATAGTAGTTGTGCGATTTTTTGTCCAGCAGAAAAGAAATGAATTACTTATTACTCCGCGAAAATTATATGATGAGACGAAGAAAACTTTGTCTTACATACATAAATAATAAAGGTTTCGGCGAAGCATCAAGAATGACAAGTGTTTTTTAAACTGATTTGAGTAGATCTAGTAGGCGACTAACGGACTAAAGACTTCACATATACCCAACAGCATAGAGCGGCGATGGGCTCACCACCTTTCACGCTGAGCACATGTGCAGTCGCTATTTGGTGAAAAGTGGACTATGGTAGATGACGTGTTTGCGGACCTCATTGCCTAGCCTCTGACTAACCCTTCGGAGATAATAGTCGTGATCAAAAGTGCCTAAAATTTTTATTTATAATAATTTCATATAGAGGAACTATGTTGGCCTCAATTTTTAAAGAACAATAATTGTCTAGCCTAACAGTTGTTTTCGCACTATTATAGTTTTGCCTAAAAAAACCCTAATTTTAGAATCCTTCATATTAAATGCACAAAAATGTATCGGCATAACTTTCTTTTGACATTACGAAGATACGCTGTAGTGTTGAAAGTCCTAATTTATTATTATAATTAAGTAAGTTCAAACTTTAATATTTTTTTAGACAACAGAAACACTAGCTGCCTTACTCCTGTAGGTCACGTGATAGGTTAGAAAACAAAGACAATCGCGAAGCGCAGCATAACGATTGTCTTGAATTTTTAACTTTGTACGATTTACGACAATTACAATATAGTACGTTATTGTAAATAGTAGGGATAATGATACGTACAGCCTAATGTCGTATTTGGGAAGTTTAAATTCGGCGATAAAGAGTTATGCGAAGTAAAAATAGGCTTAACACATTTAGGAAAAGTAAAATGGTGTAAAAAAAATTAAGGCTTAAGGTTTGCATGCCATTGACAATTAAAAATACAATAAATTTGGCGATCCAATATAGACCCATGTATGTATGTATTTGGGAAGATCAGTTTTAATGTAGGTCTTTTAATTACTACATCATCGGCACCTATTACTGTTGGTGTTATAAATTTAAATATAATTATTTTTGAATTAACGACTCCTGCCTTCTTGTGACAACATACCATGTTTAGAAGTCGCAACGTTGGCAGCCCAAAATAAAGGCGATGGTCCGTATGAAAAGTTTTATTTCGTTCTGTCTGGATACAATGCTATATCGTTATAGTCATGGCGACAGATTTGCAAAGCATTATATTAGCTTGCTAGCACTACTAACAAGCACACGTTGAAATCATAAGAGTAATATAAAATTGAGCTATGATGTTTTAGTGCAGATTTACTGATCAACAAAAATTATGACAAAAATCACGTTACAAATAACCTGTTGCCTAATAAGTTAACTTGTTAATGTTAGTGACCATGACAGTCTAGTTAAGTTAGTTAGTCAGGATGACAGTTTAATACAGTAGGTATTACCATACAAGTTTTCAAAAGTACTTTAATAAATATTTATAAATACATTATTTCATAAATCTAACTATTAGTATATCATTGTATATCATCAGACTCACGCAAAGTTACTTTACAAAAATAATTAACTTAATCTAACTAAATCACCCTCAGTCTCTTTATGTCAATGACATAATGACGTCACTTCGAACACAACATGGCGGGCGACGGAACCTGACCCTAAATAAAATGTCAATGAACAATACCAATTTTCTTGATAGGCGCCACACCTGGTATTTGATACAACCTCGAAGGTCTGTGTCGTCTTGTGTCGTACAAATTGGTCTGTTTCCTGGACTTGTCGTTTATCGGAACGTCAGTTAGCTCCGTCAAGCTTACAGGCGATTAAAAGTGATTACATGCTATTAGATTTTGGGTAGCTTAGCATTTTATTAACAAAATAATAGGGTAGTCGCCAACCAATCGGTTGGTCAATATAGAATCTTTTTAGCGTTGTTAAAACAATATTCTAATAAATCCAATTTTGTTTCAATAGGGAACTGAAACAATTTGTATTATTGTAAGAAAACGTTTCTTCTAAGTAATTTATATACACATGTGTAACTTTAATCTTGTAAGATACCTGAATAAATTGTAAGTATACATGAACAAGTAAAAATAAAATGTAACTATGACTCCCTTACGTCCCATGAATCGAGTGTTCAAAGACATTTTTTTAACTAAGTATATTTGAATAAACGTTGCATTTTTTAAGAACAACAGTTATGTCACGATTTGTTGCACTTTTTTGTGTGTGTGTTTTTGTTCTCAGCACTCCTTTGTTAAGTAAGAGCTTTTTCTATTGTATACTGTATTTTGGTGATTTTTCAAATAAAAACTATGGTCACCAGCTATTTATTAAGGATGCACGGCGAGATTGAGTATTATCAGGTCAGTTAAAATTCAATATCTGATGCAAAGTGCATTGTAAATTATTCATTGAAACCAATATGCTATTATGCCTTTGAATGGCACAAAGCTGCGTGCAGGTTTAAGCTTTAATTTTGTTAAAATATTCAACTGTTGCAAGTTTTGGACAGCTCGAGTTCTCGACTAATATTCCCAAAGGGTAATGTTTGGATTAATATGGCATTGAAGGCACAGATAAATTATAATTACTATAAACGTATGAAAAACGATGCGAGTTGCAATTTTAACGAATTAGTTTACGTTAATGATTGGTTTAAAACTTGCACTATACCCTCTCTCTGATTGTATACGTGAAACCGTGGTTCAAGCCCTCATAGTTCCGAAACATAACTCTCAAAATCAAAATATTTTTATGCAAGTAGAGTCCAATATTTTTTTCGCCTACCGCCCACTGACGTGAACCTATACTTGACGCAAGCGTGTAAGCTTTCTGGATAATTAATATTATTCTATAAAAATAAATATAAGTACAACAACCAATAGAGCAGTGAGTGCAAAACTTTGTTATACGCCATGACACTAAGGGCACCTTCAAATTAGCCGCAAAGAGTCGCGCGGCTGCAGCGCTCAGTGTTGCCAACTCAGCGACTTTGTAGCTAGATCTAGCTACTTTCGGAAGCCAGGCAGCTACAATTTAATGAAACTTGTAGCTTAATCTTTTAGCTACTTTTTCTAGCTAGGTACTTCACGTAAGCGTACTTCAGCAAAGTATTGCTTGGTCTTTGACTAACCCTTCGGGGATAATAATCGTGCACAATTTTTACTAAACTATCAATAAATTGTAATTGATATTTATTTATAAATTAGATTTTTACATTTTTGTAAAATTACCAAGTAAACTGACTTATTGAACAGACTGATTATATTTTAATATCAAAAAGAATACCTACTTGTGTAACCAATATTGTCATAAATTGTTCGTTTTATTGTTTACTAAAGAAACATTTAGCAACTTCTAACACCTTTTGTTTCATAAGAAAAATTTAGCTACTTCTAGCACCTTTTTGGGGTTAAAAAAATCGAGCAACCTAGCTACTTTTTGCAATACGTCTAGCTACTAGCTGGAGGTAACAGTTGGCAACACTGGCAGTGCTGCGACCGCGCATCAGTTTATCGATCGACTAGTGACGGTGCGCACGTATTTTTTGTTCAAGTCTAAACATTTATTTTATTTTATTATGTTCAGAACACCAACTGCACTTAATACAATAATATGGATACATTTCTATAAATCTACTTAGCTATTAACAGGTATATACTAAAATAAGATTCACAATTAACTGATATGTCGTCTATTTATGAGAATTTGTTTACGGAAAGTAATGACAACTAAATATAATAATGATAAACCTGTGTAATGTGATTTACTTTAAAAAATAAAACGTTTTATATATTTCATGGAAATTTTTTAGCTACCCGAGTCTTTATAAAGGGTCTCTATTATATAATTTTCTAAACGGGGAAGTAATTCGTTAGGTTTCCTTTTTTTTTCTTTATCCAAAATCCTGTTTTGTTTTAATAGTAACACTAAGAGCAGCGTAACTAAACGTACAACACTACGATTCTCGAACCGAGCGACAGCAGCGCGGCCGCAGCGCTGCAGCCGCGCTGCAGGCGCGCGACACTTTGCGGATAATTTGAAAAAGTCAAGAAAGATACCTACATAAAATCATAAAAATCACCACTTGTAAAAATAATAAATAATAATCATGTATTTCGGTTTTGAATTTGATAGTTTTTTTATATATTTTTTTTTATAATAGGAGGAGGCAAACTAGCAGGCGTGTCACCTGGTGGAGAGTAATCTCCGCCGCCCATGGATACCCGCAATACCAGAGAAATCGCAGACGCGTTGCCAGCCTTTTAGGATGGAATAGGAATTGTGAGGGGGGCGGGGAGGGCCTCCGAAACCCACACTGGCCGGACGAAACACAACAGCACCAGGTGCTATTATTTCACGCCGGATATTAGTGAGAGGATGGTATTACGCCGGGCGAGCCGGCCCAATGCGTGTTGCAACGCAGCGTGGCTCTACCACTCAGTCAGTGTCAATCATTTAGCACCACTCAGGGGTCACGTGTAGGGTCTCACGGGTAAACCTACGGACGCGAGTAACTTTAACCCTCAAAAATCATGTTAAAAGTACAGTAGAGTAATTTTAACATGATTACATTTAAAATCTAAAATATCATATTTATTTATATACAGTTGTTATTATTATAATCACCTTAGCCTCAAATGCAAGCAAGCTTAAATTTTCTCAATTCATTACAAAAACGAAGGCCCAAAAACAACATTGTTATTGTATCGTGTTTCGATTCGGTGGTTTGTATCTAAGCCCGGGCTGTATCAGATGTCCCCTTCAGCCAAGGTTAACCAAACTGTGTGTTAAAAAAGGCAGCGAGGCCACGGAAGCCCGAAGACATAAACGTAAAGAGATATTTATTTAGACAGCGCGAGCCACCCCGGGCGTTTTGTATCGACACGCCAGTCGAGATGGCTACACGCTTTCCCGTTTCATGAATAATTGATTTTTTTTTGTCCCAAAGTAGGTATTATCCGAAAGTGCGATGCTCTAGAATAAATTCGTTGTGTTTCTAGAATTAATTTTAAAAAACAATCTTTGGATCCATGTTCTTGTTTATATTTGAAGTAATGAATAGCGTTCTAAAAAAATGTAGGTTCAAAGCTTTTACCATTTCATTTTTACTAGTTCTCTAAATTTTATATAACAAATTCATATAGTAAACTAACGAGCACTCCACGACGAAATTCAAGACACGAATTATAGAAAACAATAATGGAAAGCAGCATGACCACAGCCCATACATTTCCATTCCCCCCACAAATAATTACAATATCATAAGGCCAATGCACTACAACAATTTGATGAAACATCTTGATATCGCTTCAAGGAAACATTACGCCGCACTCGGCATAATAGCATGCTGATTTATCTCAACCTGAGCGGAGTGCTGTCGCCAATCAACATCAGATGTAACCCCAATTTGAGGCAGCCAATGGATACAGCAGTATTTGCATGATTGCCGTCTGCTCCATTTGATGCTTTGCGAATAAATGTGATGATAGCACTCGCTGGGTTTTAGCGATTGATGCAGTTCTAGGACTTTACTTTCAAGTTTGATTACTTTGTTATTGTTGATAGATGTTAGTATGAACGGCAGAAGACTTGTTAACTTTTAGCAGTTAAAACATCGCAAGGACATACTAGGAATAATGGTTTAAGATACTGTATTATTATAGATAAGTTTTGGTAGAAAGATTTTTTAATTTTAACGAGATCGCCTAAGTTACATCACATTGAACTGTAAAATAAGCTTTGACATGGAAATAAAAACAAATGGAACAGGAAAAATGGGATATCAACAATATTTTAAAAACTGTTATTGCAACAACCGTGTCGCGCAGCGGTAAAGAATACCACCATTCCCTCTCTTCCCTTGGGTGTCGTAAAAAACGACTAACGGACTAAAGACTGCACATACATCCAACTGCATAGAGTGGCGATGAGCTCATCACTTGTCACGCTGAGCACATATTGTGCAGTTGCTATTTGGTGAAAAGTGGACTATGGTCCTCATTGCCTAGCCTCTGACTATCCCTTCGGGGATAATAGTCGTGATTATAAGTGTTACTACATCTTCTAAATCTGTTGAAAAGCCGTATCAGTAGCTGGTATTAGTTTGACTTTTCGCAAGGCAAGCGAACATTTATCCTGATTAGAGGCATTTCTGGAACATTCTATTATATGGTATTGTGTGGCAGGCTTTATAAGACAGAGCCTTCGTGTGCTCGACGAACCGTGTAACCGATTGCCTTCTGCCCCAATTTGTATCACCAGATGTCCGAAAAAGTTGTATAATCATAATTTATAATTGATCTGGCGATGACTTTTGCAATAACAATATTATACAAATAATAATTTCTTATAATTATGTTAACGTTAATAAAAGTTTAATCTGGTCGCGTAGCGGAGAAAGAATACAATATCCTTCTCTTCCCTTGAGTGTCGTAAATGGCGACTAACGGTCTAAAGACTACACACACATCTAACAGCATAGAGCGGCGATAGGCTCATCACCTGTCACACTGACCACATTATGCAGTTGCTATTTGGTGAATAGTGGCAGTCCACTGTACGGGTAGAGTACTCCTTTTGCTGTCCTCATTGCCTAGTCTCTAAATAACCCTTCGGGGATAATTAGTCGTGATTGTGTATGCATGTAAAAAAAGTTTTCTTGCACTTGGTACCAATCCGACTATTGGAATCCTTGGCGTCGATATTTCGAGTGACGTTCAGTTTCGTGGTTATTTGGAAGGTAAAGCTAAATTAGCTTCGAAAAAGCTGGGTGTGCTTAATAGAGCGGGTCAGTATTTCACGCCGGCCCACCGCTTACAACTGTATAAAGCACAGGTCAGGCCGCATATGGAATACTGCTCCCATCTCTGTGCTGGAGCACCCCAATACCAACTATTTCCATTTGACCGCATTCAACGCAGAGCTGCTTGAATTGTCGACGACGTGGTAATTTCAGATCGGCTCGATGCACTGGCTCTTCGGAGAGACGTTGCGTCTCTTTGTATATTGTACCGTATATATCATGGGGAGTGTTCTGAGGAATTTTTCGGCTTGATCCCTGCCGCTGATTTCCTTCACCGCACTACACGCAATCGACTGTCATTCCATCCACATCACCTTGATGGATGGCGGTCTACTACTGTGCGTTTTTCAAGAAATTTGTTGCCTCGAACTACAGTGTTGTGGAACCAGCTCTCGGCGGCGGTATTTCCGGACCGTTACGACTTAGGGATCTTCAAGAAACGAGCCTATTCCTTCCTTAAAGGCCGGCAACGCGCCTGCGATTCCTCTGGTTTTGCGGGTGTCCATGGGCGGCGGAGATTACTTTCCATCAGGTGACCCGCTTGCTCGTTTGCCTCCTTCTGCTATAAAAAAAAAAACTAATTGAAGTTGCTTGACTTCAATCATGACCACTTGGTCATGCTCTCTTGTTTGTCTCTGTGGTGGCATGTCGTCGGGTCGTTGCGTTTCCTAAGACATTTCAGCGTAGCGATGTCTGGTTCACATGTCATACTCTTGAACGGGTGCGGCCGGTGGAAGCGGCACCTCCGCTCTTGCAATTATATTTTTATTTGTAGTATCTAGTTATTATTTTTTTATTTTTTTTTTTTTCTCAAAGGTTATTACTAACGTGCGTTAAACACATTAATAATAGTCCTGTTAACTTAAATGACTGTGTCGGAGTGGCTTCACGTCAATAGTCTAACGGAACTATGGAGTTTGAACCACGATTTCTCGCATTAAACCCGAGCATAATATCCGCTCGGTTACCGACGCCGACCGACGCCTCAATTTTAATCGATACTGTTTGAGTTTGTTTATATTAATTTGATGAATACCTCTTTTTTTGCACTGACTCGAGTCCCAGATGGGACAGTAAAATTTAAGTGTTTTTTATTCTCGAAAGATATGTTTCGCTTGTTTCTCGAACCGTCGCCGTCGTATGCGTAAACGAAGCAAAACCACGGACGTTTGAAGATCACTCCGAAGTTATACGGTCTGCAGCGTTTTAGCGGCGGTACGAGCTATTGACTTTGATGTGACCTGTTCTCCTGAATTAGCTAATATCTGCGTGTTACAAGCAAGCATAATATATAGTACCGTATTTATTTTTTACACAACTATTTATATTGTTTTCTTTAAATGCCTACAATAGTATGTATAGAAACCAATGTCTGACTGACTTATGAATTATCGACAAAAGTGGAACGGAAAAAAAATAGTTTCCTAATAAAATTTATTTGTATCAAATATCACAAACCATTTTAAAGTAAGGGAAACCAATGTCTGACTGACTTAAAATTGATCGACAAATATTGAACGGAAAAAAAAGTTTCCCAATAAAAATATTTGTATCAAATATCACAAACCATTTTAAAGTAAGAGTAATGGCTTATTATTTTAAGAATACACCAATCCTTCTTTTCCCTTGGATGTCGAAAAGGTCGACTAACGGACTGAAGAATGAACGCATACATCCAACAGCATCGGCGATGGGCTCACAACCAGTTATGATTTGTAGGTTAAACCAAGGACTGGTGCACAGCAGTGCGATTCTCTCAGTTGAAGCCTTGATGGCAGCGGCTGCCGCAGCGCTGAGGATTAACTCTGTTTTTTCATATTCATAGAATTGGAAAGAGACAGCAGATCACAGCCATGCGCGCAGCGTCGATGTGTCGCTTAGAGAATTGCATAGCAGCATTGTTTTTGCGGTCCTCACTGCCTTGTTTCTGATATACCCTTTGAGGATATTGTTAAAATAAAATAAAAAATCAAAATTTCTTTATTCGGTAAGCTTAAAATAAATTTTAGTTTAAATTTACTTCTCTATATGGATGGATGTGGTAAGTGTATGTATGTATATCATAACATATTTATATAATTGAGTCTGTAGGGAGAAAGTCTAAAAAGTGTCAGTGAAATAAAATAAATATCAAATGCCCGGTAACAACGTTAATACCAAATAATAGACCTAATTATCTATTTCATCCTTCAATTTAATTATGGTAGTAATAAGTGGGGTGACACTAAATGTATTAGAACTGGCAAGTTAGGTAACGATTAAAAATTATTATTTTTCATTCAAATTCTTTAGAACATTAAAAAGGGACATCAGTCATTAATTTTCAAATAATCAAAAGAGAAAACTTCTTTTCATATTTATCAAAAATAGAAAGCAAAGATTTTATATTCTTGAATGGACTTTGATATGTCAGTGCGTTTTTAATCAAACAATGAAAATTTCAAAAAAATTGCTTATAATTTCTACTTTGTTCTTTAGCCCTCGTTTACAAAGCCCTCGTTTGTAAACGTGGGCTTGTAAACCACATCACATTTCATCAAGCTATGCTTTGTTGAAATAAACATTTTTCATTTTCATTTCATTGTCAGGTAGCCTTCTTATTCTATCCAGAAATATGACTACTTGTTTTTTTTTATTCGTGATAAACAGATTTTCTGATGCATAGCCCTGAACTAGATTTGAGATCACCAATACTTATTTGAAAAGCGAAAAGCCAATATCAATCTACAGCGATGACTGAATTTCATTGGGACATTACACTGATTGCTAGGTACTAATAATATTTCTAAATAGTTAAACAAAATTATAACTATAAAAAAAATTATAACCAATTTTAAAATAAAGCGAAATTATCTGCCTTCAGCGTCTCTTGGCTTGTACCAAACTTTAACATCCCCGTAACTTACTCCGGTGTAGGCTGACCTACATAGCGCACCGTCTTACAGAAACAACGATATTTTTGCGAACAAAATGCTACTTTGTTCCGCAGTTGCGAGTTTGGTTTTAATTAATTAAAAGGCTAAACTTCTTTCGACTTCGTGTGAATTTTTTGGGAGATAACGTCTGTTGTTTACAAAGTGTTAATATTGTAACAATGCTTCAGTAATTTTGCTGAAAACAAAACTTTTCTGTTTTAATTAACACATTTCGGTACCTGTTTATTTAACATTAGTTTAGCTTTAGCGGTTTTACTCAACTAAGCTGATTGCTTTAAAAATAATATAGAGATACAAATAAAGTTAAGAAATATATTCACAAAAATACAAAAGTTATTAAAGAATAAGGGTTACTGGTTAATAGGAAACTAAAAACTGTTACCAAGATTTATACTAAGTGGAACGATACACAATTATTTAGTTGAGTTTCATTATAAACAAATCTGAACGCGGTTTTACACAAAAGTACTTATTAAAGGCATCCTACCCAGCGAGCGAAAAAAACACGCTAGCTGACAGATCCCATCCAATCCACCATACACGGTTGCCAAACCTAACTATAGAAAATCCGGACACCGACTCATATTTATCCCAATTTAAATTTAACAAGTTACGGAGCTCGTCTATATAATAACATTATTATGTAAATAATTTTGTTATTCTATGTTCAGAACGATTTGTGAATACCATATCCAAACAAATGCTCTTATAACACGAAATAAATAGGTAAATATATATTTCGCAAAATCCATAGAAATTTATACAAACGATAACTTCGTACATTGCGGAAAGCATCGCCAGCATAATTGCACAAAGTTCGACGTTTGTGACTCCCATTTCAATATTGTTACTTTATCTGTTTAATATTATTTTGAAGCAATATGGAATAGATACGTAGTTTGAGTTCAATTCGTTAGAGTATGATATACTAGACATCGTATCGACAGAGAAATATTATTAATCTGTCGATCAGTCGACTGTTTTAATGAAGGTAACTTAAATGCGGTAGAATATCTAATATAGAAATTTTTCTTTTCTTCATTGTAAAACTTAATATTTAGTACCTATATCGAATATTTGTAAGGAGCTCTAAGTAGTGTTTATTTATTTTTTGTTAACTAAGTATGATGTTATTAAGTACGTACTAACTAAAAAAAGTATATAAGTAAGTAAACCAAGCTGGGTGTAATAATTTTAGTTATAACATTTTTCTCGGAGGTAGCACCTAATAAAAATAATTTGGTATTTCATTCATATAAACTTGTGGATAACGGTGTTGATTATACATTTAAACATATTTGATTATAATAAGAAAACTATGGTTTTTAAAATACAATGTATAATTGTTTGTTGTCCTTAATAAATTTAAAAAAATATATATCACTTGTGAGGGGCAAAAAGAATGTATACGATAATGGTTAAACGCAGTTTTTAAAGTACGACAAAGACAGAGAACATTTTGTTTGCTCACCCATCCAGAGACGGTTGTGAAAGTTGCTTATGTCTAACGTTTGTAATCCGAATTTCTTAACAATTACCTACGTGCGTATTGGAGCTGTTTTTGTTCATACTAGTTATGTCGTTCTACAGATTAAACTAACACAGTCACTTAAATAATGTACTTTCACAATATTAATAATTAAAATACAAATTATTTGTTTACCAACGCAACTTGCGAACGCTTTTGTTTGATACAAAATATTACAAAAATCGATCTACTAGAAATTTATTTTTTCAAAACCAGAGTTTTTATTCAGTATTATCAATTATACTAGTAGTATACGACGAACCATTCAGTAAATAAAAAACATAAGTCAACATTAGCTACACTTAGTATAATATGTTGTGCTCCAGTTTTAAATACGTCCCAAGTACCTAACAGTTTTAAGCGACTTCTCTATCTGTTTTAGATCAGGCCACAAACTTCTGGAACCTATGCCCTAACGTTGAAATATAGTTCAATTGAGTTAACCACAGTCAACAGATGTGCACAGTTCACCAACTTTACAACGTTGCTAACGAGTTTGCGTCTACAACTCACTGATGGTTGAGTTGTTAGCTACATTCTCTTTGGACTGTTTCAATCACTTAAAATCTCTAGAGATTCTAGAAATTGAAAAAAACTTAACAAAATATTAATTTCACTTTTGTATTCTTCTGTTCTAGATATTATGTTTTAGAGAGAGGGAGAATTACAGTTTTATTATAAATAATATTTAGTACGATCATATTCTGTTCTTGATATTATATTTCAGAGAGAGGGAGCATTACAGTTTAATTATATATAATATTTAGTACGATAATTTTTTACTTAAATTACAGTATTATTTTATTTTACACACTTATTTACAAAACATTTTACGTAAATTCAAACAAACTATAGCATAGTTGGTAGTATAGCTAACCCGGAGTTTTCGAAGAGTAGAGAGAAAAGGGCAGGTTCAAATCCTGCTCGCAGCAATTGTTTCAACATTTTGACGTGACAACGTCTTATAAATTGGTTTGCCGGGTGACACTTCAAGAAACTGCGTTACGCTCCGCTCACGTTATGCGCTCACAATGAGAGCGAGTGAGAGGCACGCGTCCCTTCCACTCGGGCATGGTTAGCCCGCCTAAGAGCGAGAGAGACAGACATAAAAAGTGAAAGGCACGCGTCCCTTCCATATTATTTCATCCTTCTTCCTACTATACGAATGAATATTCACATTAAAATTATTTTACCACTCAAAGTCGTTGTCACGTAAAACTTTCGCCCGTATACCGACTTTACAGGCAACCAATTTTTCTTTTCTTGCTTGCTTTCTAATGTTTTCTTGCATTTATGTCTAGTAATTAAGCGCGATCTAAGCATGCGACTGTGAGTGATGTTGCCGCCGCGATCGCATTCAAATTGAGAGCGCAACGGTGCGGTGAAAAGAATTAAACTAATAGAGTTAAGTAAATTTAAAAAGGAGCGTTGTAATTTTTTTATATAAAAAATAATATTTTTTTTTATTAGTGGAATCGATTCTGCTCTCTATTCTAAACAATGATTTCAGGTTTTAAGCATTTTCATTACCACGTTGTAGGTACATATTGTCAATGACTAATCACAACAAAAAAAATTGTAAAATTATTTATCTGCGTGGCTTGCACCTTACAAAGTAGCAAAGTGCTGACTTATTCGTCACAATGAGATATTTAGTCTATACAAACTCCCTTATTATTGCAAACTTCTATTACTGAACGAGCTTCTACATAATTTCAAAGCGCTTCGACCGAACATTCGAAGTTTGCCTCAGTTCACTGCCGCCTTAACTGCTTTTAATTTAGATATCATAAGTTCGGTAACAGTCACCGTATTTCGATAGTACCGTTTTATGAAATGCACTTTACCGCCTACATAATACGATCGCATATCGGTTAAAGGCTTTTCAAAATATAATACTTCTAAAATAATGAGTTTATATTTTATTAAAGGTAAAACGATATTCTTATAAAATTATAAGTACTAGGTTATGTTTATTTTGAAAATTTTATTTTCACACATAAATTATACTTGATTACGTGGGAGATTATCTTGATTTGATAAATACAACACAAAGCCACGTCTTTAAAATTTAACTCAATTATTTTTCTTTTTCTTCAGGTCACTTGTCTTATCTTATCCTAAGAGAATTCCACCAAATGAATTAAACCAACAAAAACGGAATAAATGACGTAGTATGAGTGCGATCGTTACTGTCAGATGCATGTTACGTCGGCAAAGAAACCTATTATTAATAGCCAGGGGCCAGACCCGAGTTTCCTCCGGGAAATATATTGTGACCGGGAGCGGGCCGGGCAAGCTCAAACTGAATTCTATGAAACTTTAGAGCGCCAATGAAACTGTATAAAATGAACTACAGCTTTTAGGAGCAAATAGTGTTTTCATTATCTTTATTAGTGTAAATGGTTTTGGCAAGGAACTTGTTTTTTGGCTTTTGGAGAAATAGAAATGTCACAGTTAGCATTTTTAAGACATAACAAGACATTAATATTTATCTGTGTTGATGTATATCAACATTTTGAGAAATGGTGTTTTAAATTATCCAAAACGTAGAGAACAACTAGAGGAAGGTACGTAAATAAGCCAAAATAAAACTGTGGTCTGTGTCCACCCATCCGGGAACGGGCGTGATGTATGATGTACAACATTCATCAACATACATATTATAGGAAGCGTCCTTGAGCGATATTTCAAAAAGTATATTATATTCTCCTCCGCAAAATAGCATTACGATTTCATTAGAAGTTACGTAATCATTTTCACCAGCTTCCGCATAACCCGCGCAGTGTTTCCTACGTGACGTTCGGATGCGATAAAACCCCCAAAGGAATGCTATTCATATCCAACGGCCCGCTAGGTGGCAGTTCCGACTTGCTTTCAAAAGTTTGACTTCATTTGCGCGGTGGAGCGAAAGCTTTGTCTATTTTTGTGGCTTAAGGCAATTCGTCTCAAAGAATGGGCTAGCTTTTCACTTGTTTAAAAAGATTCGTGCGCATCTGAAACATTAACTGTGTTTTGTTTGTTTTACGTTTTAACTTCAACAGACTTTTAAAAGTTTCGATACTGGAAAAACTGCAAGCTTAATTAACAGGAAATTATATTTGAAACACCAACCGATTCACAGAGTAGCATACGATATTGTTTTCGTTTTGAGAGAGGTAGGTAGTGATTTTAACAGAAATAAGTCGCTACTAGCAGGTATTATAAAAGTATTGAATTAATAACGAGAAATAAGAATTACTTGTGGTTGCGTCACACAAACTTTTAGAGAATTTTTTGGTAACATGGTATTGCTTGAAAGCTAAAGATAACATTTAACTATTATTAGATTTCATAATATTTGCGGCAAATATAAAATATCCCATAATGAAATGGTAAATCACATAGTGACAATACTAAAACCGCCCTGTCCGCGGTCTCATTTATTGAAGTAGCATTTTGTCATCGTACACTTGGCATTATGGCGATTCACGCTGACTTAACCATTCCAACAATGGCCTCTTGCGAGCCACTACTATGCCATTCAGCTGACCCTGTGGGCTTCATCCAAAATATGACAGTTTGAAATATTCACCTCGTTAGTGGAATTTTAGGTGTCGACGCCGTGGCAAGTGCTCTCGGTAGCATAGTGGACGGAAGAATTTCTGTCGCTGAATGTTAGCGCTTGGTTTAAACAGTTATTTTGTTATGTAAATTATGTCACCGTAAATTTGTAAATACCGTTACACAATAATATTATATCCCATGAGATTGTAAACTTTCGAAAAATTGCTCACAATTTAACGCATTATTTTTCGATATAATCTATCAAAGAAAAAATCTATAAGAAACAAAGAAAATCAGCAGACATACTGAGTTTATGGCTATTATTTCTAAAATTGTTGTATTAGACTTAAAAAAATTACAATAAATATATTATTATTACTTATTATTACATCTAACTGATTTACGTATTAGGTATTCTAAACTTTTATTTCCGTATTCAAAACAAAATACGTGAATTCTAAAAGAGTTCATCAAAATATGGTGCCAAAGTTGTTCACTTAACTGCGCTGAATAAAGCAAATCAAAGTTTGCCAAATAAATCGTACAGTCTTTATGTCAAACGTTGTTAAAGACCTATATTGACAACACTGCCAAGCTTAAATATGCCAACCTTTGCATGCAAGGCTTTTTCTTTCACCGTGAGCTTTTTATACATTATATTTCTACGGTGATTTTATAAGTATTCGGCGTCGTACTAAATACTTGAACAGACATTTATAAAATAATAATCCTATTAAGCTCTTAGCTTTCGCCGTAAATTATAAGGTGGATTGCCTTTGATGGCTACTTAATCAGCCTTTGTACTCAGTTGGTTGTAAGAAATGCTCTTTCTGAATATCTCATCGGATACTCTACTTTATATTCGTTAAAGTCCAAGTTGAAATGTTAAGTGCGGCTGTATCAAATTTTTAGGTCATGCCTACCCCCGCTTTTAAGTCGAACCTTGAATGAATTTAAATAAGCTCTCAACAACACTGACTTGGGAGTTGCATAAATATTAATGGTTCCGTGACTACAAGACTGATGGATATGGATTAACCGAAGGGAGTCTTGAAACGGAATTTGGAACCGATGTGTCTCCTGGCAAATTGTTTTATAGTGACGCCATGAATATTAATTGTTTGCATCGTCGGGGAAATATTGAATTCTGTTGACTTTGTCTTGAGGTATATTGTTGCCAGCATCAATCAATGTTTGCGTGCATATTTAGTCGACATTTAATTTAATTTATCAATATTGTATTAAGTAAATATAACTACAAATATTTACTTTAGAGATCTACAAGAGAAAATTTCAATTATGTTTCATAACTTTATGTGATTTTAAAAGATCATTATCTTAAGAGACCCTTAGTCATCTTAGTTACTGCTTTGAGAGCTAATTTATTCAAAGTGTATACGAGTATTTGAATCGTTTTGATATTGATTATTGGTATTGCAATAAATACCCATTTCAAAGCGAACAGGTGGGCGTGTAACATCATTTATTTATTTGTTAGGAGATACTTTGTCATCTGACAGCCGTGAATTCAGACAAATTACTTCTTTTATTGGTATTATAAAACATTCCCTAAGTAGGTACTTACGGCTTTTTGTGTCGTTTCTCTCCAAGCGTTTCGGTTTGCGATCTTGCCAGTTAGCAACTTTCGCACTGTCCAAGTTTAAAACATCTCGAGCTCCCCCGTGTTTCGGAGGGCAAGTGAAGCCGCTGGTCCCGGTTGTTGGCGTAAGATGGCATTCGGTAAACACTGACCAATAGACATTGGGCCAGCGTGGCAGTCTATGTCCCATTCTCTCCATGTGCTGTTGCCCATATGGGGAGGCCTAAAATCTGAAGTCCAATTAACAATATAGAGAAGGTCACTAACGCAAAAATACCTAATACTAGTTTTACTTGCTATAATTTACATTCGATCTCTATGAACTTCATATCAACTTCATATACCTACCTGAACATGACGTTCAAAGCTGGTTTAGCACTAATTGTAGATTTAATATGTTGCTGTAAGCTGCCTAACATTTGTTACACAGCATACGGACCACTTCATGCTACCGATTTCGATAAACAAATATTAATACGACCATTCGAAATGCACAGTATTGTTTGTGTATTAAATACTGACGTTTATTTTCCTTTGTTCCAGGGCTAGCGGCAGTGAAAATCGTGAAAGTGGTAGTGCCAGAAATAATTCAATATGGCGTTCAGGACGCCGTGATATTAGACTGTGATTATACGTACGGAAACAATACATCAGGATTAGTGGTGAAATGGTTCTTCAAGAATAAAGCGAGACCTGTGTATCAGTGGATCGCCACTCAGAAGCCTCAGGACATGGGCATTCTGAGGGGCCGCGTGGACTTAACCTACAGGGCGTCAAATGACCCCTTGAAAATGCATAGGGCTTTACGCATAGTCAAGCCCGATACAGAAATATCGGGTGACTATACGTGTGTAGTGTCAACCTTCATGGAGGAGGACTCGAGAACCAAACAAATGATTGTTTTTGGTAAGTTGTTTTGATTCTCTTATACACTTCTAAAATGTTTAAACATGTTCCATAATGGCCTAAATATTTTAACGTGCCTTAATACATCCAAAAAATCGTCTTAATGTCCACACAATCACATGTCACATAAGTCAACATATAAAAAGGTGTAAAAATTCATAAAACTTTAAATATGTATTAAGGAAATTACAGTAATTTTGGAAAAATCATTTGGCATCTATCAAGCACAAATAATTGGCTGTTGTACACTTTTAAACTTTTGCGTTTCATTATAATTAAAATGCTCACACGGGGCTTTACAACACAACCGCAACAATACATGTGTTTCGTACGAAGGCGAGGAAAATCTAAATAACAAGATTCACCCTAACGAGAGCTACTTTAAAAGTCTAAGGTACAAAAACGAATAACTTGAGTACAAAAACGAAGGGGTAGACGTGGCTGCGTTGAGAATTAAAGTATTGTGAATAAAAAATTACTATTCACAACATACAAGTGTTATAATCTAATGTTTTAGAAATATTTGTAATGATACATTTTATACAAATCTACTAGCGTATAATATTTTCTTTTGCAGTCCGAACTTTTTAAGAGGTCCGTGGTCACAAAGAACATTTAGATTTTGATATTTATTACTTTCATAAAACTTTATAAATAGACGGTAATATTTAGATACATAGATAGATAGATCGATAGATTCAACGCTTTATTGCACACACAAAAATAAAGAAAAGTACAAACAGTAAGCATTTAAAAAAAAGCTAATGTGGGCAAAGGTGGTCTTATCGTTTAAAACGATCTCTACATACATTATAATCACGACTTATATCCCCGAAGGGTTAGTCAGAGACTAGGCAATGAGGACAGCAAAAACAGTCCCTTACCATAGTGCAGTTTTCACCAAATAGCGACTGCACATGTCTCAGCGTGACAGGTGGTGAGCCCATCGCTGCCGCCGCTCTGAGCTGTTGGATGCATGTGCAGTCTTTGGTCTGTTAGTCGCCTTTTACGACACCCAAGGGGAGAGAGGGAGTGGTAGTATTCTTTCACGATACAGTAATCTTTCAAATAACTTTTAAAAGCTATCGGGTTGAATCGAGCGATCGCCGAGGGCGGCTTCGGCGAGTATAATCGCGATAGGGGCCGTAGGTATAAAATATTGAATTTTTATGTGTTGTGTTTGTCTCAACATAATGAAACAGACGTGGTGTGGTGTAGCGGCCCACTAAAAAATGTAACCAACCCCTCTCTTCCCTTGGGTGTCCTAAAAGGCGAACTGACTAAAGACTGCACATACATTCAACAGCATAGAGCGACGATGGACTCACCACCTGTAACGCTGAGTACATGTGTAATTGTAATTCTTGTTTCAAAGAAGTAACTGTAAGACGTTGTTTATTTTATTTTAAAATTGAGCAATACCAGTTTTTTATTAGATATTGTTTTGTATGTGTTGTATTGTCTTGTAATGGATAATGTCCTTATATGATAAGGAGCGTATTTTCCAATTTGTATTGAAAACAAAGGGTAAAAAGAAATGCCCTTGCTAAGTTCTTCTCAGTACAAGGCTCCCGCCCCATAGTAAGCACTTACGAACCAATGGCATAGTGATATTTACAAGTGCTCAATTATTGTAGCCTAAAAATGATTTTAAAAATTGTAATTATTTGGAAAAAAGCGGACTATGGCAGAGGACTGCTTCTGCGGTCCTCATTGCCAGTTTCTGAATAACCCTTTGTGGATTTAGCCGTGAGTCTATGTATACAGATATTATTATTGACAACTAATAGGGCATTTTATTGATACATATTACCAACCATTTTTAGGGTTCCTTAGACAAATGTCTGTCTGTCCGTCCGTATATCACAGTCACTTTTTTCCGAAACTATAAGAACTATACTGTTGAAACTTGGTAAGTAGATGTATTCTGTGAACCGCATTAAGATTTTTACACAAAAATAGAAAAAAAAACAATTAATTCCCCGAGTTCCCCGTACTTAGAACTGAAACTCAAATTTTTTTTTTCATCAAACTAAATACTAACAAATGGAATGGTTTGCGCGAGAGAGACTTCCGAAGTGGTAAAATGTGTGTCTCCCCCTGTAACTTCTAAAATAAGAGAATGATAAAACTAAAAATAATATATGATGTACATTACCATGCAAACTTCCACCGAAAACGAGATCTAGTAAGTATTTTTTTAATACGTCATAATTTAATTAAACACACTATTATTAAAACATCGATTAAAGTTTTATACCTAGATAATGGTACGGAACCCTTCGTGCGCGAATCCGACTCGTACTTGGCCAGTTTTTTTTACTTACACACCACACAGCACCTCTTTTTCTTGGCAATTTTTATTGTTTCCGTCATCTGCTATCCGCATCACATCTTTTTATGTCGGCAGCAGTTGTAAGCGCTGTAAGGCTTCTCGGAATAAAACGAGACGCAAGACTATTAGTTATTCTGTGACGCAAGCTTTACTTGCAATATTTGGCAGCAAGCAATCACGTTGTTGAAAATAAACCGTACTATGTTAGTAGGTAATTCTACTGTCCGTTATATGCAATGTAAGGTTTTGAGTAAATTGAAAATTTCTTGCTTGCTGAGAAAAACAACGTAATAGCCTTTGCTCCTATTAACTTTTTATTCATGTTAATTTGGCTCTAAAATAAGCGACAGTTTTGTTGGAAATAAATTATCCATTTTTTTTTCAAACATCTGTTTGAAAAACGATTCGAGTTATTGTTAACTTATTTTTTGTATTTAATTGAAGAGGAATGAATAGTGGAGCTTGACGGTTCAGCTGCTAGCGTGTTCGGCTAGCGATCTTGTCCGCTAAGCAGCTTTCACAATACCGGACCTGTGCTTCGGAAGGCATGTTAAGCCGTTGGTCCCGATTCTCGTCGAAAGGTCGTCTTTAAAACCCACCACCCGTGGCTTATGGACCAACCTCCCCATGTGATGTTGTCCATGTGAGGAGGCCTGTGCCCAGCAGTGGGAGGTTTGTTGTTTTTTTTTTGTATGGGCTTAGTGACAATTGGTTTCACAAGTTCCTCACTCATCAACTGACTACGCTAATGCCGCGACCACACGCTTGCGCTTGCGCTTGCGTGCCACGATTTGTTCGACGGATCGGCTACAAGCGCTTGCAAACCAAGCCAAACGCTCTATCTACACGTTTGAATTTGTGACGGCTTAATGAGGTTTGCCAAGCGTGTGGAGCTGGCATTAGATATTGTAATCTGATATGAGGGCCTATTCTCTTTCTCCGAAACTAAATTTAGGCCGATTTTCGTTTGCTATTATACTTATAGCGCTTTTCATTATTTTTTGAAATATCAAACCATTTTTAGAAAATAATCTGAATTCCAATTCAATTTTGTATGAACGAAATTTCGGAAGGAATGGAAACCGCTGTAAGTAGCAAACGAATATCAGCCGAAATTTCGTTTCTGAGAAATAGAGTAGGTCCTCTGATTATTGGTGCGTCATTAAGATTATAACGAGATACTTAGATTAAATGTGGGATATCGTAGTTCAATCCCCAAAGCGACATTAGACTACGGACAGATCGCTCTATCCCCTCCTATCACAAGCGTATGAGCTATCTGGAGGGGTACTATCTACTTACAATATTATTAAAATTTTTACTTCAATAAGTGCTTGTTGGATTAGCGGTGTGTATGTATACCTTTATTGACTTTACACTTTACCCTGATATCAGAATAAATAGATGAAAGCCTTTCATAGTTTCTTTGCACGAGTTATGTCTAAAAAGAAAAATGTCCATCAGTTTTAAACAATTTAATCAGTTATTTGACCAGTCATAAAAATGTCCAACTCTCATAAGTAAACTTTATTTAATAAATAGATACATATACATTATAATCATTCATATATATGAGGGGCGTTCAAAATATTCTCGGTATTGATACGTTACAACCTCTTTTATATATATATTTGTTACTGGCCGCTAAGATTCATCCATTGACATTAAAAAAAAGTAAAATTGGAACCGAGATGTTCTTTTGTTTTTCTGCAATTGCCGAACAAACATGAACACCATGAGCGAATTAACAATTTTAACGAAATTAGAGCACCGATCCGTCATAAAATTCTTGACAAAACAGGGTAAAAATCAAAAAACCATAAAAGAGGAAATGGATTGTGTTTACCGTGAGTCTGCTCCTTCTTTATCTACTATTCAAAAATGGTCAAGCGAATTTAAGCGTGGAAGGGAGAGTATTGAAGATGACCCTAGACCTGGCCGGCCTGTAGTGGCTACCTCACAAGAAAATATTGATAAAGTGGAAAAACTTATATTGGAAGACGGCCGAGTGAAGGTAAAATCTATAGCTCAAGTAACCAATCTCTCTATTGGTACCGTACATGACATTATACATGACCATCTTAATATGTCAAAAGTAAGTGCAAGATGGGTTCCGCGAATGCTGACGCTTCTTCAAAAGGATATGCGTGTGGCTTGCTGTTCAGATTTTATCGACCTGTGTGGTGAAAATCCCGATGAGGTGCTGCAAAAAATAGTTACTGGAGATGAAACCTGGGTTCATCATTATGACCCAGAGAGCAAACAGGAGTCCATGCAGTGGCACATTAAGGGTTCAGCTCATCCCAAGAAGTTCAAGGTAATCCCGTCAGCTGGCAAGGTCATGGCCACAATATTTTGGGATTGTGAAGGAGTTTTGCTTATCGATTATAAAGAAAAAGGTGTAAATATCACAGGGCAGTACTACGCTAACGTTATACGTCAATTAAGAGATGCGATCAAAGAAAAGAGGCGAGGAAAGTTAACCAAAGGTGTTCTGCTTCTGCATGACAACGCCCCTGTCCATACAGCTCATATTGCCAAGGCAGCTATTGTTGAATGTGGGTTTGAAACTGTTACTCATCCACCCTATAGTCCGGACTTAGCCCCAAGCGACTTCTTTTTGTTCCCCAATCTTAAAAAGGATCTGCGTGGAAATAAATTTTCTGACGATGAAGCGTTGAAGACGGCCGTGGAGGAGCATTTTTACACCAAAGATAAAAAATATTTTTATGAGGGATTAAAAAAAATAATTGATCGATCTTATAAGTGTATGAACATAGGGGGGGAGTATATTGAAAAATAAAAATATCAAACTTTTCGTACTTGTTTGTTTTTATCCACATACCGAGAATATTTTGAACGCCCCTCGTACATACATACATATAGTAACGAATATATGTATATTATCCCCGAAGGGTTAGTCAGAGACTAGGCAAATGGGGACAGCAAAAGCACTCCTCAGCGTGACAGGTGGTGAGCCCATCGCCGCTCTATGCTTTTGGATGTATGTGCAGTTTATAGTCCGTTAGTCGCCTTTTACGACACCGACGGGAATAGAGGGGGTGGTCGTATTCTTTCACCGTTACGCGACACGGATATACATTTATTTACACAAAAAACCTATTTGAACCAACCAATTATTAATGCCGCAACCCAACAAACCGATAACTTCCCTATAGGAACTTCACGGTATCGGGTGACGTGACTTTTTAATGTGGTACGGGTGTCGTGTTGCAGTGCCCGAGTCGAACTTCCGCCTGATCCAGAACAAGACGGATGACGACACCGTGAACGTCATCTGCGCGGCGGACGGCGCGTTCCCTGCGCCCAACCTCACACTCGCCACGCCGGACAGGTGAGCTTTGAGCTTTTTTCTCTTTTTTCTGTCTATCTATACTAATCTAAGAGCATTCAACCAACATGCTCTAAGATACTAATATTATAAAGAGGAAACGTTTGATTGTTTGTTTGTATTGAATTGGCTCCAAAACTACTAGACCGATTTAAAAAAATATTTCACCGTTGGAAAGCTACACTATCTCCGTCTGAAATAGGATATATATTATGATTTTAAAAAAATAGGGATCCTTACTAAAACTCAATTATATTGCGACCGATTTAAAAAATTCTAAAATTCTTTCACCGTTGGGTGACATGAGCTATACATGAGGGATCCTAACTAAACTCAAATAAATGCCTGACATCGCGACCGATTTCAAAAACTCTTTCACCGTTGGGAAGCTACACTATCTCTGGCAGACAAAGGCTATATTATAATTTTAAAAAATTAGGGATCCTTACCTAAACTCAAATAAATTCTTTACATCGCGTGCGCTAAGAAAACTATTGATGAAATAATCAAATAATGTACTATGACTTTGCTGAACACATCATTATCTACGAAAAGTGTCGCGATAATAAGTGTTCTTGGGAGGAGAGTCATTTTGAAAATTCGTTACGGGGTACGGGGTTCACGTGAACAAAGTCGCCGGCTCGATGACTACTCCCGTACTCTGAGTAGGTAACGCAAAATGCAAAATAGTTTTACAGTAGAGGTGATATACCCTTCCACCTTTGATTCGACCTTTGGGTAAGTTATAAATTTAGTTTTCATGATTATGACGATACTTTTAATATAGATGAATAAATAAAAACCAGTTGATCCAACCTTAATTTATCAACATCACGTTTTCATTGTAACGATTTTGAGAATCGTAAACAAAACACAATCATTTCCATAAAATAAAAGATGGTCTTTTGTTTGTCCTTCAAATTCTAGAAATACGTCTCCTTCATGTACATGTCATAAATTCCGCTGTTATCCAACTGATAGTCCAGAGTTCGATCCCCGAGCTAACACCGAATCGTCGTCCTTCTATCTCGCTCCCACTGACGCGCTTAACAAGGCCGACCACTAAATTTAGTTTGACCTTCTTACCCTTTTGAAACATTTCACACCACAACTGATGAATAAGGCAATTTTGTCGTACCCAAAATAAATTAAATTGAGGTAATTAAGTTAAGGGATTTCGACTTTTTCGACAGATAGTTTTTCTAGTGGGTGTATATATAAACGTCCTCATAAAGATCAAAGTATCAAATTTCTTTTCGATAAAGGTCAGATACCTACTATGATAAGTCTTTGTAGCTTACAGATAGCCGTCTTTATGAGACGTGTTCAGTTTCTCCCGTGTTCGTTGAGTAACAACACGTGTTGTGAGACTCCATTTTAATTCAATCTACCGTAAAATACTAAATGTACTTTTAAAATATACTTATACCACTTGAAATTGGCGTAATACTAAACGCGAAGCCATTAATTAATTAATAATAATAAGACGTGTCAGTTAGATCACCTAACTAAAGTTTCTTCTGTTTTTAGTAGCAAAGCAAAACGATGGGAAACCGAAGGTCCAAGCAATGCCACAAGTCTAAATTATTATGTTATTATGATGTAATATTATTAGAGTAGCCCATATTGCTCTTCTGATGGTCTAAGGCCTCCGTCCACTTTTTCCAATATTTGCGGCCTCCATAAGTTCTCAATATTTTTCTAGTGTATTTTGGGTAGCTTTTTAATGCTCTGATTACGATCTTAGCTTACACAAGAAGCCGTAAGATTTCCCCGGAGACGACTCTGTACTTCATTGTGCAGAGTAAACATGTAGTTTTCGTTGTTGATACTGTCTATGTATACCAGACCAGAACGGTTTACTTTTAATACAATTCACATTTTCAGAATCGTTACTCCTTACTCTCTCGGAGGACTATACAGAATTCACATCTTTCCGTTTGCTACGATCCTGCAAACTTATTTTGCTTCACTTACTCTCATTATCGTTTTTCAATTATGATACAGCATTTTGTATTCTAAATACATGAAATAAATTTTCAGGCCTTTGAGCCTTTTCGTCGTTTACCATCAGGAAGTAAGAGGAAAGCCCAAGCGCTTTCCCGTGACATAACAAATAAAAACACATTTACAGGAGTACTCGTTTAACTACTAAGCAATAATACAGTTTTATGTCTACGTTTGCTTTTATTCATTCAATTATCTTTTGAACCAATTTGAATCATCTCCAAAGCATATACGTAAATATTTTCTGTGCTCAAGTATCCCAAAATGAATAAACACATCACCTTCTACCATCTTTATGTTGAAGGTCATCTGACAACATAGTTACATATAGGTAAACACAAATGATTAGACCAAATCTTTAAATATCACCCATCATGTTAACCCAATACTGATTGGCATGTGTTCAATACTCACACTCCGAGACAGAGGAAAAGAAGTTCGGTAGTAGAAAAGAGGTTTGGATTGTTCTTCATTCATCTTTAAACCTGCCTTTGTGACGGTTGCTCAGTATACACGACTACTAACCGAACGCGCATTTAAGCCATTCAATCTAAAAAGATACTTTATTTTTTAAAAATTGGTTGACATTTACTTTTAATACTAACAGTTATTACAATTTCGTGTCAATGGGTACTTAAATAAATAAAAATGTTGAAAATGATTACTTGACAAAACATTTATTATTTTACTTGTCGCGTAACATTTCGTTAAGTTATAATTGGTCTTTAAAACTTTGTTGTGAGTTGTTTGTAATTTATTACTTTCACTGTAAAATAAAGTCGTAAACATAAAAGCGTCTAAAAAGAATGGCTATATTTTTATAACAAGCGAATAATTTGTCTACTGCGCGGCAGGGAAAATGGTTATTTCAGTTACTGATTTTCACAACAAATCAGTTCAATAAGGAAATACAACTGAAGTGACAAAATTAATTAATCTTAGCCAAATAAAGTATGTTATGCTCAAGCCTTTCTGCTGTTGTAAAAATTGGTATCACTTTGAATGGAAATGAATTAATATTTACAAAGATTCTATACGCTACATACAATGTAGAGTATAGAATCTGATCCCAGTAAATCGTTAGAAGGCAAACGAATACGAGTAGATACTTAATGTTTTTTTATGTATTTTAGCGTTTTATTAACGCTTAAATATACTTAAGTAAAAAATTTAACACTGAAAAAAGACGACAACCTTAAGGCGGCTGCCTTAACCACTTAGCTACCGAGGTCTGGTTTTCATCCGTCAAAATTTGTCAGTGTTTGATGTTTATGTTTTTTAGTCAACATTGCTTCATCAAATCTTAAAAGTTTTCACCTCTGAGATCCGAAAGAAATATGTTTACAAATATTTTACAATATTTGTAAATATCCCAGCTAGCAAAATACCCTTAGAAACGAAAGCTTTTAAGAGCTATGTCCTTAAATAAATTTTATATACGTTCTGATTAAGATAGAGACTCTAATAATGGCATATCATAAGTCTATTTAAGCTATAAGAGCATACATACTTGTAAAAAATACTTTTAGAAGTATATAAGAAAACGAGAAATGACATCAATAAGACCAGCAGTGTTATAAACGCACTCTGTAAGCCTAATTCTTAATTAACACTTATACATGCACTATGTAAGTCCACTTAATCTTAAAAGTGACTTATCAAAGTATTTTATTAGATATCGGCTGTTACACTTATAACTTATTCTTACAGACGTATATAAGCAAACTTTATATAATGTTAATTAGAGCAATAGTATTATACACGCACTTTATAAGCCTAATTGCCCTTGAGTCTTAATTAACACTTATACATGCACTTTGTAAGACCACTCAATCTTAGAAGTGACTTTACTAAGTGTTTTGTTAGATATCGTCTGTTACTTATAACTTATTCTTAGAGATGTATATAAGCTTACTTTATAAAACATTTGTAAGAACAGTAATATTATATGCGCACTTTACAAGCCTAATTACCCTTGATTCTTAATAAACTTTTATGAATGCATTTTGTAAGATCACTCGATCTTAGAAGTGACTATTGTAAAAGATAGTAAAGAGTACTAGCACGTCAAATGTCTTAGAAACTTAAATAATTGCAATTAGAATTCTAATGCATTGCAAAAAAGTCAAAAGGTGGTCGACCAGGAACTTCCCTGTTTGTCTTTTAGCCTACTTTTACTTTAATAAGGAACCCTAAAGGTTATGAGCAATGGCCGCGTGGATTAAAAAATGTGGTTGAATTTGATTTTAGAAGTGCGGTGTAAACCTTAAACAATGGTAATACACTTGTATTGGTTCTGTGAAAGCCACTATAAGGCATGATTGGTGATAATGGCGACATTTCCATATTTTTCATTTTTAATATAATATTTTTTATTATTAAAGATACATTGTTGAAATGGCCCGTAAAAATATTATGATTGTTATTTCAAAATACTCGATAAAATCGACTTCGCAATTAAATAACAGTTAGTAATGCGTAATAAACATGAAATTATACTTACACATTTTGTAGGAAAGTGAATTAAACAGGACAGTACATAATACTTACGTTTTTAATACTCTTCTTATTATTCAGAAAAGTTTCACTAGCACTTGGCAATCCTTTCGGCGGACTGTGATTACATCTGATTACATGTCTTACTAAAAGCTCGCGAAGAGCACTACAAGTAATATCACACTTATAACAGCATTAGTAAGTGTATTATAAGGGTAAATGCCCATAAAGAATGCCTTTGAAAATCATTTGTAAGTCTGTTTGGTATTATTAAAGCATCAACAAGAATTTTGTAAGATTGAAAATACACTTCTCGAGACCATTTTAAGATATATTTAAGGGTAAATAGACTTATTAAGTGCGCCCAAATCCACACTTATAGCAGTCTATCGGAGTACCATAAGACTGGTAAAATTATACTCTTGGGACGTGTGTAAGAGGAAATTTTGCTAGTTGGGATATTTCTACAATTTCTTGCGTAAAATACAATTCTAATTTCGACGTGTAAAAACCAGACCTCGGTAGCCAAGTGGTTAAGGCAGCCGCCCGGAATGCGGAAGGTGCGTGGTTTGATTCCCGCCTGAGGTTGTCGTCTTTTCTCAGTGGTCATTTTACTTAAGTATATTTAAGCGTTAATAAAACGCTTAAATATATAAAAAAAAACATTAATCTATAACGCAGCTTCATCTTAACCGAATGTTCAAATATTTGTAAAAATATTTCTTTCGGATCTCAGAGGTGAAAACTTCCAAGATTTGATGAAGCAATGTTGACTAAAAAACATAAGCATCAAGCACTAACAAATTTCAACGGGTAAACACCAGACCTCGTTAGCCAAGTGTTTAAGGCAGCCGCCAGGAATGCGGAAGCTGCGTGGTTCGATTCCCGCCTGAGGTTGTCGTCTTTTTTCAGTGTTAAAAATTTTACTTGAGAAGATACTTGTGTTGATAACGAGAAGCCTAGTTTCTAAAAGCCCATATCCGTATATTAATCCCCATAGGCTATAATATATTAGACTACTGACGTAAGCCCGTTCTTATTAACACGTTGACTGCGTAGCTAGATTTATGCTACCTGCTACTGGTGCGTCACGAGAAGAAAAGAACTTCTTCTGCTTATGACGGGACGAGATTCCTTAGATGTCGTACGGACTGTTACCTTAAAATCTTTTTATTTTAATGTAAATAGCTCGAAATAAGTTTTTGTTTCATGTGTTGGTAGATGGTAGATATGCCATTGTGTATGTGGACTCGCCCGAAGATCAATACTAAAATGGAAACAAAAATACAAAAAAAAAACACGAGACCTTTAGAAACTCGTAATGCACTGAAAGTAAGAAAATTACGAGACTATTTAGATCGCGTAGCGCACATGTGACTAAATATCGATAAAAACAATAATGATGGGATTGAAAAAAAAAACAGTTTGTCGAGGATGAATAAATTTTAATGTGCTATATTAGCTGTACGAACTGGCAATTATTCTGCTGTATCATTGTAAATGTTGCTGCTAGTACTAGGTAAGTGAGGGTAGTTTGATAAATGAGAATTGGAATTACTCACATCTTTGTTTCACTGGCATGGAAGTGGATTTACATTAGTAAGTTCTTGGTAAGTGAATCCAGAACTTGGGCTAGTACAAATATTTTCACATGTGGCATTTAGAACACGTTGAAGCACTTTTCGATAAAACGATTGTGATTTTGGAGAATGATCATTTTTATTCGTCACATCATTATCATCACAATTATTATTGGAGAATGATAGTTTTAAAGTTCTACGTGACCTTTTCCGGTTGTTTTTATCCATGATAGCAAAGAAAAACAGTTGCACTCTTTGAAAGTGACACAACACTAGCTAATATGTAAACAGGCTTCGTACGAAATATTTACGAGATCTAAAGAGTCTCGTGTCGCACTAAAGTATTTTTTTTACTATCTGGTCGCTACGAGACCTATAAGATTAATTAAGACGTTTTAATTGATAAAAATACAACATTTACGATACTTATGAATGGTGGGCTAAGGCATCTCACTTTAACTTAAAAATAACCTAACGAACATTCATTAGCACAAGCAGGATAGACATACAATTGCACTTCCGCACTGAATCGAATACTCGTACGAGAACCATTCGATCTCGTAACGCAGTAAACGTGTTAAGAGTTGTTACTCGCGTCCGTAGGTGTATACCTGAGGGTAAAGGGTATCCTTGAGACCCTACACGACCCCTGGGTGGTGCTAAATGAGTGACACTGACTGAGTGGTAGAGCCACGCTGCGTTGCAGCACGCATTGGGCCGGTTCGCCCGGCGTAATACCACCCTCTCACTAATATCCGGCGTGAAATAATAGCACTTAGTGCTGTTGTGTTTCGTCCAGCCAGTGAGGGTTCTGGAGGCCCTCCCCCCCCCCCCCTCACAATTCCTATTCTTTCCTAAAACCTATTCCTTCCTTAAAGGCCGGCAACGCATCTGCGATTCTTCTGGTGTTGCGGGTGTCCACCCAACTAGCAAAATTTCCTCTTACACACATCCCAAGAGTATAATTTTACCAGTCTTATGGTACTCCGATAGACTGCTATAAGTGTGGATTTGGGCGCACTTAATAAGTCTATTTACCCTTAAATATATCTTAAAATGGTCTCGAGAATTGTATTTCCAATCTTACAAAATTCTTGTTGATGCTTTAATAATACCAAACAGACTTACAAATGATTTACAAAGGCATTCTTTAAGGGCATTTACCCTTATAATGCACTTACTAATGCTGTTCTAAGTGTGATATTACTTGTAGTGCTTTTTGCGAGCTTTTAGTAAGACATGTAATTAGATGTAATCACAGTCCGCCGAAAGGATTGCCAAGTGCTCGTGAAACTTTTCTGAATAATAAGAAGAGTATTAAAAACGTAAGTATTATGTACTGTCCTGTTTAATTCACTTTCCTACAAAATGTGTAAGTATAATTTCATGTTTATTACGCATTACTAACTGTTATTTAATTGCGAAGTCGATTTTATCGAGTATTTTGAAATAACAATCCCAATATTTTTACGGGCCATTTCAACAATGTATCTTTAATAATAAAAAATATTATATTAAAAATGAAAAATATGGAAATGTCGCCATTATCACCAATCATGCCTTATAGTGGCTTTAACAGAACCAATATAAGTGCATTACCATTGTTTAAGGTTTACACCGCACTTCTAAAATCAAATTCAACCACATTTTTTAATCCACGCGGCCATTGCTCATAACCTTTAGGGTTCCTTAATAGTAAAAGTAGGCTAAAAGACAAACAGGGAAGTTCCTGGTCGACCACCTTTTGACTTTTTTGCAATGCATTAGAATTCTGATTGCAATTATCTAGTTTCTAAGACATTTGACGTGCTAGTGCTACTCTTTACTATCTTTTACAATAGTCACTTCTAAGATCGAGTGATCTTACAAAATGCATTCACAAGAGTTTTTTAAGAATCAAGGGTAATTAAGCTTATAAAGTGCGCATATAATACTACTGTTCTTAAAAATGTTTTATAAAGTAAGCTTATATACATCTTTAAGAATAAGTTATAAGTAACAGACGATATCTAACAAAACACTTAGTAAAGTCACTTCTAAGGTTGAGTGGTCTTACAAAGTGCATGTATAAGTGTTAATTAAGACTTAAGGGCAATTAGGCTTATAAAGTGCGTGTATAATACTCTCTCTCTCTTATAAAAATTATATAAAGTTTAGTTATATCCGTCTGTAAGAATAAGTTATAAGTGTAACAGCCGATATCTAATAAAATACTTTGATAAGTCACTTTTAAGATTAAGTGGACTTACATAGTTCATGTATAAGTGTTAATTAAGAATTAGGCTTACAGAGTGCGTTTATAACACTACTGGTCTTATTGATGTCATTTCTCGTTTTCTTATATACTTCTAAAAGTATTTTTTACAAGTATATATGCTCTTATAGCTTAAATAGACTTAGATTGATATGCCATTATTAGAGTCTCTATCTTAATCAGAACGTATTTAAAATTTATCTAAGGACATAGCTCTTAAAAGCTTTCGTTTCTAAGGGTATTTTGCTAGCTGGGCATGGGCGGCGAAGATTACTCTGTATCAGGTGACCCGCCTGCTCGTTTGCCTCCTTCTATTATCAAAAAAACGAATGCGTCAGCTTTTCTGGACGAAATAACAGGAATGTCATGAATGTTAACATTTTATTCAATCGTGCTAAATAGCCATTTCTCTACTTAAATAAATTTGACGAAATAACAATTATGTACGCTTGCATCATAATTATTGTTTTTGCCACAGAATAGGTAAAGAAGTGGTTTTTGCATAACGTATCGTATATTTTGACATAATCTAGATTTGAATTTATGATGTAAGTAGCTGTTAGTTTTGCTTTGAGCATCAACTAGCTTATTGAATATAGGGACAGATACATCAAAAGAATGAAGAAATATGAATGCAGTATCTGTTAAATTTGTATTAATTTAATTGCTATTGTTTAAATTGTTATGTTTACAGAGATAGATCTAAATAGAAGCCGCACGTGCATCTACTTTGCGTGTCAAAATAGTGACAAAAGGATGGTAAAGTCCCATCTTTCGACGGCATTTCCTAGCCGTGGTCAGCACCGGACATAAGTGGAATTTACAAAAATACTACTTACGTCGTTTTGAACTGTAAAAACTGTAGGATAAGAATGGTTAACCGAGATAATTAACAAGTTGCCTTTCGGTAAGTAATTTTGTTATTAAATTGACACAGAAAAAAACAGACAAACATGGTTTTTGTGCAATGGAGCTAACATGCGGCTTCTATTTAGATCTACTTCAGTGGTAATTGGTATGTATTGGTGTATTGGTAATATAATATTTATTATTACATTTTTGACACAACGCCTCAGTGGCCGAGTGGCTAAGCGCTCGGCTCGATGACCGGAGGTCCAGGGTGCAACTTCAATCTAACAGACAGGCTCGTGGTAGACTAATTTATTCCAAAAGCAACAATAGTTTTACAATTACCTTCGTAGAACAACATTAATACCCAATATCTTTATTATTGAAATTTTGCATTCACAATGCTATATAGTTATAGGATAAAATGTTTACTAGAAAAAAAATCAACCAGTCTCAGGAAGCTCGAATGGGATTCGAACCCATGACCTTTGGATTGCCGGTTCACTGCTGTAACCGCTAAGCTACCGCTGGCTTGCAACGTGAATCATAAACTACTAGAAAGAACTCAACGAGTCTTCTGCGGTCTTGGCATTGAAGGATTGGATTGAACCACACAAGGGATTGGCAGTCTTTGGCTCTGGATCGGAATCTGTGGAAGAGTTTGTGGGAGACCTTTGCCCAGCAGTGGGACACAAAAGGTTAAAAAAAAACATTTTATCCTATATTAATAACCAACACGAGACTTCTTGGCGGGAAAGTGAAGCGTCATGTCTGCAGTTTTGTTTTATTTTCTATAATTTGTATTTTGTCGAATATTAATGTGTAATAATGATGGATTATTTACTGTTAAGTGTTCGTGAACGTGCATGAGCGTTGGCAAATAAAACAAAACAGCGCAACATCACTTTTCAAATTATCTCAAGAAGTCCGTGTGAGACCTCAATAAAGTCCCACAGCTTTATTGAGTCTCGAAGGGTTTAGGGGGAAATCATTTACCATTAAACGTTCATTATCATCCACTAATGTAAACAAAATATTAATTACTATTAAAAACTTGACACTGGCTGAATGTGCCGATTGCATGAAGCCATTATTTGAGAGAAAAAAAAATACCCAACGCAAGGTTTAATTCCCATTTCAGGCAAAGTGTGTTTCGGATTTTTCCGATGCATAGCCTAGGTTTCGAATCACCAACCCGCAAATGGCAAGCGTGGTGATTCACCAATACCCTTTAATTGTAGCAATGACTGGATTTCAATGATGGAGGCCTTTGCCATACAGCGGGACAGTATACAGGCTTAACTTACTTATCCTTTGTTTTATTTACAGACTGGGATCGCAAACTTCTTTGAGACATATTTTTAAGGAAGTTGGTGTTCTTACTGTTGCATCGCAGTATATTTATAATTTTATAGTTTTTGTATGTACACAATTTCAATACAAGAAATAATTCAAAACTATTAGTAATGCCACTGTTTAGGTTACAAAAAGTTCTCGGCTCTTTCTTGGGGCAAGGTATACACTATTATAATATAACTATTATAATAAAATACCAAGTACTATACTAGATTAATCTTTAGATTAGTTACAGAATCATGTAAAATCTTGTTTACTTAAGAAAGGTTATTACACAGTCAAGGAATATTTAGAAGACAAAACAGCCTGGTTATAATAATATATTTACATTATTTTTTTCTTAATCCATTATCTTTATAACTGATTGTATAATTTGGTAACGACATGTTGTTTTGTAAATGTCGTTACTTCTATATTATTTTAAAGCTGTGGAGTTTCTTGTGCCCGTTCTTCTCCACAACTAAAAGACTTCCTGAATGGGTGTTTACCCATCCATCCAAATAAATTTAGACGATTCAAAATATTCGATTCAAAATACTTTTTTTTAAATTTTGAGTTGAGTTTAAGTTTTTGCTTCTCTAGGCGGCTGGAGGGCGTCTCACACAGCCACAAGTTGGTCAAAGGCCGGTATGCGGCGGTGGCGATGCTGACGCTTCGAGATGCCGACCTGCCCTCGCCGGCAGAGTTCATCTGCACCCTCAGGATACCGCAGGCGAACTACGTAGTTAGAAAAGAAGCTATTTATTATCCAGGTAAAATTTCTATGTGTTTGTTTTCTTAGCCGTGTGTGTAGCGGTTTACTAAAAAGATACTTTTTTATTATTTCGTGTCCCCCGACGTGGGTCATGTCGGTGACGTTCTCAACACTATACCACTCTTGCGGTGGTCCTCGCTAAAAGTGGTTTTTCGCCTACATTTCCTCGGCATGTTCTTGTCCTACAAATTTATTTTTTCCTATTCTACAGCTATATAATAATTTCAATTTTCTTAGGATAAAATGTTAACTAGTAAAAAAAAAAGCAACCAGTCTCAGGAAAGCTCGAACGGGATTCGAACCTGTGACCTTTGGATTGCCGGTCCACTGCAGACAGTGCAGTGCACAGAGCAGTGGACCGGCAATCCAAAGGGAGCTTTCCTGAGACTGGTTGTTTTTTTCTAGTAAACATTTTATCCTATATCTATATAGCATTGTGAATGCAAAATTTCAATAATAAAGATATTCAATTTTCTTGTTTTCATTTTTCTTGCACGTTTGTGTCCTATCTACTCCTGTGTTTTTGCTTATCCTATCTACTCCTGTGTTTTTGCTTATGCTATTAGTTGCTTATGTCTATACATTTTCATCTCATCCTTGATGCCCTATACTGTTTTATTTTATTGCCTATTCTTATTACTAAATTACCGATTGCTCGGTTCTATTTTTATAGCATAATTGCCCTATCTTATTTGCTATTTCTTGATTCTAACTAATATACTATTTGCTTATCTTACTGTTATCTTAATACTACCAACCTCTCTCTTCCCTTCGAGTGTCGTAAAAGGCAACTAACGGGATATAGACTGCACATACATCCAACAGCATAGAGCGGCGATGGGTTCACCACCTGTCACGCTGAGCACATGTGCAGTTAAAATTTGGTGAAAAGTGGACTATGGCAGTAAACGACTTCTGTAGTCCTCATTGCCTAGTTTATGACTAACCCTTTTAGGATAAAAGTCGTGAATTTATGTATTATGTTGTTTTATGTTACTGCCGGTAAACGAGCACAGGCCCCGCCTGATAGAAAGCAGCGATCGCGTCACATAGACGCTGGCGATATCGAAAGTATCGAAAGTTCTTAAAGCTTCAGTTCTTTAAGTTTCACTTCACACCAAGTAAATTCACTGGATCTGGATCCCTCCAAACAGTCGTTGAAATCGATGAAGGTTGTCGTCCAGTCGAATCCCAAGCAGAAGCCTAGCTTATAACCTTGCCTAGCATAAAAAAAATAATTACCGTATCAGTAATCATGAAACTTACTGCTGCGCCGAAATATCGGATGATCAAATTCAACAAAATGGGGTTCAAAAACAAAAACAATCCAATCATTTATTTATCTTTTAGATGTGCGTTTTCCAAGATAATATATATTTTTAGATGTCTGTTTATTTCTAATACAAATGCAAAAACAGATTCACTTTATCTGGGATTACCTGAGCTGCTTTGCTGTCAAGGGTAATATTTCCGCAGTAGCAAACTATGGCAACACAATAGCAGGAAGGAATGAATGGAAGGATTATTCTAAAACCCTAGACTGCGGACTACTATTTCATACATATTTTTCTCTATTTGTTAATGTTTAACATCTTTTGGTCTTCAAATTAGTTTAAAGGTACTTATTTTTATTTTTTAACATTAATTTTAAATGTTAAAGTTTTTTTTTTAATAAATAAATTTTGTTTACGCTCACACCAACTATCTAGACCAAGATGAGTATTCTTGTGAAACTCGTTTATACGGTAAGATAACGGATAAATATACATAAACATAGAAAAAACACCCAGACCCGAAATCAATTTAGGAAAACAGTTTTTCTCTAAATTGACCCGACCGGGGATCGAACCCGGGACCTCAGAGATGGCGATACCATGAAAACCGGTGTACAAACCACTCGACCAAGGAGGTCGTCCGTAAAGTTATTTTTAAAGTTTATTGTTAAAAGACCAAAGAAAGATTTTATATAGCCATTGCCTTATATTTAGACGGAATTTAATCGTTATTTAGCTAAAAAATAATAAAAACATTTAATTTTTTCTCCACAATCTTAAAATAAATACATTTTAGTTGACGACCTCCTTGGTCGAGTGGTTTGTACACCGGTTTTCATGGTGTCGCCATCTCTGAGGTCCCGGGTTCGATCCCCGGTCGGGTCAATTTAGAAATTATTGTTTTTCTAAATTGTCTCGGGTTTGGGTGTTTTCTATGTATAATAAGTATGTATTTAAGTATTTTAAGTATGTTTATCGTCTAGTAACCATTTAACAAGTTTCTTCGAAGCTTCTCTTGGGCTAGATAATTGGTGTGATTGTAGGAAAGATTTATTTACATTATTAATTTATTTAGTGAGGTACTTACAGAAAAATATAGTCAAAGATTGTGAGAGACTGGTGCCTGAAACGGGTGGGGATCTGTAGCACAGTACACGACCCTCCTCTCCATGACGTGGCCAAATTAACAATAACATCAGGGGATAGAACAAATACAGGAGAAAATAAAATAACTTACATTAAACCAAAAAATTAGTCATAAGAACAACAACATAATGTCCTAGGACTTGTAACCACAGATCACATGCTTATATTAACAAACATTGTTTTGTCTACGTCACATAAACAAAGAGACAAAACAATGTTCAACTAATTAATGCTTATATATTTTATAAGTAAGGCTCTAAGTAAGAGGATTAAATGGCGACATTTTAATAATAATGTTAGAGTTATCTCTACGTTATCGTGGCCGTTCCTCAGTGGTTGTAGTTTCCGGGGACGTGCGCTTCAAGCTCGTGAGAGGCGCATTGCTTCCCCGTTGTGAAATAAAAAATAACGTGCTGCAACGAACAAAGTTTGGTTTCGAATTAAAAAGTTGCCTTAGTTAAAAAAAGTAACAAATTTTCTGAATCCCATTCACAGCAGCAAAGATGTGATTTGCCAAAGAAAATCTATTGAAAACCAAAAGTATTTTCAGCTTTGCAATTTCCGAAATCCTGAGTTGGCCAACTTCGTCTCCTATCAAGAAAACATTAAACAGACTTGTTTATTATTTCTCCTTTCACGAAAAGAGAATCGGAATAAGCCAGCCTGATCCTTTCTCAGAATTAACGTTCACTGACTCGTGAATAGAACCCCAAGTTTTTTTGAGTAGCCAGAGACATCATAGACCTTGTGGACAGGATAAACGCGTTGCAAACATAAGCTGTTAATTTAAAGCGAGCAATTCAACTGTTTTATAAGTCGACGAACGTCATTAATGCCGAGTGGAAAGAATAAGAGAATATTTTTAACGCGCCGCGGCGCCCGCCGTGAAAATAACAATTCGGAGGAATAATTTGCGAGAGGGCCATTTAAGCTTTTTATCAGGGAAAGTTTGTGTACGCAGCTATCTAAATTATAGGAACGAGAGATGAAACATTTCCTGCACCAGTCGTCGTGAATAATTTTATGGTTCGTTAAGTCCATTGTGGGTAGAAAGAAATCCTACCGTAATGGAATATCGGTGAGGGAGTCAATGCAAACATTTTTTTAGGTCTCCGGATAGTTAATGAAAAATCAACAAGTCAACCCGGGGTAGTTTCCAAGATCTACATCGGAAACCTTTCACCTTGTGTTTGGACATTGAAAGATAAATAATTATGATTGATTGTTATTTTATCTGCGCCCGACGTGATATCGGCTCCGTAATATTTTCACTATCGGGAACTACTGAAGCTTAATATTGGTTGGTTCTATTGGCGGGAAACATGTTTGTTATGTTCGTGTCAGGCCGTATAAAGAATTGTGTTCGTCGAAATTGTAATTTGTCATCCGCCAGTCTATTGGAAAAGTGTATGGTGACTTTGATGTTCCTGAACATTAATCTTTAGTTTATGGTAGCACTAATTAGAAGACCATTTTTTTAATATTATAAAATAATGGTAAATACCGTCTAGAAAACTAAACGTAGTATATAATTCTAGCTGATTTGAAACAGATAGAGATATATACACTAAAGATAATGAACGCAGTATAAAACAGAAGTTTATTTTGCGTTTCATTTAAGTAAAAACGAAATTCTACAGATTGTTTGAAATTATGCGGTCAATAAATAATATTATTTATTAGTCGGTTAGAAAGCGATCGCTATACAAGGATTACAATACTAATTACAATTTATTTTGTTAACAGGACCGATCAGCACTACTCCAGAAATGCCAACGGCAGCCGATATGCAATTAGCTGCTGCGGTTGGTAGATCAAAAGGTAATAAGCTGCTTTATACAAAAGGAGTGTTGAAAAATATTTTAAGAGCCAGGTTTGACGCCTTTATAAAATACCTCTTAAAATGTTTTCAGACCTCTTAATTTATTAAAAATAAGACAACAGCCGGAATTAACAATTAAGTGAACAGTGATGCTAAATTTTTGTTATAACAATATACAAAATAAATATAATATTTAAACCAATCTTTCATGATATGAACTAGTTAAAAGATAATTCTGATGAAGATATTGTTTTTACGCGAACACTGCTTAATGAAATAATAAGATTTGTGTTCTTCTACTTTTTCATTACACATAAACTTTGAAACGACCCTCACCTCAGTTTATTTTAACCACGTACCAAAAGGTTCAAAACTTATATCATATAAACAAAAGTTCTTTGAGTAGAGTGTTTCATTTCAAGGAATAGCCATAGAAATAGCATGATAATAGAATTATAGCAATCAAAATAATCATACTGGGTCCTAATAAAAGAAAATGTCAATATGGATAACGGTACAAGGATAATGGTTTTATACGCGAACAGTTATCCTAATCCAACTAGAGCAAATCCCGGAAAATTGGATGAAATTAATGAGTACCTACTCCTTATCTCCGGCTTGACTATTGTAAATGCGTACCTTAATCGCGGCACCAAGAGGTCTGCGGAGATGATTCAATTTTGTAACAAAAACACTCTTTGAGGATCATTTCATAAGGGCCAAGGCATAGTGACTTTGTCGGAAGATAACCCTAAGAAATAAAATGATTAAAAAAAACTTCAACTCCCCTTTAGTTTATGGTTGAGACATCGTAATCTATTTTTACTACCTAGGTAGTTGTTGATTGTTCTTTAACATGTTGTGCTAACTATTTATGAATTAATTAATAAAATAAATACCGTCTAGCAAAGGATAATGTTAAAATGACGTGACCTGAGAGCACAGAAGAATACAGTTTGTGTAGCTTTAGTTTATTAAAAAATAGGTTTAATTCATCGGCTTACCATTTCAAAATATTAAATTTACAATTTCAAAGAAGGTTATTAAATTACATACGTTAGTGAACTGAACGTTATTCTTCATTGTACGATCATTAAAAGTTTCAATAACGCCATGGAAGTTGGTAAATAATTGATACTGCTTATTTCTCAGAACGGTATAGATTTTACTGATCCAATTAGAGCAATAATTAAAAGATAGACTTCTGATTGCAGATAAAATTTCATCGTCTGATACTACAAACTTAAAATGCGGGTGCAAAATTGTATCGATTAATTTTACGACAGTATTTATAAAATGTTAACTTAGATTTATCTCTGAGATGTAACAAAGACATAAAATATAGTTATTAATTATGGTCGTGCTTTAACTTGTGCCGTTCACTTTCATACACTGCATGTTTAATAGATGTTATATTTAATTTATTTATTTATTGGATAACAAACAGCATTTTACAATACACTTTAACTAAACAGTTGGGAATTATGGTCGTGCTTTAACTTGTGCCGTTCACTTTCATACACTGCATGTATAAATAGATGTCATATTTAATTTATTTATTTATTGGAAAACAAACAGCATTTTACAATACACTTTAACCAAACAGTTGGGTAACACATTAGCCAAAAGAGTTTTCACAAAAAGTTTAGACATAAGTAAGTATCTAAAAAAGTTGAGTAAACATAATATAGTTAGGAATTACTTCAGGTATTAAATCATTTAAAATGAACAGTCGCGAGCACTAATTTTATTTTTATTATCATTTAATAAGAGTTCCAAGCCATTGATTCCCCCATTGTTTCATCAATGTATCTTCATATTCGTGTTTTTTTTAAATTTATTTTTTATTGTGGCACGCCATAATGGCTTCACTCTGCCTGATGAAAAGTAGTGCTATGCCGAACGCTCACACTATGGCGGCCTGCATAAATGCTTTTTCACGCCCCGCTTAAATAACCCGGGAGAGAAAGAGGAAGGAAACACGTGTGCGGAAAGCGCATTCCACATACGGGTAGTTCGGCAATAGAACTATTTACCAAACTTTTTGGTACGTGTCTTGATGGTCAGCACGGTATGAGGGTGGCTTCTAAGACCTGCACGCGTCGATCTGGAAAGGAAAAGAGAGGGAGGGATGAGGTCAAAGAGCACCTCAGAGCATTCACCGTGGTAAAGGCGGTAGAAAGCACTAAGGGAAGCAATGTCCCTACGTAGCTGTAACGGCTCCAGACTGGTCGTAACGTCATCGTTACCGATAATACGGACAGCACGTCTTTGCAACCTGTCAAGAGCTTCAAGCAAGTACTTGGCGGATCCGTCCCAAAGATGAGAGCAATACTCCACGTAGGAGCGCACCTGAGTCTTATACAAAAGACAACGTTGCTCCGGCGTGAAGAACCGCTTCACCTTGTTCAGGATTCCGAGTTTACGTGAGGCTGTGGTTATAATGCTCTCAATATAGCTCTTTGGGTTGAGGTCGCTGTGTATGTCCATACCTAAGAGACTGAGACCAGTCTGGATGGGTAATAGGTTGCTCTGGAAGGAGGGTTGGGGGAGAAATGCGGACTTTTTAGCAGTGACAGCGCAGACCTGTGTTTTTTGGCATTGAACTGGACCAGGTTATCAGAGCCCCATTTATAAATGTGGTAAAACTCCTCGTCCAGCTCAATGACAATCTTCCGTCTCGACTCCACTACATCGGCCTGCTTTGCCGCAGGGTGACCCAAATAACGCCGATGTACTGTGCTGTCGTCTGCATAGCAATGAATGTTACCCAAGGATAACATATCATTGATATGCAGAAGGAACAGCGTGGGCGATATTATAGAACCCTGCGGCACTCCGGCGTTCACCTGCAGAAACTGTGTGGCACTGCTTTCGCAGAGTACGCGAATGCTGCGCCTATGCAGGAACCCGGCGATCCAATCGCATAGGCGAGGTGGCAAGCCGTATGACGAAAGCTTAGAGAGAAGCGAACGATGCCAAACTCGATTGAAAGCCTTGGAGATGTCCAGACTAACAGCCAGTGCTTCTCCGTGCTTGTCCATTGCTTCACCCCACAGGTGTGTTATGAACGCCAGGAGATCACCCGTTGATCGTTTCGGTCTGAACCCGTATTGTCGATCATGGATCAGGGAGTGATCTTCTAAGTAGCGAATGAGTTGCCTGTTTATGATTCGCTCAAAAACCTTGCAAAGGTCAGAGGTGACAGCAATAGGTCGATAGTTGGCTGGGTCGGACCTATTCCCTTTTTTGGGGACCGGCTGGACGTTCGCCTTTCTCCAAGCCTCCGGCACAATTCCAGTAGAGTACGAGAGGTGGTATAGGCGTGTCAGTACTGGAGACAACTCGGAAGCACATTTTTTTAAGACGACTGCCGGTATACCGTCAGGACCGCTAGCCTTCCGCACATCAAGTGACTGCAGCACGGCACGGACGTCACGTTGTCTGATTTGAACGTCAGTCATTGAGGAACCACAGTGAGGGATGGTAGGTGGTTCCACGCCGCAGTCATCAACACGCGAATTCGCCGCAAAGAGCTTCGCTAAGAGGTTAGCCTTGTCTAGCGGCCGATGGGCCAACGAGCCATCAGGGTACCGCAGTGGGGGCAGAGAAGGCGCGCAAAAGTTGGCTTGCACCGCTTTGGCCAGTCGCCAATAACTTCGGCTACCCGTTGGGTGCGACAACAGCTCTTGGCCAACGCGAGCAACGCGCTGGGCATTCGCTCTCGAGAGAGCTCTCTTGCAGACTTTGGTATCCTTGTTGAAGACTATCTTGAGGGAAGAGTGGAGAGGGGAGAGGGGTGCGAGCCTTGGTCCAAGCGCGATTCGCTGCCTGTTTAAGTTCAACAGCTTTGGCGCATTCGCGATTGAACCAAGGGCGCGCCTTACTTCCGCTGACGACATCAGTGTAGGGAATGTAATATTCCATCCCCAACATGACCTCGTCAGAGACAGCAGAGGCACTCTCCGATGGGTCCCTACCCACAAAGCAGCGCTGGCCCCACGGGATGGACGCAAAATAGTCGCACATACCATCCTAATCTGCCGACGAGTAGTGCCATAAACGCCGTTTAGACTCCACTGAGGGAGAGCTTTTACGGCGCAGTACGGTGGCACTAACCAGGCAATGGTCAGAAGTGCCCAATGGAGCACTTATCGACACTCTGTACCCGGCTGGTCGACTCGTCACCAGTAAGTCTAGCAGGGAAGGCGCTTGATCCGATATATCTGGAATCCTGGTGAACTGGAGAACCAGTTGAGTCAGATCATGCGTGAGAGCGAATGCGTGGGCAGTTCGGCCTGCGTGATCTGTTTTGGAAGAGTACAACCAGGTCTCATGGTGGGCATTAAAATCTCCCAAAAGTACCACATCGGCAGACGGAAACCTGTTAACTATATATAAGAAAATAATATTAACCGATATTAAATGGCATGCCAAAAGATAAATGCAAAATTGTTTTTTTTCTTTGTGTACTTATATGTCTACCAATATAATTATGAACCTGAATCAAGAGGTCTTTATCATCTGAAAAGCTCGATAGCGCAACGGCTGTCACGTTTAGATTGCGATCTTGCATGCTAAGCAACTTTCACAATGCCCGGTCACCGAATGGATGTAAATTATGTCAGCTCCTCTGTGCTTCGAAAGGCACGTACAACTGTTGGTACCGAATATGAACCTTTTTTCGTGTTCTTTTTTATGTGATTTATGTGGAAAGGCCTAAACCCAGCAGTGGGACGTGGAACGACGACCTTCTATGTTTTAGAGGATTGAAGCCTGAAACTAACAAAATATTGGTTCTAACATTATACTCATATTTGAATAATATTTTAAAAAAAAATTACAGGAAATGGACAAACGTATGATAATAAAAGCTGCAAATAACACAAAGCAATCAAAAAAGTGTAGTGTATTCAATGGATCGTTAATTTTTCTTGTTGTTGTTTCAGGTGCAAGCTTTTACAAAGCCCTCACAGTGCTGTTGCTGCCTGCGCTAGCTTTTGTTGTAATATCGTAAATGGAAATGGAAGGTAAGACCCTCAGTATGTACCTATATTACATAGGTAGCAGGTAGGTTAAGGGTATATGTTGAAGGATTAAAACTATCAATTAAAAAAGCAACTTTCACTATGTAGCATCCTTTTATAGACGATTACTTTTATCTTTTTGTTTTTTTCGCTCTTTAACAATACTGCGTGCGGTATGTAAAAACTTTACCTATTAATTAATTAAATGTCTTAGAAATTCCAAATGTTTAAATCTTGATTTTTTCTTATTTTTACAAATATGTGGCGGATAGTCTTAGGCCATGGTCGCTTTCACCCGCCGCCCGCCGCGGACGGCGGCCCGTCACACGCGGCGTCTTTATGCTCTGCTGTATGAGAATGTTCGGCCATGGTCGCTTTCACCCGCTGCCCGCGGCGGACAGCGGCGGCGGCCCATCACCCGCAGCAGCCAAGGCCTTAGGCCATGGTCGCTTTCACCCGCCGCCTGCAGCTGACGGCGGCTGGGGCCCGTCACTCGCGGCGTCTATATATGCTCTGTATGAGAATGTTCGGGAACGGTCGTTCTCGTCCGCCGCGTCGCGGGCGGCGGGTGAACGTCGTTTCTATAGACGCCGCGGGTGAAAGCGACCAAGGCCTTACTTTTTAGGAATTTAATAAAAACTTATGCAATCAAGAAAAATAAAAAAAAATGAACAAGAGAACGAAAAAGAGAGAAAGGAATGGAAAAGAAAAGGATCGTTATCTGACACATTAGAAACATAAAAATCTGATATTGATAGAAATTGAACACGATTTTTTTTTATTTTAAACGGGATCAGACTGTTGTAAATTAGTGTAATTCTTGTACCACTCACTCTTGGATTTTTTTGACAATTTTTTGACAGTAACTGTCAACGTCAAATTTGACAGAATGGAGCATAGACTATGCTATATTGTGCGATAACAATACATAAGATGAACCACAGAACCGAAATAACCAAACTTGTTCATACTAAAGTAGTCTGTAAGTCTATGAAAACACGGTACAAAGTCAAGTGTGTTTTTGTAGGTGCGGTCTCATGCGACCGCTTGGGGTTTGAGGGGTTAAAATGCTAATTTATTTTCTTATTTCTTTACAGATACAATGATTCGGATTTTGGACTAACGCTTATCAGTTACAAGTTGAATAATTAATTGTGCTCTAGTCAGTCCCGAAGTGTTAATGTGAACGTGTAACGGACTCACGCTAGGAACTGTTCTAGGTCCACGTTTTCTAATGTTGTCATGCAATTAAATTAGCTTCAACATCATATTTACGATCGCGTGTTAAAATCTAATATAACCAAAATCTGTGAAATTAAGTCGTAGCTATTGAATTGTACAGATACAATATGAATTTCATATGAAAATATTTTTCTTAATATAAACAATGTTATGATTATTTGAAAATTGTTATTTTTTTTGCATTCACAATGCTATATTTATATTAAACTTGAAAAAATATTGCCTCAGATCTTAAACCTACTAACAAACCTTGAACACTCAAAAGAAACGCTTCTAAAAAATAACTATTGGCTATGATGAAGATGATATTTTGTTACATAATTATATTTCAATTTACTTAAAATACAGCCACGGTGAAGGTTGGTTGGTTTGAGGTCTATCTGAGGCAGCCGCTTTTATTAAGTGTTATATAATTTTCGAAATAGACAATGTTAGTTTAAAGTTGTAAATAAACGCATTTTTCAAAGATGTAAATACCAAAAATTTTCTAGTATGTAATTTATGCAGTTTGAGTGCTTTGGACGCTACTAACTAAATGTTCATTAATCTGACAGTTATCTTATTCAATGGTTATCAGAGCGTGGTTAATACTCAGATACAACAGTCGGCAAAGAAAGCAGACACTTTAGCACCTTGTCAAATCAACTTACTTCACAAGCCTATCTTGCTTTGACAAAGTACAAAAGTATTAATTGCTATAGCTTTATGTGTAACTAGTAAGTTCAATTATTAGATGTTTATAACCTGTTTTAATTTCATAAGTGAACTGACAGTTAGAAGTGTCCAAACATATTAATTATTTAATATATTCGTTTATTTCAAAGCTTGGATTACGAAAGACATCCCTTAATTTTATATTTAACGACTAATAAACTGTTAATTCTGTTATAAATGTGTATTTTAATAGTATCCATCTAGATGTTTAATTTATTTAGAGACCAAATATACGTACGCAAATGTACAAATTTTGCGCAAAATTCTAATTAATACATTATAATATGAAAGTCGATGTTTCCAAACAGGGTATTGAATTTTGTTTTATTATTGTTTAATTAAAAATTGTAATTCGATATAAATTTGGACAATATGACAAATATTATAATTTTATTTTACGCCCTTATTCGGTAATGACATACATAATTATTATTATTATGACGAGTTATATCCAAGAAGGATTAGTCAGAAACTAGGTAATGAGGACAGCAAGGGCAGTCCTCTACCATAGTCCACTTTTAACCAAATAGCCCTTTTTCGGTATGTAATTAAACATATAATTTCATTTTTTTAAATCCGTTTCTATAAATCGTTTTGTGAATATAGTTTTTAGTATAACTACATTATATAGTACGCGACCTTCCTGAAAATAGTCTATCCCAGGGTTAGTCTCGCACGAATTTGTTGAACGATAATGTTTTGACTTGTAAGCTATGACAAAAATATATTTATGTTTAATACTGACGAAATGAAAAAATTAAATAAAAAGTATTCGTTCTTGAATAAGGGCATGTGTACATACTGTAAGAAATTTGTATGACCATAATCTGTAAGTTTTTATTTAAGTAAGAAAATAATATTGAATTTGCTGTGCATACTGCCGTTTATGGATAAGATCCAGTCAAGACTTTTATTGTGAGATTTCTTAAATTAATTAAAGAGGACCGTTGTGTAATTTGAAATTTGTTTTATTTTCATGACTCCTTATGAACAAATTCAAACTTATAGCATTTCTTCGACGTTAAATATATCAACTTTGGTTTCAAACTCAATTACTGCAACATTGCTACATAGCTTGCTGCATAGTCAGAAACTGTGACGTAATTAATACGTAACGTGTGTGTAATTTTTATTTCCATTAATTTTTATTTCCAATAAGTGAAATAAGAAATCTTTTGAAGACCTTGATCTCAGGACATGATTATGACGCCAACCAGATTTATGGATAGAAAATAAGTAAGTAAGTTACAAAAGATAGGAGAATAAGAAACTGAAGTCCACGTGACCAGAATCACGAGAGCAGCTGTCTTAAAATATTTATAGTAGAGAATGGAGGGAATGGGGATGGCTAAATAAAAATAAATGCCACTAACATAAAGGATGATTTTGTAAAGAATATTAAAAAGGTGAAACATTTTATTGAGATATCAATAAATTTAATTATTTGTAATATTTGATTATTTGCGTTAAAAAACGCTTAAATAAACTCAAAGACAACAAAACGTTGAAATAAATTTCTACCTACCTCAGGCGGGCATCGAATGCGGGATTGCGGAGGACTCGGGTTTGACTCCCGCCTGAGGTAGACATTTTTTTAAATAAAAATCGCTTAATCTTTGGCCGCCACCGGGGCCTTATAATAAAGTTGATTATTTAGCGTTATAGTAAATAAATAAATCACTGGAGGAGTAGCAAAGAGAAATAGAAATAAAATGTATATCTCAGGCGAAAATGTAAATTCTAAGAGGTTCGATAAGATACTGTTGCTATAAAAACAAAAAATATAAAAACATAAAGTCAAAAGCGTTGAATAATTTCGTCAGGTCTAACCAAAAAATTTCTGAGTGGTAGAGCCACGCTGCGTTGCAGCACGTAGTGGGCCGGCTCGCTCGGGGTAATACCACCCTCTCACGAATATCCGCCGTAAAATAATGGCACTTGGTGCTGTTGTCTTTCGTCCGGCCAGTGAGAGTTCCGGAGGCCCCTTCCCCTCCCCCCCTCACAATTCCTATTCCTTCCTTAACCCTATTCCTTTCTTAAAGGTCGGCAACGCATCTGCTACTCCTCTGGTTTTGCGGGTGTCCATGGGCGACGGCGATTGCTCTCCATCAGGTGACCCGCCTGCTCGTTAGCCTTCTTCTTATATAAAAAAATACGTATAAGTGCGGAGTGGTCAACGCAGCCGCCCGGATTGCTGTCTCTTTCCAATTCTATGATTATGAAAGAGACAGCACTGCGCAGGCCGCTGCTACCGAGACTTTAACTTAGAGAATCACACTGCAGTACGTTTATATTTTAACCTAATTAACTACAAGATACTATGAAATACTGAAAGCTTACCTGTGAAAAGTGATGTTATTATACTTCTTTTGTTTTTCAGATGTGTTGTGACACAATTTAACTGCACAAACCGTCATTTTTTTTTGTTTTCGCGAGACACGTTCGGCGCGGTGTCACATTGAACACTACGGAGCGGTCCGGCGTAGGGTGCCATTTCTGGCTCCAATTAATGTGCTTCAAAATAGGCGCGCGAACTTGGTTTCTATAGCGTTATTATTCTAAGTCCACATATTATAAAACAACATACTTCAACTATTTCAAGGAAGATGAAGAAGTTAAGGTTTGATTTTGCTGTAAAACCAGCAATAGATGGAAAATCAAACATCATATGCATAACTTCAATATCTACACATAATGGACAGATTTTTGGAATACTAGCCGAGTACCAGCCGGCAAATTTACACCAAGCAGTTACAAATACTCCTAACTATGAAAAGGTAAGAAAATCATTAACTAAAAGACATCAAACGCGGAAAATATGGATAACCTTGACGGACAATATTTCAAAAACATATTTAGATGAAGAACAAAACTTGCAGTTTAATGATTTGTACCTAGAAGAAATTTTGGAGGAAACAAATAATGCTGCATCTCTATCTAGTGAATCGAACCAAATGATAGAAAAACTATTAGAGAAGTTACTTGAAGAAAAACATAATAAATTTGAAACTCAAAATTTAGGGAAAATTGCAAAATATTTCATGATTGAAAAATTTACGGGAAGAAACTCAAATGCTTACCAGTGGATTACAGATTTTAATAAAGAATGTGAACGTTTTAAAATTGACGAAGACAAAAAGAAAATTGAAATTTTAAAATTTTTTTTGGAATGTTCCAGTGTTGATTGGTACATTTGTATGCTTATGAAACTAACAGTGGAATCAGAATGGAACAAATGGGAAAAGAGTTTTTGTGAGACATTTGCTAACAAAGGATGGTCGCCTATTAGATATGCTCTTGCCTTTAAATATCAAGCCGGTTCGTTGCTTGAGTATGCTTTAAAAAAAGAAAAACTTTTATTGCAAGTAAGAAAATCTATCGATACTGGGACTCTCATAGACCTTATATCGTTTGGCTTACCTAATTATGTATCTGATAAAATTAATAGAGAAAATTTACAAGAAACTGAAGATCTATACAATGAATTAGAGAAATTAGAACATTTTGTTAGTAAGGATAAATACGAAAAAAAAAAAAACATAAATACTGACATTAAAACCAAAAAAACTGAAGAAAAAAAACCTTGCCAAATTTGCATCAATGAGAAAAAAGGAAAACGCTACCATCCTGAGAAAGATTGCTGGTTTAATAGTAATAATCAAAAAGCCGTTCTGAAAACTGTGAATAACTCAGAATTAGAAATTGAACTGAATGAAAAGAATACAAAAAACTAGAGGTGCCACCATTAATAAGAATCAAGTTACTTATAAATGACACGTCGGAAGTTTCAGGAATTTATGACTCAGGTTCAAATGTATCATTAATAAATGAAAAATTATTAAAGATACAAAAGAGTACAAATAAAATGCAAATGGTGAACTTGAAGACTATTAATGGTGAGAAAAAAACAAAAGGAATGGTAACTTTAAAAATAAAAATCCATAATATTGAAAAAAATATGGATGTTTTTGTTGTAGAAAACAATAATTTTAATTATGATTTTTTAATTAGTTTAGATTGTATAACCAATTTCAAATTAATACAAAACGAAAAATTAAAGATCACACAATGTTAAAATACAGAAAATAGTATTAAAAACAAAAACTATGAAAATAATGATATGTCTAATTTAACAAATGTCGAAATTCCTGTTGTACTAGGCGACAAAAATGAAAATGGATTGCAATTAAACTGTGATGTTTTAAAACAAGAATTTAAACAAAGAAACGAAGATGAAATTAACTTTAATGAAAATATTAACTTGGAGAAATTTGAGATGTTAGTAAACCATCTAGATTTGTACCAAAAATTAGAAATTGAAAAGTTAATAGAAAAATATAATCCAGTTTTTGCTAACGATAAATATGACATTGGCACTGTACGAGATTATGAAGCTCATATAGATTTAATGGTGGATAAATACTGCTACAAACGTCCATACAGATGCACAACTGAAGATAGAAGAGAAATAGAAGATCAAATATCCAAATTATTAAAAAGGAATTTGATTGAGGAATCTTAGAGTCCATTTGCTGCTCCAGTAACTCTAGCATATAAAAAGGAAGATGATAAAAAGACAAGGTTATGTATAGATTTCAGAGAATTGAACAAAATTGTTGTTCCACAATCACAACCTTTCCCGTTGATTGAAGATTTAATGGTAAAGGCTGTAAACTGTAGGTATTTTTCTACTTTTGATGTAAATTCAGCTTTTTGGTCTATCCCTTAGAAAATTCAAGATAGATACAAAACTGCATTTGTTACACAGGAAGGCCATTTCCAGTGGACATGCCTCCCGTTTGGATTAAAGACGTCTCCAGCAATTTTCCAAAGAATATTGAGCAACATCATAAGAAAATGCAAACTCTAATTTTGCAGTAAATTTAATAGATGATATTCTGATTTTTTCGAAGACTTTTGAAGAACATTTAGTTCATGTATCAGAACTACTAGAAGCCATATTAACAGATGGTTTTAGACTAAAATTTTCGAAGTGTTCCTTTGCAAATAATGATGCTAAATATTTAGGTCACATAATAGAAAATAATACAATCAGACCTTTGAAAGATTATTTAACTGCCGTCAAAAACTTTCCGGTTCCAGAAACAAGAAAGAATATACGCCAATTTTTAGGAAAAATAAATTTTCATCATAACTTTGTACCACAAAGTGCAATTATCTTGGATCCGTTACATAACTTATTAAGGAAAGATGTTAAATTCATGTGGTCTGAAGAATGTCAAAAAACATTTGATAAAATTAAAGAATTGCTATGCTCTGAACCAATTCTAAAAATATTTGATCCTGAACTACCAATAAATATTTACACAGATGCTAGTATCAAAGGAATGGGAGCAGTGTTGAAACAAGAAGATGCTAATGGAGTCATGAAGCCGGTGGCTTATTTTTCAAAAAAAATAAGAGATTCTCAAAAAAAGAAAAAGGTAATATATTTAGAATGTCTGGCGATAAAAGAAGCTGTGAAATATTGGCAGCACTGGCTTATGGGAAAAGAATTCATAGTTTACTCAGATCATAAACCATTAGAAAATATGAACATCAAGGCTAGAACGGATGAGGAACTAGGTGATTTGACATATTATTTATCTCAATATAATTTTAAAATAAAATATAACCCAGGAAAATCAAATCAAGATGCAGACTGTTTAAGTAGAAATCCAGTTCTAGAACCTCATGACAATACTGATGACTTTTTAAAAGTAGTAAATTTAATAAATCTAAACGATATAAAAAATTACCAATATACAAATCAAGACCAAATAAATGGAAAAAATAAATTGATATTGGAGAATGGAATTTACTACAAAAAGAACAAAAGAAATAAAAAAATTATACTATCAGAAGATCTTAGCAAAACTCTAATAAAAGATGTCCATGTCACTTACTGCTACATTGGAATAACCCAGATGACGAATAAAATAACACCATTCTATACAGCAAAAAATATTATCACAAACATAAAACGACTTTGTGACCAATGTGAGATTTGCATAAATAATAAGTCAAGGAGGAAATCAAAGTATGGCTTAATGTCACATTTGGGTCCAGCAACAACTCCATTTGAAATAGTATCAATTGATACCATTGGAGGGTTTGGAGGATCACGGTCAACAAAAAAATACGTGCATCTTTTAGTTGATCATTTTACAAGATATGCTTATATTTGCACATCAAGGAATCAGAATTCGAATGATTTTATTAAATTAATGAAAAATGTTACAAACAGTTATAACATTGATATGGTATTATCAGATCAATATCCGGGCATAAATTGCAAAGATTTTAAAGAATTTCTAAAGAAGGAAAATATAGAAATGGTTTTTACTGCTGTTGATACACCATTTTCAAATGGGCTTAATGAAAGGTTAAATCAAACTCTAATCAATAAAATAAGATGTGGAGTTAATGAAAGCGATAAAAAACAGCGTGGACAACTATTGCACAGAAATGTGTTGAAAAATATAATGAAACAGAACACACGGTTACTAAAAAGTACCTTTTGGAAGGTGAAAATGTAAGCATTCTGCCGATTGAATTGAAATCAAGATGTAAAAATGAAGATCTGAAAAGGTATAGAAAACTAGCATTTGACAACACATTACAAACACATAATTATAATAAAAAAAATATTTGACCAACATAGGGAAGAATATAAATTGGAAGTGGGAGATAGAGTATATGTAGAAAATGGGAATCGACTAAATAGGAAGAAAATGGATGAATTAAGGATTAGACCATATAAAATTTTAAAATATGAAAATCTATGAAATTGATACCGGACACAAGAAAGCAGAATCGAACTTCTACCATGTTACAAAACTATCACCAGTGTTGGATTGTATATAAACAAATGCGTGCATTGTCACTTGCATTTGTTTTTCTCTGAGGGGGGAGATGTAAAGAAAAGGCTATAATACTTTTTAGTAGCAAAGAACCTTTTCTTCATTTTATTTACTTTTTTGTTAAATCTGACAGAGCCTCTGACTGAGCCTCTGACAGGTGACGTTTGAAAATGATATTATTTTTAATTAATGTAATAAACTAAATCTAATAAAGATTTAGATAGAAACCTGAAATGGCTTAAATGTTGTTTTCTTTGTTATTTCAGGTACTTAAGTTAATCTTTATTTTTAATAAATGTAAATAATTATAATGCCCTATTTTGTAAATAAAAACTTTGTTATTTCAGAGAAACGCAGCTAAGTCTGGTTATTTTTGATCCCAATTACTCCACATATTATATGTATTATCATTGTTTATACTATTTGAGTACTTATAGAAAAGGCATAGAATAAAAACTAAAGCATAGAAGGACTCCAGATGAGACTCGTATAGTTGTCCTATTTTTTCAAATGGGCCATAAATATTGAAAGAAAAGAGAAGTTAAGTTTACACAGTAACCTGAACAATATCGGTGATACACATTCCAGTCTAATAATCTCTGCATAGGTGTCGTCATTGCCAGGACTTTTCCCATTTTTTAGTTTTAATAGAGCCTTATGAAACTCGTCCATAGTGGGTAGGTCATCCAGTTGAGTCCACAAAGGTAAGCGAGGCATAAGATCTTTTGCTCCAGGCGCAATATTAGTTGGACTTGAATATAGCGAGCTGTATTGCTCCGTCTAGCGTTTAAATTGGTGTTCACTATTTGTGATGACAGTTCCATCAACTTCTTTTAATAACGCCGTCTTCTTTGGTGTAGGACCTAAAAAATAAGTTGCCAAAAACGTCAAATGTCTAGTAAAAATAAAAAAAACCGGTTACCATTTATGATACCGAATTCAAAAGCGACCTATACAAATGTAATTCGAATGGTGACCAAACGGAGTACCCACTCAAATGTTCTCCTCCTCCACTCCTTCTATTCTTTAGTTATTATTCTGAGAGAAAAGGTTTATTCACCATCTGACTTTAGTAAGTTCAATAAGTATCTCTTTACTTTTAATTTGCTATGACCCTGACATCACATGCTTTGCTTCATTTACTCTCTTTTTTACACATTTTAATGTAAGTGACTCTACTAAGTACCAAATATTACTTAAATATTATGACATTAATTGTACTTTTAATGAAGTATCCTGCTAATGTGTTATTTTGCGAATGTTATGTTTTAAGTATATGATATTGTAAGAATGTGGTGATTTGAGATTACGATATTTTGCAAATATGACATTTTGCGAACATCATGTTTTGCTTTTATGCTATGCAGCGAGACGGAGGGATAAAAAAATACAAATTTTGTTTATTGGAAATATTTGCAGTAGGTATATTACACATAGATACCTATGAACGCATGACATGTAAGTATTTGTTTCTTAATATTGTATTTTTGTACGTACACAGACTTAAATCGAACAATCGAAAGAGCTCGCGCACACTAGAAACAGCTGTTTATATGCTTGGTTGGTTGATATGCCACAGCAAAAAATATAAAAGCCATTCTTTTGTTCTAGATAATTAAAAAAATGTTCTCTTAGATTACTTTGTGAATTAATCTGTAAGCCTTAAGCTTTACGTTTGTACCACGTCCCACCGACGCTCGTTATTTTTTAATACCTCTCCTGTCTTTTGTGAAATTAGAACCCGAATAAGGGTTAATACTCCGCCCACTGAAGAATCCAGCTTAAAACGCATTTTAAACCCCTTGACCATTGAGCCTTGAGCTTGGTTTTAGAGTATAAAATATAATAATTATTACTCGTTGGTAACAAGATTTATTAACGACCGTAAACCTTTTATAATGGAAAGATTCCTGAAACTCGTCAACTGATACTCTTTATAGCTTTTATAGATCGATGACACGGGTAAGTTGGGTGTTAAAACGAGTATCAAAATATACCTATTTTGAACATTCGTTTGTGAAGAATCTAAAAGCTTGACTTATCACTTTCCGAGATAGCCACCTTTGCTCACCATTGTAAGTACTTTTTTTTGTCTTTACAGTGCAATAAATAATACATTATAAAAAATATTACGGTTTGGTTTTCTTGTTCGCTTAGTTATCTACCACTATCTCATATATTATTGAGGAACAAAATGTGTCTTAGGTTACAAGCACATTTCTAAAACCTGATAATAAAAAAATACCAACACAACTCTGTAGTTATACCAAAACATGTTAATTTACAACAAAATCCATCAATACCCAGACCGCTAAATAACAAAATACGTAACTAATCCACTTAGCCAGTCATGTGGGTTTGAAAAGATGAAAGTACCTACAGATCGCCGAAAAAAAATAACGAAATTCGAGCAATCCGGAATGGAAACGGAAAAAAGCCGGTGATATCATCGAGGCATCTAAATCCCAATACGGAAAGAAAATGAAAAAGCATTCGGCGTGCAACTTTTATAGGACCAATCAATCAAACCGAGCCGTGACTGTCCAAATTAGAAAACATTTTCGAATGCATTAGACCATTCTCGCCAGTTCGGACTAGTCTTTGAATAATAGATACAGGCCTCACTCCTGAACGAATTACCAACTAAATTATTGAGCCGCACTGACCGATGGCATGGGAATAAATTGACTCCGCCGGCTATTCCGGCGGTCAGGAGCGGAGTCAAATGAAAGTTTCCCAAATTGATTGACGCGGACCGATTCGGGTGATCGATGGCGCGCACAAGCATGTGGGCCCAGAGTTTTTCAATAGCTAGTTAGAGAGCTATTTAATCACTTTCATATTAATGAGCACTTACCACCGCCCCGTACCATAAGAACATCCATGTTTGTTATATAAGGTGACTGCTAGAAACCGCAAGAAATTTCAAGGGCTGGTCAGGTCAAGTGTTTTAAACATGACAAAAATGGTCTCATTGCAGACTAACGTAGGTACTTATCGCCCAGCTGACGCGAACTAGACGGTCGGCAGGCCGGCCGTTGCCCGCGCCTTATAAATAGTCGTTATTTTTAATTGTTTTTAATTATATTTTTTTATGATTTTAATTATACTTTAAAATAAATTAGATACTCAACGACTATCCAATAAAAATTCACAAAATGAATTATTTAAATAAAAATGAAAAAAACACGAATTCCTTTTTTGTAATTTTCGTCATGTTTAAAACACTTGACCTGACCAGCCCTTGAAGTTTTTGGCGGTTTCTAGGTTATCACCTTATATAACTAACTTCGGAAGGCACGTTTAGCCGTTGGTCCCGTTTGTTGTCGTAAGATGGCAGTGATCGTTGAAACACACCAACCCGCATTGGGCCAGCGTGGTGGGTTGTGGCCCAATATCCCCACATCCTATTGTCCACATGGGAGGTCTGTGCCCAGCAGTGGGACGTTTATAAGCTGATGATAAAGATAATTATAGCTATCAAGGTGGCTAAGGTTACCTCTAAATCCTGTAAAGTGAAACTTGGCGCTTTATTATCAAATGTTGCATACATAATAAAGGTGCTGAGACAGCATAACAATAACAGCATGGAGAAGAAACTATCACGTATTAAATTAAACTGAAAATAGACGCCTACCATAACTTTATCAAATTTTTATCACATCTGTTTAGATCCGATAAATATTGCAAACGCAAGCAATAACCAATACTAAACCTGCTCGTCTAATTAAAGCTGCATAATCTTTTAATAAAAATAGGATAGAGCTTCATGTATTTAAAATGCACGTTCATATTATGATTATTGAGTTTCAATTGTGGAGACAAATCAATTAAACTTCGGAATAGCAATAGGCCATTCAATTTCGATTGAGTTAAAATCGTTGTCACACTAATAGATGGCGGAGCGCTTGTTTCTGATAGCGATTTCGAAGCTATGGTCGAATCAGACAGGATAATGACGTCGACTCCTCTTTATAGTTCTAATATAGGCCGCGTCGAGTGTAAATTAAACGTTTGTTTAGGAAAATTAAGTGTCATGCTAGTATTTGAAATAGAGCATCTGCACTTCGAAACTGATATAAATTTAAGAGGCGTATTTAGTGATTTGAACAGATTTGGAGAGTTTATGTCTTAGGTATAAATTACACAATATTTTTTAAATGAGGTTTGTAGTTTAGTTCACAGTCATTTATACCTATTGAACTCAAATATTTATGATTTCCAATTGAACAAGCCAACACAGTAAACATAAACAAACATACAAAAGTTACTAAAATATGAAACTATTATAATTGTAATGCATTTTACAAGTACAGGTATGGGAAAAAGTAATAAAATAACACTATAATATACCCATATAATATATCCCAATATAAGTAAAAAAGAAAAACTCATAAAATTTTGTAAAAAGAAAATACATATTAAATAACAATAGTTGATACCGGATCGTAAGGTAACCAATTTCAAATCACTCGCATATCGAACGTACTCTATCGATGTACCGGTATGTGAATGAAAATATTTCATATCCGCACGCGATAGGCCGACGCTTACGATTCAGAGCGAGGCAGTCACTTTCTACGTGAGCGAAGTGAGCGAAAAGAGCGAAGTTTACGCACTCACCTGGTTGCGGAGAACGAAGCCACTGGAAATGGCTTTATTGTTGTTTTTTTATTATTGTACTTAATAACATAAATAGTTTTAAATGACAATAAGTGTTAATTTAGGCGCGAATACATACAGCATGCAAAGTAGTCGCAACAAAATAAAGGTTCATAATATCATCTATTTGATTAAGTCTTTTTTTTGTGTGTTTGTAATTGTCAGGACAATGTTTGTATAAAAGATTTTTTTGGTAATTCGTCACGGGAGGCTTCATGCACATGAAGTCGCGGGCGTACCGCTAGTTTAAAATATAAATAACATTTTCACCATTTTCAGCGTTTAAAAATTTTACTTAAGTAAATATAAAAACCATTAATAAATAACATACCAATCATGAAGCTTGCAGCAGCTTATCTACCTACTCTTACTATTATAAACGCTGGCACGCTAAGGCAGTAGCCTGATGTCGTCGTCGTTATTCTTGTTGTGTTTTACTTATTTTTTTTTATAAAATCTTATTATTAAATTTTTCTTTATACGTCATATTTTTCTTTCCTTTTTCCTTTCATATATTACTTATGAGCACAGCTGTCGTAAAACCAGGTACAATAGAAATTCAATTATTAGATCTCTTTAAAAAAGAACGCGGCAAACAGGGGATATGTTTTGTATGTTAAATTATTTTACGCCTTCGTATCATTTAGGTCTGCCACATCTAGTGCCAGCAGATCGTCGTAGGGACGTCTCATTTGTTTTGCACGACGCACGTAATAACGCGATCAAAACGTATGAGAATTTTGACAGCGCGACGTGACGTGAAAACTTAAAGCGCGCCAAATATTACTCGGCGGGCGTAACTGAGTGTGTAACGCAAATAACGTATAGTTCGGTAATCATCATTACTATTACTTGTGTGAATATTAGGTACATGTGTTTTTTATTTATTTCTTAGGGAATTCAAACAGTCCACATAAGCCGGGGACGCTAACGGCCCCGTGTTATTCATAAAAAGCATTTTCTTTTTAATACAGTTAAGCATAAATACATAAAATTAAATAAAAATTTCATATCGCATTGCTGAGCTAAGGCCTCGAAAACTGAAACGAAATAGTAGGTACTTAGTCATACGTACAATTGATATAATTACATTGTCTTTAATCACCTAGATATTGAGCCTAAGACCTCCGAATCTTTATTGAAATATACTTGATTTTCCTTAGTAAATAACAGGAAAGACATACGGTGATTTTTTTTTCTTATTTGAATATCCTGATGGGAATTGGTCATTGCCACTAATGCACATCTACAGATACCAGGGAGCTACTTATGCATTAGCGACTTTGGGATCTCTATTTAAACACTTCTTTATCAGCACATTATTAGTCTGATTGGTACAAACACAGTATGGGGTTCTACGAGAAGAGCGGTAACAGCTTTTCTAAATGTCGCCAACGCGTCAGTAAAATGACGCTACAAACGTCCATTGGCTACAGCGGCTACATACCAGCTGGCGAACCGCACGCCTGATTGCGACCTGTTGTATACAGGGTGTAAAAAGACCCTTAACGAAGCCGAAAAATGCGTATACTGTCCATCAAAACAAGTAACATTAAGCACAAATAGTTGCATAGGAACCATTTTCATTTTATAGATATTGTAGAATAGCTGTTTTCTGCTGTTTACTATTCTACGCGTGTGGAATAGTCGGTTAGTAGCCGGGTGATGGTTTCTTTATAAAGCTTAGTAATTATTATTGAAATTGTTAGAGCAATCGATAGATAAAATGTGACACTCGATATCTTCGTAACCAAACGGTTTTCAGATATGGTCTACTTCAGTAAAGTATTGGGTTCTCTTAGTTAAGGGTATTTTTTTAAACTTACTATAAAATATGATTGTCTTCTAAAAGAGTGCAATTACTAAACGTATTACAATGCTACAAAAGGTTAAAATTAATTGGTACTACATTATGCAACTGCGTGATAATCCTACTTGTTTTCGCGTCCCAATTTGAAATTAGCCTTTGACGCGTGCGCGAGTTGACGCAAAGTGGGTTAATTAAAAAGTTATTTGCGAAATTAAACCTTTATTGAATTTGCGCGCGAAAGTAGGCAATGTCAATTTGTCAAAATATACTTTAAATGAACAAAAGAATAACGAATTATGATATTTTGAGCAGCAGTCCTCCAAACTTGTATAGCGTTTTGTTTGCGATAGTGAACGCTGAACAAGTATCTTAAGGCAAGCGTGGTCATTAAAACAAGCAAACAGTAGTAAAGACTTGAGTTCAATTATTAAGTTTTTGTCCAGCAGTGAGTCAATACGAGTATATAGCTTGATTATTCTCCTTTTCTTTAGCTATTTAGCTTATTTAAGGCTCATAATATGAAAATTAAAGTAATCCTAATTTATATTTAAACCTGTTTGAAGCAATTTCCTTTTGTTTGTTCTATTCAATGGTCATTATACAGCAGATTTTAATTACCCATACCCATATCGTCTTAATGCTAGAGAAGGCTTGTTGATCCGATGGCCCCGGCTTGTTCAAAGATGGCAATCTTAACGATCACATTCCTCATCCGGCCAGCATGATAGTAGTTTATTATTAGTATGGCTTTTTACTCCCCAGAAGCTTCGGTTCTGAAGTAATGGTGAAATAGTAACATTATATTATTAAACATGTTTTATTACAAATTGTATTTAATTTATTCATTTCTTTTATCTTTTTATAACATAAATAAAGAAGATGCAAAACCTAAAACAATTATTGTAAACTTTATCAATCTGAAAACATTACGTAAAAGCCTTCCATCATTAAAATCTAATCATCGCCACATGAATGCATATAGATAACTATAACTCCATCTATTGTGATCAGCAATTGATCCGTAAAACAAAACCACAGCATGAATAAGTAAAACGTAAATCTTAAGCCAACATTTTTGCTGTAGCTAGATCAGCTTTATTAATTCAAAATTCCTCAGTAAGTACTTTGATTTTATGGAAGGAGACTCCCTTTCAACGGACTTCATAAGGTTCACAATTTCAAAGAAGAGCCTTTTATTTTTCAAGCAGAACTCACGCTCCTTAATCACATCTAATTCCATCATCACGCAAGCGGAATGCATGTCAAATGAATTGAACCCCACAACGTACATAGGTTACATGGAGTATTGTCAGAATACAAAGCGGAGGTCCAATTATAACTTGGAATTACTTTAACAAAGGAAGTATGTAATTGTAAACGAATTTGGAGTGAATGAAGGGGCATCTTTGAACAAATATGGAGTACCTATGGAATGGTTATGTTATGTTTGAGTTTTAGTAGCGTACTGTAAACTTCGTGCGCCTCGATTTTGTGTAAAGTTAGATGAATATGGAGTTATTCTCCAAAGATTATTACGGTCACACAAATCTGTATTAATTCGTCAAGATAGCAGAGCACTGCATTTTATCAAACCAAAACTAAAGACACAGATTTTCTATAAACATAGTAAATGTATTTTAATAGAAAATCTATAAAAATAACACTAAACTCCATTTAGAAAAAAGAAAACAAAATTTAACTTTTGCATTTTTTTCAATATCAAAATTTGTCATTACCCAAGCTCAGCAATCGCAATAACAATAAAACAGTTTGGAAATAATTTCATTCATATAATGTTTTATTAAAGTTGTCATGAAATAATTTCTGTGGAGAGGATGAGAGAGAGAGAGGAGAGACTCCCGTCTCTCCTCTCTCTGTGATAAGTTTTCTTCCACCACTTACCATCACGTGAGACTCGTGTGACGAAAGCTCCACTGCCCTGTTGTTGAACAAAAAACAAATAAAGCACATGAAAAATAGCAACTCCATTCCTGGCAGGCTCTAACACCGCCACGTCCGCAGAATAATTCACTCAGATCATTTTATTTGTTGTCCTCCACACAAATTGTGTAAGCTTAAAATATTGCGGCACGTCGGCCCTAATACGAATTATAATTGTGTGCTTACGAAGCTCCGTCATGGGATGGAAATGTCTAGTAAACATTCGGATTTATTCATTTAATGTTATGACAATTATGTAATAAATATCTAACGATGTCTGAGACTGTTTATTTATATTTTCTATTGTTTCAGATTTCTTCTTTCTGTCACTGTAAGGTCATATTTTGTTAAGATTATGAAAAGTTCTGTTAACACATCCAGAATGCTTGTGTTAGGTATCGGTTCACGCCAGTAGTCTTACGGAGCTATAAGGATTGAACCATGGTTTCTCGTATCGGGTTGCATACGAGAAACCATACCATTTCTCGTATGCAACCCGGCCATCTTGATCAGCTAACGATCGATCACTACTTAATCATTGACTAATTGAAGCTCAAATTATTTGTAAGTTATGTAGCTTAGAGATATCGTTAACCTTAACTTAACCCTCAACTAGATAGCTTTAATTATAATATAATTATCGTTTTTTACTTTAGATTTTGATATAAGAAAATGTTTCCTTTAACTAAAGTTTATTTTAAAGTAATGATTTCTACTTTTTGAATAGAGCAACATCGTCTTAATCGTCAGTACTATTATTTAAAAAATATATAAGTAACTTCAAAATATGTTAAACTGTTCGAACACGTCAAGAGACACCAGTGGGCGCGTATCTCGTAAATATTGTCCAAAGTACCCACGCGGGTGACTGAGGGTTAACCGTCTGAGAGCATGTGTAGAGTAGGCGGGCGTAAATCGTTTCAAATGAGAGCTTCATGAGTGCAGATAAATTACATTAAATCTGCCGCTCACGTGCCGGAAAATTCACCAATGTTTCACTGGAAAGGTTGGGGTGACCACAATAAAAAAAATACAAGGAGCGTAAGAGTATGTTAATTATTACTGTGATGCTATATTCTGTCTTTCCGTGGTGTCACATTACGCCAATGGTCTCGGTTATCGTTAGAGGGTGGTCGTAAAACTGACAAGCCTACATTGAGCTAGCACAGTCGGAATGGCCTGATCTACCAATTTCCTAGTGATTTGGTTCATCTAAGTCCTTTAAGGGTGCAGAGATAATGACGAAAAATTCAAATAGTTTAAAATTTGGGGCTCCTTATTTTAGTTTTAAATGACAAAGCCAATATTTCCATTTTTATGAAACTACTCGTATTTGATGTAAGTTAGATAATTCTGATCACTTAAACACATTTTTTCTGTTTCTATTGGAGAATAATTTCTAAACTTTTTCTATTCAATTTCAATTAAATAATGGTAAGGTTTGTACTTTCTATAGTAGTAAAGTAGTACAGTAAATTAATACTTTTCACCACACACAAGTCCCACTGCGCTATCACTATCAGTTGACAAAGATTACAGTTTTTCTGCAACAAAGTACACAGTGTTAATTTATTGTCGTCGTACGCGTCGTACCTAATGCATAAGTTAGTACCAACAAAAAACATTATTACACCTTACTTGCAGTTAGAAGTTGCCAGAACACAAACAAACTCTGTAACTCCCAGTGATTGTGTTACATACGCGGAGCTCTCCAGAATTCCAGTATAGCTGAGCCAGTGACGGAGTTGCCATTGTTAACGCTGATTTTGTTATCGTACAAATCGTCTCTTCAGCAACAAGTAAGGAAGTTTTTCAAAAAGCTTTTTTTTCATATAATCTGTTACAGAGTTAACAATAAGTTATTAGGACTGTGCTTTGGGCGCAACGTGAAATCGTAGGTCTCGGTTGTCGTCGTAAGATGGCATGTTTAAAACTAGCGTGGTGGTTATGCCTCAATGTCCCTATTAGCTACTGTCCAAATGGGAAAGCCCAGCATATAGAGTGTGTCCTGAATATGGTTAGCGATAATTTAAGGGCATATCATACATTAAAATTTATCTATATTAACACCCTAATATAGAGTCCTACTAGCACCCTGTTGGAATAGACGCCATTTTTAAATTTGACATTTTTTTTTTTGCGGCACCCTAAAAAAATACGTGAAATTTAAGAATGGCCTATATTAGGGTGCTAATATCGATAAATTTGAATGTATAATATGCCCTTGAATTATCGCTAACCCTATCCCGGACACACTGTATAGCCAGCATATACATAGAATATGTCCAGTTTATGGGCTGATGATCATGATGAACTACGTAGCACAAAATCTTTATAAAGGTTTTTCTGCGAGTGCAAATATCACACTCGTTTTTTAGTCGCCGCGTCGTTGGAAGGAATGTTGTGGACCTTACAAATATGATATTAGAAGCAATTTCATACAGGGTTCAAATGGATAGCCCTGTCTGTCCCGCTACTGAGCTGCGGATAGGCAGATCAGAAAGTATGTTAGCGAGGTCTTGATCCGTTCTACTGATGACGGCGCGTGGAACGATGACCTAACTCCTAATTCTTGGAGAAAATCCTACGTAACTTCTACCCCGCGGGAATGCATAATGCATTTCTCCTGTTAAAGAAAGCCCTACCGTCATCCAAAACAAGTTGGATAATACGTAACCTCCGTTAGTAATGTGGGAAACGTGGTATTACCACAGGATTACATTATGCGGCAATAAAAACATAAACATTTCTAGACTTACCTCCGAAAGTTTGCACACCCTACAATAAACCCTTGTATAGTTGAAGTTATTTTAAGTACTCGTATTTCATAAATTGTATCATTATCTCATTCAAAGGTTGTCCGAATGAGAACAGTTTTAGTATCAACCAGTGCGTACAAAGGACGTCTACTTATGCTTCTTTGTCAAATTGTTTTGAAATGGTCAACGTTAATTATGTATTAAGTGCTGTAGATTTCTTTCTATATGACATTGAGTCAACCAACGTGGAGCATACGACCCGCTTGTTTGAAAGCGTTTACAACATTCAACTAGCTTGCTGCACTAAAACTCATGCGCTTATATGCCCTGTAATAAAAGATGGAGTAGTCTACCAGCACACGTATTCCCTCCTACTTATGACATAAGGTCCTTCAAACGAGGCGTGAAGAGGCACTTTGTGGGCCGGCAGAGTGAGGGTGACTGATGCTACGTCTCTTACGCTGCACCAGTTGTCCTCGCGCCTGGACTTCACTTCCGCTTAACATCAGGTGGAGTGGGGTCATTTGCCGGGCTAATTTTAGATACTAGAAGTGCTTAAAATATTATTTTCAAATTATAAAAAGAATACAATGAGCTTACAGGGCACAATGACACACAATAAGACACAATGATGTTTAGTACTTTTCAAACCGGATTTCAGCAATGTAAAACACAACTGTATTATAGGGTGATCTTCTTTTAGTCGGATTTTGGGTAGTCCTATCATCAAACAAAACGAACTAGTTACCAAGTAATTTAATAAATAATAATCAAAAATAGTTTATTCGCCTTAAACATAGTCATGTAATAGTACTACCACCAGTTTTGGTACAACATGTATGTAGTAATATTATTTGCTTTTAGTATGTACGTACATACTAGAATCAAATAATAATTGAAACTATATTAAATACGAGTATTATTAAGAAAAATTACAATAATATTATTAGTTATAATCACACGTCAAATTTAACAAACTTACAAAACAATAATGAAACACAATTTACAAATGCCATATATTTTTACAACACTCTACTATCTATGCCTACTATGTATTTATTAAACTTACTTTATTAAATAAAACACACATTGTTTTATTTACATATTTAAAAACTCTGAATCACTATATAGCAACAATGTTCAATTAATCATTTCTTCAGCCTTGACTTATTTATTTATTTATTGTAATAAAAACGACATACATCTATTACATTTTTCACACTATTAATAACTAATTATATTAACATATAATTAATTATAAAATAAACATAAATTTAATAAAAAAATCATTCGACATCCTCGCTATCCGGGATGCCGATAAAGCTCCATTGGTCACTTACATTCTCACAATATTTTAATAATGCAGGCGTTATTTGTGACCAGTTGTCAAATGAAAAATAAACATCAGTGTTGGCGTCACGGAGTGCATTGAGGTGGGCCAGAGGTCGAACCTCAGAACAATTGCTTTAGTTATTGTTCTGAGGGTCGAACTAAGGGTGACATCGCGCGTGCCACGGTGCGACCTCGGTCATCAGAAAAGAGTTTATGTTGCCGATGAGGGCTGCGTCTACTTTTTGGAGGTTCCAGTTCGCGGGGGACAAAAATAGCACACACAATAAATTGTGAAGGAGGAGGCAGGTAGAAGGAAAGTGAAGCAGGCAGTTTACTTGAATATGGTAACAGATAGTGATTATCTTAGATTTGGTAACCTATTAAAGAGTTTGGTTGACATTGCGAGACAGCTTTTATTAAACAGTGTGGTTTTCGAAACATGAGTAATTACCAATGTATCAACATTTCTACTCGAACGTGGAAATTAACAACAGTTTTGATCCAATAAGATTTGACCAGATCTTCCCACGTGATATGGTCAATTTCAGAAGGCCAAAGTCGAGCCGTAAGACTGCCAATAATTGTGACAAATAAAATAAGCTAAACAGCGAATCATACATACATACAGATATTATAATCACGACTATTATCCCCGAAGGTTTAGTCAGAGACTAGGCAATGAGGACCGCAAAAACTACACATGTGCTCAGCGTGACAGGTGGTGATCCCATCGCCGCTCTAAGCTGATGAATGTATGTGCAGTATTTAGTCCGTTAGTCGCCTTTTACGACACCCAAGGGAAGGGAGGGGGTGGTAGTATTCTTTCACCGCTATACGCGACACGGTTATATAGATATAATATAATATTTATAATATAATAGCGAATTAATATTAAATAGTTACTTTGTAAAAATTGTGAAATGATATTTTTTTTTATTACCAAAATTACAAACAAATAAAATAAAATTCAAAACAATATGTTGTCTATCTAAGAAAACAACTCGTTGACCTTCACCAGACAAAATTTAAGCAAACGGCGGCGTAGGCGTATCAACTGAACCGCGCCGATGAACCGGCTAATTCAATCAGAGATATCTATTCACAGATCCAATTTACCTAAGAGACTATGAACAGGGATCGTTCATGCCATTACAGCTCCCTAACAGGTGGTGCTATATAGAAATTGGTTTATTGTATAACAAAGCGGTCTTACGCGGTGCGGAAACTCTACCGAAGCAAAGTAAACGTGATAAGATTTTTTTGTTGGAGCAAAAGAGATGTTTTAATAACAGAATAGGGATGAGAAAATACAGCAATGTTTTTCACAGAATGTGAAGTTTTGTTTTATGCGTTAGTTGGTCCCATGGTTTGTCAATAGTTGGAAAGTATTATTGTTAGATAAAGGCAATGCATTGATACTAGAACTGTTTAAAAATATTCTTTTGAAAATTAACAAACTTCTTAATATTGATCATTGTGGTCTTATTTCAAAAATATGTCTATAACTTAAGAAAAAAAATTATATGTTCTTGTTATTCCACCTAGGGAAAGTACCAAGAAATTAAGTACCATAACAATCTCACTGCTAGACACAGGTCTCTTACTTACATGGACGCGGACAGACGTAGGTAGTATAGTATTATTTTATTTTTCGAGAACTATCCAGATTATTTTTCCGCTACATATTGTAGTAAACAAAAATGTTGAACGTATCAACCTACGGATTTAAACTGCTATTGGATTGTCACAGAGAATGAAGTTTGCCACACAAACGACGTTTAAGCTAGGCAGCGTTGTACAATCAAAGCTCAGTTGATCCCCGGTACCCCAATACGCAAGCTTACAGTAAACACGACACACTCTTGCGCTCTGTCTCTTTTTAAATCCATATACTTGACGGTGACATGTGTATTTGACAGCCGCAAATTTTACACTCGGTTAGAGCTTCTAAATAAGGGGGCAGAAGTGCGCTTCGAGATCCGCTTATCTGTGCACCTGCCGTCCGCTTTGCGGAACAATTATTGTGCAAATTACATTTCGAATATATCTTATTTAGCTATACCTGTTATACAAAAGATCTAGTGTTCTAAGCACTTGCAGTGAACCTTGTTTAACATTTATTTTAAATAAAACGCGAAAGTTTAATGTAAGTAGTGTATGTAAAATACCTGCTATACCTTATACAAACCTTAGAAGACCTCGTCCGATGACCTAATTTAAGGCCTACAGAAAATTCTGGGAACATCAAAGCACGTTGTGCTATTTAGCATTTACGATGGAACCAATATAACTAATAGCAAACGAAATTATATAGCTTGCCCATGTAAATTATTTACCCCTTAACGAAATCAAATGATTGTTTTTTTTTATCCTACAACGCGTAAGCTCTTGGCCTTCATCTCACCTGATGGTAAGTGACGAGAAGGTGGAAGCGCGCTTTACCCGGAATCCTTAACCACTGAGGAACTGGCTATCTTATCTCTATATTGTCGGAAAACAAGAATGTTATAAACATCGTTGTTATGGCGACAGACTTAGATAAGATCGTGGTAGCTAGCCAGGCGGACTCAAGCCCTACCACCAACCAAACAAAGCACACAAAGATGTGCCCCCCACTGGGAATCGAACCCTGGAGCTCTGAGTCTGAGCCCGATAGCTTAGCCACTAGCTATACCATAGAGGCGGTTTAATAGAGTAGTGTGTATATATAGTATAGTGTATCGCAATAGAGCTGTGGCGCCGACTCACTCCGCTATTTTTCAATCTATCGGATTTAATCCATCTGATTGAATCCGTAAATTCAGTCTGCCCACCTGCACCTGCCACCTAATGATTTGGAAATGAAAAAGAAGTATCGCTCTATCTGATCAATGGATCCGAAGAATTGCACGAAACATCTGCATTCGTTCGGCGATTTAGTGAGTTGAATTATTTCTTATATAAAAAAGACTTTGTTTATTTTTCTATATTATAAGAAAATATTCAAAATGTATATATGAAAATATACTGACTTTTTCTTTCACGCCTCGGTGGCTGAGTGGCAAATTGCTATATTCGATATCCGGAGGTCTCTAGTTGAATTCCCAAGTCGGGAAAAGTATTTTTATAACGCTTGTTCCGTGTTAGTAATCACCAATCGCCTTGCTGTGGGAAAGTGTACAGAATAGACTATTTTTACTCGTTTATTGCAATAACTTTGTTCTAATAAGTAGATTTCGTTCTCACGAGAAGACGCGTTTTACCAACTCATACACCTTCGCGAGCAGGCAACAACCACTGACCAAAGTTTCATCGCAATCGTATGAATGGTAAAGGAAGGCATACGGTACACACAAAGAAGAATTTTATTGTAAAATATAAATATAGTTAGGTAAGCTGCAATTAGAAAATAAGTTAGAAGAGCTCACTTAAACCTGGTTCACAATCAGATCACAATTACATTTTTATCTGTGTTAAAAGAAACTGTTTTGCTTCGCTTTTCCCTGTTGTTTAGAATTTCTGAAATAATTGCTTTCGCTTATGAATAGCCCAGCACATTACTCAGCAACAGTGCGCAGCATTTGAAAATTTAACATTTATTTCAATAAAAAACAGTTTCGTACAAATTCTGTAAAATGAAACAACCAAGCTGTTGTCTAACTGACTGCAACTAATTATGTTATTTTTAAGTTGACAAAGTAAATGAGAATAAAATGAAATAATAATATTAATTTGACAATGTTGGTAGACCTAATAAAAAAAATAAAAAAAATCAGACAGAACCACACACCTTTTTTCTTTATATAAGAAAATGCATTACGTATACCTGTGACTTAAAGGTAGAAAAGAGAAAAGCCTCCTGAGTTTTTTGCCAGGTTCTTCTAAGTCGAAGGCTCTCCGTAAATCCGAACTGGTGGTAGATTAGGTGGGTAGGCGGATTAGATTAAAATTAGCTTATAAGATTTAACTACACGTTTGTTAACTGTTATTTTTGTTTTTGACCTCAATTAGTGCATGTAAAGGTTTATGTTGAATAAATGATTTTGATTTTTGATTTTGATTTTATACCACTGCGCCCGGGAGAGACGCAGATATTTATGTGGGACTCTCCCCCCAACGGGGGTATACCCACTTAAAACTCCTACATTTCCTCACATGCCGCCTGGGTGATCCAGGACCATAAGCAATCCGGTGACAATTTCACACCTGTACATTTTATGTCACATCACATAGTATAGCACATGTCTCGATAACGCAGCAGCTATAGTCCGGCAACTTCATCCGCGACCGTTCTGCGGGGTACAGACGTTGGCGGGAACGAGGTAGCACGTCATTTTATTTTAGAACACGACTACACACAGTTCCACTCGTTGTCCTTCCCCGCTACACCACCCGCTACCTGCTGACATCTTGGGTACCTCGTCCCCGCCACCGTCTTTTACCCCGCGGAAGGGTCGCGCTCGAAGTTGCCGGACTATTAGGCGTTTCCGATCTTGCCAGTTAAGGAACTTTCGCAATGCCAGGTCGCTGGAGGGGTATTGAGATGAGCTCCTCCGTGCTTCGGAAGGCACGTAACCCGTTGGTCTTGGTTGTTGTCATAAAATGGCGGCCGTTGAAGCTTAGCAACCCGCATTGGTCCAGCATGGTGGGTTTTGGCCCATTCACCCCATGTGCTGTTGTTCATTTAGAATGGACTGTGCCCAGCGTGGGACGTGTAAATTTTGATATACATTGTGTAATAATTTTAGGATATTTAATTCCAACCTGAAAAAAGTATATTTTTTCAACTGAAATAAAAGTCACGCAGACTTTTAATATAGGCAAAATATTTCTATTATGCCAATATTGTTTGCACATTTAAAGGTTTTATCAACCACCGCTTGACGAGCAGATAGAAGCATAAAAAACATCAAATTCATTCAAGTTGAAAACAGGGATAAGTAAGGAGCAACTCGAGATTCTGGCAGAAATTCTCATAAAAATGCTCTGCAGGAAGACACTCTGGTATCTGTTGGAGTGATAAAAAGGCACAAAGTAAAGAAGTTTAATAATGGAAACTTGTGAATATATTTATTACACTTTGTTTTGATCGTCGTATTTAAAAATTGATATGACCTTTTTAAAAATGTAAAGTCATCATTCTATTGAGACACAATTGCAGACGTATTAAATAGCATAATGGAGGCATAGCTTTTTTTTTTTTTTTTTTATTAATGGTTCACCAAACTGGACAACACACAAGGCTTTCTTAACAAAATTTTACAATATAAGGTACATACGTTGAGTGTGCGATCTTCTTGAGGTGAACACTACATGCTAAATAATAATTTTCACTCATTTTTATGGAGACAATAATAAAATACATGACTAATATTTAAAATTACACAACTAGTTACATTTTTGAGACAAAATACTTAGGCATATATAAATTAAGGAATACAATTAAAGATTTTGAAATAATATACTTTTTTTATAGTTTATGGATGCGCTGAATATGTCAACATCGTGACTTATTCTATTGTAAGCTGAACACATTCTATTTAACGGAGAGTGGTGAGCGTAATTTGTGCGAGAAGAAGGAAGATTGAATGTTCTTCTGTTATGGAGACGACTGCATGAACGTGGCACAGTGAGATTGATTTTACAAAGTAACTCAGGGCAGTCAATTTTACCATTTATAATTTTGTGTAGAAACATTAAATCAGCGACGTTCCGCCTGCTTTCCAATGAGGCCATTTTAAAGTGTACAAGTCTAGATTCATAGGAAGTTAGACTGCGGCATAGGTTGTTAGCGTAAGATAGGTGGTACAGAAATTGTTTTTGTAATCTTTCCAATCGGTGTATATGCACAGCGTATGAGGGACTCCATATTGGACTGCAGTATTCTAGAAGAGATCGAACGTAACAATTAAAGATAATAATAGGTATCTCAAAGTCTTTAAAAAAATTGGTTTTTCTTAAAACAAATCCTGCCAAACGAGCTCCCTTTTTTATAATGGAGTCAATATGCCCACGGAAGTCCATTTTGGTGTCAACTATAACACCCAGGTCACGCATGCTCGAAACTTCACTTATTGGGGTACTGCCAATGTGGTAAACAGCAGGAAGAGGATCACGCTTTCTCGTGAATTTGATGTGGTAGCATTTAGAAGTGTTGAGTACCATTTTGTTTTGAGAACACCATTTTCTAATACTATTTATATCATTTTGCAGTGCTATTGTGTCTTCGTGCTCTCGAATCACCTTATAAAGCTTAAGGTCATCAGCAAACATTTGATATTTTGATGTGACTGTGGAACACAAGTCATTAACAAACATTAAAAAGAACAGGGGTCCGAGATGAGAGCCTTGAGGCACTCCAGATGGTACTAGCTGAGCTGCAGACTTGAAACCTCGAATCATTACGATCTGGGATCTATTGAGGAGATAAGACTCGCACCATCGTAGCAATGAGCCACAGATTCCCGCGTGCCCCAGCTTTCGGATGAGCAGAGCGTGATCAATCGTATCAAACGCCTTTGAGAAGTCTGTGTAGATGGCATGGACTTCATATTTGTTTTCTAAAGCTTCAGAAATATCACTAACGTAGCCAAGTAGGTTTGATGTGGTTGATCTGCCCGGCAAAAATCCGTGTTGGCAAGGTTCGAGCAAAGGCTTCAAATGGTAGTAAATTCGTTCTTGAATCATTGACTCAAACAATTTGCCGATGGAAGATAAGATTGAAATGGGCCTATAGTTCGCAATATCACTTAGGTCACCTTTTTTATGAATGGGGATAATGTGGGCAAGCTTCCATTTTATAGGGAAGATGCCGCACAAGAGGGATTTATTAAAAATAAAATGCAGTGGCTTAATTAGTTGAGACGAGCAGGTCTTTAAAAATAGGAGAGGGATGTTATCTGGACCAGGACCCTTGTTGGTGTCTATAAGTTGAAGCGACTTCAATATGTCCACCTCTAAGAGATTGCAGGTGCCGAGTGATCCATGACTGTTGGCCACCGGCTCTGGAACCTTAGCTATTGATGCTGGCTTGCTATGGTAAATTGAGTGAAAGTACTCAGAGAAGAGATCGCATATATTTTGCCCACCTTGAACATTCTGACTATTGAGATACATGTCATCTGGAATTTCACTGCTACTAGATCTTAATGATTTGATGAATGTCCAAAAATATTTAGGATTGTCTTTAATGTGAGTTTTAGCTTCCGTTTTTAGTTTATTTATACACTCCTGCATCATCTTATCGCAGCGACCGCGCAACATTTGAAATGTTACGCGATCCCTAGGATTACAGTATTTTTTGTATCTATAGTGGAATTTAGCTTTTTCTTTGAGAGCCTTCAGTAATGATCCACTGAACCAAAATGGATAATTTTTATTGCCTTTGTGGCTTATTGGTGTATTGTTAGTGATTATCGGGCATAATAAATTGTAGAATGTATCAACACTTTCATCTACAGTTTGTTTTGTGTTAAAGTGGTCATTCCAGTTTATCTTTTCTAATTCTTCTTTAATTTTAGTATAGTTGGCTTTGGAAAAATTTAAAGAAGTAGATTTTTTAATTTTGGGAGGTTTGAAGGCATTGTGTTTTAGAACTATACGCAATGCAGGATGGTGACTATCTAAGTTTACTAGTGGGGTGGTGCAATTGGTGACCGCAAACAAGTTGCCCAAATTAGTGATAATTAAATCAAGTGTACGACCATTAGCGTTCTTGACTTGATTTATTTGATAGAGGCCGTTAAAGGAAAGGGTGTCGATAAGTAGACTATCTATCTGATTTAATGTATGAACGGGGACCAAACAATGCGAACTTTTCTCGCTTTGCCACTGAAGATTGGGGAGATTGAAATCACCCGTCAACAAGAGTAGTGACTTCTGGGGTAGTTTGTGCTGAATAACATCTGTTAAATTGGATACCAGACAATCAAGACCGTTGTAGGTAACTGGAGGAGGAAGGTACAGAGTACAAATGCAGAGTGGGATCGTTGAATTGCCTTGCTTTAATTTGATTACAACCCATATATCTTCACCTACGGACTCCCATTTTATTTTTCGGACAGGTTCTAGTTTTTTTAAAACTGCTATGAGTACACCGCCTCCCTCGGTTTTTTTGGAATTAGTAGAGCCACGGTCTCGTCTGAATATCGTGTACCTGTTGTCGAAGAGTTCATGATCAAACACCGAATCATTCAGCCACGTCTCGGTCAACAAAACAACATCCATATCTAGTTTTAGTACATTAGTAAGCACTTCTTCAGTTTTGGTCCTAAGACCTCTCACGTTTTGATAGAGTATACTAATATTATTACATTTTGAAGTATAATTAAACACTGATACCATGAATTCTAAGTTAAATGAATTTAAGAGAATTTAAGAAGTCCAAGTCCCTGACAACAAAGCTTTTAGAGGTTGGGTCCTTCCTCATATAAATGCGGCCGTTTCGTACCCACACGAACTGGATCTTTAATTCCTTTGCAGCTTTTCTGGCAGATGCGTGTAATTGCTTGTTGATGAGAGACAGATGTTCGCACACGTACACTGGCTTACTTTTGTCGGCAAGGCCCAGATGCGATGAGTTAAGCTTGTCGTTCTCGTGGGCTCTGTTGAGGAATTTGACTGCAGCTATGATTTTGTCACGGACCAAGGGGCTAGACAGTTTTACCACAATGGAGCGAGGTCTAGTCGATTCTTGGTTTATTTTTGCAACACGGTGGTAGTTAAGTAGCTCGTGCTCTGCCAAGGTGTAACCCACGGTGGTGGCCAGTTGACGTATTACTGTGTTTAGGTTCTCGGCTCTGTGCTCCGGGACGCACTGAATTTCGAGGTTGCAGTCTCGAGATTGTTGTTCGAATTGATTTAGTCTGCTGCTCAGGTCAGTAACTTGTGACCGCAATGTGCTGTTTTCAACCTCCAATTTTTCAATCTTCGTGGCTTTAGTGTCTAGATCTGCCTTAACCCTTTCAGACCTGGCGTCCACAAATGAGGACATACAACATTTTAAAATATTTAAGTACTAATATTAAAGTTTTTACATTTGAAAACAGTTGGGTTCATTTGTACACATAATAAACTTGCTAAAACAATACCACTAACGCCATCTCTTCTCGTTCTTAAGTACTATTTCGTCCGTTCACTAGCAGTGTACGAACGACATTTGAACTGTGTGGGTAAGCTGTTTTTTTTATTTGCTAAAAATATGATAGAGCTAAAATTACTGATTTAAAAAATATGAGTTGATTAGTTTGAACTACTAATAACCTGTAAAACATGTTTTTTTGTGTTTTTATTGATTACTTACACTATTTCTTAGGTTTTTTCGATATGTCCTCAATTGTTCCCAATAGGTATCAATTGATGTTTTACGTGATGTTCAAACTATGTAACGGCTTAGCAAATCTTTCGCAATTAATTATTCAAATAGACTAGTTATGATGTTTTTGCATTATTTTTATATTGTAACAAGTATCTGACATGTAAGTTTATTTATTTCAGATAATAACTCTTGATAATAATGTTCTCACGAGATGCGTGGAATCTTCTAGTGGATGGAAATCTGTCCGACTTAGAGTTATCTTCCGAAGACGATGAGCAGTATGGGAGAAGTCTCGATCTGGAACCACGGTCTGTTCGAGTCGGTGCAAACATTATACGACCAAACCAGAGGGAGATATTACCACCAGAATCGGATGATGAAGAAATACCTATCATCTCACAGGAACCAGGTACATCAGCTGATGTTCTTTCTGAAATGCCAAGCGACACACAAGAACTTCATCATATCTCAACTGACGACTCTTTTACGAATCTAACGCCTAAAAATAGGATTAAATGGAGGCACAGAGATATCGAAAATACTATACCATCCGATTGGTTACCACCAGTAGCAATAGACCCTCAAGTTTTAGCTCCTGTTGATTACTATTACAGATATGTTACTAAATCTTTATTTACCGTTATGGCAGAAATGACAAACTTATACGCTGTTCAGTCACAAAGAACAAGATTCAAACCCTGTAGTCCTGAAGAGTTAGAAGTTTTGTTCGGGTTGCATTTAGCTACTGGGGTGTTTAGTTATCCTTGTCTAAAAATGTACTGGGAAACGACTATCAGTATTCCGTTGTTTGCAGAAAATATGTCGAGAGATAGGTTTTTTGAACTACGCAATAACTTGCATCTTGTCGACAATACAAATATACCTACTGAGTGTAATGATGTTTTCCACAAAGTCCGACCGATCTACGATACTTTTAGGAGCCGATGTTTGGAACTACCACTTGAGAAAGAACTTTGTGTGGATGAACAAATAGTTCCTTTCACTGGAAAACATGCCGCTAAACAGTATATAAAAGGAAAACCTTGTCCATGGGGTCTGAAACTTTTCTTTTTATGTGGTAAGCATGGTCAGGCATATGATTTTATTCTTTATCAGAGCTCATCTCCAGAGCTAAGCGATAATATAAAAAAAATTGGTTACGGCGCGTCTGTGGTCCTACATCTTACAAAGCGTATTGGTGAAAGCACTGGTCACGAGCTATACTTCGACAACTACTTTTCGTCTTATCATTTGCTTCAAATATTGAAACAAAAAGGAATAATGTCCGCCTGCACAGCCCGTATCAACAGATTTTCTAACCCATCTTTGCTCAGCGACAAAGAAACTCTCAAAAAACCAAGGGGTTTTGCTCAAGAAGTAACCAGCACTGATGGTGATGTTACTATTATCAAGTGGTTGGATAATAAAATTACCCACCTGGCTTCAATCTTTGTCGGTATAGGTGAAAAAGATATAGTAAGGAGGTGGTCTAAAAAAGAGAAGAGATTTATAGAAGTTGAAAGACCTCAAATAGTGAAAAGGTATAATCACGCAATGGGAGGCGTCGATTTGCTGGATCAACTTATGAGCTACTATAGGACATTTATAAAATCAAAAAAATGGACTCTCCGTATGATTTTTCACGCATCGGATCTAGCAGTTGTTCAGGCTTTTCGGGAGTATCAAATTGATAGCGAACTGCTTCGTGTGCCTAAAAACAAACAGCTCACTTTGCTCCACTTCCGCCGCCGACTAGCTGAAAGCTTAGTTCTTCGAAATAAAATGTTTGCTGCTAAAAGAGGCCGTCCAAGTAGAAGTCCACTGCCTCAAGTCATTCCCAGAAAACCGGGAGAAGTTCGTCCGGCAAATGAAGTAGCTCGTGATGGTGTGGGACACTTTCCTGCACACGATGATGGGGCTGGAACCCGTTGCAAATTGGTAGGTTGTAAGGGGAAGTCACGTATAAAATGCATAAAGTGCAAAGTCCATTTATGCCTGACCAAAGATAAAAATTGTTTTTTAGCTTTTCATACATAACTCGAATATGAGTGCTTTTTAGTTTTTGTTCATTGATTCACTAATGGTTCCTATTTTGTTGTGATTATTGTATGTTTTTGCTAAAGTAAGGTAATTTAATTTTGTTATTTAGTTTAAATGTTTTTATAAATACAAATATTGATAACCTCTCGTCTGTGGAGAGCCGGTATTGCCGCGGCCCCTAGTCTGTGTGGCTCAATTGAGCCATCTCCACAGACAGGGGTTTTTTTAGCTACCTACCGCTAAAAACGTTGCTACCGTCCGTTCTATTCATAATTAAGCTTTAATATGATAACTAGTAACTCTGCATTAGTTCCTTAATCTATTAAAACCATTCCCAATACCTAAAATATTGTAAGAATAAAGATATGATTTTTTTTTTAAAAATCTTTTTTTTTTCATATTAAAATAAAAATAAAATATAAGGAAAACCCGTATTTTATTGAAATAAAGCATAACATAAGCATCAAAAAACATGTTATAACATAAATCAGCTCATAATACTATCAACTCGATAATAAATCGATTATTCCGATTTCAATATACGCGCTAAAACAACCCTACGTTCCCAACGACGATATTTTATTTTTATCCCTCGGGACGCGACAAAGGAACTTTTGAATCATGGAGCCTAGTTCATGGTGATTCCAAATATGTACGGCATGTCACTAACAAATAAAAAACAAAGGAACACAGAGCCGAAATATGACACCCATTTTCGCCGTCTGTGGCGTGGCTCAATTGAGCCAGCCCACAGACAGGCGCTAGAAAATAGTGGCTCATATTTGTATTTGCATTTTGTTTTTATGATAAACACCGCATACATTCATTCAAACATCGCTTAGGACGGGTGACCGCATTTGTGCACATAAAGAAAAATTCATTTTTCTCAGTAAGGCAACAGAGGATTTTTTTTAAATTATTTTTTACGAAACCTCCGCAGTCTTTTTAAGCATATAAAAAAATTGGAAGCAGTTACGAGAAAAACAAAAAATTCAGGTCTGAAAGGGTTAAGCTGGTCACACTTTGACGTCATAAAATTAACACTTTCAGCCAGTTCCTGAATCTTGCTGCGGGTATCTGAGCTTTCGGCAGTGAAGTCACGTCTGATATCGTTAAGAAGCCGTGACAAAGACTCTTCGAGCTTTTTGTCGATGTATTTTTTTAAATCCTCGTTATTGTCGGATGGGGACTCTGTATTCTGGACGGTGGTCTTGGGTTGAGATGGTGTTATGAAGCCGTCGCCCCGCTTCTCAGCAGATTTGCACTCCGAGCACCTCCACGCAGCCTTGTAGGCCTTTGATTCCTTGGCAAAACTGTCTATGGGCACTCCCAGGCAGTAATAATGGTACGTGGCGTTGCACTTGGAGCAAGCTTTCAGTTCACTAGGTTTAATTAGTTTAACGCATTTGCTACAGATGCTCATCTTGGAAATTTACCCCAATCTGGACAAACTTTATTACGATGGCAACTCACTCGTCTTGTCAAAACGAAATTTAACGCTGTCAGTTGAGTTTGACAATTGGTACACTTGTCAAAATGAAATTTGACGTTGTCAATTCGATTTTGACACTTCAAATGTTACGTTTCTTGAGGGTATTTCGTACTGATCAATGTTGATTTAAACTTGTAAACAATATGTGGGTAGATAATGCAAGCCAATCGTATACAATTTTAGTGTTAAATAACCGGAAAAGATAGCAGATAACGATACCACAGGTTCTTCTTTGGGTGTATTCCACTTTGCACACACTTTGAACTGAATTTGTGTAAATTTACTAATCAAAAACAAAATATTGTAAGAGCGTAATGTAAACAGAGGCAGCAGGGTTGCCAGAGTTTATCTATGTAATACACAAAGATGGCAGAAGAAATAAGAATATTAAATTATAGTTAGAAGTAAGACGTAAGTATGTCGCGTTGGGGACGTTGACACATACACTTATTAAGACAGACGAGAACGCTTCGCTTCAGTAATATATTTTAGTAACTATTAATAAATAAAGCCCTTTATTGAATCTCCAAAGGTAAGGCGTGAGGTCAGGCTCGGAACCGAGAAGGTAGAATCGATATTCATTAAGTCTTACACGTTGTGGTGGACCGATATCAAATATTTCTCTAAAGTTTTGGGATATTTGCTAAACTATCGTAACAATATTGCCTAAATATACAGTGTGTCCTTAAATTAAGTTTGAAGTTCAAACTTGATTTATGGACATACTGTATATACATGGAACAGCAAGGATATAAATATGCGGGTCTAGGTTAAAATTCATAAAAATAATAAAAATACTATGTTTAGATTTAGATTTATTTCACAATTAATATTATTATATTATTAATATATTAAATATCTAAATCATTCTGTGAATGCCAAATTTATAGTGAAATTAATGAAAAAGAAACACAAACAAAAAAACAAAAACTGTTTTTTTGTGTAAGTAAACTAAAAAACAAATTGAGATAGCCACGATACTACCCGGTTTGTAATGCAGTCCATGTATAAAGGAGAGTCTGGGAAAAAACGCGACAGTGGTTCCTTTCATCTAAATCAACGAACATTTACTTAAATAAAGCTAAAAACGTTTCGGTTACCTGACTCCTCTGATGATCAATTCCCAAAATTCACACTTATTAAAATAGCTATTCGGGTGTTACCCAATTAACGTATTTTCTACAGCCTCTATTTGTCATTTCCTGTAATGCGCAAACGATTGAACCAAAAGTATTGAAATGATGATGATGATTAGACGTTTTCTGTAAATAAAATGTTTACCATTGAAAATGGTTATCAGATGCAAATCGCCTGAGACCTATTTTTGGAGTATTTTGGGAGTATCGAGATGGGACTAGTACCAAGAGTTGAGGAACTTATCGAGACACGTGTGAGTGTTTGAATAATGAAAATCGGCTACTAACTTTTTTTGGAATTTTGAAAATTATATGTATGTTTGTTTGAAAAATATTGGAATAAATTGTAAATATTTCGAAAAAAAGCTGACTTAAGAAAAATTTTAAAACTGCCCTAGAGTATTATTATGTTAGGCACAAAATGGGGATTTTTTTTTGAAAATCGGTTATTAATTGTGACCTGTAGGTGGTTCATTTAGATTTGGAATTGTAGAAAAACGTGTATTTCCGTATAAAAAAGTGATGTAGCTTCTATGATTATTGACCGATCGTCATGGTGAAAGATGCGGATGCAGGCGAGTAGTGCGCTCGAGTTGGAATTTCGAAAATCAAAGTGAAATTATTTCACTTAGGTTTAAAAAAAAAAGAATTAATGTTATTCTCCGTGTTGTGCAGTGTTATACATTTGTATGTTATAAATCGACTTGTCTTGTAAGTAATGTAGTTGGATTTTTTTTATTATTCACCAACGGGTAAGCGTTTGGCCTCCATCTCACCTGATGGTAAGTGACGATAACGCCGAAGGTGGAAGCGCGCTTCACCCGGAATCCTCAACCACTGAGGAACTGGCTATCTTATCTCTAAACTATCGGAACACAACAATGCTTTAGACATCGTGGTTATGGCGACAGACTTAGATAATATGGTGGTTGCTAGCCAGGCAGACTTAACAGCCCTACCACCAACCAAACCAAGCACACAAAGATATGCTCCCCGCTGGGAATCGAACCCGGGACCTCTGGGTCTGAGACCAGTGGCTTAGCCACTAGACCACAGAGGGGGTTAAAGTATATAATTTTAGGGAAGTATATCTAAATACAATTTTCTTAATAACCAATTGACGACCTCCTTGGTCGAGTGGTTTGTACACCGGTTTTCATAGTGTCGCCATCTCTGAGGTCCCGGGTTTGATCCCCGGTCGGGTCAATTTAGAGAAAAACTGTTTTTTAAATTGATTTCGGGTCTGGGTGTTTTTTCTATGTTTATATATATTTATCCGTTATCTTACCATATAAACGAGTTTCACAAGAATACTCATCTGGGTCTAAATAATTGGTGTGAGCGTAAACAAAATTTATTATAAAAATTTAATTAATTTAATTTAATTTGTAATGTGTTATTCAGAATGAATTTACCCTTGAGTCTATTCGATTGAATGACGTTCGATTCACATCGGGGAAATACATACATGCATACTTTGTTACGCTTCTAGTGGGGCTTGTGTGAAGTCCGCCTAGCTAGCTACCACCTTCCCATCTATGTATGTCGCTTTAACAACAGTTTGAATATCCTCGTTGTATTTCGTTCGGTCTTATCGTCACTAATGTCCGATTTACACGTATTAAGTAGTTAACTAAATTTTAACATAATTTTAAGTGATTAATTGCATGTAAACACATAATTTAGTAGATAAGTCACTTAAAATTAAGTTAAAATTTAGTTAACTACTAAATTACTTAATACGAGTAAATCGGGCATTACCACTAGGTATATGCAATGCCTTTATGCTAGTTTCATTTTTCGCACAAGCAATTACGTCATTTAAGAATAAAGAAATTAATTTCACTTGTGGAGCCGAAATAATAGAAAACGTATAATTGCAACGTGTTGTGCTTGAGAATACTACCAACCTCTCTTCCCTTGGTTATCGTAAAAGGCGACTAACGGACTAAAGACTGCACATACTTCCAACTACATAGAGTGGCGATGGGCTCACCACCTGTCACGCTGAGCACAAATGCAGTGTGGGCTATGGTAGAGGACTGCTTTTGCTGTCCTCATTGCCTAGTCTCTGACTAACCCTTCGGGGATAATAGTCCTGATTATAATGTATGATGTGCTTGAGAAAACTTTGGAAACAAAACAGAACAAAGAGTTGCATTGTTGTAGCTAGTTACTATAAATAAGCATGTAACAAAGACTCGGGCACAAACGTTTGTGTTCATCGCACAATTGCCTGACTCCGACGTCATTCAAAGCCTAATTTAACCTTACGGGTAGTCATGGTCACAGAAGACCACATTTTATTGTGGTTATTCTTTATTTGAAAATACAAACGAATTCTGAGTGTCGTTAAAGGTCGGGCCAAAAGTACTGGTAAACCGGCGGGCATGTATAAAGAAGGTTACGGTGTAAATTAAGCGAAGTATGTGTTTTAAAAAAGGAAAACCTTTTTTCGAATTTGTTATGTCAATAAATAATTAATATCAATCTTTAAAACTGCTCTGTATAATTATTTTACCATGCTTAACTCTCATTCCTTTCAAAATAATAAGTAATAAAAAAACCAGTAGAGTAAACCAAAGTACCATAACATGACTTTCGTAAGCAATAAAATAATAGAGTGGACTTCAAAACTGACAGTTTTGCCTCTGTCTGTCGGAAGCATAACAACGCTACTAATTTAATTAAGACTAATCGTCACCAGGTCATAAAATACAAAATATGAATTTAAAAAATAATAAATTAAGCAATACAAAACCGCAATACAATGTAAGTATCAATTAATAATAGACACTTAGAAATAGCTGTTGGAGTAATTGGAGCATTTCAGATCCAAGCTGTTTTGTCTTCTGTGTAATCTGACACTTTATAATAAGCTTTTTTATAAAGCTTTTCTTTGATTTTGATTTTAAATTTATTAAGATCTAATTTCTGAATTTAATTTGGTAGAATTTTTAAAAGAATTATTTATTTTATGGAGCCTAGTAATAGGTACTGATATTTGTTCTTACTTTTAGTGTTTACATTGTGAATATCACTGTTTTTTGAAAATATTTCAATATTTTTATGAACATATATCAAATTTTCATTTATGTATTGTGATGCAACAGTCATTATATTTATATCCTTAAATCTCTCTCTGAGATGTAAACCTTTACAGGCACTTATTGATGTCAATACTAATAATAATAAAAAAACAGTTAACTAACTTGTAGTTAAGACTTAACAACTAATCTAACGAGCTATAAGTAGTCTGTGCCAGACAAATGCGCATTGCTACCCCCAGTACCACTGCACACCGAAACAGAATCGCGTCAAACCGAAATATAAGCCGTGGTCATAGAATTGTGTAAACAAACGTATCCTGGTACGAGACAAAAATAGCGGGCAAGTGTCTCTCCCCTAGCGAAATAAAACGGCTAAATCTTATAGGTAATTTATCGGTTTTTTGGGATGAAAGGTGAAGAATGATAAATCATAATAAATTATTAACTTAAGTTATTACTTTAAGGAATAATATTAAATGTGATTTGAAATTATCGTATTGATGTTGATATTGATTGAAGTCGACATAGTAAAGTATTATGCAAACATTCTAAAATGGCCTGCTTACCACTAATAAAACAGTGCGCAACACTTTAAATAGTGACACGAATGTATTTCTATTCTGCTGGGCGTTAAACTTCATTGTGCTAGAAACCTCACCAGAATATAAAGTACAAAATGTCTTACCTTTTATCGTAAAATTGTTGATATCATCTTAATATACAGTGTACAAAGCACAATAAATCAGCAACGTCTTAAATGCAGCTTAAAAAATCGTTTTTTGCGTCATTACATTTGATGCAATGCATGTATATATTTCAAACCATGCAGCAAGTTTGATGGTGCCATTTTCGATCATTTGTATAATAAGTATATCAATCCCGAGGAACATTAAAATTCAGTGCGTATACTGCACGTTAAAGAATCGTGCCAGGTTGAAAAAATATTGCTCAACACAAAAAAGTTTTAAAGTAGTTTTAAAATATGGTACTTATGCACATAAATATTACGTGCATACATCGAACTCGGGGGGTTCCAGGGCGGGGGTCCGTGGACGGGGATGTAGGCGAGTCGCCCGAAGCAATGTGACATCTCTCTCGTTTCATCAGTGTGACCTCGAGCGTGCGTTGCGTGTTGTGCTGTGTTCTTAGCTACCTATATAAATGGATCCCATGGGAGAACTACCACAGATTAAAGAAGAGAAAATGGTGCTTTGGTGACCTTGTGTGTGATTATTACTACATGCATCGTAAACTTCAGCACATTTTATCTGTACCTACCTATCATATGTATTGTGATGTATGTGGATATTTTTCAGGATTAGCAATAAATCTATAAAGAGTGTTTCCCGACGATGAAATAATATATTTATTTAAATTAGTGTTCGGAGAGGTATCCTGAGTCTGGCAGGATTGATAGGTCATACAAAAAAAAAACCGATTATTTTTTTTCAACTGCGCATACAAATCGTTTACTAGTTCCAACGGGGCGCTAGTTTGTATGTGAAATCAAAAAAAAACGAGCGAATTTTTCGTTTGACCTATCAGTCTTACATGACTCAGGTCAGGATACCTGTCCGATCACTAATTTGATTATACTATTTTATCGTCCGGTATCGTGGTATAGTGATCTTTGAGCAATGGTATAAGATCACTATACCACAGAGGTGGTTAAAAAATGGGTTACGAGGCGGTGAGAGGTATACAAAGTAACAAAGTGTAGGTAACTACTAATTGTAATTAACAACATGTACTCATACATTTTTTGAACCTCAAACTGAAAACATTGAACACGTGATATTTTATTCGTAAATACCTCGGGCACTAAGTTTGCCAATTTGATAGGTGTAAGCGGTGGTCCAGTTAGAATTATGAAATGTGGGTGATAGGAGGAATTAGTTTCGCTAAATGGCCTGCTACGAGCAAATCCAAATTTCAATGTCATAGATTGGATTTTAGTTAATTTAAATTTAGTTATAGGTATAGCTAAATTCTTAGCGTATTTGTAAATGCCAAAATCTCACTCAGGGATTTATAAAGAAAAAAACGAATAAGGCCAGTCTATAGAAAAAATAAACTACATAGTTCAGTGTTACTATAAAAATGGACTTAGTGATTTCTTGAATTGGACCATTTTATTGTAATTTTAATTAGGAACGTGGCACATTTTGGCAGATGTTTTGTCGGTGTCGGGCAGATTTGCCAATTTTGAGATGGTCACACTAGAGATGGGCAGTAGGAAAAAACCCAACGGGAAAAAACGGGTTTTTTCCCAAAATGGGAAAAAACCCGGTATTTATCAGGGAAAAAAACCCAAATGCTGTTTTTTTTTCATGCAATTATCACGAATCATATTATTTCTTCATTTAAATATGGACATCGGTAGTATTACTGAATGAATTGACTGTTTTTAAACGATCCTATTTATTTTCACTGCTTGTTAAGATATTGGCTCTCTTGACCAACAAATCTTGTATTGAAAAATTAAATCCAATTCTCCTACCAAGTAAACTTGATTCAAATTGACACTTATCTGTTAGTGTGGATGACAGTATAATGCTATTATACGTCAATAGTTACTTACTGCGCAAGAAGTAAGAAGAAAAAAAGTTACTATCCTGATTTATTTAAACGAAACTTGTTTATTTAAACGAAACGATGTTTGTTTTACTACCTAACTAGCCTTACAACGTAACTGGTAGGGAGTTAACAGATTAGTTTGCAGTTCAACTTAAAAGTAGTAGCTTACATCACATTCTTAGGCTTGATCGTTACTTAATTTGAATGTTGCATGTCTAGTAGGATAACTATTGCATTATTATAATACTACTAATACCTACTTTAATACTTACATAAACTAGGTTCAATTCATGGGTCGGGCAGCTAGCATATTAGTAGGCGGATCCTGCAAAGGGTTCAAAACGTTAGACTATAATTATCATACAATTCGGCTAGTTTGTTAATTTGTATGTATCAGGTTATACTCGCACGACTATTTGTCACTATTCAATCGGCTTCTTAAAACTGCTTCACTAATAGGAAGTCACACTGTCCTAAAAAATATAAGCTACTTTATAAACCCGAAAAAAAATCTCATTCTCAATCCTTCGGGAATTCACAATGAAAAAAGTGATTCAATTCATGCATAAAGTATATCACTGAAATAGATAGTTAATCTACAATGTTTGTATATGACCTAAAATTATTTTATTTTATTTTAATCAACAAGAAAATCACAAATACAATCAATATAAAAATTACAAACAGGGAATTCAAGCTAAATGTGGACTACAATTTTAAAACATTTTATTGTAAAGATATCGTAAAATATAAATATAGTAGCTCTAAATTACTGCACAACAAAAAAGAAAAACTATCATTATCATCAGCCTATTAACGTCCCACTGCTGGGTACAGGCCTCCCACGTGGACGTGGGGATATTGGGCCATATCCCACCACGCTGGCCCAATGCAGGTTGGTGTGTTTTGACGACTGCCATCTTTCGACAACAACCGGGACCAGCAGCTTAACGTGTCTTTCGAAGCACGGAGGAGCTCGAGATGTTTTTAATAGTCACCCATCAGGCGACCCGGCATTGCGAAAGTTGCATGGGCAAGATCGCAAGCCGAACGCGCCTGTCGCTGCGCCATCGAGCTCCTCTAAATACATGTATCAACATGTACTGGGGGTCCAGATATTGTATAGTTGCAATCAAAGGACCAGATAGTTCTGCCGTGGAACTATTGAGCGGGAGACAAGACTCGATACGCCGGCCAGGGAGACCCGTAGAAACGGTGGTGCCGCTGGCCGCCCGCAGCATAGTACCCGACCGGGGCCATCACCACCTGCCTGGAGTTTGCCTCACTAGGTCGCGCATAATCTCGGACTGGATCGTCGTGTCGGTTGCTGACCTAAACTGTTCAGACCCAAGCGATCAACGGATGATCTTCTAGCGTACGTTACTCACGCTTGGGGGAAGCGATGGACAAGCGTGGCGAATCTCTAGCAGTTAGCCTTGATGTTACCAAAGCTTTCGATAGAGTGGGGCATCGTTCCCTTCTTTCCAAGTTGCCGGCCTTCGGTGTGCCGCCCTGTTTGTGCGGATTCCCAGCCGCACAAACAGGTTCCAGACTTTCTAGAAGAGCGGAGGATTTGTGTCCTTTGTGAGGGTAGTTCCTACGAGTTCTACCAAGTCCATGGCGGAGTGCCGCAGGGTTCTGTGCTCTCACCTACATTTCTGCATATCAATTACATGTTATCCTTGGACAATGTTCATTGTTATGCGGATGACAGTACGGTTTATGAGCAGTACTTGGGACATCCTGCGGCAAAGCAAGCCGATTTCGTGGTGAAAAGGCAAGAACTGGTTGCCAAACTGAACCTGACTCTCGATCGTGTCTCTAAGTGGGGATCTGAAAACCTGATCGAGTTTAATGCTAGCAAAACCCAGGTTTGTGCATTCTTGTCCAAGGTTATCCATTTCGGTAGATTTCAGCATTCTCGGCATGAACATCGGCCAGGAACTGAATCCAAAATGCTACATCGAGATTGTTATATTAACTGCCTCCCGTAAGTTAAGTATTCTCAATAAGGTGAGGCGGTTTTTCACTCCTGACCAGCGCTGTTTGCTATACAAGACTCAGGAGCGATCGAGTATGGGGTATTGTTCCCATCTATGAGACGGCTCCGCTAAATACTTCCTTGATGCACTTTTTGATAGACTGCAAAGGTGAGCGGTACGCATTATTGGAGATGCTGAGGTTACAGCCTCTCTTGAGGACCTCCAGCTGCGTAAAGACATTGCTTCTCTTAGTGTCTTCTATCGGAATTACTACGGAGAGTATCTAATCCCGCCATCTCCTTTCCTCTCCCGGACTACACGTGCTGGTTCTAAGACCCACTATCATACCGTGCAGACTCAGCACTCGTACCAAAAAAAAATTGGCAAACACATGCGCCGGCAAAAAAACCGAATAGTCTTACAGAGGACTCTCTAACTCATGCCGGCGCATGTGTTTCCCAGTTCCTATAATCCCGGATCTTTTAAGTGGGGCGTGAAACGTCATTTATGCAGGCCGTCATGAATGGTGCGTTTGTTACCGTATTTGTAATTTTAGGAGCATTCTTGTTATTTTGGTCTGCATCGGCTGCTTACCATCAGGCAGGATGTAGTTACTATGACGAGTCAATATAAAAAAAACAACCATAGCATACGAGATGATTTTAAATACAAGTCATTTCCATAACCAAACTGGGAACAAAATGTATTTTAGCCAATATCTAAGCAATACAATGCTTAAGAAATCCATAGCTCTACGTCCAAATATACGGAAAACGATTGATTCAAATCAACCAACGAATAAATTGCAAGGACAAGGCTCAACCGACAATCGGTATATTTTATTTCCACATCATTAAATCCAGATAAATTGAGTCGGGGAATATAGATAACAGATAGAAACGGTCATGATATAGATCATTATGTTTTTCAATACTCTCTGAGCAATAGTTTTATGTGAGGATGATTTTCTTTGAATAAAGAGTTTCGCTCATTCAGGACTTCAATGGATGGTTTTTGCGTTTAAGTTGAGATAAAGTAAATACATTAGATTCAAGCACATGTGTAGTTGGTGTATCATTTGGTGAAAAGTGGATTGGGCTGATTTTGCAGCAATAAATACTTACTGCATGTCGCGATACAAGATGGGTGATTAAATTAAAGTACCTCGAACTGTTCCATGGCAAGCTGTTGTTGTCCCGATTGTAGTAGTAAGACGTTATTTGTTTACATTACAATCTGTCTGTGTGGGAAGGCCTAAGCCTAGCCTAGTGGGACGTTTACAGATAGTAAATCACTAAGATTTGTTATAGTCTTAGCTTGTTATATTAGCTTGTTATAAATATTTAAATTGTGACAAATTGTGTCATTTCTGTTATGGAATGTTTCGTTCTTGGAATCGTTAGAGGTTTTTAAGTTTAAAACACTAAGGGCTGATTTTTCAATCCTCGGTTAAAACTTATCTGTCTGATAAAGTATAACACAATCAAACTAAAATGTCACCTGTAAAGAAAGAAAAGACTTATGACAATAGATTTTCAAAATGGTCGTGCAATACTTTAACAGACAAATAAGTTTTATCTGACTGTTGAAAAATCGGCCCTAAATGAATTTAAGAAAACAATTCTAAAATGAAATAATAAAAGGCCAACGTTTGAAAAATGGAAGTTAAAAGCTGGAAAAATTCGCCATTAATTTCCTGCAAATGGCATTTGGTAGCTAACAAACTTTGTAAAGTGGGAGAAAAGAGTTACCCAAGTTTTTGGGGAACTTTTGAAATGTTAAAGAAGAAAAACAATTATCGAATTGGAGTTTTAACTAAATTTTCGGATGCGAGCTGTTTGTTCGAGCAAAAAGGTTTGCTTTTATTTGCTCCAGTTTAGGCATTGGATGTTTTATGAGCATACATTTGAAGGAAAGTTGTTCGAAACAATTAAAAGATTGTTCCACACTAGAAAAACGAGCTGACAAATGTAGATAAATAAGTAGAGACTTATAGACATTCTTCATTCATTACTCGTCAGATGAGTAGCGCCTTCTAAATAACGACAATCCAAATGCCAATATGAGAATAATAATATTTCTTACACTAAGATTAAAAGCTGCGATTTCTCTATTCCAATCGTACTAGTATTTAGAACACAGATAATTCTAGACAAAGAAAACTGGTAATAAGATCATGAATGAATCAGGTACTTATAATGTATTTGTCGTCATTTTTGATTTAAGAATACAGATTAGATTTTAAAATGACGCCTCAGGTATATTTTATTTTCATTACTTCTGTTTTTGTGTTGTTATTAAATAAGCCCATTCCCCCCATGTTGGTGACATACATGGCTTTCTGCGACTATATACTTACCTACACATTGTATCAGATCGAACGCCGCCTATTGTAATGTACATGACTACTCTGTTCTCATCTAATGTATCTGAACACAATCTCGGTTCTGTTCACGTTCTAACATTTGCATAGAACTTGCATCCACTCGGGTGCTATTTGCCTCCGATCCACTGTAAGATCATGCCTGACTAGACAAGACGTAGGTAACAGACATATGTGACTCCAGACCAAGCGTTAATAGTACTGTGTCGATTAGATCGGTGTCCTACCTTGATTTTAAATAAGTGTACCTGTAAGAATTAGGTTTCAAAGCTCTCCATAAAATTTCCTCCGAAAATTTTCATTTCAGTGGAGTGAAGTTCAGTGCAACGGAATGATATGCATTTGATAATTAAGGATGTAATGATGATCCAATAAAAAATACACATGGTATATATAAGATAATCAATCCATACGATCCAAAGAATGCATATGTTATACGAGTTTATAGGAAGTAAGTGCCCACACGACAAGAGCATACCCCAATAAAATTTGCATGCGTACTATCAATTATGACTAAACATTTAAATACCCATTATCGCTAAACAAATGACAGCTCGCGTCACCCAAACAAAGGTCACAGCTTCCAGCCTTTATGTTGAGCGAAAGTTTCAGCGGCCATAAAAATGTTAATAAAAAGAACCCAATGAACAAAGAAATAGCGCATCATATCAGGCAAAGCAAGGTGCAAGTGGTCGTGGTAAATCGGTAAGCGTAAGGCAAAGATTTTAATCGCATCTGTGGTCTAGTGGCTAAGCCACCGATTTCAGACCCAGAGGTCCCGGGTTCGATTCCCAGCGGGGGGCACGGCACATCTTTGTGTGCTCGGTTTGGTTGGTGGTAGGGCTGTTAAGTCCACCTGGCTAGCTACCACCGTCTTACCTAAGTCTGTCGCCATAACAACGATGTTTAAAGCATTGTTGTGTTCCGTACAGTTTGAGATAAGATAGCCAGTTCCTCAGTGGTTGAGGATTCCGGGTGATGCGCGCTCCACCTTCGGCCTTATCGTCACTTATCATTAGGTGAGATGAAGGCCAAGCGCTTACCCGTTGTGAATTAAAAAAAAAAGAACGTTAGTAGACACAATGTGTTTCGGTAGGCATGTTAGGCCTTTGACAACGGTTGTTATAATAAGATAGCAGTAGGTAGTCAAAAAACAATAAACAAGTCACAATGGATATGCGTGGTGGGTCATAGCCTGGTCTCCCAATCCCATATTGTTCATTGGGGTAGAGCGAACCCTTTTACAGGCTGATGATGAAGACAACTCAATGCTCTATGTGTAGCTAAAGCTGTTCTAAAAATTTTAGTGCCAACTCACACATACAGGGAAATAGCTATGGAGAACTTTTGATATCCACCCGCAATCCCAGTCAATATTCCGAGTAGCACCATTCAGCTAACGAACCGATGCAAGTACGCAATAAAGCATAAAGTTTTCTGGCACACTACCGCGTTGGCTTCGACACGGGCAGGCTAATGTTAAGTTATGAGACAACAGTGTTTAATTCATTGCTATTTTTTAAATTATGTCTTGAAAATAAAACACGAGGGAGGATTTTAATAGTGCGACGACGGTATACGTAAAACATGGGATCAAAAAGAGTTCAACCTTTTAGATTAGTTAGATTGTTGGATTCAATCTCATTGATCTAGTGCCATCTCATGCAATCTCATCATCATTCAGTCAATTTCGTTATAAAATAAATAAAATAAAAAGTAAAATAAAATTGCATGTAAGTGATACCTACTACTAAGTGTTTTGGCGTCGCTTGGTGAAAAGAGATTCCGAAGAAACGAGAATCTGAAGAGATGCAAATCTGAAGAAATGCGAAACTGAAGATATGCGAATAATTCATATCAGCTTGGTCCCCCTTTGACCTCGGACTCTGCAACGAGTTAAAATCGTCTCGTCGTGAAGTAACAAAAAATATATTAAGCTGTCTCACTACCAAACAAAGGCCTTCAAGTTATCGCTGCAAATTGATGGGTATTATCCTAATTAATAAATAAGACAATACCCATTAAACATCATCATCATCATCAAATAATTAAATTTTGCTATGCATCGAAAAATCCAAAAAACAGTTTGCCCAACCACGGATTGAACGTAGGACTTTCGGATATCGGACCGAGAACATTTTAGTTAATTAGATGACGATAATACAGACTTTTTGTAAAATTTCTTTATTTTATAAGCATTCTGAAACAAAAACATAACAAAGATTGCCATGTGATTTGCGAATCTGAAGTGCTGGCCATAAATATTCCAGTCAGCAGAGATAAGGTAACAGTTTTCAGTGCCGGAGCGCCAAGGGGTCATATTTTATTCCTACTCCGGGCACTTGTTAGCAAAGTTGACGTTTACAGTGTATTCAGATTTCATGTGCAGCCTCAATTATTAAGGCGAATAAAGGAGAGGCAATGCAAACGTAAAGGTATAAAAAAGGGAGAATCGTACCTCTGACTATGAAGAAGGTTCCATTTGATAGATTACATTTAAATAAAAATGTTGTCTGGCACGGTCGAGGAAATTGTATGCTAAACCAACATATTTATAGAGATCGTCGCTATTTCACTTGAAGCTGTGAAGTGTCTAAATTATTTTAGCTTTTTTTTGTACCTTTATGCAAATTTCACAAGCTTAGTCTAGCTATAAAGTAATGAATACTTTTACAAACTTGGTATCTTTTTATTAAAAATTCGTTTTCAAAGCATGATTTTATTACCAGAAACTAGTTTCTTTGCTAGCTGGTGAAATTAGAGCCCTCAACTTCGAGCGTTCTCTTACATACCTACCTAAATAGACTGATTCCCGGTATTATCCCCAAATAAATAGTCAAAGTCTAGGCAATGAGGACCGCAGAAGCGTTCACTGCCACAGTCCGCGTTCCACCACATTACAACTGCACATGTGCTCAGCTTGACAGGTGGTGAGCCCATCGCCGCTCTATGCTATTGGATGTATGTGTAGTCTAAAGTCCGTTAGTCGCCTTTTACGACACCCAAGGGAAAAGAGGGATTGGTAGTGCTCTTTTAGATAAACCAATATGATCATATTTACGATAATTGTTGGTCCTGTTTGTCTAGACAAGGGTTATAGCGGCTTTAAAGCATGTTGACTGTAAAACACAAATTATTGAAGAACCGTTATGACGTATTTATTATATTTCTTTATTGGCCGATTAACCATGTCGCGTAGCGGCGAAAGAATACTACCACCCCCTCTCTTCCCTTGGGTGTCGTAAAAGGCGACTAACGGACTAAGGACTGCACATAAATCTAACAACAAAGAGCGGCGATGGGCTCACCGCCTGTCACGCTAAGCATATTAGCAGTCGCTATTTGGTGAAAAGTGGACTATGATGGCAGAGGACTACTTTTGCGGTCCTAATTGCCTAGTCTTTGAATAACCCTTTGGGGATCATAGCCGTGAATATAATCACGACTATTATCCCCGATGTATGTATAATATTTATCGACACCCAAAAAGGCAATGGAATAATATATATTCTCATACATAACATAGCATACATGGCTTATATCTATTACGCAGGCGCTGCTTTAATTAATGTATGCCACAACATGCATGTAAAATTAACATTTATGACATAATTTTAAAATTTAATTATTGATAACAACAAAAGAACCGCTCAGCAACGAAACAGTAATTAAATTTTATACCTACAGTACGCCTTTCACCTTTATTATCGCACATAATTGCACTTACCATTATCATCAGTACACTACCCTTAGGTTAACTGGTAAAGAATGCCTCAGGCATCAAGTTCGCTCTACAAAAGTTTAGATACTCAAATAAATATAAGAACAAAAGATAACCTAAAAAATATATTTGTTTAACTAAAGTATTTTATTGAGCTGCGAGTTCCTGAGCTCCGTGTTTCGTGTGGTAAGTATTTGGGTGTTATTGGAACAATACACAAATATACATATCCACTCACTCGCTTTCACCCAGATTTGTTTGTTTCATTCATTTTTTGTAATTACTTCACTCCGTAGGATTTATATTGTCAATGATTGGTTCAATTTCGTTCATTAAAACCCTTATACACAGCGAAAAACGCCTGAATTGATATGGTAACACCCGTGTAGCTCTAGCTACATGAAGCGATTTGACAAATTTTGTCATGTAGCTGTGGCTACATGAAGCGAGGGAATGGATATTATCACGACTATTGTCCCCGAAGGGTTAGTCAGAGACTAGGCAATGAAGACCGCAAAAGCAGTCCCCTGCTATTGTCCAAGTAGTAGAGAATAAGTATGAGAGACTAAGTAGAAAAAAAGGTCTTCTATCCTGTCGTTAACATTTATCTGATACAAAATAAGAACGATATGTGAATATCACTAATACTGCAGATAAACGTGACAGGTGATAGAGGATAGGTATAGAGGATATTGTGATTAAATTATGTTAACAATGGAGTTGTAATTTAAATTTGTTCTGGAGTCTTTAACGCGAATCGGTAAGTATCTTGAAGGTCGACAAAGTTTGTGAGGGAAGTTAAAATTTATCTGTCTCAATAAACCGAGACAATGTTGAACAGTAACAAAAGATCAGTAATGTTTCGATGACATTAAATACTGACGAGTAAATAGGAAAATTTTGAATAGTACTTTTATTTAATTAACTTGAATTGTTAATACACAATTGTTAATACACAAATATGACTTTAACTCGAAGGTAAAAATCGTTTAATCCACGATGCCTACCAGTCTGGAATTATCAATCGATGGAATCAGAATGCGAACGTCAATCCATTGAAGAAATTATGATAAATGTATACAATTATGATAAAAGCTACCCACGCTTCGATAATGGAGACACGCGAAGTATTTAATAAGATACATGCATGAATTGTTGGTATAATTTACGTGGATATTAACGATGTAACATTCATTAATAGCGGTTGTGTTCTCAACATTATATTCTTTATTATATTATTGTATCACCGTGTCGCGTAACGGTGGAAGAATTAGTATGCTCTTATCTTGGGTGTCGTAAAAGGCGACTAACGGACTAAAGACTGCACAGACTTCAACAGCATATGCGATGTGTGGGATAACATGATCAAAATGCATTGAGTTATAATGTCCTACGTACACATTATAACTCAATGTCATAATCTCGTTTTATTTGATATTATATCAATCTGATGCTTTAAACCAAGAGTTGTGGTTTATGTGATTTCATTTTGCCGTCAAGGTGACTTTTTTTTCTATAACAGTTAGTTGATAATTCAAGATGTAACCGTAATGTAAAGAATACTACCACTCCCTCTCTTCCCTTGGGTGTCGTAAAAGGTGACTAACGGACTAAATACTGCACATACATCCAATAGCATAGAGCGGCGATGGGCTCACCACCTGTCCCGCTAAGCACATGTGCAGTCGCTGTTGAATGAAAAGTGGACTATGGTAGAGGACTGCTTTTGCTGTATGGTGTGCAAGACAAACTATACTTACAAGATGCTGAAACTTTCTCACTTCTCGATTGATCTTCCATTTTACCAATTGTAGGAACCAAGCCAACCAAGTTCTTTTATCCAACAAAAGTTAGGCACTTGGATTGGAAGCGCATGAAAATGTTAAGTGCTCTCGCCCAGCGCTCGCCACAATAACATGAATGTAAGATCTCATACCGCATTGCGACGACTCAGTTATTCTCCCACACCTGGCGACGTTATGCTAATCCTTGAGTCCAAGTGATGAGCTGGTGACCTTTCATATTTTATGTATGCCAGCTTCGGTTATGTCAGTAACAAAAGTTCACCTTAATCAACCCATAACTACTTAATGCTTGGTGTAAGGTATAGCCACATAAAAAGGTCCTGAGCATTGAAATTGAGCTATAATAACATAATACATATAATCATGACTGTTATCCCCGAAGGGTTAGGTCAGAGACTATGCATTGAGGACAGCAAAAGCAGTTCTCTGCCATAGTCCACTATTCCCCAAATAGCGACTGCACATGTGCTCAGCATGACAGGTGGTGAGCCCATCGCCGCGCTGTTAGAAGTATGTGCAGTCTTTAGTCCGTTAGTCGCCCCAAGGGAAGAGATGGGGTGGTAGTATTCTTTAACTGCTACACGACACAGTTAAGTTTAGAGTTATAATAACGGCCTTAATGCTTTCTAAAAAATACATACATACTCAAGACTATTACTCCCTAGGGGTTAGTCAGATACCAGCAATGGGGACGGCGAAAGCATTCAAAATTCAAAATTCATAATTCAAAATATATTTATTCAATAAACTTAATTAATAAGTACTTTGAATCGTCCAAATCTTTTTAACCTACCACCCATTCAGGACGCCATTTTTTAACTGTGGCAAAAGAACGGGCACAAGAAACCAAAGAGCACAGAAGCAACGACATTTAAAAAAAAAAAGAATATGTCGTTACCAGGTCATAAAATACAAAATATGAATATAAAAAATAATAAATTAAGCAATACAAAACTACAATAGGTACAATGTAAGTATCAATTAATAATAGACAATTAGAAATAGCTGTTGGAGTAATTGGAGCATTTCAGATCCTAGCTGTTTTGTCTTCTGTGTAATCTGACACTTTATAAAAGCTTTTTTATAAAGCTTTTCTTTGATTGTGATTTTATATTTATTAAGATCTAATTTCTGAATATCATTTGGTACTTTGTTGTAAAATGTTACACACAGACCCTTAAAATAATTATTTATCCAGTCCACTACCTCAGTCCACGTTTAACCAAATAGCAACTGCAAGTGTCCAGCTTGATGACAGTGAGTCCATAGCCGTTATGCTGTTGGATAGAACAGCGATTGACGCGCCGCCTTTAACGCTGTGTAGACTTTGGTTCGTTAGTCGCCCTTTACGACACCCAAGCAAAGATGTTGGTTGGTAGTATTCTATCAGTGAGCCGCCACCGCACATCGCACAGCAGCAGCTTTTAAAAATTATTACTTTTAAAACTTAGTAAAAAAAATCAGTTACTTTCTTCCGTACCTTCTGAATTTCTGGCTACATAGCAAGTACCTACTTCATGCATATTTAGTAAATAGTATCTACTTTTTGAGCTAAAGTATAGTTTAACTGCCCTTGTGAGAGTGGTCTAGGGATAAAACCCTCAATCTGAAATAAGTAGGACCAGAGTTTAAAAATTTAAATTGATATTTATAAAAAATTTAAATAATATTTCACAAACATAATTGAGTAGACCACAGTTTGAATAGCTATTTTTCTTCTATGGAAAGCCAATGTTTTTACAGTGATTCAATAATTCCCGAATGTGTGAGACTAAAGGAAAAATACAATGTATTTGTTGCTTAGACCACAACGTAAGTGCATCATGGCAGCGGCAAAAGAAATATTCTTATTCAAAAGCCAACACCAATCCGTGACCAGCTTATAAGAGAACTAGCAGACTATTCACATCTGAATGTTTAGCATTTTAGAACTGAAATTCAAATCTCTTTAATGCAATTGGATTTCTTGTTTAATAATTATAAATCGATGATATACCAGAGACACAACTGCATTCCATTTGTCACAATCCTGACACACCTCCTGGTGTAATGATCTTAAAAATAAAACATTTATAGGGGTTCAAAGACTCTGCAAAGAGACTGAAATATGAAACCTAGGACCACTAATACATACTTCCATACACGACGCGTACCTATCATCATAGGGATGAATCGTTTTTCTCCAGTAAATATGTAGAGCACATCTAACGAATAATCGGTAGCATTTGTGACTCCATCTAGACTAGCCTTGCCTTTATTTTAAATAATTAAGTGGAAAAAGTAGAGGTATGGTACAGGACTGCTTTGGCGGTCCTCGTTGACTAGTCTCTGACTAACCCTTGGCGGATATTAGTCGAGATTATATGCATGTATGTATGTATTATGTGGAAAGAAAAAAATGCATTTTATTCAGTGTTTATATGATGAAGTGGAGACCTTTGTCCAGCATAGGGACAGTATATAAGATATACTAAAGCAAAGTTGTATATAATTACTGATTACTATTATGCGTACTCTTTGGTAGTCACACTTTGGTGGCTTTACCTTACTTTGTTGATGGAAGGGTCAAGTAATATTTCAACATCTGGGAACACGTGGGAATAAAGACGAAAAGAGAAGAGAAAGAAACGCGATGACAGTTAACGTTGCAATCCAAGCTACATCAGCCGCCGTCACCTCACCAACATTATTCAAATCTGGCTCACACTTTTATTCAGCATCGATTTTACAACTTTAATGCATCACGTACACAAACTCTGACCCAGATTCGTTCCTTACAATCGGTGCAGTTTGTTCGGCGTACTTACATGCAAGCACGCTATGGAGGAAGACTTTAAAAATGAAACGTTTTATAAAAAATATATTTTTTTGTAAAAAAGAAAAAAGAATGTCTACCTATATCTGGTGTCTTCTTAAAATCAGTTAATTTAGAAATATTATTAGCATTTAAGATTGCAAGTACCTACATTATGTTATATAATGGTTTAGGTTTATGTAATGTTGATAATACAGAGTATTGGCTTATTCACCATATTTCCCGAGCATTGGTAATACAAAAAAAAATCAATTCGTCGAAAAATCTACAACACACCGTACTGGGAATTGATACTATTACCACAGAATAATATTACTAGCTAGTACCTCCAAACACCATGCCACTCCACAACACTACCACCAATGCGATGATATTTTGTAATTTACACAAGAGGCAAAACTTTATTAGAAAATGTCCATTATCGCAGAAACATATGAAAATGAAAGGAACGACAAATGCAAAACCACATTTCCAACGCCGCCGTAAAGTTTGTATTTAGACGATGATTCTTTAGTAACAACTTTAATCACTGCTAGCTATTAAGTTTTCCGCCAGGAAATAATGCTTCATTAAAATTTTAACGGGGCGCTTTAATTTTCTATACGGAAAGAGATTTTAATGAACCGCGGTGGGAAACAAGAGTTTTAATCTCGGCTCTTTGCCGCGTCTGCCGGTTGAAATACGGCGCAACATTCTCTAAATATTACATTTTAAAGAATGCATTATCTGGGAGGCACATCAGAAACGCACGTTTTGTGGGGGAAATGTTTTAGGACTTCGTTGCTTTTACATATTTTGGTTTCTAAAAATGTCTAACGGTGGTTTACGCACACTGAAAGTGCTTGGATATTTTAGGCATACATTATTAATTACATACCTGAATATGCCCAGTGCAACTCGGTCAAAACGACGGGTTGAGGGTTACTAAGTATTTTACGTTTATCCCCGTAAATAAAAAACATGTATGGAAATATCTGCACAATGAAGTTTATTTAGAAAAACAAACAAAAGATATTAGGAAAATGATGGATAAAAGACAAGCTGTTGGTCAAACGAGTAGTTTCAATTGCAGTCCATGGTCGCGAGTTCGGACATTTGTATAAAAAATGCACTTATATTATTATTACAAAATAAAATAATTGATATTAATTTATTTTGTAATAATAATATAAGTGCTGTGCTGTGCCCAGCAGTAAAACGTTTATAGGTATAGATGATTTAAGCTACTGCTAAAATATCGGGATCTATTACGCAAGAAACATTTATCTAGAAAACTTTCAGACAGTAATACAATAAATATTGGAGAATTAAATAGAAGTTCTATTACCAATTGAAATACAAAATAATGCGTTCAATCTAAATATAACTCAGACATGGTGTTACATATCGAGTTACAATCCATAAGTGACAGTAAAATATTGGAACAAAATAGATGCAAGAAGCATTAGAGTGGAACAACTCTGTCTGGATAAGATAAGCCTCGTGTTCGGAAATCCATCAAGGTTTCCTTAAATCGTTGGTAAGAAATTTGATGCTAAAGTATTACAGTTGATAATAAATGCTTTAAACAGATTTATTGTTATATACGTTGCTGTTTGAGGGTATATCCACACCACAGTAACTTATTTTTCTCCAGAAATATTGAATATCATTTATATAATAAATGTTGGTATATTAAAAGTGATTTAATTTAATTAAAATTCTTCGATTTATTGTTGAAAAATCAGTGAACTGTACCAATTAAAATGAAATATCCTCGCTTGACCAGCACTGAAACTACTCTCAACTCAACACGGGAAGTACTCTTAATTAAGTTTAATGCGGCCAGAGGAGGCATAACTGATTTATTCTGCAGAACCATTAAGCGCGATTTAACTGTAAAAGCCCGCTTTAAAGCTGGACCAGGCTGCAATCAAATTGAGCCAATGAAACGTTCGCATTACCTCTGTGTTGCGTTGCAATTGTTTATTTGCGTTAACCGATCGTGGGGGTAATTTCATCGGTTTTTTATTGGTTTAAGTATGTTTAATTTGGTAAGCTAAAGTTTTGATGTGGAATTTTGTTCTCATGAAGTGTTGATTGTATTCGTAATTCAATAAACTGCCTATGTAGGTAGTAGTAGAGTATCAGATAGGGTATAGGTATGGGTATAGGCAGGTAAGTTTACAGCAGATTTTTTCAAAATATAATAGAAATATCAAAACGAAGTTCTGTACATGTTCAATTTCATTCTGGTGGTATGAAATTGAAACAGCATCGCAAATGTGTAGCGCTGAAGTAGGTCAGGTACGAGACGGCCGCTGATGTAAATCAACCAGCATTTCGGAACTCCCAGTTCCATTGCTTTCTGTTATTCCAGGTTAATGGTCTAAGGCACATTATGTTTTAGACTGGGCTTCGTATTACTGTGGTCGGTATCGACAACAATAATAGACGGGATGAGACGGGACAAGGACTATTTTTATAATACTAGCGGCAAGCCCGTCGTCCGCGTGAACACTCTGTATCCCATGCCAAATTTACAAAAAAAAATTATATCACACAAACCTTGTCCTAACAATTCCTAACACAATAAAAAAAGAATCAGTGAAATCGGTCCTGCCGTTCTAAAGTGATGCGCCTCCAAACATTTCGGCAATTCATTTTTATTAATATAATAACTAGCGGCCGCTCGCGGTTTCACCCGCGTGGTTCCCGTTCCCGTGGGAATATTGGGATAAAAAGTATTCTATGTGTTAATCAGGGCTATAAACTATCTGAATGCCGAATTTCATCCAAATTCATACAGTAGTTTTTACGTGAAAGAGTAACAAACATCCATCCATACTTACAAACTTTCGCGTTTACAATATTAGTAGGATAGGTAGGTGAAAAAGTTTCTTCGCTTTTTTTAAGAAAAATCAAAACATCTTTTTAATATAGTTTATTTACATTTATCTAAAATATATTAGACACATTAATATACGGGATACGTGTCGTGACAGCCGTCAAGATGTACCGTATCAAGTCAGACGACCAACTTGTCTATGGTCAGTTTTTCTGATCTGGCAACATTATTCGAAGCGGGCAGAATTAGGAGTGAGAGCGGGCTTATTTCGTTGTCTGAAGTGGTTCAGTGAAGTGCTCTGAAGACAGGTGTGCTGAGATGTTGTCCCACGTGTGCTGAGATGCTGCCCCACGTGTGCTGAGATCCTGAACTAAGTGTGCTCAGATGCGACCCACGTGTCAGCATGAAAGTTAAGTGGTTTTGATCTTTTCATTCTGACGGCACTCTATTGTATTCTCTTGATGTTACTTTATAAACTGACTGAGCTAATAATATGAATCTTAAGTGGTCAATCTTTCTACACTGATGGTACTCTATTTTATTTTTTATTGTTATTTGTGTAAACTGAGTTAATAACAGGAAAGTTAAGCGGTTTTAATCTTTCCATTCTGACGGCACTCAAAATTTCTCCTAAATGTTACTTCTATAAACAGAGCTAAGAATATGAAAGTTCCGTGGCTTTAATCTTTCTATTCTGACAACTCTATTTTATTCTCATAGTGTTACTTGTATAAAAGGACATAATAAGCATGAACAAAGCCACGCTATAGTGGTCACTGGTGCGGGTGGTGAGAGGGAGACGCATAGCACGAACAAAGCCACGCTATAGTGGTCACTGATGCGGGTGATGAGAAGGAGACGCATAGCACGAACAAAGCCACGCTATAGTGGTCACTGATGCGGGTGGTGAGAGGGAGACGCATAGCACGTCCCGCGTCCCGGTGGGGACGTCACGCGTTTGCGCGTCAACACCACAACGTGCCTACGCTGCTGCGGCCGCCAGCCGACCTGTCAGTGCCGCCGCCACCGCCGCTCCGCAACCTGAGCGGCGACCGCCTCAAGGGAAAAAGAAAAGTAGCCTAATCCATGAGGCTACTCCTGCGGCACCGCAAGATCATCGTCTCGACGAAGAGGGCTTTGTCAAGGTCGAAAGGAAGAAGAGGAAGCCCGCCTGTCGAAACCTGTGCGGTGTTGCACCGACTGGACCGAACCACCTGCTGCGTCCAGCTATACCGACGACGCTGCTGTACGTGTCCCGACTGCATTACTCTACGAAGGCAGAGGAGATCGTGGAGTATATCAGAATCAAGCGCAAATTCACTCTGAGAGTCGAGCGATTGGAGTCCCGCCATAACGTGAATTTTAATTCATTTGTGGTGAGAGTACCGACCGACCATCTATCCACTCTGATGAAAGAGGAATTTTGGCCGAAGGGTGTCATGTTCCGGCGATTCCGTGGCCGGCTACCGGACACCGCGCTGCGTCGCACGGCGCCGTGTTTACGTGCAAATTAGTTTATTTCTTTAGTTTTATGTTATAATTGTATGTATGTTAGTCTATAAGGTATTTATGATGCTATGGGCCATTGTAGCCTGAAATAAATAAATAAATAAATAAATAGCATGAACAAAGCCACGCTATAGTGGTCACTGATGCGGGTGGTGAGAGGTAGACGCATAGCATGAACAAAGCAACGCTATAGTGGTCACTGATGCGGGTGGTGAGAGTGAGACGCATAACATGAGCAAAGCCACGCTATAGTGGTCACTGACGCAGGTGGTGAGAAGGAGACGCATAGCATGAACAAAGCCACGCTATAGTGGTCACTGATGCGGGTGGAGAAAAGTAGACGCATAGTAGGAATTCTGAGAGTGAAGACACTTCAGTAATTACATCTAAATCTCAAGAGCTTTAATAATTCATTTGATCCAATTTGCCACGCTTCATAAGTAGTCGAAAAGATGCCCCTGATGACTGGAGAGATTGAACCACTTATTGACAGTTGAGTCATAAACCCATTTTACATTATAGGCGGGAATCTGGGGTCCCGAGGGAACTAGCCACAGTCTGCTGCCGCCACCCAGTTGTTCGCCACTTCAGCCGCGGGTGAGTTGCCAATGCCTCAGTCTTTATGTTTGTAATTTTCGCACCTCGGAATATACAAAAATAAGCGAAGCAGATACTCTCATATTTTTTGTTTTACTCTACCAATAACGTAACAAGCAATGTATATTAAATTAATATTATTATGTAATAACACATAAATATTCCGGGGTTGCGACAATACGAGAAGCACGATGGCGGAGCGGCTAGAACGATCGGCTTGCGATCTTGCTCGCTAAGCAACTTTCGCAATGCCGGGTAGCTGGATGGGTGACCAAATTAAAAACATTTCGAGCTCCTCCGTGCTTCGGAATGCACGTTAAGTCGATGGTCCCGGTTGTTGTCGTAAGATTACAGTTGTTAAAACTCACCAACCCGCATTGGGCCAGCGTAGTGGGTTATGGCCCAATATCCCAGCAGTGGGACGTTTATAGGCTGATGATGATGATCAGATATACATAAATATTTAATAAAAAAAATCCCAAACTTACACCAATATTATTATACCTATTATCAAGCTCGTAGTTTTGCTTCTTCGTGACAAACATATTACTATTTCTAAATAATAATTTAAAGGCTGATGATGATGATGATTGTTTTTTTTATTGTTGCTTTTTGTTAATTGTTACTTTTTATTAACTTTGCGTCATTATTGTTACTTAATTTCGGCACTATAGGTCTAAACTAATAAGTAAAATAGTAAATAAGCACTACACTGTATAAATGACTGTCTGTTGGCAAAATAATAAATAAAGAATCTTAAAGCTACTAAAGTATACAATTTGAATAATTGATATAATATAATAATTCGAGGATTTTACGATATAATAATTTAAAAATCAGTCTAATTTGTCTTACTGCAGGGCAAATGCCATCAATTGATATCATAGAGCCAGCATTATTTTTAATACATGAAAAATACGGTATCAATTCAACAACAATACAACCCGGTTAGTATCGTACAGCTATCCGTGCCGCCGTATCTTTGTTCTTATTCGTAATACAAGGATTTGCATTAACGATATGGATCTGAAAGTTAGCGAGCAACGAGTCGAAAGCCAGATTATCCCCGAATACGTATGAGCTGAGATTTTCGTATGTCGCTCTCGTGATAATGGTGTACGGACGGACAGAGTTTCGGTGTAGCTCGTGGAAGGTACAGGATATTTTTGTAGTATGATTTCTATACTTACGACTTTTATAGATGATCTCTATAAAAGTCGCATTGATCAGCTCAGGTCATCACGACCCAATGTGGATGGAAGGGTTTTAATGATTGTCATCTTGCGACAGCAACTGGGACTTTGACTTATGTCTTCCGTAGCGCGGAGAAATGCAAAACATTTTAATTTAGTCACCTATCCTGATGACAAGGAGTTGAGAAAGTGCTGACTTGCAAGATGATTATGTTAATTTTTATGTTGATAAAAAGGTTATTGCTAAATGCGAAAGCATCTATGGAAATTACTTCTTATGATTGGAAATAAAATAATTATTATCAGGCTGTACACAAAAATGCCTATATAGGTACTTCGAGATATTTTCTATTTGTGTCATCATTTTATAGAGAAGTCTCCTATCTGCGCCCTCCCCTTTTTCAGACATCGAAGTAAAGAAGATTGTTTACAGCAAACGTCTGAACAAAGATTGTTGACTTATCCAAGGACTTCTAACAAGAAGTAATATTCACTGGAAGATGCAAACAGCGCACTCGCATAGGAAGAGGAGCGACTCACTTAATTGAATTTCCCTCCAATCCTTCCAACCAGGTCACTCGCTAGACTTACCTGTAAATAGAATCAGGAATGAATTAAATCCCTCTTCTTCGCCGATGGTTTTTAATGTAGTTACTATTCAATGTGGTTAGTGAACAGAAGTGCCACTTTTAATCGAGGATTCATTAATGGTAATTACCATTAAATCCCGCGTCTCGTGCCATCAAGTATCACGTAAATGGCACGTGACATTTCTCTGACAATTTTATCAAAGAAAAGTTATATGCGGGTTAAAGCGTTTTGTGTATTCATTCTAGGAATCGGAGGTCATCTTTGATACTTGATGGCACGAAACGCGGGATTCGTGTTCGTTTCTTACACGGACCTACAGGATTTGGAATAAGCACCCTTCACAGATGATTCCCATGCGATAATGCCATGTGAAGAAAAATATTTATAAACGTTTTACGTGGTACGTGTCAACACGAAACTATTACTAGTAAAAGTACTAATAGTAAATTGTATTTTTTTCGGCACGGAACTGTAATTACTTATAATAATTATACAAATACTAAAAAATACAAAAATTTACACAAAGAGTGCCCAATCATAATTTTAACTTACTAATTATGTAGTTGTAAAACAAAACGTTAAAAGTAGGATACAACATTTAATTACATACACATACATGCATAATACACACACATAAACACGCACTCTCTCACATACACACAGTCACACATACACACACTCACACATACACACAATCTATAATATATTATGTGAAGTGACGAGCGTCAACATGCAAATAATATAACTCATAATACAGTGGAATAAAAATCAAAACTTGTTAAAAGTGTATATGTCTATATATCATTGAAAGATTCAGTTGGGGTTGAACATCCGACTCAAACAGGCTATTATTGTCAACTTATCAGAGCAACTTTCGAGAACTTTACCGATACATCACGCTTTGTGCCGGACCGCAAAATGCCTGATTTGACTTTGACAAAAAATTTGAGGCAAAGCCCACGAAACAACTCAGGTTACAAATAAGATTTGAGTGACCCATGAAATGGAGACCGTTTGATCTCTACAGGCGAGCCAAATATTGGTCTACACAATTTCTCGATGATAATGTACACGTAGGTACATAAAAAACACTGTCAATGCTAAAACAAAAACATTTATTTATATGACATGCATAAACAATAATAATTGGAATTTACCATTGACTATCTTTCAGTTTATTTTGTAATCATAGAGAAACTCAGATCGGATGTGCGTATTAAAATTTTATTTATTTATTTAAAACTTACTCTTTTTGTTAGTAGAGCTTTTGATTGTAACAAATAAACAATAGCAATAAAAGCAACATCTCCTATATACCCGAGTGGGCCTCCTAAAAATTGTTTACCATAATCTTCGAATTCCATCAAATTCTAATCAAAATCACCGAAGTTAACGTAAAGTTTTATCGTTGTATTTATCTAAAAAGCCGGGCAACTCTGGTAGGTATCCAATTTGAATTTCATGAATATTAACTGGAAAATTGTTTTGCCGGTGACGGCCACGGCGATCTATAGATATCATGACGGTGTAATTCGCTTCGGTGACTGGGGTTCCGTGGGCAGACAGTGGGAGTGAGTCTTCATAGAACATTGTGTAGTGGAACTCGTCATAATTTACTACCGCCATATCCACTTTTTTTTTCGTAAATGTGATTAGAATTAAAAAGTAAATATTCAACTCATTCAAAATTCTCTATAGTTTTTAAGATTAGCGGCTTTACTTATTAACGTTACTTATGAATAGATTCCAAATCTTATGTAATGTTTAAATTTAATTATCGTTTTTAATTAAGGGGGTAAATGATTAGTCAGTCTGTGAACGGTGTCTTGCTTTTATAGCTCGCCCACACTGAACACACCCACGTATTGCTTTGTTGCGTTGATCTAGTTTTAGCAATATGTACCAAAAATTGTGAAGGTAACTTATTCCTTTTACCCTTTATAAATAAATAAAAAAAGTTTTATTTTATTTTGATATTATCTCTATATAAAGTTGGTAATTACAGACAAGGTAAGTTAATGGCGTACAGGCGATGTATAACGTCACTTAACACTGCGTTTTGACTCTCTTATATTTTTAATATGAAACAGACATTATAAAATACTCACAAAATTCTCTAAAAATATACAGAACCTTACTTTATTTAGACCGTTCGTACATTCCGCCGGTATTATGTTAAAATATATTCTGTAAACTGACTTAATTCATTAATTGTACTTGTTGCCTTTGAAGTTTGATGTGACTAAATTGGACAACGAATATTATTGTTACTGAAATATTGAAAACCTGTTAGCGACTTCGAAAATTACAGACATAATTGTTTCACTAACGAAAGTCTGCTTTATGCTCATTGTTATTCTATTATCGCATATGCATAGGAGGCTTAGGTTAGGCTCTCTGTAGATTTACCATTACGGTGAATTTGCGTTTTTATATATTATTCCTATATTTTGCTTAAAAGGTCACAAGATAAACTGTGTGTTGGCGAGTTGTCTTTTTTTAGGTGATTCATTTCTATTCGATTCAGTGAAGTTCCGACATAAAACATAGATAAGACTTTAAACTATCGCGTTGCATTGCAATAAAACTTACTGCTTGACGATTGAGATTGCTTGAGAAGAAAAATTTCAATCGGGTGGACTGGTTTAAACATCAGCGTGGAATCCAGTGATTGGCAAATGCAAACCGCAACGTCTGTCTATAAAAAGAAACTCCGATCTGTGTAGTGTGCCGGAGTCGAGTTACTTACGATTCATTGCACTGTGAAAATTTAAGTGAACGTGTGACGGTGGATAAAGAAACAAATACCCGCTCGAGCCGACGACGTCGCGCCGCGCCGCGCCGCGCACCGCCAGTTTGCTTGTGACCACATGTACTCTGTGGTGACCACGGCCGCAGCATCGCGGCCGAAATGTCAAGCAGTAAATAGATATGTACTTACTTACAAAAATAAAAGGGTTGGCATTTGATGCGAGTACCCTCGTTCTGGGGAAACGGATACTGTGGGGGGGCTCAGGGGGTGTTACTGAAACCCCTGATATCGATTTTGGTTGCCGGAAGTAACCTACGAATTTTTTTGTTATTTCATATTATTTAATTTTTGAGTGGATCAAAACGAAAAACAACACGCAAAAAGGTAATGTCATTAGAGAAACGTGCGGGGCGGAGAACCGGAGAGGTGGGCGGGCGTATGGCATAGCAGGACAAAGCCCCCCGCCATGAAAGAAGTATAAAGAGTTAATTAGGTTAGGTTAGTATGTTGACCAGAAACGAAGAATTTGTACGTGCGACGTTTTTTACTTTACTTTACTTTACTTTTACATACTCTCTTTCCTTTTCCCACCTCTTTTTAGCCTCCCTCCTGCTAAATTTCCATATATTTTTGTTATGAGGTTGATTACAAAAAAAAAATTCTCGAAAAGTACGTATCCCCGGCAGATGGGGGTTACAGGAGGAGTTATATTACTCCCCCCCCCTCCCCCTTCCACCCTCCCCACCTCAGCAAACCGCTATTGAGGGTACTTATATATAATGATTACCCAAATAAAATATAGAATTTGAAATGTAACATAAAACTCAAAATAATAAACTTTTTAACATCGTTTCGGGGTGGCTAAATAGCAACGTGTTCGGACGCCAAAGATTCCAATACCAGGTAGTGTGTCTCATATGTTCCGATCCATTGCTCGCGCATGTGATCATCAACCATCATCAATCCAACGATAATCTAAAGATATTTACTGTTTCTTTTCCCATATAAAATTAAAACAATGTTGTGGGAAACCGCTGCTTAATCGTGTGATAACAATACAAAGAAAATTTGCCCAACACCTTAATTTACCTGTAATGTGCCTAAATTAAAGTAGAGCTTCGTAAACACAATGAAAGTGTTCATCCTGCACAACAACCACAAGGCGGCTACTGTGTATAGTGTCACGTACAGCTTGATGTAAACACGTATGAACAAGAATGGCTTCCAGGGGTGTAATGTATGATACCATTATGAGCCTAATCTTCAAGCCTTTCTCATATAAATTATCGGGCTGACTGCAATATTTACCATGAATTTTCAGGGAATAATTTAGGTGGGAAAACCGCGGGGAATCTTTTTATAACGAACGGATATATTTTGCGCCGTTAGTTTCATGAATGGGAAGAGCGCTTGGTTATTTTGGAGCTGGTGAGCTCGGCGTGTTCGTGCTTTATGGTTACGGTTTTTGGCTAACATGCCTTGGTCACAAGTTTTTTTTGACATACCGAGATAATTTTATCACATATAGACTAGAAATGTAATGAAGAAAAGAAAGAAAAACATTTATTGATATTATGTTTCTTTGGTGAATGTTAATGAATTGAGGATGATTAAGTCATTGACTAAAACAAACTTTATGCAAGTATATTGTAATGAAACAGCATTAGTAAGTTAAATAATCTCTGATTAGTTTGAGGCCAAGTAATTTTTATGATCAAGGTTAGTTTTATATTATTCAATCTATCTTAAACCTTTTGGTACCGTCTTAAGTGTGTGTTTAGTTAATGATTTTAATGGTTTAGCAACTTATGTGTTCTCTATAAATTATATTTTTGATAAATTAAGCAAATTATTATACTTAATAATATAGTCATATGTAGGCTTCTGTATAATAATTAATTTGTTAACGTACGTTTTGTCCAGTACCTTATTTATTTTTAAACTAAATAAGTAAACATTAACAAAGCATTGCTAGCTTAAATCAAACTATTCTAAGTACTTCCAGTAGTACCTTTACAGTTTTGTTCATAATTATAACTATGATAATATATAAAGTTACTTTTATTTCTCCTCACAAAAAACGTAACAGTAAATACAGTTAATAAAAATCTAAATTTAAATAATGCATGTGAAGAGCTGGCGTTTAACCTGTTCTTCAAATCACCAGGTCCCCACCCCACGGAGATTGGCGGAGTATCAACAAACATACACACATACATTTGATCACGACTTTTATTCCCGAAGGGTTACTCAGAGACTAATCCACTTTTCACCAAATAGCGACTGCACATGTGCTTAGCGTGACAGGTGGTGTGCCCATCGTTGCTCTATGCTGTGATAGATTTATGTGCAGACTTTAGTCCTTTAGTCGCGTTTTACGACACCCATGGGAAGAGAGGGGGTGGTAGTATTCCAGCACCGCTACGCGACGCGGTTGGCAACAAATATGATTATGTAACAATGATGAAACACAATAAGATAAAACGACTCCAAACAAAACAGAGAAACTAAAAAGAACAAAATAATTGTGTTGTCTTGAATAACTAAATTAATACCCAAAGTTAAAATTATAATTACATACTTTTGTAAGTCGATGCCAAGCCTTAAAATATTTCCTGCTTTTGCTTACATACAATTTAATTAGGCTTAGCATTATGGAAAACATGTAGACTTACAGGTAGATTTAAAGATGTGTTGGATATTGTCTAGAAGAACACACTAAGGTACGTATTATTTTTGTTTATGGAATATTTTGTTATTCATTTAATTTGGCTTGGCACCGTCTTCAAAAGTATGTTAGTATAATTTTAACTGTGGGTATTAAATTTAGTTATTCAAGACAACACAATTATTTTGTCGTTTTTGTTTCACTGTTTTTTTTGGAGCCGGTTTATTTTATTTTTTTAATTTTTTTATTATTTTATATTTTTTAGTGTAAACAAACGTACCTTCGTTTTCACAGAAAAATAAAAAAATAAAAGTAGTAGTAAGTAATAGTATAATATTGTTTATTTGTCACTTTTATTGGCTTGGTTAGTATTTTTTTTTAATTTACAACATCTTAATGTCAACTGCTTATCATTTTGTACAAAATATTGTTTTCTCCGATGCAGGGACGTTAATTCTTGAGGAGTTCTCTTAGTGGTTTACCATTAGCTCCACTTAACCATGATGCACTGTGGCGAACATAAATTGCTTAGCAACCACATTAAAATTTGTAATCGCATAGCAAACACCAAAAATATTTATAGTATTAAGTAGTTCCGGTGGCCGTCTGTGGTCTTTATCGACAGTTCCACTTCACCAAATGGTGCTTCCCGAGGACAAGTGATCAGGTTATTGCAAATAATACCGAAATCGCTATAGGTGTGCCTATAATATTTGAAGAGTTCCCTCGATTTCTCCAGGAACCCATCATCAGATATTGACCTGATGACTATGGGACCACCTGGAAGGCCCTTTCAGACAAAAAGAAATATTCCAAATCGGTCCAAGCGTCTTAAGTAATCGGGGAACATACATAAAACATATTTATTTCGACGAATTGAGAACCTCCTCCTTTTTTTGAAGTCGGTTAATAAATGTTATAATTAAATTAAATCGAACAAGTGACATTATATTTGCATACTTGATTCATCGGGTACGAAAATATAATCACAAATTTACAAGTTCTTTTCATATTTAAATCATGTGTTCACACGTATTCATAAGTAGCTCTTTCATGGAGGCACTTTAATGACAGCCTTTTGTTATTCATGTCGGCGCTTTAAAAATCAGCTTGCATTGATCAACATCAAGCCTACGCAATAAAAGAAATGTCTGGCAAGAGCCAACGCAACCCTTATAAAACGAACATAAATTCAGCAAAATAAAACCTCAAGACTAAAGGAGGAATCTAATTTTCTTCCTATTTTGTTTTTTTTTTTTTTGAAATATGGCGTCCCGTTTTCATAATCGCGTTACTTTCTTCGCAACTTAAATAATAACATCTCAACTTTTGTATTATACTTTTAACAGAATCGTAAAAACAGTGCTTAAACACACAAATTGCCGGCTCTTTGTTCGTTCCCAGCTATAAATCATAAGCAACAGCTTACTCCGGAGTAAATAACAGTTTACGGGTGGTAATCACAAATAAACAGTGCAAAAAAGGCCCTCGTAAATATAACACACACCAAGTAAGTATCGTATATCGACGATGACTAAACTAAGATATAAAGTTTTCTGGATGTGTATTTTATTAATTATCTATACTTATAATAAAATTGTAACAGGCCGATGTCTGTACATTTAAGATATTGAAGAAATTAGCAACAGAAGCCTAAACAACAATTTCTAGAATTTTTGGCTATCTGTCTGTCTGTATGTTAGTACGCGGTTGACGCAAAAACTACTGCATGGAATTAAATGCAGTTTTCAGCAATGTATTGCTAGAGGTCTAACTTAGGCTACATTTTGCCACGAACATAAACTTGGAGGAAGGGTAATGACCAGTGATCGGATTAGGTAGTGCAATTTAGGGTCCACGTCCTCAAACATTATATTAGTATGGATACGCCCGCGGGATTGCGGGATTTCGGAAATAATTTTATACGTGTAATATACATTTTCTCTTATTAGAAGTTATAAAAGAAAACAAGTATTAAAAAAGTAATACATTTTAAACGTTTATCATCTCTAAAGTAAAAAGTAGGCAATAAAAATAGGGCGGCCAATTCAGCCGTGTGAAAATAGCATAATAATGCACAATAACATTTTTAAACGATATAAATCTTAAGTGTGTCCTACTCTTATCGAAATTGTAATCCCGCGCGGTTGGCATGTCCGTGTTAAAATTTTGTCATGAAATCCCGGAAAATTGCACTACCTTATCCGATCACTGGTAATGACTTTACCTCATTACCTAATATAACATTGAAACATATAAATTTTCGCAAGCCGACGCTTATTGCAGGCCTGAAAAGAAATACCCTTATTGAGTTTAAGGCCAATTCTTTTCAGTACAAGTCTCCTCCTTTCCATATGACGAATGATCTTAAGCGTAAGCGTAGCGAAGCATTCACAAGTTTTGTGTTATATTGTTGCAAATAAAAACGTTGTTACGATCAAGTGCAGCGATTACAGGAAGATAGTGGTGACGGTGATGCCCTTCTAAACGTGTATGTAAACAGCGAAACTTGTTTGTTCCGAGATTGGGAGCCCTAATGGAAAGTAAAGTCAAATTAAGATTTAGACGCTCTGTTGCAGAGCGCATAGTGCTACAGTATGGCTTAGAGGTTGTAGATGTGTGCCGATAGTAATAAAGTTGTCGCAGATTGGCGTTTCCAGTGCTAGATTCTACATCCGTAGCCGGCTGCTACATATTTCAGCATTCGTCACGTCCCGCGGTCATATCCGCAGGGAGGGAGGGAGACATTCTTAAATTTTCATACGAGCACACACCACCATTCCGCACATGTCACGGCGAAAAGTGAAAATACGAAATTGCAAATAGAATATTATGCGGCGAATTCGTCCAAACGTTCGGAGTCAATCATTTTATGTGTTAGTCGTCGATTTTTATTCTAAATTGTCGGGTTGATTTTTTTTGATTGGTTTGCTTGTATATTGTGGCCGCTGTGCACTTACAATTATTTTTGTTAGCTTGTTTAAAATAGAAAAAGAATAAATGGATTTGCTCTCAGTATTTTAGCGCAGTTTGTGATTAACGTCAGTGTTTATTTTTATGCAGTTTTCACTGTAATTAAAATCATAATTTACTTATCGCGAATTTTTTACTTATCATCAGTTTTTGCAAGGCAGTACACTAATTCTCGATGGCAAACATGGATGTAACAGTTGTAGATAGCCATCTAAATATGTTTAATGTCTCAATTCGTTAACCATCTGCGTGTCAGCCTCGTGTCAGATCGTCTTCTAAGTTCCTAGTTGGTTTAAGAGCTTCATCATTGTTTAAGCGATCAAGCTGTAACACCAATAGAGGTTTAAATAATAATATGAACACACACTTTAAACACCAAAACAGCTAACGGAACACCTATAATTTAAAGCTGTCTCGCCTCGTTTCCCCGTGGCGATGTTTAATCATTTCACGTGTTTGCCCGATACAATGGCCGTAGTTTATGAGATAATAATTTATTGTGACGGATAAATGGATGCCAACAGAGAAATATAAATTGTGCAGGGCCGTTGAACTGTGACTTATATTAATAACAGCTAGTCTTTTTTTTTTTATAGCAGAAGGAGGCAAACGAGCAAGCGGGTCACCTGATGGAAAGTAATCACCGCCGCCCATGGACACCCGCAAAGCCAGAGGAATCGCAGGCGCGTTGCCGGCCTTTAAGGAAGGAATAGGCTCGTTTCTTGAAGATCCCTAAGTCGTAACGGTCCGGAAATACCGCCGCCGAGAGCTGGTCCCACAACACTGTAGTTCGAGGCAAGAAATTTCTTGAAAATCGCACAGTAGTAGACCGCCATCCATCAAGGTGATGTGGATGGAATGACAGTCGATTGCGTGTAGTGCGGTGAAGGAAATTAGCAGCAGGGATCAAGCCGAACAATTCCTCAGAAAGTCTGATTTCGGACAGGTGATCGGTAGAGGAAAACAATAGCCGTTTGGTTTGAGCATCTGTCTCAAAAGCGTGACCTTCGCCTTCACGCCACTTCCTCTAACTTCACTTGAACAAAGCGGGTTTCGTAGTTTTAATGACTGTCATCTCGCTAAAGCAATCGAGACCAACACCTTAACATGGTCCTTCGAACCACTATAAAATTCGAGGTACTCAATTCCTCTGCCAACTATACGGCTGCTGCTGTCGCTTCCGTTTTAACATTCCTAGCCATTTAAAAAGCTGTGTGATGGCGGCATATTAAAATAATGTTACTGACCCATCTCTTCCCTTGGGTGTCGTAAAAAACGACTAACGGACTAACGACTGCACATTAATCCAACAGTAAAGAGCGGCGATGGGCTCACCTCCTGACACCTAAACGTAGTGCAGTTGTTATTTGGTGAAACGCGGACTATGGCAGTAGACTACTTCTGCGGTCCACTTTGCCAGTTTCTGACTAACCCTTTGGGGATAAAAGTCCTGAATGTGTATGTAATGAAATGTCAAACCTCTCAATCGGACGCTGTTTACTTACTTACTCGGGACTATGTAATCGGGAAATAACTTAATATGTTCTGTCACATGTATTTACATAAATATATTAAGTGCATGACACGACGGATTAGCAAAACTGACGACCTAAACTGTCTGACGAACAAGGAAGCTTGAGAACAAGAAAAGTAACGGGTTAATAAAATGACAGAGTAGCAAAACTGACAACATAAACTAACTGACGAACAAAGATGTTTGCGAACCAGGAAACTATTTTAATAGAGAAACTGACCACTTAGTGATACTGGCAAAAAAGGAAATTGGCGAATTCAGAAACAGTCTAATGAGTAAACCGGCGAATGAGTGAAACTGATGAGCAAGGAAACCGACCGGTGATACGCTAACTCGATGTGAGCCTTGACCTCCAAAACAAGGTAAAGGATGCTACTATCATCTTTTATAGATGTAAGTGTGCAAATGGGACCAAATACAGAGTGCTTGAGAGGGTTTACGCATTTCAGTTTCCCATACAAACTTCCAAGTCGAATTTTTTTAAAACCGCTAACCCAAATTTGGCCAAAAAAAATTAAAACATTTTTAAAAAACGTTTATAACTGAGTTATTAAGATTTTAAACTTTCTATAGTTGACATTAAATCGCAATAACTCAGCTAAATAAAGTTTTTTAAAAATGTTTTCAACAAACTATTTAGATCTCTGTATTTTACTTTAGCATGCAAAGTTTTATTAAAATTGACTCAGTAGTTTTTAAAAATGTCGACTTGGAAGTTTGTATGGGAAACCGAAATGTAAACCCTCTTAAAGATTTGCCCTAGATTTGCCCTAGGCCGGTGTTAAAGCGATTGCACGTTTTAGTAACGATATTCCTAGTTAAGCAAGTTTAGAAACGGATGGGTGACCGGATAAAAAATTTTCGAGATCTTCTGTGCTCATAAATGAGTCCCCGATTGGTGTCGTAACATATAGTCGTTAAAACCCATTGACTCGCCTGTTCAGAATGGTGGGTTAAGGTGCGATCTACGAGTATAAACCAATCTACAGATATTTTTCTTATTTTGAATCTTCACAACATATCCACATACGTAAAGTTTGAATTAAAATATTTATAATACTATTACTGCTTCCTTCATCGAAGGTATGAAAGTTTCCGATTTTTTATAGGAATACATATTTTCGACAAAGTTGGTGAGGTAAATGGAGGTTTAATCCAAGCATTTTAGGGTGAATTCCGTCGATTTCCAGAAGCGAGTGCAGCACGCCATATTCAATCGGCGCTGGTGATTTCGGAGCAACGCGAATATTTTACCTGATCGGCAGAAGCTTTGTAGAGGTCCCGCTCAATATTACGAACGTTTCAGCATATTTTTTGTGAAGGTACACACCGGTTAACCCTGTGTGGTGTGTTGTGTGAACAACCTTTATTTAACCTGCATGCATATATATTCTTATGTAAAGTTATTGTTATTTATTACTGTGTATATGTTACCAGCAATCTGTATAATTCAGGTATACTATACAATACCTATGCAATGTGTAGAATACCTGGGGCGTCCAGGCAATGTATGAAATATTGAGCATATTATTGTACATTATATACTTTACCTAGGTAATGTATAAAATTTCTAGGGATTGTATAGAGTACCTGCTAGTCCACCGGCAATGTGTAAAATAAATAGATTTTTGTCTATATTTATCAAATTTAATCAGCCTAAGGTAACTACCCCAATTATGGACAGGTTAAGAAAAGATTTGGTGGTTTTAGTAAATTTTTCATTAAGTTTAGTGATTTTTTTAGATATTATTTAGGCATATTATTATTTTTAGATATAAGTTAAGTGTTTTTAATGTATTTGTTCGCATTTAATACGTTAACTAAACAATAATTTGTAAAGTAAAATCCCTATTTTTTGGACCATTAATGGACAGTAGAAATCTAGTGATGGACACCCAATAATGGACAACACCTAGTTACAAATCCTGTAACTTGGAATGATATTCCGGTAATTGGGACATGTATCTCGCTCATCATGAAGACTCATTGTTCCAACAAATACTTATCGTCTTCAGACAGATATGTGTTTGGACCCATAGAACAGACTTTAGGACTTTTTACTGACACTTTATTATGTAAAGTGATTCTCGGTACTCCAAATATTTCAGCGGCTTTTGCTATTGAAAGAATTTATTTGAAATTTATGAATTGAAAGAAAGATATGGAAAAGTATAATTGCTATGTTAAATCTTAAATAGTTAGATTTTCGACAATTGTGCATTAGTAGAACATCCAAGAAAAGATATCCAGTTATGGACACAAACAAATAGCATTTATACCATAACCTTAATCATGCCGAAAAAGCGTGAAATAATACAGTAAAATCACTTTAAAAATTAAGTGCACTAAAAATTCTTTTGTATATAAGTAACACAATGTAATTTCTTACAAGTAGGTACTTAGGTACATAGCAAGTATAAAAAACTTAAGAAACAAAACAGTTCCGTAAAATTAATAAGTAGGTCTACTGCCTTTTCACACATTACCGGATGCGCATTCGGTATTGTATAGAATACCTTTTTTTTTTTTTTTTTTTTTTTCCCAGGAGAACTCATTACGAGTACCGGAGCCTTGAAGAGGCACCCGGTTATGTGGGACTCGCCCGTCCGCCTTTCCACACCCACCGACAAGGAGAGAGGCTCCAGGTCAGCTGCCAGGACAGAAGTCCTGGCTAGGAGGGCGAGACGGAGGGGAATACCTACTAAACCCCTGGGGGCCCAACAATCCGAAGCTGAAAGCTGAGGTGGATGTCGCGGTACATGCCACTAGGGATTAACCCGCGACGGTCACCCCGTCGCCCGTGTGCCAACCTATGACCGCAAGCGGTCACGCGCCGACACACGGGCAACCTCGCGCACGGCACAACACAAAACAGCGTGCCCACCCTCTATGAGCACGCGATCCTCCAAGGTCACAGATACAAGGACGACACAGGACAAACACAAGACAAAGACACATCGGTCCTCCGACCCTTGGGCTTTTAGGAAGGTATGGTCATACCCATGCCAAAGCCCAACACTACTTGCGCTTGCTTCCGCAAGCGTCCCTCCGCAAACAGGCAACACCACAAACAAACACACAACAAACAACGCGGCCTTCCATCAGCCCGTCTTATCCTACTCGGCAGCCCGGACCCCGACTCAGAGACAGAAACCGCCCACGAATCTGGCTCCGACTCGGATTCCTAGCCCCATAAACACCTACCGACCCTCGACCTCAGGCCCTTGACCCAAACCCCGGAACTCGGGGACGGACCCCCGGTAAAAACCGGGAGGTCACTCCATGCCCCGACGATTCCCGATGTGGCGGGAGCCTCAACCAGGCGGCCCCCCCGTATCTTTCACGGCCTACAGAGTTGAACAGACTCCGTCAGGCCGCTACTCCACGGTCGCTCGCGAACACACACCGGGGTCTCGAGCCCGACGCTCGACTCCCGGTGCCCGAGGCCTTAACCTACACAACACAAATCCCCAAAGGACGTAGTGGAGGGGAGCGAGCGGGGGAGGCGCTCGCTCCGCCCCACACGCCAATAATCCTATCAAAGCCGCTCAGAAGGAGCGGCGAGCGTGCGGCCCAGAGTGGACACGCACGTGGAAGTTCGGCGCCCAGAAGGGGCGCCAGGGATTGGCTTAAGCCCCTTGTCCAGGGTGGTGGGAAGAGGCCTTACGACAATCCCTACAACACGCGAGGTTTTACCCCCACACACACAAAGGACGGCGCTCAGAGGGAGCGCCGCCGAAACTCCAATCCTCAAAGCCGCTCAGAAGGAGCGGCGAGTCATCAAGTGCGTGCCTACTCCGGGTCCCACGGTCGCATAAGGAGCTACGACCACACGTCCTGGACCGGGCACGCACTTGACGGTGCAGGCCCAGAAGGGGCACTGCCTAGAATTCGGCGCCCAGAAGGGGCACCAGGGATTAGCATAAAGCCCCTTGTCCCGTGCCAAGAGGCCTTACCCCAGGGTGCACCACGAGGAGGTTCCCAAATTTGCACCCCTGTATAGAATACCTAGGCAAAGTATAAAATAAATATATTTCATACATTACCTACACGTTTTAGGTATTCTATACATTGCCTAGGTATTGTATAGAATACCGGATTATACAGATTGCCGGTAACATATAATACACTTCACCTGGACAAAGGCATCATCACTGAAATCACTACCACATCATATCTAAAGCCTGGCGCCAAAACAAAAATGTCAACAGCATTGTTGTGTTCCGACAGTTTAGAGATAAGATAACCACTTCCACAGTTATTGAGGATTCCAATTGAAGCGCGCCTTCGGCCTTATCGTTACTAACAAACAGGTGAGAATAAGGCCAAATGCTTACCAGTAGGGGATAAAAAATATCAATTCATATTGTTACAATTGGTATGTATTGTTTTAATCACCACGCATATGCGAGTTGACGATCACAAAACCGGGCTACGTTTAGAACAATCTTAAACACACGTAGCCCAACCTGGGAATATAACCCAAGACCTTCAGATATCGAGCCGAAAGTTTAATTACTCCTTCACCGAGGCCACCTCTGTGAAGTACTCGTCTGATTGCCAGCCCTGTAGCTACTGATTTTGTGCTCCTCCATAGCATGCCGAGACGTTGTATTAAATGAACGATATCACCCTGTCAACCGGAACACAGCAATGCTTTTTGTCGACTGAAAAAAAGGCATAAAAAAGACCTCCATGTTTAAGTGGTCAGCACGCCGCCGCCGCCGTTTCTGGCGTCTCGTCATAACTAAGGTACAATTCCGGGTCAATTTAAAATTAAATGTTTTCTTTCTAAATTGTTTCGGGTCTGGGTGTTAGTAAGTATCACAAGTAGATTTACTTATTATCTAGTTATCCATAAATCAAGTCTCAGGAATTTAACATGTACGAGATAATTAGTGTGTGCAAGAAAGTTTTTTATCATTCAGTTGTCCGTTTCTGGGCAGAATTCTACCATCAGTCTACAACCACCTACCACCAGTAATCGAGCAGAACCTGGCAAGTTTTATACATTTTCTTGATCTCAACAGCAATGCAGACATCATAGGTTGGCGGCCAGTTGCAATAAAAGTATTATACTTTTATTGCAACAGTTTACATTATACACAAAACATAAAAATAAGTACAATACACAGTAACAATTTAGCGGTCAATCGCTATAAAACGATTTCTCCCAGACAACCTCCAGTCATCATCATTATCATCAGCTGAAAGATGTCCACGGTTGAGCAAAGGCCTCGCCTTCCAAAGATCTTTACCAAGATTGGTCTTGTGCTGTTCGCATCCTGCGGCCAGTAAAAAGATAAATTATCAGCGTAGTTCTTTGATTGAAACATTAGCAGAATTTAATTAACTTGGATACACAACTAAATAATTATATCGTCAATTTTGTAACGAAATAAAGGACAAATACCATTGAATCTCGTTCAAAGGCCCTTAAGCCGCTTCCAACAAGTAAATTAAGTAACTTTAATGATGTAAAGCAATTAATTAATCTATTCAACAATCGCTTTGTAAGAATTATTTTGCATTTATGATATTTTAAAAATCATCTTGATATAATTAATCTTAAGGAACCAATGCGTGGTTTCTTTAAGCTCTATAATGTTATACTAAGCCCGGCAAATGACCCCACTCCACCTGATGTTAAGTGAAAATGAAGTCCAGGCGCGAGGACAACTGGTGCAGCGTAAGAGACATAACATCAGTCACCCTCACTCTGCCAGCCCACAAAGTGCTTCTTCACGCCTCGTTTGAAGGACCCTATGTCATAGGTAGGAGGGATACGTGTGCTGGTAGACTATTTCATCTTTTGGAAGTGCGGCAAAGAAACGAGTCACCAAATTTCTTTGTGCGTGATGGAATATTAGAGACTGTAAATTGGTGACTCCGGAGAGCAGCTCGCGTACTCCTATGGAGGAAGGAAGAAGGAGGGATGAGGTCAAAGAGTTCTTCAGAGCACTCGCCATGGTATAAACGGTAAAAGACGCTGAGTGACGCAATATCTCTACGCAATTGCAATGGCTCGAGAGTTTTAGTGACCTCCGCATTGCCGATAATCCAAGGCATCGAGAAGGTACTTTGCGGAGCCGTCCCAAAGGTGAGAACAATACTCCACGCAAGACCGCACCTGTGTCTTGTATAATAGACACAACTGATCAGGCGTGAAGAATCGCCGCACTTTATTCAGGACACCGAGTTTACGTGAGGTATTTTTAATCACGGTTTCGATGTAGTCCTTTTGGTTCAGATCACAGCGGATATCCATACCGAGCATGTTAATACTGCTCTGCAGGCCTAGAGATGTACCCTGAAGAGAGGGAAGATGAAGGAATGGCGACTTTTTTGCTGTGAACGCGCACACCTGTGTTTTCTTGGCATTGAACTCCACCAGATTATCGGAGCCCCATTTAGAAATGAGGTCCTACACCCGATCGAGCTCAATGATAAGATTTGCTCGCTTCATTTCGGTGTCTACCCGCCAAGTCGTTGGGTGACCGTTATATCCCCCATGCACTGTGCTATCATCTGCATAGCAATGAATGTTTCCAAGAGGAAGCATGTCATTGATATGCAGAAGGAACAGCGTGGGGGATAGAACGAAGCCTTGAGGAACGCCAGCGTTCACTGACATGAACCGCGAAGCGCATCCATCCGAAAGGACATGGATTCTACGCTCATGCAGGAAGCTAGCAATCCAGGTACAGAACTGAGCGGGCAAACCGTATGCCGGGAGCTTGGAGAGAAGAGCTTTGTGCCAGACCCGATCAAAAGCCTTGGCTATGTCAAGGCTAACTGCCAGTGACTCGCCACGCCTGTCAATAGCCTCACCCCACAGATGTGTGACGTACGCTAGAAGATCACCCGTTGACCGTTTTGGCCGAAACCCATATTGACGATCGTGAATTAGGGAGTGATCTTCTAGGTATCGAATAAGCTGTTTGTTCAATATTCGTTCTAGGATCTTGCACAACACTGAAGTTACGGCTATAGGGCGGTAATTAGTCGGATCTGACCGCTCTCCTTTTTTAGGGATCGGTTGCACAGTAGCTTCTCTCCAAGATTCCGGCACACAACCCGAAGAGAGCGAGAGACGGTACAGACGCGTTAACACAGGGGACAACTCCGCTGCACACATTTTCAGGACTATTGCTGGGATGCCATCAGGACCGTTAGCTTTCCGGACATCGATTGACTGCAGCTCCGCACGGACATCACACTGCCTGATTTTAATATCAGACATTGTGTGGCCACAGTGAGGAATTGAGGGTGGCTGTGCATTACAGTCATCGATCCGGGAGTTAGCCCCAAAGAGTTTGGCCAGGAGATCGACCTTTTCCTGCGGCTTGTGAGCTAAAGTTCCGTCAGGACATCTCAGTGGTGGCAGTGAGGGTTGGCAGAAGTTGGATTGCACGGCTTTGGCCAGACGCCAGTAGCTACGGCTGCCCGTAGGATGCGTCAGGAGTTCTTGGCCTACTCGTGCAACGCGCTGGGCATCCGCTCTAATGTAGGCCCTCTTACACGACTTGGTGGCATTATTATAGGCTGCTTTTAGCGAGCGAGTTTCGGAATCTCCATGAGCTTTACCTCTGATCCAAGCGCGGTATGCCGTCTGTTTGCTCTCAACAGCGCTGGCACACTCGCTATTGAACCAGCGGTTGCATCTGCCTTTACTGATGACATAGTAGTGTGGAATATAGTATTCCATTCCTAATAATATCTCATCAGCAACGGCAGTGGCGCTAGCGGTCGGTTCCTTCCCACTAAAGCAGCGCTGCCTCTAAGGGACTGATGCAAAATACTCCCGCATACCGTCCCAGTCTGCCGACGCGTAGTGCCAAATCTGGCGTTTCGAAACCGCTGTTGGTGGGCGCGATGCCAAGGGCACTGTGCTGGATATAAAGCAGTGATCCGAGGAACCTAAAGGAGCTCGAATCTCCACCCGGTATCCAGCTGGACGACTCGTCAGCAGAAGGTCGAGTAAGGAGGGCGCATGGCCAACTGTGTCTGGGATCCTGGTGGGCTGGTTCACCAGTTGCGTCAGGTCATTCGTGAGAGCGAATGCGTGGGCAGTTCTACCAGCATGGTCTGTTTTGGAGGAACCTAACTACAACTCATGGTGGGCGTTGAAGTCCCCCAAAAACACCAATTCCCCCGATGGAAACCGCTCCTGCGCATCATCTGCTACCCGACTAAGATGTTCAATTAGTCGAGTTGTCTCCATGTCGCCGTTATGGGATCGGTAGATGCAGACGTAGACACGGCAATGAGAGCCTAAGTCGACGTGCACCACTAGGAGGGAGAAGGAAGGGTCCTCCAGACAGCGCAGACGGCGACAGCAAACATCCGCCAGAACGAATAAGCAAACTCCGGCTTTGGCTTTGAAGGATTCTTCAAGCACAAAGCCGGGATAGTTCAGGTAGGTGGTGTCAGCTGGGCGGATTATTTGCGTCTCCGTCAGGAACAACATTGCTGGCCGTGCCGTCTCAAGATGGTGGTGGACGGCATTGAGGTTTGCATGGAGTCCGCGGATGTTAGCGAACTCCACCTCAAACGGTAAGGTTGTGGTGGGGGTGTGCACCGCTGTAGTACCAGTTTTGTTGTTAGGCGCTGTCATTTTAGGAGTGGAAAGAGAGAGGCGTGAATCGAGAAAATGATGCCACGATGCGAATGGTCAAAGTGTGGTGGCCTGTTTCCCCAGGAATTTGCCCACAGACGAGTATTATCAACCTGCCGAACGGAAGGGCCCCCGAACCCTCCCGGGAATGGCCGCCGGGACCCCACTTTCCAGTCACCAACCGGCACGACGGACCACCCTGAGATTATGCATGGCATGGTGAGGCAGCCTCACGAGCTGGTTAGGCTCGCTTGGGCCCCAGTACTGTGCCACGGGCGGCCAGCGGGACAACCGTTTCTACGGGTCTCCGTGGTCCCTATCTGCCGACCTCAATAGATAGCGTATCGCAACTGGAACTACAGGTCCGGTTGTATTTTCAGAGGTACTACGGGGTTCCGGTTCAAGCCCCCCGCTGGTCGTGCCTTTAACCAGGCGCCTCCGGCGGGATCCGGACATGGGTTGGACTCGTAGTGGCGTGTGGTTAGCTGTAGAGCTTGGGAATGTTCGTTTGTCCTGGTATTATGTGCCAGGACTTCCAAACTCGTGCACAGCGAGCGGGGCCTAGTAGCGGTCTCTGAGGGGCCAGAAGCGAAAAGTCCTGCGGGGAACGTGAGTTTCCCTTAAAGTTGGCAGCTTTGTCCGGTAGTTTTCATTGGACATTGGTGTTGACATATCCGGTACTAGTCTAGATAACTAGTAGAGGCGGCCTCCTAGATGCCGTAAGTCTCCGGTCCAGCCAGCCGCGTAGGACGTGGGAACTGGCTAGGCGCCCGGATGGGTTCCGAGAAGTGAGTGTGCTTACTACTCCGCTACCAAGGTGGACACTTGGGAGTCGACTTTAGAGTCGACGACCCTAGCAGTGGCAACTGCGAGTTGTGCCCTTCGTGCAACGAGAAGTGAGCGAGCTTGACAGCTCCGGTTACCTATCTGGACAATAGGCAGTGAACTACACGTGTTCACGGGGATACTATCCTGAGACACTAGTCTTATGAGTACCGAATGAAGAGCGTGCTGCGGCGGGCACTAATTTGGCGTCAAGACCTAACGTTGGTGGTCTCCTGCGCGAGTGTTCTACTGGCGCAGGGACGTCTGGCACTTCTTGCATAACCTAACGGTTGGTCTCGAGGTGCCAGTACAAATAAACTTAGTGAAGTAAGGAGAGGGGGTCTCCCTGGTCGGCAGGTTGACGAAGTCCCCCTGGCACTGGTTTGACGGAAGCCTCCACAGACCAAATACATCGCAGCATCGTCCTCTCGAGCTCTGGTTATACGCTGGCTGATCCCGAAACGCGACCGACAAGCAGTCACTTGACGGGTTTTACACCATGCGTACGGTGGTCACCAACCAGACGGGTCAAGCCCTACCACCAGTGGAGCAGATCATCGCTCGAAAGAGTCCGTTAGTCGCTTCTTACGACACCCACCAGACGGAGAGAGGGGCGGCGATTGGTATTCTTTCTCCGTCACCGCACGGATAAAAATAATATTTACGTTTGTTACTTTGTTAAAATGTTAAAGTTATTACGTTTTATTATTTATCTTTACTATTGTAATTTTGCATTCACATTGCTATAAAGATATGGGATAAAATGTTTACTAGAAAAAATCAACCAGTCTCAGGAAGCTCGAATGAGATTCTAACCCATGACCTTTGGATTGCCGGTCTTCCTAAGACTGGTTGATTTTTTTTCTAGTAAACATTTTATTATTGAGCTAATTCAATGTTACCTTTTTGCTAACAAACACAACAAAATTATTGTACTACTTTAGCGTAAACCTGTGATAAAGTGTAATAATTATTGTGACATGGTTGCTTCAATCGTCATCACTTTATCAGCCAATAAACGTCAATTGATGGGCACAGGCGCTCCTACATGGACAACTGTGCATGGGACAGTGGAGTTGCTTTAATTCTGCAAACTGCACGCTTTTCGTGACATGAAAAGGTTGGATCACAAAAATATCATTAACTATTAAAAAAATATGATTATCAGCTTATCAGCTATCGGTTTTTCCTCTTATTTTCAATTTCCATTTGCTTTTTCGATAATAAAGTCGATAAAAAACGAAAAGAAACAAGATAAAACATTACATAATCAAAGCAAATATCAATATGACAAATGAGTTTACTAGTTTCGCGTGTCTCCGGACATTATATGATTGAATGCGAACACAACTCGGCGAGTCCCCTTGGCTTAGACCTTTACGATTCTAACATTCATCATTCTTTCTCTTTTTATACCTTAAAAACAACCTTAGTTTCATTCGACGAGTCGAGCGAGCGATCGGAAAATGCCAAGCTTTAGTTTAAGGAACTGGGTCACTGTGGCCAGCCACATAAAAACATTGGACTCGAATGCGAGGGAGTTAACAAAGAATCTGATTTAAAACGATTCTTTGAGAAAGATAATGGCATTTTCCAGTATATTCCAAATAGAATCACAAAAGTGCTACCGTCTCTCATTTAACAGGAGTCTTCACCACAATACCACAGAATAATATTAACAATACCTAGAAAATCTCTAATGGAGTGGTCGGCCACTACCGCTTAAAGAACCATAAGTTTCTCGCTGCTCATACACCCGGCTACTTTGTAAATGGTGTAGGCAACCATCAGCAAATAATCTCCTCTAAAAACTGTAAGGTTATCTATATGACCACGGATAATGTGGTATTCTACATGTGTCATTTTCTCTGTTAGGGTGCAACGCTATTATTAGTTTTTACGTTGATGCAAGTTCCCAACATATCATTAATATTTCAAATACATCAATCACAGATAATTGACAGATATAATTATGACGATCTTCGTGATTAAGTGGTTAACACGCCGGCGTCGGTTTCGGCGTCGTCGCATCGCGGCCTCACTTAGGCTTCAATACCTAGAAAAACTATTTTTATAAATTTATTTTGGGTCTGTATGTTTTCTATGTTTATATATGGTTATTATTTATCTAGTTAACCATTTAATGTATTGGTATATCATGGTATTTAGGGCCAGTAGTGGGCACCCTGTTACAATTCCATCCATTGTAGGTACTAAACAAATGCGTGTTACAAAGAGTGCATACATTTAAATATCTTGGTCATGTATTGACTCCTGCCCTCAAAGATGACGCTGACATTGAACGAGAACGGAGGGCACTGTCTGTAAGAGCAAACATGCAGCGGGCCGATCGCCGTAATGTTATGCAGCGCGTCTTGACTGCGTTTGCGTCATAACGTTTGATTTCGTATTGCCGTAATTAAATAATGACGCACACGTCACGCTCACCTCAACGCAGCGCACCGCCGTATTGTTATATTAGAACCTCACTTACGCGTGTTTTGTATCGCACAAAAACGGTATCGCGCTAAATTTAGACGTTTCATAAATGTCAAATGAAATGTCACTTTGCAGTGTTCATCGAGTGTTGGTAACGCATTGCAGAAGTGTATGGATTGTTAACTTTGCAAATCTTGTTAGTAACTTTTATGTCATTTCCTACAGATATATAGTAAAAAAACAGCATCATACACAATTACCGAGTAATGTACTTACCTAACTTATAATGTCATACCTATCTACTTAATTTTTCAGGCACAAAATTTGAGCATGAACCATTTGCGTTGGCAATTGTTGGATTTGGCAGATCAAGAAGATTTGGGATTGTAGCATAATTTTGTTTCTCCCACAGTAACCACTCGATGGATCGAGATATGAAGTAGCTTATTTGTTGATCAAGCGCGTGCTCCATCTTACATAAATAAATTTACATACTATGCTTCATCCAAATCTGTTTAGCTGTGAATGTAAATCTTATTTTTTAGATGTTTGTTGTCTGTGAGGATGCTTCACTACGATCCAGTATTTGCTGGGCGAATCGTGAATGCATGTGCTGTGCTGCACAACATGGCTCTACGTGCTCAAATTCCTGCTCCTCAACTTAATTTACAAGAACGCAAGCGTGAGGCTTTAAATCAAGTCCGCAGGGTGGCTGCTGAGGCAGAGTTAAGAAGAGTGGCTCAAGTACCACAAAATATTGATAGGCGTGTAAATATCGAGTTAATGTAGGGGAGGACAGTCCAACAGGCTCTTATTCAAAGGCTTTGGAACGAGAGAAACCTTATGTAATAAAAACAAATATAAAATTTAATAAAAAATTGTTTATTATTGTCGCCATATCTCAAATCCTTAAATTCTACACATAGGTACTTATATTAGGGGAAGTCCTAAGTTAGCTCATCATCAGAACGACGACAGCAGCAACGTTTATTCTATAAGCAAAATATACATTTTTAAACAGCAGTATTCTACCTTCACTCGTTAGTTGAGTTCGATGGCGCAGCGGCTAGCGCGTTCGGCTTGCGATCTTGCACGCTAAGCACTTTGCCAATGCCGGGTCGCTGGGTGGATGACCAAATTAAAAAGATCTCGTGCTTCGGAAGGCACGTTAAGCCGTTGGTCCCGGGTTGTTGTCGTAAGATGACAGTCGTTAAAACCCACCAACCCGCATTGGGCCAGCGTGGTGGGTTATGGCCCAATATCCCCACGTACCATTGACCACGTGGTAGGCATGTGCCCAGCAGTGGGACGTTTATAGGCTGATGATGATGATGATTCTATCTTCACATCTCAAAAGCTCTTTTTCTTTTCGCATCCCTGACTTAAAATAAGGATAGTTTACCTTTTCTAACCGCATGGATTGTGGAAGCTCTTTAGTGGCCTCTGCATTTTAGTTAATATAAAGCAAATGAACACACAAAATTTATCACTAAAAAAATGCTCAGTAAATACCTCTTCAATTTTATGCTAGCGAACACAGATTGACCATGAAATAAACAAAAATACACAAATAATTTATAAACATGGAAAGCAAAAAGTATCACATTGGTTAATGAGTTGTGTATTAGTAAAGCAAACCCAACACAGAAAAAGCAAACTGCGAGAAACGCCAATGGCGAGGTCCCGGTGGTTCTCGAGAAACTCCACCAATACTTCAATTTGTCTCAGACACGATTTCTTTTCTGGGTGTCGCCATCAAGAATTGAACCGTAAATCTACAAAGTAAAAACTTCTCATAATCTCATATTATCTTTGTAACTACTGCCGGCAAACCAATTAAACGCCAACTTACTTTAACAATAGTTACACAATACCTTACCTTATCAAGTAAAATAACTCCGAGCGAAATACAAATAAATTCAATTATTTTAATGGTTTACTATTGTTTAACAAAAAACGTATGACAAAAGATAATTTTACAAACAACGTTTGAAACTAATCATTTGACAAACTTTCTTTTCGCAAACATATTACTTTAAAAAGAATCATTTGACATAACACAGATTTATTTCGCAAATGTTTTTCTTAGAAAATATATCTACTGTTAAAATCTTATTTTAATAATATTCACTTGTCTAAATAATTCGTTTGCCAAATTGGTGATTTTACAAAAAGTATGGTATATTAGGTATGATATATTATATAAGCAAGGATGTTAGCAATTTCAATTTATTTATTTAGGAGTAGGGCAGCTAGTATTTCTGTTGTCTAATAAAAAAAATAACCTCGAAATTTAAGACAATCGCTACGCTGCGCTTCGCGATTGTCTTAAATATCTAGCCTATAACGTGACCTACAGGAGTAGGGCAGCTAGTATTTGTTAAATGTTATTTATGCTTTACATTGTTTTGCCAACTAACATGTTTAAAAAATAATCAATTTGTGAAATAATGTTTTAGCATAATATTTTTTTTTTTTAGTAAATAGGTATATTGTCTAATGAGTAGTTTATTAAACAATAGTTTGTAAAATGATACATTTATCAAGTATTATTTAGTCAAATGTTATTTTTCAAATGAAAATTTGGCATTTGGTTTTTGTCAAATGATTGGACACCTATTTTAATATTTAAACCTAACGTCAACCCAACTGTCAATCAGAACCAACAGTGCTTTTTTCTTTATGGGAGGGTATGCAAAGGGATACATCCTTAAATCCATATTTTGTGTTCAATATTTCCGTTTTAATACCATTTTTACTATGCTTAGAACAAAATCAAGTGTTATGTTTGTGTATAAACTTAGATCCTAGGTTATTAGGCGTGATGTAGCCCTGTAACAACAAATTTATTCATGGACATAATCGATTACATAACGAATAATCGATATAGAATTATTAAAACTTGCGTACGGCAACACACACTGGTTTCACGCGTAGGTGCAGTTGACGTGCAGTGCAGGTGACGATGACGCGTAGTTTTATTTTAGGGCAATACCAATTGTTGTTTGCGTTTAACGTGTACTTCACGTATGCGTGAACTGCACGTACACTCGACTAATGCGTCATAAAATTACGGCGATCGGCCCGCTGGTCCGTAGGTTTGCACGCTGCTCAAGTAATGTCAAAATTACTTTATTCAAAGCATATTGCACTTCATACTACACGTGCAGCCTATGGGCTAGATACACACAAAATTACAGTGCCCTCCGCGTTCAATACAATAATGTATTCAGGGTGCTTTTGGGGTTGCCTCGCTATTGTAGCGCATCAGGGATGTTCGCAGAAATGCAAGTTAACTGCTTTTACGCAACGATGAAAGATGCGCGTCCCTGGTGCACAGGGTGCGGGGCAGCACTAACAGCATCCTGAGCATGATCGCCAGCAGGCTTGACTGCCGTTACGTAAATCATTGCTGCGCTATATCATCTGGCACGACGCAGCAATGATTTGCAGCATAAATAAACTATTAACAAAATAAATAATTATCTAATGGAAATCATGTTACAAACATACAATAAGTAATACTTACATATTAAGTCCATGGTCACTTGAATAAATAAATATTCTATTCTATTCTATATATTCTATATATATTTAAACAGTTTCAAAAGAAGCTTAACTTTGGCAAGATAATTGGTGAGTTTAGAAAGTTATTTATTTATTGACGATCTCTTACATAATAAACTTTAAAATAATACGATTGTCCTACTACGTGCCATGTAAACGTTCTCGAGATATCATTATTTTTAATAAGAGAAGAATTTTGCGAGCTGTTACAACAATCCCACATACAGTTGTAATCCAGTCCGATTTGGAAATTCAATATTTAATTAAGGCATTTAATTAATATTCATTTGATTTTAAACACAACCTGCAAACACTGGCCGCCACAAAGCATCTAACCCATTAGCAAAAGATCAACTTTGAAATTGGTTGTATTAATTATGAGATATTGCTATACAGAGATTGGGTTCGTGATAGGAATGTTAAGGGTTTTATTATAGCTAAAACCTTTTACTTGAAGTGTTTCATTGAACATTGTTTATGGAGTGACATTATTGTTAAAGAGCAAAAAAGCTACAAATACGACACCGATGCGCCGAACAAAGCAGAGTGGAAGAACTGACCAGAAAATCAGACTCTATCATCAGATAGAAACGATAGGATTATTAAATACTGAGAAAAGAGAGAATTTATTTTCTACTTTATTCGCTATACGAGTAGAACATAGATTTCTCCCTATCGCCCTGGCATAGGTGTACCTATGCGTAATACAGCATTTTATCTATATAATAAAAGATCTGATACGCGAGACAATTGAGGCAAAAAATACTTAACTAGCGGACCGCTCGCGACTTCGCCAGCGTTAACACCTCTGTGAAATTTTCAAAAACTTTCCAAATTTCCAAAAATTTTCTTTTCCACAAACCGTGTCCTAATAATTACGAAAACAACAAAAAAAGAATAAGCCATATGCAGCCTTTCTGAAATGATGCGCGTACAAACATTTCGGCAATTGATTTTTATTTGTCTAATAGATAGATTATAAAGATAACAAAAATGATTTTATCATTTAATGTAAGTAAGTAAGGCCGCAAGTTGAAACGATAACATTATTTTATTAACATACATACCTAGGATCAATCTTAGTGTTAGTTTAGCCATCAAGTCAAGCTTTTTATTACCCAATCGGGCACAATATGCAACCTCGCTAGGAATTTTACCCGGGACCTTTCAATTTGAGATCAGTCGTGTAAGCCACAGAAGTGATTTAATAGAAATGGAGATTATTTGGTGTGACCAGCATTAGAAAGTTTTGATAAAAGAGCGGGCGCCGCCGCGGGCGCAAACGCAGCGCGTATAAATATTCATGAGGTACAAATTGGAACGCCGAGGAAAACGACCGCGCTTCCCCTGGATTAGTTATCGAAATTCCTTAATTTTGCTTTGTGATTAGATTTTGCCAAGTTAACGATCTCATTTATTAACTTAGTCCAGAGCGTTATTTGAAGTTTGTTAATTTGTTTTTGGCGCTTAAACTAGGGAATGTAGTGTAATTGTGGCGTTTGCGCTTCACCGCGACGATATTATACGGGATTGAGATATATCTCAATATGTTAATTTGAAAATAAATTCAGTGTCTGCGATTATAAAAAAAAATTGCATTTACAAACTCAAAATTTAATTTGCGTATAAAGTTGTCTAAATGTTTTCTGGCTTTAGTTGGAGTTGCTCGAGTGTGTCATATTCTCTCTGCGGTGGTGGCATGTGCATCGGCTCGTTACGGTCCCTAAAACATGGTTGAGCGAAGCGATGGCTGATTCGCATGTCATACTCGTGAACGGGTGCCGCCTGTGGAGGCTGGTCCTGCTTATGCAATTTTATTTTTATAGGTAATAGAAATAGTCTTTCTTTTTCTTGTTTCAAAGATACTGTAAGACGTGTTTAATTTTATTTTAAATTAAGTAAATTTTTTTTTTATTGGATATTCGTTTGTATGTGGTGTGTTGTCTTGTAATCGTATTAAATGTTGTTTTGTGTTGTAATGGAATTGTCCTTCTATGATAGGGAGGGCATTATCCAATTTGTATTGACGCTGTAAAAGAAAGGGAGAAAAGAAATGCCCTTGCTGAGTTTGTTGCCGGTTCTTCTCAGTACAAGGCTCCCGCCCCATAGTTAGACTTACGAACCGATGGCATAGCGACATTCATAAGTGCTCAATTATTGTAGCCTAAATAGAATAAATGAATTTCACTTGACTTGACTTGACTTATAGATAGGTTCCTCTCTAATACTCAGACGTCCAGGGTTTCATTCTCAAAACTATATGTTGTTCGGTTGGTCTTGTAACGGGTGGTTTTAAAGCGTGCTTATAAGACTAGCATGGTTTTGCTCCGATAGTTAGAAAATGTTGTAAAAAAAACAATTATTACAATCGAGTTAACGAGTGGGAAAAGCTGGAAAGTAATATTTTTTTAATTATTAATACATCTTATATATTAAAATAACCGTGTCGCGTAACGGTGAAAGAATACTACTACCCCCTCTCTTCAACAGCATAGAGCGGCGATGGGCTCACCACCTGTCACGCTGAGCACATGTGCAGTCGCTATTTGGTGAAAAATGGACTATGGCAGAGGACTGCTTTTGCGGTACCTACTCATTGCCTAGTCTCTGACTAACCCTTCGGGGATGATAGTCGTCATTATATGTATGTATGTACGTATAAATATTACAATGTGTATATTATCTAAAACTAATCTTGGTCACCACGCCACCATGAATAGACTTCAGCAACAATACAACGCACTTTAAAGCGAATCTATTATATATTCACAGACAATCTGCAAAAATTTAAACGTAACATACTTCTTTCTCGCCCGGGTCTGTTTAGTTATCTATTATCTCCATTTTCCTTCTTGTGTTTTTAATGTTTATCCACATTTTACGTTAAATCTTAGTTAAGTTTTAGGTTATTAAATAAAATACTGAGTTCACGCTTGCATGCCGTGGCAACCTTTAATTAAGTCAGCACTTAGAATGAGATACAGTTCACTTACATAAGTCTTTTGTAGTGTATGCCTTGTTGGTTGTCCTAATAAAGAAAATAAATAAATAATTATTATTACATTACTTTATCAGATTTAATAATAGACTTTAACGAATTCTCAGTATTATGTACAATCGACACTGAAACGGAGACTTACCAAATCCTCCAGAATATTCATAAGTCGAGACCGCCACTTCGGAAATGGCCCTGTCGCGATGAATATTAAAATTTTCAACATAATATTTGAAACAAAAGAACAACACAGGATAGAAAGCGTTAGAGACAATGCAGTTAACGAGGCAAAAAAAATTACTGCGACCCCGGCGGCCGACACAGCGACTAATTATTGTCCTGCTCCCCAAACAGGGTATAAACAGCGTACGCTAATAGACGGGGCATCATTATTCACAAATGAGCTCGAGCCGCAGTAGGTACATAATATTTTATAGCTGGCCAGGTGATTAACACAAATTCAGATCGGCTCGAAATTAATTTTTTTAAAGGAATCGTGTTTTGTCTCATTTTTAATTTTTTTCTGACGTTTCGAATTTTTGAAGGGTCAGTGGTCACTGGAAGTGTCCTTGCCGTGTACCTATTTGATTATAATTTGTAGGTAGTGTTCGCGTAAGTTTTGTGACTGATATTCTAACCAGATAATTGAGTAAGGAATTAAACTTCTCCAGTTCCTCTGACACTGCTAGGTACATACATAATACATAACGCCTGCTTCCTGAAGGAGTAGGCTGAGACCACAGCTTTCCATCTGCTATGTTCCTGACACATATTAATAGAAATAAAAAAAAAACATAAAAAAATCTAAGAAAATTGTGATATCTTCATCAACCTTAATACATTTTAAGAAAATTGAGATATCTTCATCCGGAATTGTCAACTATTAACAAACTGGCTATTTTATCTAATAGGTAATCAATATGAATGCTGAAACACTTAATCGCTATAACAACCAACTAAGCAAATCGAACTTGCTACCTTAGTCGACTATCATTTCATAATAACCATAAAACATTGTGTTTAAAACAATACTGAAACGGAAACTTTCTATTATTTGAATCCATTGCCGAATTAAAAGGTTAATCCGCCTCTAAGCTATAGAAGAAAAAAGGGCAAAAATAAAATACCCATTGACTTCCTGATAAAGAAGCAATAGGAGCAATGCCACGCCGCGGAAAAATAAAAAAAGATAAATTCTTCCTTTGCATTTTATTCCTGTTTTCATTCGCGCTGCCCTCCCGGCTCTTTTGTTCTGAGTGATTTATGAAGTACTCTATCCTTACAAAACATTAAACATCGGAGCGGAATGCCAGTAAATAGAAATAAATTTACACAAATTCGTGCGGGGAAAGCAAACGAACATTCAACTGTAGTGCGACCTTGGAGATAGTTAATTTAAACCTTTTTTTTGTTATACAATATTTTTGTAAAGTAATTTTATATGCTAATACTAAGACGGAAGAAGACCGGGCTCAGTGGCGCGCCTTGGGAAATACCTATGTCTAGCGGTGAATTTCGATAGGCTGATGATGATGATGATGATGACTTCCCCATGTTATGTGGGTAGGACTTTACCCACCAGTGGGACGTTAATACATCACAAGACAGCAACTCAGCAAAGCTGACACATCAAAAGGAATGAAACTAAACACAACACCGTGATAAACTTTAATCATCTGACAAAACAAAGGTAAATTTTGTTATAAAACCTGTAATACCTACACATAAAACCTGTATACATCATAAAAAATGCTATTTATTAGGAAAAGTCACAGAGAAAACGTGGAATAAGTTTGTGTAGAAAAGTGCCCGGTCGACTTCCGTATTAAAACCTGCAATATAATTCGGCGATAAAAATCTAAGGAGGAGTCATAGCCATAACGAATCACTTCTGAACTTTGCTCCCCCCTTATCTTTGTCTTTGTCGAAACAAGAAAAAGCCGACAAAAAAGTTTTCCCCCAAAACTATTTTATTTTTTTGTAAACATTGCATCTTCCGGCGGTAAAATAAATTTTACGTACCCACTTTTGTTATGAAAATGCATTACAGCGTACGGAAGGAATTCCCTCCCCCACAATAGTGCTTAATATACAGAGAGAAATAAAAATCTTGTGTTTGTATGTCAACGCACCCCATTTCCATTTATTATTTGCCGTGGCAACGTAGTTTTCTGTCGGAACGGCTTTTATTTCAGCATTTTAACTTACGCTCGGATGTCATTTTCGACGTTGTTCCCTTGTATTATGATTTGATTATACCAGCCAAGACGTGCTTTCTGAAATATAGAGGAGTCCGAAGATAGGCTTCGACGTGACGACAAAAATAGCAGCGTTGCGCAACGCTATTTGTTTCAAATACATCATCTAATAGAAGTGAAAGAGATGAGTATATAGGATGTACGCCTAATTTAATTGTGATTATCACATCTTTTGTTTTCAAAGTATGTAGGTAGGTAAGAAAACAAAAACACCTAGAAACTTTCATTTATTCGTTCTCAAAAAGTTTTAAGAAAGCTTTTACTATCGTCTTTGATCTACCTATCATAATATTATGATAATAGTCTTTAAAGACTATTCTCATCTACTCCATATCAACTATAACGCAGTCATCATCATCATTAGCCTATAAACGTCCCACTGCTAGATAATAGCACGTAGGGATATTGGACCATAACTCACCACGCTGGCCCAATGTGGGTTGGTGGGCTTTAACGACTATAACGCAGTACCTACTATCCCAAAACTTGCGAAGATGGTCACTGGTTTCTTATACTCTACGGGTCTCAGACTCAGTGGTTCATGTTTGTACGTGATTTGGTTTGTGGTTGGGCTTGTTAAGGTCTATCTGTTTAGCTACCACAGGTCATTTAGAGACATAATGCAGTTTTCTATGTAGGAAGGCCTGTGCCCAGTAGTGGGACATTTAAGGCTGGTGATGATGATGAGGGAATGGAACCTCAAAAGCAGTGCACTTCACAGTTCTCGTTTCACCAAATAAAAACTACACATTAATTTGCTCTAGGTTATGCTGTACAATATGTAGTCCGTTAGTCGCTTTTTATGTCAAGAGTTGGACCCACCCAGGGTTAGTAGTATTCTTTTAATAATAAGCCGCCCCTACGCAGATCCCTCTCGCTACATTACGGTCATTTTTGAGCGACAAAAAAATGGATCGACAACATAATGGTTCTATGCAGCGTGCGGCTACGGCTCTTGATTTGTCAAAGGAGACCCGGTGTTTTATGCTTAAGTTTTATATATATTTTTTTTAATAATCTGTAATTCAATGTGTATCTGGCAATATCTGGCAGTATCTGTCAACATAATAATATGACGGCATTATTGACATTTCCCTTTTTTAAAAGCAAAAGAGTTATGGTTTATGCAGCCACGTTAGACTTTTTAAAGTAACATGTCTGCCTTTTGAAACCTGAGTGTTTCCATATTAAAAAATATATAAATTAAATAACTCATAACCGCGATTTGATAAAAATAAGACAAAACCTGGTTTAGGTGGCAAATAATATTAGCTTTACTTTGTGACCAATTTCTATTGTATACAAGTTTACCATTTTTTTATGGAAAGTGCCGTTTCTCCTTTCTCCGATCGATATTGATTCTTATGCCTAAAAGATAAGGTTGAAAATGTATTAAAGAAATATAAATTTTGTAGTAGGCTTGACATGATGACGTCTGTACGTACAAATACAATTCTCCCTTGACACATTTATACGCCTATGACAAACTCGCATCCGCGCACGGCGAAAAGCGCTGGTTAGTGTCGGATTTATTTGCGTTCTTTCGAAAATTTGCATTTCCGACGAACGGTACGACAGTATAACTATTTATACGCTTGCTACTGACTCATTTTTGTATGTTGATATTCATTAGTCGTAGTTATTTAAATCGTGTAGGTTATGTGGATGAGTTAAGGTCTATAAATAATGTTCAAACGTAGTTTGGTTTTAATCTGCTTAAGCCTGCTGCCACTGTCACTATTATTGGAAGTTATAAAAGCAAACGGTTGGTTTACAGTACAAATAATATCATCAAATAGGTATATTTATAATAAATCGTCAATTAGCGTTTTTTTTTAAATTGAAAGAGATATTAATTAACCGTGTCGCATAGCGGTGAAAGTATTACTACCACCCCCTCTCTTCCCTTCGGGTGTCTGGACTAAAGACTGCACATACATCCAACAGCATAGAGCGGCGATGGGCTCACCACCTGTCACGCTCAGCACATGTGCAGACGCTATTTGGTGAAAAGTGGACTATGGTAGAGGCCTGCGTGCTGTCCTCATGGCCTGCCAGTCTCTGACTAACCCTTCGGGGATAAAATTCGTTATTATATGTATGTATGTTATTGAATAGTAAATTATTCGTAATATTTGATATTTTTCCGTTAATAACCACCATTCCCACGTTTTTTTTCTAGTTAATCTGGCTTATGGATATCCCACCCCTAAATGGGAGGCAATGTTATGTGGGGCCCCTTTTCACACTGAAAGCGAGATGAGAAGGAAGGAAGTTTACCCACTAGACTGACTGAGTGGTAGAGCCACGCTGCGTTGCAGCACGCTTCGGGCCGGCTCGCCCGGGGTAATACCACCCTCTCACGAATATCCGGCGTGAAATAATGGCACTTGGTGCTGTTGTGTTTCATCCGGCCAGTGAGAGTTCCGGAGGCCCCTCCCCCCTCCCCTCTCACATTTCCTATTCCTTCCTAAATATTCCCTATTCTCAAAGGTCGGCAACACATCTGCGACTCCTCTGGTTTTGCAGGTGTCCGGCGGTGATTGCTCTCCATTAGGTGACCGCCTGCTCGTTTGCCTCCTTCTAATATAAAAAACTAAACACTGGAGACAAGCAAATTCGAGTAAAATGGAGGCCGCGGGACCTGTCCACTAGGGAATTGAACTTCCCCGATGCCCGTAACCACCATTCTTATCAGAATCTAAGGTAGTTATTATTTTTCAATGTTTCAATATCTTATAGTAAATTATTGTTATTCCCAGTACTTCTATTATACTGTGCCAGTATAGTTCGTAAATGTTTTCTTAGTATTTATTTATTGTGTGCCTCATCCATTCATTAATAAATAATTCGATCACGAATACTCAAAATTTGTATCAATATAAAAATTTGAACAAACTTTAGAGATAATCAAATTCAGTAAAACACCGAGCTGCCAATTTTTTCCCAACACCGAATAAGCCGCGTGCCATACAAATTGGCGCAATCAAGCCAGGCCGATGGCGCGACACAAACTAAATCATTGTGATCCCATTTAATTAAAACACTAAAGTTTCAGAACACAAAGGCAGACAGAGATTATCTGCTTACGTAATCTCGCTTTAACGTGAGACGTACGAACTATTTCAAGAGTATCAGCCAAATGTAGTGTGCCGGATACTGGATTATTCCGGCGGGTTGCGATGCGAATTCGCCTTGCGTATCCCACTTTCAATATAGCGGAAAGTCAAGAAAAGGGCTTGCGGCTCTGATATCTTTGGCTCGAGCAGACGCAGGCATCCGTAAATTATAAGCATCGGATTATGATGTTTCCTAAAGGACTGTGCTGTGGTTAGCTGTTTTCTTTGCGGACGTCGTAATGTAATGAAAATACCTTTACTGCTTTTTTTTCTATACCACTAAATTGACAATGAGGTAAAATAATAATAATAATAATAGGTTTTTATATAAAATATTGTAAAAAATTAAACTTAAGAATTATGTTAAATAAAGAGGATAATAATAATAATAATAATATATATATGCTCTTTGGTCACTGACATCAAAAGTCATGTCTTTTTATCGGATTTTTATTTTATTTGCTAAATTTGAATTTTAAGTGCAACCGATATATAAATAACAATACGAAATAGAAATTATAATTCACCACAGTTAATCAACCATAATATCAGTAAAATGTTGGAAAAACACCAAAATAGAAAAACATCATAGAAAATTTGTGACGTTTCCACGTCAACACGATGAAGAGAAAATGATTATTTGATGCAAACAAGAGCCAAACGAAGCGCACGCCCTCCATCATCGCCTGCTCCGCCGACCTCCAGCTCCTCGTCTGATGATTTCACCAGAGACGAGTCGAGCAGCGTGAGCGGGCGATCGCCGTCTCCGCCGCCACAACGACCTGCGCGACGTGGACGACCACCGCTGCCGGCACGCTTGGGATCAGTGGGACAATCTGCCCCGCGTACGACCCCCGCTACCGGTGGTGTAGTGCGCCGCATGCGATGGACTCAGACTATAAATGAGAACTGCATGCGCGCCTACTATAGGGCAACAGAGGGAGGAACTAACCTTACTGCGTATCGTGTTAGGATGCTATCTTTGTTTCAGGCCATTGAACCGACCATCGACGTGTCTGCCCAACGATTGTCGGATCAAGTGCGGGTGATCCAGCGTAACAACTTGCTGGATCAGTCAGCACTTGATCGGCTACGCCTGGAGTCACTGCGTATTTGTGCGGCTTCTTCTTCGGTGCAGGATCGCCCTGCCCCACAATCACCGGCCCTGACGCCGGTTTCGGTGGCGCGAGTAGATCCGGCACCCGATGATGAAGATTTCATAAATACGAATGTAAGTACACAGGCGAATGAGCAAATGAGGAGCGCTTTGAACGATGCCATTCTACAGTATCGTGACACGCGTAACTCTAGGCCGCGTATACCTTGTTTGCCCACGAATAGACATAATTTGGCGTTAATGAGTGCCTTGAACGATTTACTGGTTCCATATCTTGGAACCAGTGAAAGTTTAATTGATACCCACTCGATCCTTTATTGTGGGGCCATCGCGGTGTGTCGCGTTGCTCGTGTCAAATTCCAGGATTCTGACCGAGTACCGCGGCGAACCGGGACTGCCCCTGCTTGGCAATTGAGGATCGAGGGGCGTATCAATAGGTTCAGGACACTCATTGCAAAGCTAATTTGCTTCAGAAATGGCAATAATCGGCCTCGCGTCATGCGATTCGTCACACAAGCCTTTGTCGGGACTGATGTTCGACCGGAAAACTATATGGCTTGTGTGACGGAACGTATTGACTTTCTGAAGCAAAAAGTCTATGCATGGGCAAACCGTATACGTCGCTACAGAGTGCGTGTGGAACGATACCAACAAAATCGCCTCTTTCAAAGTGACCAAAGAAAAGTATACAGACGTTGGGAAGGAGCTGATCAACGTGTGAGCGACGGGCAGCTACCGGATGTTGATGCCATGACTAATTTCTGGCGCAACATTTGGTCGGTGCCCGTCGAGCACACGGAAGGTGAATGGATGAGTGTTGTCAGTGAGGCGTGTGAACCTATCGAGACCATGCAGCCTATTAATATTAGTACAGCTGACGTAAGTTGTGCAATCCGTACGGCCCAAAATTGGAAATGCCCAGGACCGGACGGATTGCACAACTTCTGGATCAAATGGTTTCGATGTTCACACGAGTTACTGGCAACACAATTCCAAGAAGCCATAGAGCTCGGCTCACTCCCAAGTTTGTTGACTACTGGTGTCACTTTTCTGCTCTATAAATCAGGTAGTACCACGGAACCGAAAAATTATAGACCCATCACGTGCTTACCTACTTTATACAAGCTCCTTACATCCATTCTGAGAACAAAAATTAACTCGCACATTGTTGCAAATAATATTTTGGACGTGACTCAGAATGGATGTAGGGTTGGGTCCCGTGGTACTAAGGAGCTTCTCCTCATTGACATGACCATATGCCAGAAGGTTCGGCGTGGCAGAGGGACTCTCTCCACAGCCTGGATTGACTATAAGAAGGCCTATGATTCGGTGCCGCATACATACACAACCAGGATGTCGAGATAGTGTTTTTGCCACGCAGGATCTTATAAGGATAGAGCGTGGCATATTCCAGGGCGACAGTCTGAGTCCTTTATGGTTTTGCCTAGCTCTGAATTCTCTCAGTACTTTATTGAGAAATTCAAGGTTAGGCTGTCGACTGCGGAGAGGGGGTGAAGTTATGTCGCATTTGTTGTACATGGATGACCTCAAGTTATTCGCACCAAACCGCCAAGACTTGGTAAAACTGCTGAAAATTACAGAGACTTTCAGCAGTGCCATCAAGATGGAGTTTGGTGTGGATAAGTGTGCGGTTATGCATGTACAGCGTGGGAGAGTAGTAAATTCAACCAATTTACAACTCTCCGAAACGATAAACTTCAGATCTCTCTCCGAAGTTGAAACATATAAATATCTTGGTATGTCACAGTCTTTGGGTGTTGAGGATGGGGACATAAAACAGTCATTACGGCAGCGATTCTTTTGCCGCCTGAGAAAAGTACTTAACAGTCTTTTATCGGGTGGCAATAAGACGCGTGCTTTTAATGGCTGGGTTATGTCTCTGCTCACATACTCCTTTGGCATACTAAGATGGACTCAGACCGAATTGGACGCCTTGGATAGAAGAGTCCGTCAAATGCTCACGACTTCTAGACTGCTACACCCGCGCTCATCTGTTATGAGGCTGTACATCCCGCGGAGATGTGGGGGTCGCGGCTTTTTAAATGCCAAGGACCTACATAACCGTGAGGTGTGCAGTCTCAGGGATTATTTCCTTAACAGTGAGTGCGGGATGCATTTGGATGTCGTGGCAGTTGATAGACACTTCACGCCGCTCTCCTTGGCAACAGAAAACTGGCGCAAACCAGTGGTGCTAAGCACTCTCGATCGCAAGGACATATGGAAGAGCAAGGTGCTACACGGGCGCTACTATCGGGCTCTAACTGGGCCTGATGTAGATTTACCTGCCTCGGTGAACTGGCTACGTTTCGGTGACCTCTTTGGGGAAACCGAAGGTTTTGTCTGTGCCATTGAAGATGAAGTTATCAAGACGAATAACTACCGGAAATATATTATGAAGGACGGTACGGTCGACATCTGTCGGGCATGCCGCCGTCCTGGAGAATCACTCCGACATATTATTTCCGGTTGTTCTCATCTTGCTAACGGAGAGTATTTGCACAGACACAACCAAGTAGCCAGAATAATTCACCAGCAACTTGCTCTTCGATATGGCCTTGTTGAATCAGAGGTGCCGTACTATAAGTACGCACCTGCGCCAGTTCTCGAAAATGGTCATGCAACGCTCTACTGGGATCACTCTATCATCACGGACAGGACTATTGTCGCTAATAAGCCTGATATCGTGGTGATCGACTGATCTCAGCGCCAAGCAATATTGGTTGATATCACCATACCTCATGACGAGAACCTCGTGAAAGCCGAGAAGGACAAGCTCAGTAAGTACCTTGACTTGGCTCACGAGGTTACCGCCATGTGGGATGTGGATTCAACCATTATTGTACCGATAGTCGTTTCGGCACACGGCTTTATAGCGAAGAGCCTCGATCAACACCTAGAGAGGCTCTCGCTGAAAGGTTGGGTCAAGGGTCAGATGCAAAAGGCAGTACTCCTTGACACGGCACGTATTGTCAGGAGGTTCCTCACTCTGCAGCCCTAACCACCGATAGCTTGGGTCTATCCCCGCTGCCGGTGGCAACCTAGGTTAAGTTTTTTATAATATTTTATATTGTAAATAGGTTTTTATATAAAATATTGTAAAAAATTAAACTTAAGAATAATGTTAAATAAAGAGAATAATAATAATAATAATAATAATTACTTACCGTAAACAAGGCCTTGTTTACGGTAAGTATAGTTATCATCGTCTGTGGTAGCATCACCAGAGCGAAATCAATCACGAATTATACTAATCCTGTAAAAGCCTTTACACGTTATTATAAAATAACCCTATGGTTTACTCCTTTGAATACACATCGGCAATGAACTGAATCCGCAGATCGTACGCGGGAGGAAGCAAATCTGAACCTTATCATTGGAAGGATTTTTAGAAGCACCTAAGTTTTCTTTCGTCATTTTATATATTTTTATTTGAAAGAGTTATTATTTCGGCGCGCATTTATAGTGCAAAATAGTTAAAGCAGTATATCAACCTTTATCTGCTTAAAAAGTTTTCTTTAAAAGATTTAATCCTCGATCATTTCAACACTATTCAATAGTTACTAAAGCGAATGCGGCGACATTCCGGTTCGCAAGCTAAATGTTAACAACGCGAAGCGCCAGCTTTTATCGGATGACATCTGGATTCGCTTGAAAATAAGAGCTCATACAAACTACCGCGACCTTATGTGAATTTGAAAGCAATCTCGGCCATGGCTCTTTAGGTCCCAAACAATAATTATGCTTGAAAATAAGACTTAGGTACTGTAAACGGAAGTGTTTGATGTTTTTAGATACTAGCTTTTAAAGCTTGTTTGGAGTTTATTTTAGACGACGTGACTAGCTGAGAGTTAACGAGATTAATTTACTGTAGCAGCAGACAGAATGAATTAAAAAGAAGGGAGGCCTTTTGTGGAGGGAAACACAACGAAATATAGTCATGATATTGCCAGAATTCAATAGGATTCGAAGACCGCCATTGTTCATAACGGGTTGCTAGTTTATCAGGGCAATAGAATATTGAAAATTTTAATGCATTCCAAATTTCTCGATAGGTACAGTTTCATAATAATTGTAACTTCTCGAATTCATTAAAAAGGGTTAAAGAAATTATCCAAATAGTTAACATTCCGATTTAACTAAATATAAATAGAAGAAATTATCTTGTTTCTTTTATTTAAGTATAAGATTTTATTTTCTAGAAAAAAAACAAGATTAGTTTGGAAACCAAATTTTTGAAAATTTTAACATATATTTAGTGGTCGTTTTTGGGTGACAACTAACCCAAAGTACCATAACAAATCTATGTACACCTTAGTGGCAAACCCTAGTGATGCGTCCTGCGGGGCGACGGAATTATAAAATTACCGAGAAAAAGTTAAGTGTCCTCCAAACATTGTAGAGAAACTTATCGAAGATTACATAAACGTTTCTCGTAACGTTCTCTTAAAAACTTTCCAGTCTCTCGCTTTGGTAATACCACAATTTTCTCTCAATACACAGTGTAAGAAAGTCGGTAGGAATAATAAAGGAAATCGATCGGAAGGAGAAAATCCCGTGGAATATTAGTCGGCACGTGTCGCGCCTGCAAACGAACCGTTCCCGGGATAAAATGTGACATTACGCGAACTTAGCGCGATATACTGTTTTATTGGAACACTCCGTCTGGCCGGAATGCTATTAACCGTCTGGCGGAATTATAATGGTTGGTACCTATTACGAGGACTCGCTTTAGCCTTAATGATTGGCCTGTGTTATGTTCACTTTCCGAGATTTTATTGTAAAAGTTTTTCTAATAATTTTTCGTCAATACTCTGCTAGGGATATATTATTTTGCCATAAACAAACAGTCGCATACGGGCTATAACTTACGAAGGTAGACTAAACTAAGTTAGTAGGTTTTCAGTAATAAATTGCTTAACCTAAGTGTATAAGCTAAATATTATGCGTTCTCCATAACGATCGCTCTATTTTGAAAGACTAGATTTCACCAGATAACCAGAGCCAGTGAGAGTATTTTTTTTTAATTAACCATAGTTTTAAAAAATAATGACAATTTAAGAAATGCAAAAGTAGAAACTTCTCATTGCGAATTCAAATGTAAACAAAACGAAACATTGAATTTCAATTGGAAACTCGAATGTTTAAGAGAATTTAATAAAAAGAGACCGCGATCAATGTAAACGAATACTAAGTGAAGACTGTCCTCGTTAATTCCGTTGAATGAATTGAGATACAGCATAATATTACATACTACGAGCATATATTTAAGCGTAGCACTGTAATTTCTTTGATACGAAATAATAAAATACCTAATTGGACTTTTGAACATTTGTCAAGTTCATAAGTGAATTACTATCACAGTACGTTGACTGTGGTGACTGACAGGCAGAAGAGATGGTGATATCTAGCTAGGGTGGTCTTAGAACACGCCCCATCATCAGCAAAACCGTCTCTATTAACAATCGAGACCAAAACCGAAGACCAGTTCTTGAACCACGACACAAAAGAAACTAAAGAAACTAATGTAGTATTGACTCTGTCATAAGACTCTGAAGAAACTTAGAAAGTCGTTTACTACACACGCCATTTGTTATTCGTATTACAAAAATAATGCAATTTGCTACTGCGCCAAAAGTGTACGAGTATACTTCTTATTGAAGAGTGTACCTAAGTGAAGTATCTATTTGCTCGGTATCACATTACTATGCTTCCCCGATACGAGTACAAAGTTAAAACTAATCTTTCTCACAAACTAAGCACTAATCTTATTGGAAAAACGATAGGTACCGCTGCTGTATCGGGAAAGTGCACCGAACAGGGAATAGGTTGGTTCACATTCATAGGAGTAAGCGATTCTGTTCGTAATTTAAACAATTATTCGCCATTTATTTCTCAACATTTCTTTTTCTTCTTTTATTTCAGTTACATTTTTCATCGCTCGGCTGCTACTATTGGCTTGCGATGCGACACGACACGATTTCTCTGTCTCTGTTTATTTTTGTTACCATTGATTTAAATTTTAGTAGCATCCACACACAAACATAAAATCAGCTTGACGCAACGAAAGGGCCCGTACTCGTAAACAAACTAAACATTCCTCCTATTGGTCTAAAACCACTGACTACAGAGGATTATAAGATAGCCTTTTAAAGCACCTATTTTAAGAATTTGCCTTTATTTAGCCTTTTTCTAGGGCTGTTATTAGAATCTACAGATAAAAAAAATTGATTACTATTATCAGCGCTTGTCTGGATATTGCCTCTTTGCTTATACTTGCTTCTGGGCTAAGCTTCTTACATATGGGACGAAACTATAGGTTAAGCAATGGCATTATCACATGCACAACATATTGTTGTTCCACTAATGTATAGTAAAAGAGATTCTTTACTTATTGCCAAATAACTTAAAAGAGTAATTTTTCCGATGTTCTCATACAAACAAAAAGTTATAAATCGAGATGTGACTAAGAAAAAAATCACTTTAGCGTTGAATCTAGATACAAATGATAATTAATTTTAGAAAAACTCTATTAAAAAACTTTGACTTCAGAGGGGTCCGAAATTGAATAACTTTAAGGGTCCTTACTGCCGCCCGCTCTTCCCCATTACGTGTGTGCAACCTGTGTGTTCGATTGCCTAATTTGCATTCCGGACGCTGCTTGTTTTCAAAACGCTGGCTATTCAAAGGACACAATACGGTTTCAATTTTGCGTTTAATATCCCAACTTGATAGATTATGTTTTGCTTGATACGATCTAGGTATATTTATTGTCATGAATATGTAGGTAATAACCTCATTGCTTTATTGGTTTAGAATGCATAATAATATAACATTCTAAAGAGATATGAAGTGTAAAAATTGTGACAAAATTTTAAAATTCATTTTTATTTATAGAAGAATTGGCTGTTGACCGCCGATGACCTTCACAGCGTAATGGCGAAATATATGCAGTGTGATGTTTGGTGGTCCTTCAAGTCATAGTGACCGTCGACGGAAGTTTTCTAGGGTTCTGCATCACGCGAGCGTGTTCCCATACCTTTGCGCTCAAGAATAATGACTAAACCCTGAGGGACCTTTTAAAGGCTCGAGACCTTTTTGTAAAAAGTATTGCGTACGGTCGTGGTCACCGTCACTTTACCACTTTGCAGCGATTTTCGTATGAAGCGCACCGACCGCCCGGGTGCGTGCCCGTACCAAATAGACGACGGGGTGTGCAAGGGATTTTGACCTTTAGACTGGTAAAGCGATGGAGTCCGCCATTGTACATACTGTCCCACTGCTAGACAAAGGTCTCTATCATTAAAATTAAGTCTTCGCTACAAATGATGAGTACTTATTGGCTTGATCATCACGCACCAATAAAAACTTGCAAAAATCGCAATTGGGAGACACGTTAAGCTGCCAGTCGTTACAATCAACTACCACGCATTGGACTGAAGTTTATTTGCGATATTGTTCATGACGTGGGAAGGCCAAGAAAATCTAAAGGTCATTTGAAGGTCTTAGCGCAACAGTGGGACGTTAACAGGCAGCTGGTGATTATAATGAGTATGATGATGAGGATGATGATGAATTATAATCTTGGTGAAGTAAACAAGCAGCCTTGACGTATACGACATACGATCCAGCGTTAACAAACTTGCTAATGCGCTAAAAAAAACCACGGCAACAGCCTTCATGATTTACGACCTATCTCGCGAGGAAGACTAATTTGAAAAATAACAGTTACGTTGAAACATGAACATGGAATAACAGCTACAAACATCCATTATAGTAAAAGCAGTGGTGTTAGAAATAGTGACTCTTGCTGTAGCAGTTTTGCCTCATTTTTCTTCGGTTTTTTCGCGGACATAGTGTTTGGTGGAAGCGGCACTTTAACAAAGTTTTTTTATTTTAGTAGAAAAAAGACTTAGTGCTTTATACATAAGAAACAAAATGAAACGAAAAAAAAGGTAACTTTTAAAGGCGATAGATACTCATCAATACTAAAACAACCTTAATTTAAGACTAAATAAAAGAACAACAACATTTTGTTCCAGCAATAAGTAATACATTTTGTGTACGCATTTATTAAGTAAATTGTTAATACATAGTTCATTTATAAATAAATTATGCAATGTAATGAAAGTGTGACTTCAGGTTTGTTTGTAACTGACCATGTGAGTGATCATGAGTTTTAATTTTAAGTAAAATTAAATTTAACTCTTAAAATTAAAAAATTGTAATCTATAGATTACCATTACATAACCTAACCTACCTATCCATCCACACCGTTGGTAAAGAGTAAGTTACGCCTTTACCGTTATAAATGTTGATAAACTGCGGTTATAACATAATATGCCTCTTTGCCAGCTCAGCACAACGCAACAAAACGATCGTTAGCAAATTCTCTTCCAGCTTCCATACATCTCTGTGTGTAGACCCACGGCACGACACAACACTGATGGCCTGATATTCGCTAGTTGGTGCTCTACCACTTTTAAAGCAACACTTATGTACTCACGTAGCGTGAAAGTTCGTCGCACTTAAAGAATTAGCCGCGGCTCCTGCGCGTTTTATATTTTTAAAACGTAATTGTATGTTTTGAAACGGTAGGTACACTTTGCACGTATCTCTGTGCTTCTATTTTCTTAATGTCCCTTGGCAAACTTCGTGGTTTGGATTTTGTTTGATTTCTATCAGTTGCCTTTTGCGCTTGGAGCAGGCCGGACGCTCTCACTTGAAAAGTACACCTGATAAATCTAACAATTATTTATTATTGCATTTGGAAATGCGATCATGACTGAGTATATATCAATGTGTGTTGTTTTTGCTTAAAAAAAGAGACGTTGTTATCTTTTTGACTGTTAAGCCGGAAATGCACTTTTTGCCGTATATGGTTATGTTTCGCAAACTTTTTGCTTTTAAAGTAACGGAATGGTGAAAGTGAAGTCTTTAAAGACATTTGCTAAAGTCTGTTTATGGTATGAATCTTTGCAAAAAAAATTGGAGTCAATTAATTAATCAAACGAAACAGTATTCCACTTTTAACTGCGGCAATGTATTTAAATCGCATTCAGGGGAGCGCACACAGATTATCACAAAATAGCAAAAGCAACTCAACAATCCGCCGACGGACGATCCGAATCCACTTGACATTTTTATTAAATTGGCAGAACGAATAAGTGAGAGAGAATCGATCCCGCATCTGATCAATGTGAAAGTTAATTGGATAGGATGGGACTTGAATTTGTAATTGGTGGATTACGGGAGCTTACTATGAGTTTACTCGTGCTGTATTCACTAGCGACAGCTTTACGAATCGCATACTGAATTTTAAACCATTGCTGTGCTATACGTCACGCCGATCTTAAATGTCTCTTTGACACTTGTTCTTTTTTTACTTAAAAACGTAGACTAAAGTTAAAACTGATGCTGTCTCATTTTTATTAATAGAGGCATATAAAGACAGCATCAAGGCTTAAACCTTGTAATTTAATCCACGTATCGTAATCAACATGTAAACGTCTCAGAAGTTAGACTACGCCAGCTGTGTAGTCCCGTCAGGTTATTTGGAAAACCGGGAGTGGACTATACAAACGTGTTCATTGGTCTACTGTTACTAAATCACAGTTTTTTTAAAGCCAACGTATACGTATACTAAATTGTTGGTGGTTAGGTTAGCCCCATAAATCAAACTTCTTTGCATCTTTTATTTATTTATTTTATTTAGGACTATCAACAAGTTGGTATCAGTACATTTATTGTTTGATCCACTACTAAATGAAAATACCAAAGTACCATGTTCCTTATTTTCAGGAACATTGAGACCGCCACTAGTCTGAATTTAAGTTAGTTAGTAGTTATAGCAAATATCAGCTCGAAAATGAGACTCATGGTAGGGCCACAGGTCTGGTTCTTCGTTTTGAATGTCGCAACAATATTGACGAGATCGGATTCAGACTGCTAATGGCGGTTTTGGTTTAATACTGCAAGAAGGATCTTCTATTTAGAGACGGAAGTGAATGTGTTTTTGATTGTGAGATTCGTACGCTGCCAAATTCGGTATACTTTACACCCGTATTCACAAACATTACTATGAGATCTCACAGTGCGCTCGGACGCACAGGGTGTCAAAAACCTATTCATAAACAGTACTTGAGTGGCCACCGGCGCTATGCGTCCCTTAAAATAACCGCATAGCTAAGGTAGCCAGGCTTGTCATACGAAACGCACTGAGAAATGTCTTACTTCGCATAGCATTTCTACTTTGCTTAGACAAGTAATGTTTGTGAATACGGGTGTTAGTGTGCAACGAAGTGAGCTAAACACGTTGATACTGATGCGTGTGTATACTTTAACCGCCTTCGTGGTCTAGTTGTTAGAGCATTTTTTTCCCAGTGAATCCACCTTATGGATATCCCATCCCCAGAAGGGAGGCAAGGTTATGTGGGGCACCATCCATCCCTTTTTTAACACTTAAAACGTAACAATCAATCAAGGATGAGAGTGAGGGAAGTAACTTTACCCACTAAACACTGGAGAACAGCAAAATCGGGTAAAGTGGAGGCCGTGTTACTTGTCCACTTGGAAATTGAACTACGGGAAGTGGTTAAACCACCTACGAGAGTAGATCCCACATTTGATTCCCAGGGACTACCATAATATATTATTGCCTTTACATCAATGTTATTACCATTGTTGTGTTTCGGCAGTTATTATTATTTATTACTAACGGTCCACCCGCGACTTCATCCTTGTGAATATCCCGTATCGAGTGCCGAATTTCCAAAATCTAAATTAACGAGACAAAAATAAATTTGTCAAATAGGTGCCATGCTGTCTTTCTAAAGTGATGCGCGTATGTACATTCGGAAATTTATTTTTATTTCCAAACAAAAATAAAAATATAAAAAAATATTTTATTTCAGCCCTTCGATCCATAAAGTATGTTTTTTTATTTTTTTTATATGAGAAGGAGGCAAACGAGCAGGCGGGTCACCTGATGGAGAGTAATCACCGCCGCCCATGGACACCCGCAACACCAGAGGAATCGCAGACGCGTTACCAGCCTTTAAGGAAGGAAATTGTGAGGGGGGCGGGGATGGGCCTCCAAAACTGTAACTCCAATCATTTCTAGCCGAATATTCGTGAGATAAGTAACTGGCAAGAGGCCTGATTCGGGCTCCTGTCAAAAAACACGACCACCCACCGAGTACCTATACAGTTTTAGACACTACTTTTACATAATACAAGCTAAGTGTACGTACAACCTTAGACACCGCTTATAATTACCCGAAAAATGCATATATTAAAGCTTGCAATCTAAAATATCAGGCGTGTCGTGCTATGTTATGACACATAAACGCACAGGGCCGGCTCACCTCAAAGAGCGTGCTGTCTTTGATGTGCAAAAGCCACTTGAATGGTGTCTCGCCTCCCACAATGCCTCAAAGAAATCCAAGTTCTTTACTCTCTGGCGTTAGATAGTGCGACGAGCAAGAAATACGGCTTGTTGCAAATTAAAGTACCTACCACCTCACATTGTTTCATTAAGACTTTAAGACTTATAATAGATTCTACTAGAATAATGTAAATTTAAATGAAGTAATAAAAAAAATGAACAACGTATAAAATATTATAATACTAAAATACGAATATTGATTTGTAGTACCGACAAAATGGTTCATGCCTAATGTCCTGTCACTAATCATTAATGTTATTAGATATGACGCTGTTTATTGTAATAATATTTAATGAGCGAGAGACATAAAAAAACTCTACTAAAGAATGATTTTTTTGCTGTTAAACCGCACATGTTATGTGTGGCATGTAATAACATAGATACTCGTATGTTTACTGTAACAGGACTTTCAAAACCAAATTTGGTTTTGCAAGTCACGCTCACGTCGAAGCAAGGGTCCAGGTTAACACTAACACTAGCTAAGGGTGTCGCCGTCGACGGATACGTCTGGGAGGACATCATCATCATATAGATACTCGTATGTTTACAAGTCACAGTGTTTGTTTTTCTCTACCTCATCAAGTCTGTTAAAATTTCTTATTATTTTTCAACGTCGAAGCGCTTTGTTACAATCTTACCTGATGATAAATGACGACAAAAAAGGAAGCGCGCTTCACCTGGAATCCTTAACATCTAAGAATGGGACTCGCTAAATGTTAGAACCCAAAAATGCTGACAAAGAAATATTTAAAATAAAAAATAACATTTCAAATGGTTTAGTCTAATAATATAAGACAAGAACAAGACAACATCAATGATAATACTATGATTGGAATATCAGCCATGAACCTAGCAAAAATTACGTAAAAAAGAAAGAATTTACTTTTCACTTTGTCATCATTAACAAAAGATTCCAGGGTGTCGATTTATCAATATCGATACGACACAAACTCAAAAATTCCTCTAAAAGATTAGCTTTCCTCTTGTTTGTTCCATATGCGATACGTCACCGTCACCATTACTCTTCCTGTCACCTCCGAATCAGAGGTTTAATACTACAAATCCTTTGGCAAGTACGCACGCAAAGTTTGCATATAGAAACCCGATTATGACTCCAAACTAGCTCAGCGAACATCGGCCTTGCGTCTTACGAAACAAAGTTACAATTTACTCGTTACCGGTAACACAGATTTTTTAGTATCAGTGAAAAATATATATTCTTTTCCGAATGAGGAGGTAAATTGGATCTCGTACCGTAATTTAATTTACACTGGGTGCCTTTTCAAAGCGTTTGCTGATTTTTGTTCGTCGGTAAGTTAATTTGCGACGTTAAGCGTCGTTGACAGCGCATCCATTAAGCTTGGCGCTAAAATAAAATCTCTGTTGTGAATATCCTACTTGCGATTAGTAATCACGTTTCTGTTTTTCCCATATTTATTAAAAAAAAGAAAAAAACTTTTTAATAACTAAAAAGTTTAAAATAATTTAAACCTGATAAGAAAAATACCTGATAATAATATAGGTCCTACCTACATTGCAACCTATAACGATAATAAACCTTCTTCGTCTACGTCACAATAATCCCTTAACGTAGTCACCAGCATTAAGATGTGACTATCGACGGCCTGCAAAAATATCTGATCATTGGTGGAAGGCATATATGCCTATAATATGCCTTCCACCAATGATCAGATATTTTTGTATCATCACATCTTATTGCTGGTGACTGTACATACCTAATTATATATTAAACGGTTTTAATTAGCTTGACCTGTTTGTTGTTGATGTTAGGTCAAATAAGAATGGGCGTTTTTGTATGAAAGCCGTAAATTGTAAATTCCCACATGGTAAGTTTCGAAATAAATGGTGTATTTTGTTGTAAGGACACCAAATATGAACGAGCAAATGAAAGAATGGAAAAAAAAGAAAAAAAAATGTGGGTGTATATACTCGTAGTTAAGTTCAAGAAAAAATCTTGACTTCAATTTTATATTATCGTTATTATTGTTTGTGTTATTATGTTACAATAAAAGAATTATCTATATATGTATCTATTATCATTTATTATTTTAATTTTCTTCTTCTCAATAACTTTTTTCTCCAATACCTGACAGATTTGCTGTCATACAATAAAATGCTTCACTTTTCAAGTACTTTTATCAAATCAAATCAAATTTCTTTATTAACATTGTAACAGGTACCGTTACACTAGGTAAGTCATAATATACATCAGAAATAAAGTAAATAAATAATATAAAATTAATTAATTGAAAAAAATTAAATAAAAGTTAATACTTAATTAAAAATAAAAAAATAAAAATTAAAATTAAAAATTCTACGTTATTCACATAAAAAATCATCTTCAGTTAACTTTATTTTCATAAATTCATTTATTGTATAAAAAGCATTATTAATAAAAAATGTCTTCAGTTTTATTTTTAATTCCCTTGTGTCTAGGTTCGTCAAAGCTAACGGTAACTTTTAAATATATATAAAGATATGACAGTCATTATTTTATTCTGTACATAGTACCTACTACTTGATGCATAGATGTAAGTGTTACACGGGGGGGACATTTTGCCCATTCTTCTTTAGTACCAACTTAAAATTTTGCCCCTTTCCTGTTGACCGATTGATCTGAAATTTGGTGCACACCTTTAGTTCTGATGACAATACAAGTATTCAGTATCATTGTAAATCTAATTGTAAATATAATTGAAAATTAATTAAAAATAAAATCGTGGGGCGTAGCATAACCTGTATAAATGTGTAATCAGCATTTATAATGATATGAATGGTTGACAGAAGTTTTACGCGCCCCACAATTTATATTTTTATTTATTTTTTAATCATTTTGTAGCTTTTAAATACATTATCTACATCATCATTATCTTTCTTTTCAATAAAACCGTTTAGTTTTAATTTTTTTTCCTTTTTTAACCTTTACACTTTGTATTAAATCTTTGCGTTTTTATCACAGACCCAATTTTTTATAAATAAAAGCGTGTTACATTGTGATTGCAAAAGAAAATAATGAAGGTGTAATTATGCTAAATGTTCTTTAATGTTCCATCATAAGATTGATTAATTCCATCAACTTGCAAAATTTGATTACAGACAAACATCAGGACAGGTGAAACTAAATAAAATCTTTTAAAAGGTATGCCTAACGTAAAGTGTCATATATAAATATTAGAATTCTGATGATGACAACCACCCTAATCTATTTTTCTATTACCAATATTCCATATTTTTGTACTGTGGGTGGTGGTAGATCTAGTGAAATTACAGGTCCTGGTATAATAACCAAGCTTCAGGGTCGGCAATGCGCACATGATTCCCCCGGTGTTGTAAGCGTTCATAGGCTGCGATGACCTCTTTTCATCTGAGCTTAGAAACAATATTAAAGTCTTTCGATGGCAGGGAGGTCTTCGATCTATGACGTGACAAGTCTTCAACTAGAAAAGTTCCGTAAAACATGCAGTGGATTGTTAAGCTGACGGATAAAGTAGTTAGTAATGTAAGTTTAAAGAAAGAACAAAAGTGTTAAAAGTAAGAATTATGCTGTTTAACATTTCATCATACACTTTACGTAACATCAGATCTATTAATACAGCAGACTACATTGTAACTTCTATTGCCTATAAACAAAGAACTCTCTAAGACGTTCCGAAGTCCCAATGTAACTCCCATATATCTACCAAGACAGTGCAACAATTTGAATAGTAAGTCCTGACTAACAAACTTTACCAGCTAAATATCTCAGGGTAGTTCCAGACGCGGAGCTGCGTCTAAATGCATTCCTGATCCATTCAGGGCGGAACACTCGTGTAATCAACCTCGCTGTGATTGAGCATTGACGCGAGAGTGCCTTAGCACCGGCGGCGCTATTGTCGAGCCATTGTTTCTTATTCCTGGCATCTCTATTTTCTCAAAGCCGCTTCCAGATAAGAAACATTTTCACAGAGCGATGTGACTTAAGTGAACTGCTTCACTATACGACAAAACCTTCATGTGACTTCATGTGGTACTGTTGTGCACATTATTGCATTGATGATGGTTGTACGATTAGTAGCATGTTGCTGGACTATATTAAATATATGTCACACATGAGAACGGCTAGATCGATTCGGCTAATTCTTTTTTAGCTGTGTTCGTTATAGCCAGGTCAAAATTTGTATAAAAAAATTATGGAAAACCCACGGGAATAGTAAAAATTTGAATTCCTGTGAAATTATTGTAGTCTTCGCCAATGAAGTCGCTGGCAAAAACAGGTAAATAATGATTATAATACGATACTTTATACGGTTTTGTCCTCCTATTGTTTTGCAAAAGAGCAATGGATTAAGCTGGGACTTTACAAAGATACGACTGGAGGACATCCATTTCTTGAAAATTCAAGGTAAGTACTTTATAAGTTAACAAAGACCTTTAATCCTTGAAAAGTACTAGGTAGTCTGAAATGTCGTACATAAAAAACTTTGTTCCAGTAACTTCGGATACAAATAACTTCTTCTTCAATAGCTTTACTAATTTACTCTGCTTTATGAGGAAGTACTGTAGACAGTAATTTTTTTTACGTTGTATAGGTTATTTCTTAAAGGTTCTCAAACTCAAGGGTCGTCTTGTCAAAGCGTATTTCTTCTTCTATGCAGTGTTGGCGTATATTTTTCCTTTCATGTCTCAAGGGCCACTCAGTAAGTGCGTGACCTCTTTGAAAATTTGGAGATGCAGAGAAAATAATAACGTGACAGCTAAAACAAGTGGGGGTTTAATGGAAGACACTTTAAAACATGCGAACGTTTTATAGAAAAGTGACAAAAAAGTAATTTGCTAAAGGTCTTTAAAGTTTTACAAAATATTGTTCCTTTTGGTCATATTTTTATAAATATTATTGAACTAGCGGCCGCATGTGGTTTCACCCGCGTGGTTTCCGTTCCCGTGGGAATATCGGGATAAAATGTATCCTATATGTTAATCTAGGTTATAAACTATCTGTATGCCGAATTTCATCTAAATCCATTTAGTAGTTTTTACGTGAAAGAGTAACAAACATACACACTCACAAACTTTCACCTTTTTAATTTTAGTGTGATTATCAAATACTTTGAATAAGCTGTTTTAAATAAGAAACATTTGTACAAGTAGGTACTTTAGAACTGAAACACATTATTAAATTTAAAATGCATTAACGACGTAATGTTATGTAATAAAAAAATGCGTGTAATAATTTCCTACTTAACATTTTTAACTTCATAATCATACTTACAAGACACGACTACTATTATCCCTAAGGTTAATTAGAGACTAGGCAATATGGCAAATGTAGTCCACTGCCACAGACCACGTTTCACCAAACAATAACTGCACATGTGCTCAGCGTGATAGGTGGTGAGCCCATCGCCCCTTTATGCTTTTGGATGTTTTTTTTTAATTTTTTTTTATTCTTGGAAATTTTTGTGGTTTTTATTCCGTTAGTCGACTTTTACGACACCAAGGGAAGAGATGAGTAGGTAGGTATTATTTTAATAATAAGCCGCCACCGCACAGTTCCTAATTATAATTTGTAGTATTGTCTTTATGAGCTGATCTGACACATCCCTAATTACTGCTGCTTACATTTCTCACCATTACCACTAACTAGTTCTCACCAAGTAGCCTACGTTAATTAAGCAAACATTGAATGCAACGGCGCAGCGGCGTTTGCAACCCCAGAAATGGACAAAGCCCCTACCAAGGGTCTGGAGCTAGTCTCACACGAATTCCATCTGTCGATCTTGAAAGGCTGCACCCGCCTATCTTTAGGCACAGCCTTTGATGTTTTGAGTGGCACTCGACAAGTGCGTCTGGCGCGACTCAAAGCCTCCCCTCGTGACTCGGCTAAGACTTCAAACGCCATGATTCGCTTTTACGCCTTCAAGTAGGCAGTTACGTTGACATCAAGACCTGGAACTTGAGTGCGAACAAGATTTTTTTTTTCTTACTTTGACGATATTTTTAGCGAGGCGCTAATTAAAATTTAAACCCGGCTTTGTTCATTCGGTGCTAAGAAGACTATCTTTTGACATATTTTGGTTATATACTCGTACATAATACAGGGAAATATATTAAACCAGGATACTTAGGGACTAGAAGAGTATGTGTAAATAACAATGACGTACCTGTAACAGAAGATATAGCACATCGTATAATACCGATAGCTGCTCCCATCAGCTTAAAAACATTTCTTCAAACATCGCAAAGAAATGACAACCTGGTTTCTTGACCTAAGCGATCTTATTTAAATGTTGCGATAATTGAGTCCTGCGACAAAATAAATAAATTATAAGTAATTATACATGACAAAGCTATTAGACTATTACTAAAAAAAATATATTTTTATTAATTAAGTACAGTAATTTTTTAGTCTGTCGAAAATCCTAAAATCAACGAAATATAGACTTCTAACATTCTTTGAACGCATGAATTAAAACCAATCAATTACTCAAACTGTAAAAAATTCAACTAATTAAGTACCAAAGTACTGCTACTATTAGATAAAATTTGGTTTTAAAAGCAACGCAATATCAAAATTTTACCTTTTGTTACTGAAGCTTTTAAAAAAGTCACGCAAACATTAATTATATCAGTAACGGTTTGTGAATAACTAACTTATCTTTAGTTTAAGTCAAAAAACAATTCAAGCAAAACTCCAAATGTTATTCAATAAACACTGACTGTATCAATTTGTTTCATCAAACCCTTCTAATGAGAACAGTCATTCTAACTGTCACTATCTCGAAAGTAATTAACGGAAAGTTAATTGCAAATTTGTTCAAACAATAAAACGCAATATTAGCACCTTGATCATAGTGAACGCAAGTTCAGTAGGCGTCAAAAAGATACACTAAGTTTTTTTTTCAATGACCTATACACACTATTTACTTAAAGTAGACCAAGGTTTGAATTTCATTTTTTCATTCCGTCAGACCCCAAGCGGCCATATATGGCCGCGCTCTCCACTTGACTTGTACCGTGTCTTGATACACTTAGAGACTACTTTAGTATGAACATGGTCGTTTATTTCGGTTCTGTGGTACATTTTATGCATCGTGAACGCAACATTTAACATGAACTGCGTTTGATTTTTTTTATTTTTTTTTCCATTTCCGCCAAATCGCACCTGCTGTCAAAATTTTTAGACATTTCGATTCCAAGACTGAGAGGTTAAAAGAATATCATATATTTATCGCTTGAATTATCGCATTGGAAATAAGTCTGCATGTAACTATGTAGAGTTGTGTATTAAGAATGAATAAATAATAGAATCATAATGATTAGTTTCCCCTATTCTGCCGTCATAACTTAAAAAGGCACATCTAACATTTTGCAAAACGGGAGAAAAACGGGTTTGAAAAATTTCTTTGTTTTCGGCGAATAAATTTGATAGTATCCTATTTGTCGGAAATGCATGAATGTAAATAGTAGCAAAAAGTAATTACAAGTTTTTATTTTAATGGCATTTATTTAATAATCTACATTTTCCTTTTCAACGTAACAGAAAAAATTGAGAAATAACATAAATTTTACATATAAAAGGCATAATTAACCAAATGTGACTTTTCATTCTAATATTTAGTGAAAAGAAAATTAATTATTACAATACATAGGCACATTTATACAATTGTGCCTTCTTATTCTTGCTTACACAAGTTGTAATTGCTACATATACTACTATACAGCTGAAAAATATAAAACTTTATTTAAAACAGGACAAAATAAATTGTATCTTTATTTTTATAATTAGTTAATGTAACTATCAAATTATTAAGGAACTTGTTACAAACATAATACACCAAAGTACTCGTCAAGACGAATCATACGAGCCCAAACTCGATGGGGTTGAGTCGTTTAATTACCGAGATCCTATGGCCATCTTCTAGCTCCATCATCAGACTCTGGTTACAATCTAGCACCAAAGTAGTCAAGACGGATCGAACGAGTCCAAACTCGATGGGTTGTGTCGTTTAACTATCAAGTTCCTATTCCACCTTCCGGTTCCATCATCAGATCTGCTCCATGTTATAATAATTTTGCATTGTCATTCGATTTATACATGCATGCCAAATTTCAGCTCAATCGGTAACCGGAAAATGGATCAAATTTAACTTGCAAGATTTGATCACAGACCAAATCGGGACAGGTGAAACTAAATAAAAGCTTGTAATAATAAATATTTTCGTACAAATACCTAATACCTATTGAGCGGGGATCGAATCCGCAGACCTTGGGTAGTAGGCAGATATACTACCACTGCGCCAGACAGGTCGCCAAAGCACAATTTCAATTAATGAACCACACATAAGTCTCTTATATGCCTACGTATGGGGCCACAAAGTTAAGATCACGCGTAGGTATTCATAACAAAATACTAAAACAGTGGAGAGGTAACTTTTTAAGCACTAACATTAAATCGTAGAAATGATTACATTGATAACGGAATTCCTACGAAATACTAATGATATGTTAGCTTGTTAGTACGTAGATCAAAATTAAGAAGGTAAGTACAATGAAATATTTTCATAGTAAATCACAACTAAACCATCAAATATTTCGAAGATTACTAGTCAGCAAAGCAAAAAAGGCACAACTGACGCGATTTGCTTCGTAACTCAGCCCCCTCACCTCACCTCTTTTTAAAAATATTTGGTAGGAAAGGCATATGTGCCAGTTGTGACTTTTCTTTTAAATTAAATATTGTAAAAGAAACAGTAAAATTTTAAATGAAAGAGCATATTTGCCACATATGCCGTTACAACTTGAAGTCTGTCAAATATGTATTTATAAATCTTTGTTCATTTGTGACCTTTTTACGTAATGTAAGCTAGATGTGCTCTTTCTACGTACTATCACAGAAAAAATGGCTCAGTTGTGCCCTTATTGCTTTAAGTACTTTTGGTTTAACGTGCTTCTAAAATTTACAACAAATATGATCAGATAGGCCTTTTTCTCCTGATTCCAAATATGTATGTAACTCAAATTTGAAAAAAATGTTAGTTGTGCCCTTTTTTCTTATGACGGCAGTATAAGTCTTCTCACAGACGTAGATCCTCTCCAAACGCGTGCTTAGGAACCCGATCATCAGCTCTTTTTAAAACACTGCTGCTAACCAATCTACCCGATTTCCGATGACCTGATCATGATTTACGATTCCCGAAGAAAACACACTGCCCGTCCTGGGAATTGAAGCCGAGACCTCCAGATATCGAGCCGATCGCTTAACCACTCAGCCATCGAGTACTCCCTATTATGTATTACGTCTCAGATTCTACTAGTAGGTTTTTGTAAAAATATACTAATGCACACTTACTTAAATAGGGAAATAAAACGGCCATCTTACGATAACAGCCCCAGCTTAGATATAAGATCGGCTTAATTATAAGATCGTTACAGAAAGTCGCTAGCAGCTGCGCCCTTAGGTGATTAATGATGTTTCAAATTGTTAATTTTTGAAACTATTTCTGCATAATACCTGACAAAGAGTTAAAGAGTTAAGTTAAAGTTAAGAATCGACGGAAATGTTCTTGAATTGAGACAATTTTATTGTGCTGACCGCCGTACTCAGAGACGTCAATTAAGTTTTAGTGACATTAAGTATGTTGCTGTCTGTCACTTTCTCATGTGTAGTGCTAAATAGAGAAGGGAAGACATTTAATTGTCATTAAAACTTAATTGACGTCTCTGAGTACGGCAATTAGCTACATTTGCATAAGATACATACTCAAAAGAATCAGGCGTTATTTTGCGAAACCGAAACCAAAAAGTTTCATATATTTCGTACGTTTATGTACATTTAACATTAGTGGTTGTGTTTGAATCACAGACCACATGGTCTGTCGGTGAAATACGCTTTATCAATTTTTATGATGCTGTTATGAAGACATCACATCATCATAAAAAATAAAAGGGAAGCACGTCCCAGTCGTAAAAAAAATAAATTATTAAAAATTAATTAACCGTATTGCGTAGCGGTGAAAGAACCCCCTCTCTTCCCTCGGGTGTTGTAAAAGGCGACTAACTAAATAGGTACAGCACATACTTCCAACAGCATAGTGCGGCGATGGGCTTGCCACCTGTCATGCTGAGCACATGTGCAGTTGCTATTTTGTGAAAAGTGGACTATGGTAGAGGACTCCTTTTGCTGTCCTCATTGCCTAGTCTCTGACTAACCCTTCGGGGATAATAGTCGTAATTATGTGTATGTATTAAAAATTAAGCTCTTATTCTTTTGGTCGGTTGGGACAACCACTCCATATTCCAGCCATAGCAATGGTTAGTAGCATTCACGATTGTTTTTCTGGAAAACTGGTCTTGCACTGTCAAACCCTAGTAGTTTAACAAACAAATAACAATATACATACATATATGACGACCATTTCCCGGACTACACGTGCTGGTTTTAGGAACCACCATCATACTGTGCAGAATATCAGCACTCGTACCAAAAAATTTGGCAAATCGTTCCTCTGTAAGACCATTCGGCTTTGGAATTCTCTGCCTTATTTGGTCTTGAAGGTCTTTTTAACGGGGCGTGAAACGGCATTTTTGCAGGCCGTCATGAATGGGTGCGCTTGTTACCGTGCTTGTTCCACGGTGAGGAGCGCTTTAATTATTTTAGACTGTATCGACTGCTTACCATCAGGCAGGATGTAGTCACTATGACGTGTCACATTAAAAAAGGGGTTAATAGAGACCCTTGCTTTCTGTTCGCTACGATCCGGCAAACATCCTGTGCTTTTTCTACTCCCATAAGATTCTTCATACATGTTCATACATGTTCGTCTGCTTAGGGTACTCTTGACTTGACTTTTAACGAGAAAGTTTCCTATTTTCTCGAAGTACGTTCAAATTGCTACCTTTATTATTATATTGTACTGTTGTACACCAACTATGTGTCGGCACCCCTCACAATGAAATTCCATGGCAATCTTCAATTATCATTCCAAATATCGGGGGAGTAATTAAATTTCGCGATACTATGAATGAGTCAAACGAAAAAGGGGAAGGGTTCTAATAAAGTGGGTGTGAAATAGCCCTGTGATTCCTAAAGTGATTTGTGCCCATTTGGATTTTCTACATTATATACTTACATACATTATATAATCACGACTTTTATCGCCGAAGGGTAAGTCAGAGTCTAGGCAATAAGTACGGCAAAAGCAATCCTCTACCATAGTCCACTTTTCACTAAATAGCGACTGGACATGTGCTCAGTGTGACAGGCGGTGAGCCCATATGCTGTTGGAAGTATGTGCAGTATTTATTCCGTTAGTCGCCTTTTACAACACCCAGGGAAGAAAACGGGTGGTATTTCTCTTTCACCGCTACATGACACGGATTACATAACACAGTATTTTTTTAAAAAATACCAAAAATTTGTAAAGCTCTGCAACGTATTATAAGCGATTCCTCTGGTATTGCAAGGGTTCATGAGGAGTTCGATAGTGCAGCGTCTAAGGTCGGATTGCCATAAGCCAGTTCACTGGTTAGAAGACCAAATAGATAAACCATCTCCGTGCTGCGGAAGGCACGATAAAGTCGATAGTCCTAGTTAATGTCGTAAGATGGCAGTCGTTACAACTCACAAAACCGTATCGGGCCAGCGTGGGTCCAATCTATTCATGAGCTGGAAAGGCCTGTGCCCAGCAGTATGACGTTTACAGGCAGATGATGATCGGTGGCGGTAATTTTTTTTTTTTTTACGGGTAACGGGTAAGCGCTTGGCCTTCATCTCACCTGATGGTAAGTGACGATAAGGCCGAAGGTGGAAGCGCGCTTCACCCGGAATCCTCAACCACTGAGGGACTGGCTATCTTATCTCTAACTGTCGGAACACAACTATGCTATAAACATCGTTGTTATGGCGACAGACTTAGATAAGATGGTGGTAGCTAGCCAGGCGGACTTAACAGCCCTACCACCAACCAAACCGAGCACACAAAGATGTACCCCCTGCTGGGAATCGAACCCGGTACCTCTGGGTCTGAAACCGGTGGCTTAGCCACTAGACCACGGAGGCGGTTGAAAATTGCTTTTCATCAAGTGATCAGCTGGCTCGTTTCTCACCTCTTCCACGGAAAAAACGTTCTGTGCGTTTGGGCTATGCCGTACTCCTAGTGCCTTAATGCGAAACAGCAGACTTAAGAAGAATTTCCAAGTTTAAGGAAGTAAACATAATTACCTGTCCTGTTAGATGTTGTAGTTCCGCATATCCGTTGCGTATCGCATTACCTTACATTACAGTAATATAGTTACTTGTATTTAGTTTGATTGGTCGTAAGGTCGGTGCCAAGCCTGCCTGGCTAGATAACACCGTCTTATCTAAATGTCACCAAAACTTGGTAAAGTGCGCTTCGCATTGGTGCTATAGTCACTTATCATTATTTTTGCATATTTTTATTGTAAGACATACATTCATACATTCATAATTAGTATAGTGGTGTCGTTTCAATGGTCTTGTTATTTGAACCCGTCGGCCAAGAATTGCTTGTTTTAAAATCTTACTACCTCCTTAGTGATATTTGTTTTTCATAATATGGATTGTTGAAGTTTTAGTAAGAAAATTTAAATCGTTGTTGTAAATGCATGTTTTGTCGCAAGGCAATTTTACTTTTAAGAATAATCTCATGTAAGTGGATCCTGTATTCTTATGAGAATAAAGTTTCTATAAACCCATATAATAATATCCCTAAAAGGTAAGAAAAGACTAGGCAATGAAGACAACAAAAGCAGTGCAATGCCATAGTTCACGGCACACCAAATAAAAACTGTACATGTGTTCAGCGTGATAGGTGATGACTCCATCGCAGCTTTATGCTGTTGGATGTGTGAGTAGTCTTCAGTCCAGTAGTCGCCTTTTTTTGTATATATAAGACGGCGGCAAACGAGCGGGCCACCTGATGGAGAGCAATCACCGCCGCCCATGGACACCCGCAAAACCAGAGGAGTCGCAGATGCGTTACCGACCTTTAAGAAAGGCAGGGAAGGGTTAAGGAAGCAATAGGAATTGTAAGGGAGGGAAGGGGAGGAAGGCCTCCGGAACTCTCACTGGCCGGATGAAAAACAACAGCACCAAGTGCCATTATTTCATGCCGGATATTCGTGAGAGTGTGGTATTACCCCGGGCGAGCCGGCCCAATAAGCATGGTTCTACCACTCAGTCAGTGTCACACATTTAGCAGCACCCAGCGGTCACGTATAAGGGTCTCAAGGGTAAACCTACGGACGCGAGTAACTTTAACCCCCAAGCCTTTTATGACACCCAAGGGTAGGGATGGGTTGGTACTTGTAGTATTTTTATAATGCGCCGTTATAAAAAAGCAAGCACGAATAATTTGAAGTGCATTATTAAATTTTCGCACATCCTTTGACTGTTATCTACTCTGAAGTACTGAAGTCGTCCACGAATCGTCAATAGTGATACACGTACTGTTCATTGCTCGTACTTTTTTAATCAAAATTTAACTCAAAAGTGATAACTTTTGAGTTAAGTTTTGCCTATACTTTACATCAAATTCTTCCTTATCTCGAGAACTAGTCAATGGTGTATTTTAATCATAGCGATGAAAAGTGAATGTGGTGTAAAACACGAAAACTGTTTCTGTTCTGTGGGTATTCGCAAGTTTTTAAAGCCAAAGTTGTTGGGCCCATAACAATAGTGTTGGACTTTGGACCTCGTTAGGTGACAAACTGCTTGAAAGTATTTTAGGTACTTAACTCTATTCAGTCCCTTATTTTCAACTACAGATTTCAATCATAAATGGTTTAGTGGTCAAGTGCTTACGTGTAACGGACAGTCTCTCACTTGCGATCCGAGTTCAAGCCCCCGAACAATAACTTTTTGTACTCATTGTTTTTTTTTTTCTATTTTTTTTTTGTTTTTTTTATTTTTTTTTTTATTTTGTGAATTATTAAACAAGCACAGGAGGTAGAAAGGGAGGAAAAAGGAGAAAGAGAGAGCAAAAAGAAAAAACTACTATTTTAGTCAAGCGTGCATACAGTAGCCTAGAAGAGCCGTAATGCTTCACTGCGGTGCTTGCGGTAAATTCCTGTCGTCGGCGGGCGCCGCTGCTTGTTCTGTGTGCCCGCTAAAGTACCACAAAGCTTGTCTGGCCGTTTCAGACAAAGCGAGCATATGCAAGGATTGGGCTTGCCCAAACTGCAAGAGACTAACTCGCAAAGGCGACAACACTCAGACGCCGGTAAAGGATCTTTGTCGTACGTCTTCTTCTGCTGACAACGCATCAGTATCTCCAAAATCCGATGTAATTGTGGATGCGCCGGACGGCAGGGAGGACCGTCGGGACCGGGAGCTAGCGGTGTTCATGGCGGAAATGCGAGAGTTCCGTAAAGAGATGCTGGAACTGCGTGATTCCTTGTCGGCGCGACTGGACAACGTCGAGCAGAGGCTCGAGGTTCTCGAGCAGCGCCGGCCGGACGTCAGCGCGGAGGTGACTGCGGAGCTGGAGCGCACTATAGATGAACTAAAGCAAGAGCTCAATGACCGCGATCAGGAGGCTCTTCTGTCTGATCTAGAGATCGGGCAGCTTCCTGAGGAGAAAGGAGTGAGTGTCGTGCAGGCCGTGACCGTGCTGGCCGCGCGGCTGGGTGTCACACTGGAGCAGCGTGACGTGGTGTTCACCGTGTGCACCGGCGCCGCGGGCGGCCGCGTCTACATCAACGAGCGGCTGACGCGCCACAATCGCCAGCTCTTCCATCAAGTTCGTGAGGAGTGTAAGAAACTGCAATGGCGGTACTCCTGGACGAAACGGGGCCGCATATTCGTTCGTCAGGCGGACGGCTCGCCTGCATACCAGCTCCGCTCCAAAGCGGATTTAGAGCGGGTCCTCGGATTCCAGAAGTGACTCGTACGATCCTATGAACATTTCTGCATATTACCAACAGTCACTGATAAATGTCTGCTTTGTTTAAAAGCACATGATTATGAATTTATGAGTATTTGTTTTGTTGTGTGCATTTCTGTTAAGTTATTTTATATACAAAAGGAGAGGCTAATGAATGATAGGCATTTTTTATTAAACAACATTGAATTTTCTTTATTTAACAAAAGTAAAACTATTAAAATTGTTACAGAGTTAACTTATATCTTAAGTAAAATTAAAATTTTTGAATTTAAAATTATACATAGATACCATAGTAGCGTCAATACTAAACACTACTCTAAATTAGACTTCATGCATACTATCGATTTGTTACATTATAGCAATGTAACTACTACTTCACACTGTTTGTCGCTCCGATGCGCCGCACTGTTATGTTGGTATCGCCTGGTGTTGGCCTCGGTTGTTCGCTTTGTTAGAAGAAATATATATAGAGCAAAGAGGTAAGTTCGAAAAACCTTAAAGTTGGGCTCTTCAATGCGGGATCACTCGGTACAAGACATGAAGAGTTAATTGTGGCCATTGAGGACTCAGACCCAGATATCCTGGCTATAAATGAGACTTGGTTGACAGCTGAGGGGGATGACAAGGCACCAAAGATATCGGGCTACCGGCTAAGACATAATCCCAGACCTGAGCATATGCGAAGGGGCCGTGGTGGTGGAGTGGGCTATTACATTCGCATGGGAATTAACGCCCGTACATGTAAACATCCTATAAACCCTGAGGTGGAACAAATGTGGCTGAGTGTGCGCATAAAAAACCAGCGGGTTATCATTGGAACTGCCTACAGGCCACATTGGTTGGATGTGGGCGTCTTTTTAGAAGCGATTACGGACTCTATTGCCTCTTTTGCTAATTGTGATGTGTTGATATTGCTTGGCGACTTTAACATAAATCTACTTGATGCCAGTAGCAGTAGGTCTAAACAGTTTGTGCAGTTCCTGCATTGCGTCAACTTGAAACAGGTGGTGACTGAGCCTACACATTTTACAGAGAGCAGTCAGAGTCTGATTGATGTGATCTGCACCGATGCTCGGATTCTTAAGGTTCTCGTTAAACACACACCTGAACTCGGAGGTCATGCAATGCTTACAGCTGAATTTAAAATTAAAAAAGACAAAATATGCGCTCAATGGGTAACTTACAGGCCATTAAAAAATATTATTGTAGACCAGTTCACCCATGACCTTGATGCTATTAATTGGGACTATTTTTATAAAATCAGCGACATCAACATTCTTGTAGAAGTTTTTACCACTTGTCTGATCACATTATTTAACCTGCATGCTCCAATTAAAAACCAAAAATTTAAACATCCACCACATCCATGGATCACTGATTCCATTAAGTCAATGATACAGATCAGAGACGATTATCATAAAAAATTCAAGCTACACAAGTTGGAGGCTTTTAGAGCTTGCTATAAGGATATGAAACACCTTGTTGTGGAAGCTATTGAAAGGGAGAAGACTTGCTATTTTGACAGACACATTAATAAGTGCAATAATAATTCAAAAAAAATATGGCAGAATTTAAAAAATAATGTAATTGGTGACAGTAAGAGAGGCGCAGAGCTCCCACCTTCTTTCAATGACCCAGATCTCATAAATGCGCATTTTCTAGACATTCCAGGAGAAAAATGTGTGTCAATATCTCAGCTAACATACTATGAGTACCATAGGCATAGCTCTTCAACGTTTTCTTTACACATAGTGTCAGAAGACAAAGTACTAAAAACCATCAAAGGGTTTCACTCTAATGCCCAAGGCAGCGATGGTTTGTCCTCGAAATGATAATGTTGACATTGCCACAAACGTTGAAAGCTATCACCACAATGGTCAATCGATCAATAGCAGAATGCACTTTTCCTGACAGCTGGAAGGTCGCTTTAGTTAGACCTTTGCCAAAGAAGACTAACCCGGCCACTATAAATGACCTCCGCCCAATTAGCCTACTCTCTTGTGTCTAAAAGGTGTTAGAGAGAATTGTGTGTGAGCAACTAACCGACTACCTTGAGGCAAACAGTATGCTCCCTCAACAACAATCGGGATTCCGCAAAGGCCATAGCACAGCAACTGCTCTCGCAGATGTTGTGGATCAGTTATTAGCTGCTCAAGACCAAGGGAACCTAAGTATTTTGTTGTTGCTCGACTTCTCGCGGGCATTTGACTCTATAAATGTGGACCTATTGTTGTCAAAACTTGCCTATTATGGAGTTGATACCAATGCGATAAAATGGTTTCATAGTTACCTGGAGAATAGGCAACAGTATGTTGAGTTGGACAAAGCAGATGGCTCAAGATTGTGTTCAGCCAAACTTCCGGTAACTCGTGGGGTGCCTCAGGGTTCCATTTTGGGGCCAATCCTCTACATCCTGTACAGCGCTGATATCACGAAAGTCATCCGTCACTGCCAATATCACTTATATGCAGATGATCTACAATTGTATCTTCCCCTTAAATATGCAGATCATGCTGCTGCTGTAATAAAGGTAAATGAGGACTTAACACGAATTTCTACTTGGTGCAGGGCAAACTGCCTAGTTCTCAATCCAAAAAAGTCTAAGTTAATGTTAATTGGCACAAGAAAGAACATTGGTCGCTTTAGCAATACTTCTCTGAATATTTGCTTAGATGGAGAGAAAATAGAACGAGTAGACAGTGTTAGGAACCTGGGTTTGACATTCGATGAACACCTAACCTTTGAGAGCCATATCGCCGAGTGCTCACGCAATTGTTTTTATAGACTAAAGCTTTTATACAAGATTAGGCCTTATCTGAGCGAGCAACTGAGGATCACACTATGCGAGGCACTGATATTGTCACGCTTGAACTATTGCGACACAGTTTACGGGCCGTGTCTGATGTCTAAGACGAGCAAGCTTATCCAGCGTGTGCAGAATGCTTGTGCGCGTTTCTGTTTTCATGTACCACCTCGATCACATGTAACTCCATTTCTTAATACGGCAAACATGATGAAAATGGAAGCGCGTAGAAGACTTCACCTTGCCACTCTTCTTTTTGGCGTAATAGAGGCGAAAAGGCCGTGTTACCTGTATGATAGGCTGGTATGGGCTAGTGACAGCAGTAAATACCCCAGAATAGTGACCGCTAACATCTTTGTGACTGCGCAGCATAGGACGGTGGCTTTTCGTGGTTCTTTTAGGTTCGCTGCTTCGAAGTGCTGGAACGATCTCCCGCCGCCGGTACGTGACCTAAAAACAGTAAATACTTTTAAAAAACGCCTCCACAAATATCTTATTGACATCCAGAAAACAGCAAACTAGACTTACTTCGGGTTTTGCCACGATAGGCATTACATCGTCGGGACTCGCGTTCCGGCACCTTTGAAGCGGACATTGTTTTATTTATCTTGTTCTTATGTGTTGCCTCCTTTCATTCTATGTTTCAAATAGTCTCCCAAGTAGGTACCTACTTGTCCATTATTTTGTGTACCTATGTTTTCTATTCTACCACCGCTTTGCCGATTCTGTTGTGTCAAAAATAAAACATGACATTCTTAATGTAAACTTTTAATTTTATTGTTTTTTTTTAAGCACATTTTAAGCACAGGAAGGCAGTCAAACAGCCAAGATTGTGCCGTAGTGTTATTGTCTTTTATATTGTTATTGTTTTTCTTTTTTCTTTTTTTTTGTGTTTATTTAGCGTTTTATTATTTAATTGTTAAATCTTTGTTTTGTGGACACCTCATCAATTAGGCCCCTCCAGAATACCAGCGTTGCAGCGGCTTTATGTTGCTGTAGCACGTGCTGAGGCTGGGGCCTAGTTGGCCACACTTTGTCTTTTGTTTTAGCTTTATATTGTTACAGTAAAAATCGTACTTTTGTCTTTATTCATTTTTTTTCTACATGTATGTTATTTAACCCACTTGTTACTGAAACTATTTTTTGTCTCGTATTTCCGTAATTTTTGGATATTGTAACCTTGATGTATATAGTAACAACGAAAAAATAATTAAAAAAAACATAGTTTTCTGGAAAGCTCGGAAAATGTGGATCGTTATAACGATCAGTAGTAGTAGGCGGGTAGGTCAACGCTCATACATTTACCGTTTAGCGATTATATCCTATTTGAATGAAATAAAACAGACTTGTTTTCATGAAAAAAGGCTTTATATTGTTTTCAAAATCTTTTTATTTCCAAATTAGTTTACTTATGTAGGAGTATGGTAAGTTATGAACATATTTTGGGTGTAAATTAATTTTACACTTTTGACAAGTGAAGTTGGTATTTTTTGCATATCCAACATCTGAGCTGGGTGTCCTTGTGTTCTACGATATGATCGATTTTATCATAGCTAGAAGTTTCCTTATAATAATTCCCTATAATCGTGGAGATGGACAAGGGCCGCGTTTATCTTTTTTATATGTTTCTAGTATACCCCGGGCTACTGTTCTCCGAAAGTGAGGTGATCGTAGTCTCCACCATTACTTTTGTACACTTGCCAGGCATTGTGTGTAGCCATGTCCAGACAGTGAGATATTAAAGAAAAATACCATTTCTTGCCACGGACAGATGTTCGATATAGACTGATGTTTTGGTCGGACCTATCCACTACTCCCATATTTTCGGTGTAGCTTTTGATAATGGCTGGCTGATCAATGCGTACATATTTTTTCTGCTGCGAATTGGCTTTCCACGTATAAATTGTTTACAGCTGTGTCCCCCGTAGTAAGGTACCAAAGCCTCATCAATGCTGTACATTTCTTCTAGAGGAGTTATATCCAGAAATATTTTGTTTAGCATATCGAAAAGTGGTCTCATCTTTGCGAACTTGTCGCTTTCGGTGGTTATCTGTGTGTCATCACAACAGTGGAGGTTAGTCATAATAATTGTAAACCTATCCCTTGACATGGCATTGTATACAATACTGAAATCTGTGTCGGATGATTTCTTCCAGTACATTTGTCTTCGAGGAACTACGATGTATCCGCTGTACAGAAGTATGCCGAGGAAACATTTCATCTCACTCAATGTCACATTGCCAACTTTATTTCTTTTGAATGGCGTAAATATTTGTGTACTTGACCAACAATTCGATAAACCAAACATACACTCGAAGTAATATAAAGGTGACTGAAGGTGTTTTGGTCCATGGTTTTCTTGTCATTGTAGTTGGTCGTGCTCATTACTTGATCTGCACTAGATGTCGATGGCTCAGGTTCAGGTTCTTCAATTGGAGGTTCCTCTGTGGCCCGACGCCTTTTGGCTAATGAAGACAGAGGTTTGTCGTCTTCATCACTGTCAGCGAAACCGTAATCAATTTGTGCAGGTGCTTTTAGCCGACCTAGAAAAATGTAAGTTGATATATAACAACAACTCAACGCATGAGCAAAACATTTACGATCAAAATAAAAGATCTATAACATACTTGGGAAGTAACGTACTCTTCATCACCCGAATCTTCATCTGTGACATCGACATTTGCCTTTTCTGGTAGTAAAATAGTCAAATATCTTGGAAATAGGGCATCGTCATCTTATTGCTCTAGTTCATCGATGATTTAATTGAGCGACAACATCTTAGTATGTCTTGGCCTGAAAGTTAAAAATAACACCCCCATATTACTACCGATCGTTATAAAGATCATAAAATCTATCATCATTTTTTGTACTAAAATATTGTACAAAAACCAAATTTTATTTCATGAATATGTAAGACAGGTTGTAAATTTTTAAAAAACATCAATAAAATTATTGCAATCACAAACAACTTTATAAAAACTTACCGATTTGAACACATTGTGGAAGTTCAATCCGCCAATACAACTTAAAACCCAAATTTACTTAGAAATTATTAACAAATAATATTTACGTAAGCGCAAAATCAATGTCGAACGATCACCACAACGATTAATATATAACAAGCAGTAAAATTCCACTTGTGATATGTTTCAATTGGGGGTACTTTTAAGAGATTTTTTTGATCTTTATAACGATCGGTCGCTGTAAATGGGTTAATAGTGTGTGCCAATAAATGTATTTTCTTTCTTTCTTTCTTTCTTACTCTAGTATTCTAATACTTTATGTCGATTTTCTAAATCTCGATCGTTAATTTTCCTCTTATTTTGACTCTCACGTTCTAAAGAGTGGCAAAGACCACACAAAGGTTGTAATCATAATAAGATCTGAGGTTATCTACTGTGGGTTCAGGATCGAAGTTTAGCTCGAACCTTTACAGAATCGCACTGCTGGTTAAAATAAAAGTGACTTTTTTAATTTCCAATCGACTCGTTTGAATCTTTACAAATAAGTAAAAGAATTACAACGTTGAAACATACTGTGAAAGCGTAATCACCATTGATAAAAGCTGCGAACGAAGAAAATGTTCCCTCCTTCTCGAGGTCCTTTGCCCTCACCGAAGCCAATAGTTCTATTAGAGCCGTCAATTACGCTAATCTATTTCGTACATTTACGGGGTCGGCTCTCTAAATGCATATAAGTCTTCCGCAGAGTAATGGCACCAAATTAATATAAACAGAGCCCCGCTAGACCGAACACTTTATGGTCGGTATAAATCAAGCTGTGATTCCTCAAATTATTTAGTAGGCCAACTTTTTGCCGCCGTAAATTCTACAATTGAAGTTCTGCTTTAGATGTGGCATTGTTGATGTTATGGTAAGACTTTTTTGCTATAATATTTTACTATTTTACCACCTTGTAGGTAATGTTATTATATTGTGTTGTAAAGAAGAAACGGATGAACATTCATATTTATATCATCGGTAGTATAAAAATCAGGCACAAAATATTACAGCGGAAAGTTGATAATGTTTTACAGTGTGCAGAACAGTAATTACCTACCTAAAGGTTAATGAATCATTTAAAATTACGACCTATCCCAAGCGTGCATTAACTTTTATTTACAGTACTGGCTATCCAAAAGCCATAAATATCATAAATAATGCCCAATACGACAAACAAACGTCGAGGTGCGGTACACAAACAAATAAATTTCATCTATCGATGCGTTATTGTGTTTATTTTGCTAGAGTTGCGGTGAAGTTAAAGCTACGATACGCAACGCCGATGTGGTGACAAATTTCTTAGAAAACATTATTTGGAAGACACGACACGTGTCGGAATAATAAAGTCCCACCACTTGAGGCGCATACCTTAAGTGGTGGGACTTAATTCCGTTTATCCGTTTATTCTGTCAATCCAACTAAAATCCGTTTTTAATTGCAATAATAAAGTACCAGTATTAAAACAAAAAGCAAGAATGTAAAAAACTCTTTCTGTCGTTCAATTGAGAAAATCGTGGAGGTCGTGCCAAGGGCCTTATCATTAATGTAAATGGCAAGACTATTAATTGACATTTATTGTTTGCACATACCCGGATATAACAGTATTGGGACCGCCTACGACTTCGTCCGCGTCAACAGTGTCGCGTAGCGGTAAAAGAATACTACCACCCCCTCTCAACCCCTAGATGTCGTAAAGGCGACTAACGGACTAAAGACTGAACATGCTTGCAACGGCATATAGCGGCGATGGGCTCACCACCTCTCACGCTGTGCACATATGCAGTCGCTATTTGGTGAAAAGTGGACTATGGTAGAGGACTGCTTTAGCTGTCCTTATTGCCTAGTCTCTGACTAACCCTTCGGGGATAATAGTCGTGATATATTTATGTATAATAATATACAGTACTTACACCTTCAAAGTTCCAAATATTGATAAAAGATTTTCTAAAATCGAATGAGAAGTTTCGGAGATTACCACTCACTCACTACCATACAAACTTATAAACAAAACCTCTTTATTACATTTGTGTAGATAACATCTAGCAACCACGCAGCATTATATATTTATTTAACTTATTTACAATAAAAAGGGCTAAGTCAGCGCAAATCCTTTATGAAAGTAAAATAGGACAATCCAAAGAAGGATAGGCTAATGCAAATCCCGAAACTAACAAACCTCCTTTTCTTTATAACATACAGGCGTATTTCAAACAAAGTGGCCTATTCAAATAGCAGTCCTTGGATTTGGGCCGGTAATCACAGGTCCAATCGCTTTGATTGACCTTTATGCAAATTGCGAATTGCCCAGGAGCTGACAGGTTGGTTAATTGAATAATTAACCTTCCTGCCGCACTTCTACATTTGAATAACCATGTTTATTTTTGATTGGTGTGTGTGTGTGTGTGTCGTTTTTTTGGGTTAAGTTATTAAGCTTCCATATTAGCGGACTAAAAACGGAACTGACGAGAATCGAGATAGTAGTTAGTTGGTAGTTCAAATAAAGGGCATTCCTCAATTATCTCAAGTATTTTTCTAGTACTTTTTTTTAAAATTGAGTGAAATGGACTAAGTAGCTGTAATTATTATTATTCTTCATTGTGAACCTATAAAATTCCCACTGTTGAGTTTCGACTTTCCTATATGAGGACATTATCTCCATAATTCACTTAACTGGTTCAATGAGAGTTGGGAAAATAAATCTGTTAATACGTATTAGCAACGGCCATTATATGACAACATTTGGGGCCAGACAACGTACCTTCAAAAACAGACGAGCTCGAAGTTTTATTAATTTGGTCACTGTTCCGGTTGAAGCTTGTAAACAAATAAAGAAACAGTATATTTTTAATTTGATTCTGAAAGTATGCGTCTGCAATTTCCGACATGAAAAACACATCGAAAAACAGTTCGATACTGTGCGAGATTCGTCAAAAAAGTACGAAACCAATTCCGACGTCACGAATTTTTAACTCGCAATTGTTTCCTATTAATGTGATATACATTGCTTTTGCTTGATGTGGATTTTATACGTAGCACTTTCTGGATGCTGTTAAAAGATATTAAATATTTAAAATTTTCCGGATTCAAGTGTACATTTCCATGCATGTTGACTGAGTCATATATTTATGAGTCAATATGCAACGGAATATTTTAAGCAATACAGGACAATGCTTCCATACACAAAGGTTTATATTGCTATGGTTCGAGACATTCCAAATATATAGCACAATAGAGAGTTCGGGTCATAATACATATTATAACAGTACTGCTCAATCCACTACATTAAATTTTAAATGTTTGTGGCAAAATTCTGTCCAATTTACAGGTTTTGGGTTTGTTTCTCAGGTCAAGCAAAGTGTGTCTAAGATTTCCGATGCCTAGTAGTGGGTGGATACTGGCTGAAATTATGTTATCAGTGATAACTTATCGCATTTGGCAAGCATGGCGATAAAGATACTCATTTGTTATGGACAGACAAATAATGAAAAAGAGGAGACCTATATCACTAAGTAGGTAGATGTAGGCTGATTTCTTCAAGATAAGTAGATAGAAATATAGCGATGACCAAATTTCAATGATGTTTGCTTTGGCCCAGCCGTTGCTGTTCTACAACATAGTGAATTGTGATTATTTACTTACTTACATACTCATATGAATGCTTCATAAGGCACTATACGAATATATGAAAATGGTATCATCATACATACACACCTATAAATATCGCGCTGCTCAACTTACAACTTAGAGCTTTTCATATAAACACATGGGATCAATGGAGACTGAGAAGTCCATAACCCAACACACTGGTCAGGTGCATGTTAGTGGGGTTTAGCGATTGATTTTATTATTACACTAGCGACCCACCCCGGCTTCGCACGTGTTACTACCTATACCCGTACCTAAACAAATTATAGCCTATAAACTCCTTCGATAAATGGGCTATCTAACACAGAAAGAACTTTTTAAATCGGCATAGTAGTTCCTGAGATTAGCGCATTCAAGCAAACAAACTCTTCAGCCTTATAATATGATAATATATATTATTAGTATAGATTGTATGGCAACAACCGAGCTAATCTGACGTCCGAAGTGTTCGTTTCGTAACCCGGCATTGTGAAAATAGCTTAACAAGCAAAATCGCAAGCCACTACGCCATCGAAGCCCTCATTCCTCCTCCTCCTCATCTTTAGTAACTACATAAGTCGGTTAGGTTAGGTTTAAGTGTGTTATGACACACTGGTATGTATCTAGTAAATAAAGATTCGAGAAGAGAAGAGATTCGAAATTGAAAATTAGTAAGTGCCGCCTACTGAGGTGGCACTTACTAATTGTACTTTTGTTACTAAATGTAAATTGAAATTTCGAAAATTACTCTCAGTCACCTCACGTCCGAAACAAAAAACGATCAGTGCACTTCCCTCCAAAATACAGGATGTTAAAAAATAAAATAATAATTTTCTCCTTGAAAATCCATAGCCATAATCGAGCCGACAACGCCGTAATGGAATTTTAATGAGAATTTCAGCTGTTCCCTGTAATTTCTTTTTTTTCACTGCCTGAAATAAAAGAGGGGCATTTATTGGAATCGATAACAGAGCCCTCCGCCCTCCGGTGATAATGCTGGCAATCGTGACCTTATTTTTATTGATTACACTCCCTTCTCCCAAAAGTTAATAGACTTCCATTATTGTCTTCAAGCTGCTGACAATTATCGATAATTTCACGGTTACATTTTGCCGTTTCGGTCTTGAAGGCAAAATGTTTGTTATTTTTTTGTTTATCCTCTGTTCTATCCTCTGTTCATATGAAATTGAGAGAGTAAAAACTAATCTACACCAGTAACCATGAAATGGAAATAAAATAAAAATATGACCTAAACTACCTAAAAGTATAACCATAATACGAGTATAACCCTAGATCACTAAACATATTTCGGTGTAACTATGTCACTAATCATTCGACTGTCAGACTAACAAATAAAACTACAAATATTATATTCATTTATTTTCAAATTAAGGAAAAAACAAAGTGGCACATATGAATAGGTATTCAAGATTATGTTTTACAAATAAAAAAATGTGTTTTATTACTCCTTACAATCATGACAGGTCGGAACTATGTACTCCCCGCAAATGACCTTCTCGCACAGATAGCATGCATATTTCGTCATTCTGCGTTTTTATATGGATAAAATCCGCAAATTTTTCGTTTATTTGCCTGTCCCTGAGTTTAAATATCTTTTATGTTTGCTTTGATATTTTTTCTCAAAGTTGGGGTATTGTAGCGTTCGTGCAACCAAGATTCAATAAGGGCATCACCTAGACTTTGGATGAAAGCTTTGTGTTTCAAAGGTTTTTGGTGTAGTCTGACCATGTTAGACACATAAATGACATATGTGTTGACCATGCACAAATTTAAAATGTTATTAAATATAGCTTGAGGCTACTTGTTGGTCTTGCGATTGGCACCCTTTTTATTCTTTGAATTTACACAAACATCTACTAAAGCACAAATTTATATAATTTGCTAAAAAGGTATGTCAATTAACAACAATTAGTATGGCATTACATTTATTCCAAATATAGGTACATTAATAAATAATAATAAAAACTTATAATAATATTTCAAAACATACCTTCAGTAATTTTTCAAATGGCTTCACTAAACATTCGTCTGTGAGACGAATATTTTGCAATATCTCCTAATCTGGTATGCTTGCATCCGCGTCGTTTCCGCACGTGACACTAATGAACCAATCCTTAAGGTACTGAGGTGGGCGGGGCGGTCAAGTTTCGGGAACATATGTCGGACTGTGAGACGAATGTTTAGTGATCTAGGGTAATAACGATAACTTATACTAATTGGCTACAGGGAGGTACGTCTCGTATGACATCATCATCATCTGCCTTAGACGTCCCACTACTGGGCACAGACCTTCCCATTTGGAAAACAGTACAGACTGGACCATAAGCCACCCAGCAGGCCCAATGTGAGTGTGGGTTTTAACGACAGTCATCTTACGACGATCAACCAACGGTTTTACGTGCCTTACTTTTTGAAGTACGTAGGATCTCGAGATGTTTTGAATTTGAATCTCGTGTGTAAGTAATAATATTGAAAACATCAATAAACCAAAGCAAATTCTGAAAAACAAAATCTGAAACACGCCATATTTCAATAGCAGCACATACAATAAATCGCGGTGGAGAATTTGAATATCGCCGCAGTCCGATCTGAAGATTAAGACCTCTGCTGGCGCTCGATAAAAAATATCTCGAGCCGTAAACTCGGCGAAGTGAGAAAATAAAAAAGCAGCAGTGGTTTTATTGTAAACACGCCTTATCGCGGCGCGACAGCCGCCAATCTCCGCTGCTCAGCGCCTCGGAGTGCGTCGCCGACTACTTGAATATTTGAACACCTGATGACGAATATTTTTAAAATAGAACTAGAAGAAACTAGAATTTAACTAGAAGGAGTTTAGCTGTTTTTTTTAGTTGATCTGAGTGGTGGCGGCTCTTTATTAAAAGAATTACCAAACCATCTCTTCCCTTGGGTGTCTTAAGAGGGTTTACGCATTTTGGTTTTCCATACAAACTTCCAAGTCGAAATTTTTAAAAACCAATCAGGCAATTTTAATTAAACTTTGCATGCTAAAGCCAAATACAGGGATCTTAATAGTTTGTTGAAAACATTTTTAATAAAGGTTTATTTAGCTCAGTTATTGCGATTTAAAGTCGACTATAAAGTTTAAAATCGCATTATTTCAGTTATTTAAACGTTTTTCAAAAATGTTATCATCAAACTATTTAGATCTTTGTATGTTACTTTAGCATGCAAAGTTTAGTTTGTTATTGGCTTAATGGTTTTTAAAAATGTCGACTTGTAAGTTTGTATGGGAAACCGAAATGAGTAAACCCTCTTAAAAGGCAACTAACGGACTAAAAAAGCGACGATGGGCTCACCACCTACGACACTGAGCTCATGTGCAGTTGTTGTTTGGTACAACGTGGGCTGTGGCAGTATACTGGTTTTGCGGTCCTCATTGCCTGATCTCCGACTAACCCTTAGGGGATAAAAGACGTGAGTGTATCAAGCTTTAAATGTTACATCTTTCGCATAGAGCTCATCAATTGGGTCATGTAACATAACAGAAATATATCTCTATATCCTTTATACTTTGGTAGGGAAGTCTAACCGTTGTTGCCTTACAACGGCAGTCACTGAAATCCACATTAAACCAGCAGCGTGGGATCTCCCATTGATTCTTTGCAAGAGGAGTTTAGCAAGGGGACATTGGCATTTAAATTGAGTTTTAAAATTCGTAGAGACGTTTTTAAGTTGCTTTTTTATTTTTAAACATATATACAATACACCCGATTCCCATAGGGTAGACCACAGTTTTCCTTTTCTTACAAACCTTACACACTACTTTTACTTAGTTGACTCAAATAATAATTTAAGAAAATAAAATGCTGAATCTGAACAGAAAACGCTTAAGTATTATGAATCGTCTGCATTTGGGATGGATGTGTAACTCGATCACGTCAAAATCGCTGAACAGTTTTAAATGAAATTTGGCACAGGGAGATTTCCAACCGGTGACAATGATTCTCACACTGATATCAATTACGTTACGAGTGATCCCTATCACTCGATTTTGACATCGTCGATTACTTTATTCGATGCCTGTTAATAAATAAAATGATATATAACTTATCGAACAGTTTCCAGATACGCAAATTTCAAAAAATGCAAACATTTACATATTTTCTTTATTACCGTTTTCATTGTTGCTAGATCACTGGTGAGGTTTGGAAATCGCACCCAATAAGTCATCTTCATCATCATCAGCCGAAGGACGTCCATTGTTGGACAAAGGCCCCCGAGGATTTCCATCACGACCGGTCTTGTGCTGCTCGCATGCAGCAGCTACCTAAAGCCTTTACCAGATCACTTTCTTGCAGGCCTACCTACACTGCGTGTTTGGGTGCGTGGTTGCCACGCAAGAACCGTTCTGCCCTAACGGTCGTCGATTCTACGAGCGATGTGTCCTGCCTGTTGCCACTTAAGCTTAGCAATTCTTCGGGCTATGTCGGTTAGTGTTCCCGCCAAAGCCGGGACGGCCTGTCAAACCGTACCGCCATCGGTATGGCGGTTGACTCAGCGGTTGTTGACGACCGCGTCCGCCTGTCTGCCGCGGCGCCACCGCTGCGCGACCCGCAGCCGCTGGCTTCGTGAGATACCGCGCCGACCAGTCTGGCTGCTAGCTAACGCGAGACGCCCACAAAATACGCGAGCTGGTATCTGCCCTTATTATAGTGACTCCTGAACCTAATGTGAAGAGACCGCCTAAATGCCTATTGTGGAGTGAAGTGACTGTGTGACCGTGAAGTCCATTTCAACGCCCTGCCCGTGCTTTGCCCAGCTACAGTTGCCCGATCACCCATCATCATCCCAGGTAAGCCTTCCTACCTACCTACCTACCAGTTCCCTACGTCGCGTAGTCGCCACGTCTGAGTGGCGACTACAGTTAGCTTATTTCTTCTAAGGATCTCCTAAATCCCGCAGAGAAACCTCGGGCATAGCCCTCTTCATTGCTATTTTAATGACCTTGAGCCTTCTTATAAGGCCTATAATAAGCGACCACGTCTCAGTTACATACATCATCACGGGCAAAACACACTGGTCAAGGTCCGTCTTGTGACACTGTGGTATTTGGATGAGACAATAAGTAGATTTTAACCGCCTCTGTGGTCTAGTGGCTAAGCTACCGGTTTCAGACCCAGAGGTCCCGGGTTCGATTCCCAGCGGGGGGTACATCTTTGTGTGCTCGGTTTGGTTGGTGGTAGGGCTATTAAGTCCGCCTGGCTAGCTACCACCATCTTATCTAAGTCTGTCGCCATAACAACGATGTTTATGGCATTGTTGTGTTCCGGCAGTTTGAGATAAGATAGCCAGTTCCTCAGTGGTTGAGGATTTCGGGTGAAGCGCGCTTCCACCTTCGGCCTTATCGTCACTTACCATCAGGTGAGATGAAGGCCAAGAACTACCCGTTGCCAATAATAAAAAAAAAGATCCTCGAGAAAGGCCTTTGTCCAACAGTCGTCGTCCTTTGGCTGATGATGAAGATGACTTATTTGGTACGATTTCCGAACCTCACACGTAATCTAGCAATAATAATAATAATAATGGTAATATTTTTTGTTTTTTTTTCACATTATAAGAGCAGCTTAGCCAACGCCAAAGTTTTTCTTGCACGGTATTATTTTAATGCTGATAAAAACATTTAAAGTGCAGTCCATTCAACCGGCTAGCACTAGAATATTTCGTATATTAAAAATAGGACGCGCACAGAACTCTGCGAGTTCTCTGCCGTAAATATCCGCCTGTCAGCGGCAGATTTGGCAAATCTGTCTTTTAGTTTTATAATGCTGTCTCCGCGAGGTCGAGGCACAATCCTTTCAAATCTTCACGGAGGTGCGGCTGTGGGGCACAGATAGCCTTCACTCGGGCACAAGTATTACGGGCTTTACGGGGAATGATGCTTTGAAATTGTAGCTTCTTATTCGCGGCGCAAATAGAAGTAATGAAATAATAAAAGTCTGTCTTCGTATGTGGACGTAAATTAAAATAAATCCGGTTAAGAGATTAAACCATTTTGTTGACAGTAATACTTCCTACTATTACATTAATTGCAAAGTTTAACGTTTTAAATAGATAAAACAGTGAAAGATAGAAAGTTGACAAAATATGTTTTTGTATTTTGTACCTAATAAAACTAAACACATAAAAACTGACTCTGACACTGACACTGACTTAGTGGTAGAGCCACGCTGCGTTGCAGCACGCTTTGGGCCGGCTCACCCGGCGTAATACCACCCTCTCACGAATATCCGGCGTGAAATAATGGCACTTGGTGCTGTTGTGTTTCGTCCGGCCAGTGAGAGTTCCGGAGACCCCTTTCCCCCATCCCCTCAAATTCGTATTCCTTGCTTAACCATAGGGTTATGGAAGGAATACGAATGATTAGATGCGTTGCCGACCTTTAAGAAAGGAATAGTCCTTTCTTAAAGGTCGGCAACGCATCTGCGACTCCTCTGGTTTTGCTGTGTCCATGGGCGGCGGTGATTGCTCTCCATCAGGTGACCCGCCTGTTCGTTTGCCTCCTTCTTGTATAAAAAAAAAACACAAATGGCAATGTATATTATTATGTAGCAAAGTTTAGATTATTATAAGTTACATTTGTAGAAATTAGATAGATAACACGGTAAATATTATTATGCTGCAATGAAAATGGAAATAAACACCTTCAAAATTGCCGATCTTAATATGAGAAATAACGCAATTATGCAGACATCTGGAATAGTGAATTTTCATCGCTCGAGACCATACTTTATTCAAGCACCTCAGACGAGCCACTTTGAAGATTGGCGAAAACATCGTAAACCATTCTATTTCCGTCCAAGAAATTTGCATAATAAAATTCCGCGGCAGCTCCTAAAGTATGAAAAATTTCACCAAATTCTTTACGATATAAGTGTTTCCCTACTTGTCACGTTCGAGTCAGTACTCGGGGGGTTGGCGTCCCCAAATTCGACCAGGGAACATGGGAGCGCGATTCCATTTGCCTGTTTCACAAATTCCGGCTACGTTTTTAAAGTAAGTACCCATATATTTTTGAAATAAAGTTTCTGCCTAAGTTGCGAGTTTATTTTATTTTAATGAATAGATTTTATTTTAGTAAATATAGAAAAACGTTTAGATTTCACCGATAAAAGGTTGTATGCCTTGGCGTTGCTGTTAGATTTAAAAAAAATTGAATTAATGGCCTTACACACACAAAATCCGCAAATAATGTTTAAATCCCATAGCAGTTAATTAATTCACAATTTCAATAATAAATCCTTAATTATTATTGCATACGTCTAAAACGTAATGAACTTCATCAAAATAAATTGATACTCTTTTTACAAACAGACAATTTGTCTAGATGTTTAAGTCAGTCATGGCTTCTTTAAAAAGCAGAGTATCTCTGTCCCTGTCCAAAATTTATTTTTTATATTTAATTTTTACTATCTACAATCAGCCCTGGAGCTATAATCAGATTTGTTGTTCATTTAGTTGTCAATTTAGTCCGGTCGTGGGACATTAAATTCTATAAAGAAGTTTTGATAATTCTAAAACTTTTCGTTTTTGCTGAGTGGATAGAGTATGTGGATTGTGAGCTACTTTTAAAAAGTTAGAACTTTTATGACTGTGCTTTAGGCATGGTTTAGGTATTTCATAATATTTCGTGTAACGTAATGTATATAATATTAAAGTTTGAAATGTTGAGTGTTTTATAATAAGAACTATCTTAGCTTTGTGTTGTAAAAAGTTTAGAAACATAATATATGTGGAACTATGAAAATCACAAAATCACTCTTTTTGTCTTTAAATAAAATTTTAAAATTTATGAAATAATATTTAAGACTTTCAGTGGTTAGTGGTATACATGTTGAACAAAGTTTAGAAAGTTAAGTGGTGTGCTTCTTTGATCATTTCATTTTTCTCTCGTAACACACGCAATAATAAATTAAAATTGACAGTATCGCTTATACATGTCCTTTGTAATACTATTTTATACCACACAAAAAATTAGAAATATACATACAGTGCATTTTGTTTAAATCACGAATAAAATATTTCGCTAACGTACGTTTCTTTATGCGGACGCGGGCGGCTACGGCCGCGGCGCGGCGGTGGGGCGCGGGGGTGGGGGCATACCTACCTACACTCTATATGACTGATAATTCACTCGTCACGTCAGACGAGTGGAATAGTGGATACATGGCGAACATAATACAAGAAGACGTAATGCAGAAAAGTAAACTAAGTACCTTAGGGTGGATTCGACCAAACTGGAATAAGGTCTTATACCTAGATTAAACGCCGAGTTTGTATAGACTAATCTCGGAGTAAGTCCTATTCCAGTTTGGTAGAATCCAGCCTTAGCCTACTTACTTTACATCTTAGCTGACAACAAAACATTATTAAATGACAAGTTTTGAGTAGTTAAGTACAGATCGCGCAGTTCTTCTTACAGATAAGATTATTCTACAATTATCCGAATTGGATGAATGGGATGAAAACGTACGTAACGTAAACGGATGAGTATGTAACATATTCTTAATTAAAAATAAAAACTGCAAATGATTAAGTACTTATCTGTTTATTTTTCATTTTGGTTAATCAATCTATCATCCTGTCATGTTCACAAATTACAATAATAGGAAAGTAATTTTTAAGATGTAAGTACAATAGGCTATAGAATTGCGTATCTAGCTAGCTTGCGTATCATACGATTAAAGTTTTTTCCACAACCCTTACGTGTTTTTTTGACAATTAATTAATTAAGAGCTTCAGGTAAGTATGCAAAAGTATTTCCTAAATTATAGTATGGTAAGTAGGTACTCTTATTATCACTAAATCATTCATCACTACCTAGGTACCTACTAATTATAAAACACAGTCCCCCCGCGTCTGTATGTCTACATAAGTACGTAGGTACCTATTTACTTAATTAAGTATTATAATATCAACTCTACTAGTCACCTTCAATTATTAAGTACCTACCGATATTATTACTATTTACAAGTACCTAACTAGGTTGGTAGTTACTAGGGCTTGCTCCCAGGAATTCCTGGTATTTCCCGGGAAATTGACTTTTTACGCAGTACCGGAACTGAGAATTTATTTCCCGGGAAATTCGGTACTTTTGTTATAACTTCAAATTACGCCAATATTAGGCTCCGCGTTTGCGGTAGTCGTTGCCGGTAACCTCGGCTAATGCTCTTAGTTGCAAACCATACTTTCGTAGCGTTACCAAATTTTTGTCTCCACAGTTCTCAACCGTAACGTCACCGGTACTTTTTCTGGGGAAAAAATTGTAACTAATGTACCCGTACTCTACACCGTACGGTTTCATCGTCATCGCACTCCAATGATTTGATAATTCCATTTAAATAATTTCTTTTTTGTTTGCTAATTTAGCTTTACCTTCCAAATGACCTCGAAACTGAACGTCACTCGAAACATTGACGACAAGGATTCCAATAGTCGGATTGGTATCAAGGGAGAGCTCCCTCAAAAGTTCAGAGGTACGACGAAGTGATGTTTTTTCGCGGTAAATGCGCAAACTTGTGTTTTGGAGGGGTTACAGTGGACTAAGTTATGTCGGCCCCAATTCAAGACATGACTTAACATGTTCTTGGTGTCAGTCACAAGTTTATTCCGGCTCTCGATGACGCTTTCCCGAGGAATATTAGCTCGTCCAGTGTAGAGCGTTACTCCCTTACTGACAATCGCGTAGCAATGAATGCTGTTGTTATGCAACATGTCATTGATATGCAGAAGAAACAGAGTATGGGCTAACACACACCCCTGTGGGACTCCCAGACTCCAGCATTTAAGGGGGTTCATGTCAGAGCACGAACCATCGACTACGACGCTGATGCTACGCCCAGAAAGAAAGCTGGCCACCCACGATCACAATTACTCAGGAAGCCAGTATGATGAAAGTTTAGAGAGAAGAGCCCTGTGCTATACCCTGTCAAAGGCTTTCGCTACGTCCAAGCTAACTGCCAGTGCCTCCCCTTTACTCTCGACAGCCTCCGCTCATCGGTGAGTAAGGTACACTAAAAGATCACCAGCCGAACGACCGCGACGAAAACCATACTAGCGATCGCTTAGTAGTTAGTTTTATTTTAGGTACCTTAAGAGCTGGCGGTTTGTAATGGACTCCATTACTTTGGAGAGCAAAGAGGTGGCTATTGGCCTGTAGTTGGACGGATCTGACGATCGATTTTTTTTTAGAATCGGGTGGACAAGGGCTGTCTTCCAAGAGCTCGGGACAACGCCAGTAGTGTAAGAGAGCCGGAAAACGCGCGTTAGAACCAGCGCCAACTCATGGGAGGAACTGCACCAGGCCCACTCGACTTGTGGATATCAAGGGAAAAAAGAGCCTTACGAACTGACCTTTGTAGGAACCGGACGTTTGGCATTGAACTAGCGCAATGCGGTATGGTTGGTGGAGAGTTTTTCCTATCGTCCAAGGTCGAGTTTGATGCGAAAAGAGTGCCCAAGAGATCGGCTTTCTCCTTTGCAATATGGGTAAGGCAGTCATCGGTCTTGTGCAATGGTGGTAGGGACGGCTGACAAAATTCCCTAAGATAGCTTTGGCGAGAGACCGGAACGCACGCGTACCCGAAGGAAGACGCACTAGCCTCTCGCCAATTCCACTTATGAATGATGACTTCGCCTTGGCAATGTCCTTCTTAAAGGACCTGGCGGCAAAGTTGTACCTCTTTCTGAGCACACTGGTGTTTGGATGCTTTGATGACACCGCATTAGCCCAGGCCATGTAATGTTGTCACTTTTGGCGAGACACCATTTTGCACCAACGACCAAACCATGGTTGAGACCTGCCGCCAATGGGAACCACAGAGTTTGGATTGAAAATTTTCATTCCCTGCAGTATCACATCAACGATAAAGTCGGCGGCGACATCAAGATCATCCAGTGAGAAGCAAACTCGTAGTAGGACGCAAAGAAACTCCCATCGCATCCCAGTTCGCTGACCTATAATGCCAGACTCGACGTTTTTGAAATTTCTGTGAAAGGCACAGTGCTACGAATCAGACAGTGGTCTGATGAGCCTAGTGGTGCATCAATAGAAACTTGATAGCCGTCTGGGTGAGAGGTCAGCAGAAGGTCCAATAAGAAAGGTGCATGGCCCTCCACATCTGGAATCCACGTAGGCTCTGTTACCAATTGGGACAGACTGTAGGCCAAAGCGAAGTCATGAACGACCGCGTGGTCAGTTTTGAGTGAACCAAGCCATTCGACGTGGTGGACATTGCAGTCTCCCAATACCACAATCTCGGCCGAGGGCATCCGTTGGAGAAGGGTCTGTCGCCGTTTGAACGGTCTCGGTTTGGACGAATTTATATTATTTACTCGCCTTAAAACACTCAAGATAAAAATCCATTGTATATAGACTCTTTTAAATTTAAAACATTCAACTCGGATGACCTCTAACCAATTCCATTCGACAAAGTGATGCCACAGCTAGTATAGCAATCAGCAAAACAATTTTTTTATTATAAAAATTTTGTGTAATATTTTGATTTGCTCATTGATCCATTAATTAAACGTTAGTTACATCTGGGTTAAAAATTCAGTACCAAAAAGTACCGGAAATTCCCGGTTTTCCCGGTACCATAGTTAGCGCAGTACCGGGAATCCTGTTTTCTCCACAGTACCAGGACTGCAAGCCCTAGTAGTTACTTACTTAAAAGAGTAACTGCTAATACTACTTTACGTTTCATAACATACTATGTAACATATACATACGTCTTCTTTGGCACAAGTCTAAATTCCATTTCGGTATAAACCCTAGTGTTTATACGTTCTGCTCAAGGTCACCAGCGCTCGAGCTCTCACGTACACGGAGTGTCACTGGTGGTGCAAATAAACATGTATAGGTAGCACAGTAATATATATTATATTACCGTTTAGGTAGTCTGATGTGGCGTTGACTGTACTGACATACCTAGCCTAGGATTATTTGAAATGGTAATTTGTTCACATTTAAGTACACATTATAAACACCATAACTTGTAATAAATTAAGTAAGTATTCAGATTAATTATTATTTAAAAGAAGACAACCTAAAAGTCATTAGAAGAGATAAGAGTACGCGATAGAAGCGGTGTGCGACCTGAGTTGCATTTTATTGTGTCTTAGCAAGTGTCGCTATTTATTTAAATGACTTTGCGGAGTGAATCTTCTGTACTTGTACTGTTATGTAAATATTCTATGGTATTATGCACAGATAAGGGGCAGGGGCAAATAAGATAAATCGTCGGCATACTGCAAGAAATCATTAAAGAGCAGTAATTAAGTAAGTAGCAGCAATAGCTACAAAAATTACAATGTGTCCTAATAGAAATAAATCAACTTGTGACGGGTTGAAACAAATAATACTGCTTTTGGCGGTGTGACCAGTTAGAACAAAATTTTGGTGTAACGAGTTGATGCCCAAATCCACCTGCCCACGTCCTGCATGCCCAATCGCGTATTTAGGGTGGATTCGACCAAACTGGAATAAGACTTACTCCGAGATTAGTCAATACAAATTCGGCGTTTAATCTAGGTATAAGACCTTATTCCAGTTTGCATCCATGTTTACTTTTTCTGCATTACGTCTTCTTGTATTATGTTCGCCATGTATCCACTCGTCTGACGTGACGATTGGATTATCAGTCATATACTCTTATAGAGTGTAGGTAGTATGCCCCACCCCCGCGCCTGCCCGCCGCCACCGCCGCGCCGCGCCCGCAGCCGCCGCGTCCGCATAAAGAAACGTACGTTAGCGAAATATTTTATTCGTGATTTAAACAAAATGCACTGTATCTATGTTTCTAATTTTTTGTGTGGTATAAAATAGTATTACAAAGGACATGTATGAGCGATTCTGTCAATTTTAATTTGTTATTGCGTGTGCTACGAAAGAAAAATGAAATGATCAAAGAAGCACACCACTTAACTTTCTAAACTTTGTTCAACATGTATACCACTAACCACTGAAAGTCTTAAATATTATATCATAAATTTTAAAATTTTATTCAAAGACAAAAAGAGTGATTTTGTGATTTTCATAGTTCCACATATATTATGTTTCTAAACTTTTTACAACACAAAGCTAAGATAGTTCTTATTATGAAACACTCAACATATCAAACTTTAATATTATATACATTACGTTACACGAAATATTATGAAATACCTAAACCATACCTAAAGCACAGTCATAAAAGTTCTAACTTTTTAAAAGTAGCTTACAATCCACATACTCTATCCACTCAGCAAAAACGAAAAGTTTTAGAATTATCGTAAGTAATTTTTGTCCGGCTACGCGACTAATTCGAGTTTGTTCACATCCCGTGATGCGTAAACTCATGTTTTGATTAATTTAATTTCATAGGACCAATATTGAGGCTATTCGTTTTCTTTTAAGCCGGGATGTTGACATTCTGTCGTCTAATAGTGCTAAAGCGAGTTGGTTTTTGTGCCGCTGCAGTCTATGTATGTAGGCCCTATTAGACCTTTAAACATCTTCCACAATTGTTGGGATTTGTAGGTACTCATGTACTTCACTGTTCCTTGTGAACCATGTCGCACTGCTTAGCATCTTCAAAGCTTTTGTTTTGGAATCGTTATAGTATTTCTATAATCGAGTGGCTCGCCGACCCCCAGAGCTCTATGCCGTATGTCCATATTGGTTTCAATATACATTTGTATATTACTAGTTCTTTCTAGTAAACATTTTATCCGTTATCTATATAGCATTGTGAATGCAAAATTTCAATAATACAGATATTACAAGTTTATTCTCAAAACTAAGAGAGAACTGCCTGCCTATTAGCCAGTACAAATCTCTAAACTTATTGTTTACTTGATCTGTCTGAAAAAAAATGAAGTGAGAAAGGGGCACAACATGGTACCGGATCAAACCGTGTTTTTGTTAGTGATAAAACGGGCGAATAGTTTGCACCATCCTGGTTTTTAAATTCCATATTCCACTATCTATGGGCGTCAGGTCCGTGTGGCGTAAACATTTGCATAAAGTTCTAGTTTGATGTTTATGACAAAGATAGAGTGTTTATCTCGCGCAGTTAAAATGCTTTATGGCCACCTACTATTTTTATATTACGCATGATAAATATTTCGGTCCATTGTTTTTTTTAATGAATTATTACTGTAACCCTTTTTAAAACGATTTTAAAACGCTTTTTTTTCAAAAAGGTTTTAGTAAAATAGTTTAAATCCATAGATTATAATAAAATTGTATTAACTTCGTACGCAACAGAGCCGTGCAGAGAATAGTTTTAAATTGGAAATAGTTTATTGTGGCTTCACATGGGTTTTTTTACTAGGATATTGATCTTTATGATTTAAAAGAACTTTTAGTTTTGTAACAGTGAAGATATATAGGATTTTTATGTTTGTCATCATTATGTATTTATAACTTTAATCTAAAATTTAACTATCAAGTTTATTATCCTGTCAGCTAAAAACTAATTATATACAAAGGAATAGTGAAAAATAAAAATATAACAAATTGAAAAGTTATTCTAGGTTAATATTGAAAACTTTATTAAAGTTTTCTTTTTAAGTGGGAGATGCCGAGCCGAGAATTTCCCTGACATTCTTTTTAAATTCATATTGTATTCTCATGGAAAATACCCGTATGTCGATTAAAAATATGTTATTAAGCGCAACCACTTCATTGTATAGACGGCACATTTTGTCAATGGGATTGTAAATGATGTAATAGTTTTATTTACATTTAGTACAAAAGTCTTAGGCGCCCGGGTTCGACATAAAGTATATATTCTAATTAAAGAATGCAATTCTGGGTAATCGATTATTGAGTGCAACATTTTAAACAAGTGAATTAAATAACTAGAGTATTTCCATGGCGCCGTGGCTACCGCGTTCAGCTTGCGATCTTGCCCGCTAAGTAACTATCGCAATGACGGGTCGCTGGATGGGTGACCAAATTAAAAAAAATAATCTCATGCTTCTCCGTCCTTCGGAAGGCACGTTAAGCCGTTGGTCCCGGCTTATGTCGTAAGATGACAGTCGTCAAAACCCACCAACTCGCATTGAGCCAGCGTGGCGGGTTATGGCCCAACCTCCCCACGTGCTGTCCACGTGGGAGGCCTGTGCCCAGCAGTGGGACGTTTATAGGCTGATGACGATGAAATTAAATCATACTCGACGGACCGCAAGCAAAATCACACCGATTCTCAGTTATTCGAAGTTCGGGCAGCCGCTGCTACCGAGGCTTTAACTTAGAGAATCACACTGCAGTACGTTTATATTTTGACCTAATTAACTACAAGATACTATGAAATACTGAAAGCTTACCTGTGATAAGTGATGTTATTACACTTCTTTTGTTTTTCAGATGTGTTGTGACACAATTTTACTGCATAAACCGTCATTTTTATTTTGTTTTCGCGAGACACGTTTTACGCGCTGTGACATTGAACACTACGGAGCGGTCCGGCGTTTGGTGCCATTTCTGGCTCCAATTAATGTGCTTCAAAATAGGCGCGCGAACTTGGTTTCTATAGCGTTATTGTTCTAAGGCCTTAAGGTTGTTCCAATTGTTATATACTATATACGGATTCCTTCTTTTTTACTCGTCCGTGTTTTGTACATCGCCTAAAGTGATTTATTTGGTTAGGTTAACTTTTATCCTGATCAATTAAAGTATTACTGGTACCGGGCGCTAAATACTTTGTTACAAACATTAATTTAACGCGCGAAGCCGCTGGCAGAAGCGTATGTTAAAAAAAAGCGATAAAAAAATCGACATTTAATATAATTCAAAATGACGATTATAAAGCGAGTATACCTATAACACAAGAAGTATCATTATTATAACACAAGAAGTATCATTAAGTGACTTAGAATGAAGAAGGTCATTAAATTGAATGTGGAGAGGTTAAATGTGACGTGACTTCACGAATGAGGTCTAATTAGATATAAAATGAACGAGAATATACCTCCTTGTGCGCAACTCGCTTGCCGTCACTGGAGTTTCTCTTGATGAGGCTTTTCGTTGGAAATGTACATTAAGCACGCATAAGACAAACAACATGATTTCGCGGAACAACAAAATGAAGGTTTCAAACAGAGTAACTACTGTATAGGATCTGTTCGTATCTGGGATGATTCGTATTGTAAAACAGTTGTACACAACAAAGCATAAAAGAGAAAAATATGTACAATCACGACTATTTTATTAAATTGATATTGATTATGACAGTAGACGAAATAATTTTGAAACGAGTTGCTTCATAAGCCGATAACGTATTCGACTATCTGTTAATTGGGTTAGTATCAGTTGGTCTAAAACGCAACAGGTCTACGGTTCTAAATCGTAACTAGTCCAAAACGCAACTGGTTTAATACGCAACTGGTCTAAAACGCAAGTTTTGTTGGCGACCAGCTATTTAGACCACATGCATTTAAGACGAATTGATAATTATGATAGTAGACGAAATATTTTGCAACGAGTTGCTTCATAAACCGATAACGTATTCGACTATATGCAAATTGGGTCAGTATCAGTTGGTCTATGGTCTTAGTAGCAACTGGTCTAAAACGCAGCTGGTCTACTGGTCTAAATCGCAACTGGTTTAATACGCAACTGCTAACGACGGTGTGTCGTATTTTTAGTATGTAGTTATAGATTTTATTTATCTGCAATATTTATAAATAATTTTGCTACTTAGTATCTATCGTTTTTTTTGTTACTAAGAAATTGTGAAATATAACCAATGTTTTTTCTTATCGACGTATTTGTAATTTTAGTTTTCTAAAAAATTAAATACAAAGGGGAAAGTGGAGCGTCGTTGGCGCGTGAATTTTATAAACCAAATGACACAAGTGTGATTTGTTCGAACCATTTTTGTGAAAATGACAATCAAACGAAGTTGCGTGGTTCGATTCCCGTCTGAGGTTGCCGTCTTTTTTCAGTGTTTAAAAATTTTACTTTTGTACACAATTTTGAGCATGTCGGGTTAAAATGTTGGTCAATATATGATTATATCAATACACAATCATATACTTACATGATTTTTGAGTTTGATTATTAAGTTTCGTTGATTAATAGATTTCGATTTATTCAAAAACTTTTTTAACTTTTTGGAAATTTTGGATACGGGGTGTTTACAATTCACGCGGACGAAATGGTAGACGGACCGCTGGTATAAAAGTTATACATAACATAAAAGTTATAGTTATGACAAAGGTTGCTTCTCATAATATCCTCTAATCCTCATTACCTTATGGTATTTATTTACCTAACTATTTTGTTATTGCGTACTTATAAAACACTTAGGCGTAGATAGAGTTTATTTTGTATATTTAAACCTACCTAATTAATTATTAGAAAATAAAATGAAAGTTACCTACAAATGAAATGAGATATCGCACCTTGAAAACAAAAAAAAAGATAGTTAAACTGTAATTTAAAGTTGAAATTACAGTTTAACTATCTTTTCTTTCAGTTACATACTGAACACAGGCAAATAAATAAGCAGCTAATTTAGGCATAATGCCACTTTTGTTTTCAAGGTGCGATATATGGATAAACATTTATTGTAAAGTAAACCTTATACTATAGGTACTGAAGTACGAATTCTTTAAAAATATTATTGGAGTTACATCACTTTAGAACTAGGCTCGTTAAATTCAAGAAAGTTGGATCAAAGTATTAGTGGCGCTTAGTTTTATTTTTAATTTTAATACATTAACAGACTATAGAGCCATCTCGAGTGCTCAATAAAATAACACTACCACCCCCTCTCTTCTCTTGGGTGTCGTAAAAGGCGACTAACAGACCAAAGACTGCACTTACATCCAACAACTTAAAGCGGTGATGGGCTCATTACCTGTTACGCTGAGCACATGTGCAGTCGTTATTTAGTGTAAAGTGGACTATGGCCGTGTACTGCTTTTAAAAAGCCATTACTTGTAATTGATAAATGTGTAAGTGTGTTGGTTTGTTAAGTATATATTGTCATCTTCACAAAAATGGTTCGAACAAATCACACTTAAGTCATTTGGTTTATAAAATTCACACGCCAATGGCGCTCCGCTTTCCTCTTTGTATTTATTTTTTTAGAATACTAAAATTACAAATACGTCGATAAGAAAAAACATTGATTATATTTCACAATTTCTTAGTAACAAAAAAACGATAGCGACTCCATGTATTTTCCTACCGACTCTGTTCTAAATTAGCGAGCGATTAAAAAAGATGAAATTAATTAAAACACCTATGCTAATAAATAGCAAAATTATTGATCAATATTGAAGAAAAATAAAATCTATAACAATACTTACTAAAAATACGACACACCGTCGTTAGCAGTTGCGTATTAAACCAGTTGCTACTTAGACCAGTTGCGTTTTAGACCAACTGATACTAACCCTATTTGCAGATAGTCGAATACGTCATCGGTCTATGAAGCAACTCGTTGTAAAATTATTTCGTCTACTGTCATAATTATCAATTCATCTTAAATGCATGTAGTTTAAATAGCTGGTCGCCGAAAAAAGTTGCGTTTTAGACTAGTTGCGTATTTAACCAGTTACGATTTGGACTAGTTACGATTTAAACAAGTAGACCAGTTGCTTTTTAGACCAACTGATACTAACCCAATTTGCAGATAGTCGAATACGTTATCGGTCTATGAAGCAACTCGTTGTAAAATTATTTCGTTTACTGTCATAATTATCAATTCGTCTTAAATGCATGTGGTCTAAATAGCTGGTCGCTGACAAAAGTTGCGTTTTATACCAGTTGCGTATTAAACCAGTTGCGATTTGGACTAGTTACGATTTAGACCAGTAGACCAGTTGCGTTTTAGACCAACTCATACTAACCCAATTTGCAGATAGTCGAATACGTTATCGGTCTATGAAGCAACTCGTTGTAAAATTATATAATTATCAATTCGTCCTAAATGCATGTGGTGTAAATAGCTGGTCGCCGACAAAAGTTGCGTTTTAAACCAGTTGCGATTTGGACTAGTTAGTTAGTTACGATTTAGACCAGTAGACCAGTTGCGTTTTAGACCAACTAATACTAACCCGTTCTTTTTCACTTTTAAAGTGTTGTTTTCGCAATTTATTTGAGAAGCAGTGTCAGTTACCGGCTAAGAGCAAAACAAGGCTCGTTTCTGATTCAAGCCTTGTTTTCGTGGTGCCGTTTTTCAATCAGCAATCGTGTATCTGTAGTTTTTATGATCGGAGGTCTCGCGGTTTCTTTCCGACTACTTACCATTATGCTCGATTCCAAGAAGGCATAATCAAAACAAATGCAATCACAAAGACGCATTCATCCGCTTACAGCCGCAATGCTACCACGAGTGGCGCTACTGCTCACCACATTATCGATACTCCTACTCGATGTTGAGAGAATCGATTCATTTAAAACCCAGCAACAACTCAAGAAACAGTTCAAGAAGATAGAAAACGACCATTTCAGCCCTTCAGATCATTTTGTGGGGAAGGCAATGGATTTCATTTACTCCAACAAGACTATGATGAGCTTGATAGCAAGGGAATTGTGGAATATGGGCGCAACTGCTATTGACAAGATTGTGGAGGTGAAAAGTGAGTTAAAATAGTGTACAGTATGTCAGTCTACCCCAAAACTGGTAGGTGGTAGGGCTTGTTACGTCTTCCTGGCTAGCTACCACCATCTTATATAAAGTCTGGCGCCTTTACAAGAATGTTAATAGCATTGATGTGTTCCTACCTTCCCATCAGTACCTTAGTGGTCGAGGATTCCAGGTAAAGCGCGCTTCCACCTTTGGCCTTATCGTCACTCATCATCACGTGGAATTAAAGCCAAATGCTTATCCGTAGTGGATAAAAAAAGTAAAAGAAAACGTCGCATATCTATACTGCATGAAGTTTTAAAATTTTGAAAACAATACATTTAGAGCTACCGGTACTAAGCCTCTTTAACCGCCTCTGTGGTTAGACTATCAGGCACGGACCAGAGATCTCGGTTTCTAGCTACCACTTATTTCATCATCATCATCATCAGCCTATAAACGTCCCACTGCTGGGCACAGGCCTCCCACGTGGACAATAGCACGTAGGGATATTTGGCCGTAACCCACCACGCTGGCTCAATGCGGGTTTTAACGACTGCCATCTTACGACCACCAGCGGGACCAACGGCTTAACGTGCCTTCCAAAGCACGGAGGAGCTCGAGATGTTTTTAATTTGGTCACCCGGCATTGAGAAAGTTGCTTAGCGGGCAAGATCGCAAGCCGAACGCGCTAGCCGCTGCATAATCGAGCTCCTTGACTATTTTGCCAAACACTTTTTACAGAAAAACTACTTACATATATACATAAAATCACGACTCCCCGAAGGGTTAGACAGAGACAGGCAAAAAGGACCGCAAAAGCAGTCCTCTGCCATAGTCCACTTTTTACCAAATAGCGACTGCAAATGTGCTCAGCGTGACAGGTGGTGAACCCATCGCCGCTCTATGCTGTTGGATGTTTGTGCAGTCTTTAGTCCGTTAGTTGCCTTTTACGACACCCAAGGGAAGAGAGGGGTTAGTAGTATTCTTTCACCGCTACGCGACTCGGTAACTCCCGTAGAATCGCGTAGCATCACGGAAGAACTTTATTAACTACATTTAAAGATTCATTTTAGTCCTGACGTTACAAACCCTTTACAGGGCCCGTGGACATAGGGTCTTACTGCCGTACCCAGAGACGTCCATTAAGTCTCAATGACAATTAAATGTCTTTCCGTTTCTATTTAACACTATACATAAGAAAGTGACAGCAAGAGACATAATTGTCATTAAAACTTAATCCACGTCTCTGAGTACGGCGGATAGTTTTTGTGACCAGACAAGACCGAGCTCATCTATAAAAAGGTTTCATTTCATCTTTTGGCTTTTTTGAACCTGAATTTGAGCTAAGTTACAGCAGTTTGTATTCCTTTTTAAGATTTACATTAATATTTGATTCAACGAGGTTAATAGTTATTTATAAATACTCGTAGCAACTTGGGTTGATGGAAGAGAAGGAAAGTAATTTAAGGGCGCAGCGCTAAGTGCATTGGAGTATCGTAAAAGCTTAAATAACTTTTATCAAGCAGGGTCTTTGGAACGGGTGCTCAAACTGAACAATTTTGAGAACCCTCCTTTTTTCGGAAGCAGAAAGTGCTTCCGTCATTAAAAGCCATTAATTTCTGTTTTAAGATGGCAGCCTTTAACTTCCACTTACTCACGTGTCACGCTTGTATTCATAAGAAGAGTTTGAACAAATTTGAACATTGAATGGAAGTCGTTCGAACCCACTAACATTACTCACCACGCTGGCCCGCATTGGGCCAGCGTGGTGGGTAATGGCCCAATTTCCCTATTTGTGATTATTTTCCATTCACGAAGGGTCGTGCCCAGCAGTGGAACGCTTATAGGATGATGATAATGATGATGAACCTTTATTTAAACCGCGTAGGGGGTTCTGCTCTAATTTCACGGTGTATGAGCACATGAGTAAAGAAACGGAACAGAGACAAAGCTTCATACAACCGCGCCGTCGCGAGTCAACTACTACAAGCATACGGCGCATGTGTTCGTTCGTGTCCACTAGCCGCTGCGTCGCGTATGTATGCGCCGCCACTGGATAAAACCGGTTTATCACGGTATTTACCTCGGCCAGTGGACAAACGGAGAGACTTGCGACGGCGCGTTGTATGAAGCTTTGTCTCTGATCCGTTTCTTTACTCATCTGGTATGAGCCCAGCGGTCGACTATTGGTAGGCTAAATATTACAACGACACATTATGTCCCTTTGTAGGTAGTAGCTTAATCAATTGGAGTTCAAATATTTCATTTCATTTGTCTACAATATTCGCCGTTTAAATTTTCGTCTCTTTTAAATATTTATATAAAATGTAAATAGTTTTTGTATTTACTTTTGATATGCATACATGCATTGCCCGTTTCCGGCGAGAGGAAGAGTCAGATATTTCCATTTGCTACGATTCTAACACACTTAATATAGTTATTAAGTATAATAAAAAAATACAACATACTTAAATTTATTTTTTGTTGCAGGTAAAGTCCAAAAAAGTTAAGGAACAACAAGAAACAACATCGATTTTTATTTAAAGTGCAATATAAATAATTACATTTCTAAGAAATTATCTGTGTTTAACTTACATTTAAACCACATTATATTTAAATGGTTTTTCATATTACGGACAAATAGTTTATCATACATTAGTATTCGAAATAGCTGCCAGGTCGTGTTAACAAAACAGGAAATTTCAGCCATCTTTAAAAAAGGCGATTTAAAAAAGCACATTGCGTTGATTTCACGTAAAGTGCTACAATAAGCCTTCAAATCTTTTATAGAAAAATCACGAGGTAAAAGTCCGTAAAACGCAACACAGCAGCAAAAGGAGCAATCACGATAATATAAAATATTAATAAACTAGATAGCGAGCAGAATTACAAAGAGAATCAAAGGCATCCCGCCCGCGGAAACACGCTTTCCCTACACCCCGCTACATTACTACCCCGCTACCCCCTACATTACTTAGGCAGTGCATCTGTGTAAGGTATTGAATAATGGAAGAAATATATGATAGTGGAAAATGGGGTAGAACAAACGCTATTGTATTCCTGCTGCGTCCAGGCTCGGATGTGGGAGGATGAATGCGGATGTTACATTCGGCGTCTCGACAAAAGAAAGAAACTGGAACGCTTTGTTCGAAGGAGTTTAAGCAATAAACGCCAGTAATGAATGAAGGGGAAAGGGGGACAATCTTTGTTGCGACAAGCGACATTTGCGAACCTCAGTTAAAGTCGTTTGTAATAAATTTATTATTAAAAAGATTTGGTTTTTACTGGTAATGTCATATTTTTTTTATCATTATGTCATAATTTACATTAAAACATGATCAGCTAAAATAAACTTTAGCTAATAATGTTTTTTGAATGAATTGAACATGAAAATAATAAGGTAGAGTAGAAATGACTAGGTATGTTACTACATTTACCGATAAGAACTTTCTGAAAATACCTCAAAGTAGGAATTCTTAGAGAGGAGATAATCGTTAGGAGAGCCAAAAGATAACTACGAGTAAAGGTACTGATAAACATGCTACTAAATAAGTATGCTTAGAAGCATGCTTATTACAAGCGTATACGTAATAGCATGCTAATTACTAGCAACGCTTTAACACACATACTACTAAGTAGCAATTGCTCAATAGTGGCATGTTTTCGTGCTAGTAATGAGCATGTCTATCTGTACCTTTAAAGTATGTAATTAAAAAACTTCTTAAAAAGTGGTTTTGTATCGTCCAAATCAACGTAAAGTCGTCCCGCCTAAGGTAGATATTTTTTTCAATCTTTGAGTTTGGTTTGTTTTTAACGTAAAAAAGCAAATAGGTATTACAAATAAGTCTATGTTCGTACAGTTCGGAATCTTTTTTCATTAACCTTCCGTGTAATAATTTCAAAAGTGTAATAGTTTTAGAGAGAGACATCTTCGTAGTAGGGTTCCCGAACATAAACCCAGAATTGCTATGGCTGTGTAAGATCCAGTATAAGTGCTGTATGGCACAGCATTAATTAAGTAAATTAATTAAATGAGCCTTCATGGTCGGTCGGATGCAATCATATTGAAAGCAGCTTTCGCAATTTGAGGACACTGAATGAGTGACCGAACTAAAACAACTCGAGCTTTTCCAAGCTTTGGAAGCTTCGGTTGTTATCGTGACATGCGGGTTGTATGGTCCCTTACAACCCGCATTGGGCCAGCGTGGTGGGTTAAGGCCTAATCTCCCTATAATATGTGCTCTTGTCAATTCTTGTAGGCCAGTCTATTCCCAGTAGTGGCACGCTTACAAGCTGATGATGGTGATACGCAAAATAAAGGTTATGTGAAAAAAAAAACTTGCCACCTCAACCTATTCATCGTTCCTTTGTACAAATCGGAAACCGATACTTTTGCTCACATATTATTATATTGAGTGTTGGCTAATAATGCCACTGATCTTGGCACCTGCAACAAACTTTATATTGTAGAACCTGAGTGACACTGAAAGGATTTTTCGCGAAGTGAATGCGGAACAAAGGTATCTTTCTGTGTAAGTAAATAGATTAATATCGCAGTTGGAACATAATATGGCATACAATAATATTATGTATTAAAATGGAGTTAACTTAGTTTGCTCGGGTCAGATGGCTACAATAGCCTGTAGGTACCTACTCTACAGCCTTAAACTGTTGCATTTGCTAGCTGGGCAAAGAATATTGGTTGGCATAATCATCATACTTGCCACATGCCTCAAAAATTTGGAACACCAAAACGGCAATAGATGCAAGAGCCAAATTAACACTTTTTGCAAATCTTCAGTCTTATTATGTTGTTATATTATATTTTTGTAGATAGGTAATTTATAGGAATACCAATAAATGGAAAAAAATTAGGAGCTGTTTACGATACACAACACTTTATTTAAATGGAAACAATACGACAAACCGTGTCGCGTAACGGTAAAAGAATACTACCACCCCCTCTTTTCCCTTGGGTGTCGTAAAAGGCGACTAACGGACTAAAGACTGCATATTTATCCTATAGCTTAAAGCAGCGATGGGCTCTCCACCTGCCACGCTAAGCACATGTGCAGTCGCTATTTGGTGAAAAGTGGACTATGGCGGAGGACTGCTTTTGCGGTCCTAATTGCCTAGTCTCTGACTAACCCTACGGGGATAATAGTCGTGATTTATGTAAGTAACCGCCTCTGTGGTCTAGTGGCTAAGCCACCGGTTTCAGACCCAGAGGTTCCGCGTTCGATTCCCAGCGGGGGGTACATCTTTGTGTGTTCGGTTTGGTTGGCTACCACCATCTTATCTAAGTCTGTCGCCATAACAACGATGTTTATAGCAAGGCAGTTTGAGATAAAATAGCCAGTTCCTCAGTGGTTGAGGATTCCAGGTGAAGCGCGCTTCCACCTTCGGCCTTATCGTCACTTACCATCAGATGAGATGAAGGCCAAGCGCTTACCAGTTGCCAATAATAAAAAATAAAAAAGTATGTAAATAATACGACGGCGCAGAGGCTAGAGCATTCGGGATGCTATTTTGTAATTTAAGAGTAATTCATGATGCTGGTCCACGGCATAGTTGATTAAATGAGTCCCTATGCAAAGGATGACTTGTGCCAGGATCGTAGCAAAGCGACGCTGAAGTGACAATACCTCTTAACCAACAATTTTTGAAAAAAATACTTTCTTATATTATTCACTATAAGGTCGGTTTCCGCGTATTTTCTACCATCGGGAGTCCAGACGTACGGCGGGTTACCACCCTTACTTGGTTGGTATTCCACTCATAGGCACTAAGCGCGCTATTCGTCTTCATTCGTAATGCGTACAGCCAAGGTATGGAATTCCCTGCCGGCGTCTGTGTTCCCGAGTGCATATAGCCCCAACATCTTTAAAGCCCGAGTGAATAGGCTGATTCTGGGCAAGCTCGCTCCATCGTCGGCCACTTCTTAATACTACGAATAAGAATGTGGCCAAAAGCAAGCTCATTTATTATAAAAATAAAAAAGTGTTTTTATGAAACCATTTATCCGTATTTTTGACGACAACGGGAAAAAGTTAATATGGAAATAGTTTCTAACTAAATGGAATTATGGCAATTTCTTCTATTCACGTACATTTTAGTACAACCCGTTAATACTGAGACGCGAAAGTTTTTAAGACACAACACGTTATTTTCGCTTTGTGTAAAATGTTGTCTTTGTTAGTTATAGTCTAAGTTCCGAGTATAGAACGACCTTCACCGGGAAGGTTAATGGATGAAAAGTATTTTATTTCAAAATTAATATGTTAAATAATATATCGCGAGCGGGTTGGCTGAAAAATTTTAGTCCAGTACCATTATAATATTAAAAAAAATATTTTTTTTACATTGCACTGGTTTGGTGTGTGTGTGTTTGTAATGAGCTTATCTTTATTAAAACATAAATTTTATTTATTTAACCAGACGGTTGAAAATTACTTACATTGACTTGCCTGTTTACACCTGCCTACCCAATGTTATGACAGGAAAAAAATAGTCAACCTAATGTTTGCATATTCTATAGGCTTCATACTTTCGATGGGTACCTATGTAATTTATCTATTATCGAAACAAGTGCAATATTTAAAAAAATATATTTTTAAATATTCAATTAATCATACACTTACTGGACTTAAATTTTTCAGCCAACCCACTCGTATTATATTTTTTAACACATTAAATTTGATATAAAATACTTTTCATCCATTAACCGCTCGGTGAAGGTCGTTGTATACTCGGATCCTCTACTATTAGAAGAATTGTCATTTCGCCGTCGATATGGCAAGCTGTGCACTCTGTCTACCTCTCCGGGAAGCAGGCGTGGTATGTATTAGGGTTGATAAGGATTCCTCTTCCGCTTCCACATGTTGCGGAAGTTCCGCAATTATAAGAGTTCCCCTAACGCTATCGCTTCCCTATAAATGAAAGTTAAAAATTCCTCTTCTGCTATCGCTTCCTTATAAAATGCGCTCATAAAATTCCAATTCCTGAAATTGCGCGCGAAATCTCCGACTGGCAACAAATAAATACAATACTACGTAGGTAATTTATTTTTATTAATAACTAAAAGAAAATCGGAGAGTGTGATACACTTAATAATGTACCTGTTTCACCACATTTTATTTTTCTTCTTCTTCCTCATCTGCATCCTCTTCCACATTTTTTTTTTTTATAAAAGAGTGAGGCAAACGAGCGGGCGGGTCACCTGATGGAGAGTAATCACCGCCGCCCATGGACGGGTGTCCATGGGCGGCGGCATGCAAAACCAGAGGAATCGCAGACGCGTTGCCGGCCTTTAAGGGAGGAATAGGTTTAAGGAAGGAATAGGAATTGGGAGGAGGGGGGGGGGGCCTCCGGAACCCTCACTGGTCGGACGAAACACAACAGCACCAAGTGCCATTATTTCACGCCGAATATTAGTGAGAGGGTGGTATTACGCCGGGCGAGCCGGCCCAATGTGTGCTGCAACGCAGCGTGGCTCTACCACTCAGTTGGTGTCACTCATTTAGCACCACCCAGGGATCACGTGTAGGGTCTCAAGGGTAAACCTACGGACGCGAGCAACTTTGACCCCCTAAATAAGGGTATAAAAACATAATTAAATGTTCCGCATCCTCTTTCTTTGTGCTATACAATTCCTCTTCCCCTTCCTCTTCCTCATAACCACATCCTCAACAACCTTAGTATGTATGTATGGTCTTTAGTTTATTCTACTGCAGCATTCATTTATACTAAGAGGTCCCGGGTTCAATTCCCAGCGGGGTTACAATATTTTCTATTGTTTCTTATTAATTACAATTGTTTGGTGTTAGGATTAGTCCCACGTCCGACGGAATAGAACTGCCCATCTACTAAGTCTGCCATTATAACAATAATGTTAGTAGCATTTTTATGTTCTGACAGCTATACACTTACCATCAGGTGGTATGAAGGCTTGTGTAAAAATAATCCTAAAGCTGAAAGCATCATCATAATCAGCATTGTGTTAGTCTACTGCTTGACATACTTCTATCCCAATGCATGCCACTGAGCTTGATCTTCGGTTCTTCTGGTTCAACTTCTGCGAGCCAGGGTGGCTGGCAGGAGTTGAACCAGTTGAGTCATCGCTCTACTTAGCCGGAGGGCGTCATCCAGAAGGCTATAAGTCCTGGTTATAGTTAGAAGATGAAAGCCGTTAAAATCTTTGGATCAGTACTGGACATACTGGAGATCTTGGTCTTATCTTCTTATTGTTATATTGTTTATGTGGGAAGACTGAACTCAACAATATAAGGATTATTGATTATTGTTGATGATCAATACTCTTGATTTATTAAAAGTAACATCATTTTCATATGTAAAAAAATATTTTTGACGACCTTCGTGGTCGAGTGGTTACCAGGCCAGTTCTTGTATCGTTGTCAACTTTCATAGCTCGCCTACCGATCCCGGTCGAGTTAATTTGAAGAAAAACTGTTTTTTATTGTTTAAAAAAAGTTTCAAAAGAAGCATAACTAGGGCTAGATAAATTGATGTGAGCGTAGAAGTTTTATCCGTATTTATTTGTATATTTAGGTACGTCTGTAGACGAAGAGTTTTAGTAAAAATGTGGTCAGAACTGCTATCATTACTATTTACTACGTGTCCAGTCTCTTACTATTTCGAGGGAATCATGTGAAGTGTACTGCTGTCTCGAGTGTATCTCAGTGTTTACCAAGGCAACAGCACTAAAGAGTTTGTAAAACGGAAACAATGTCACTACAAAGAAACACTCCTTTGTTTCTTAAAGTTTACCATTAGTGTCTGATATCGTCAATACAACAAGGCAGTTCGCAAAATGTTTGTGAACAGTCTTCTGAAATCACGCACGATGTTTGAATCGAGGAGTTTTCAGGCTGCACTGGCATTTATTTTGGTAGTGTTTGTGCTTGAAGGGGACACGAGGAAGCCAAGCCTGACGCCAGAGAAGCAGTCAGTGCCAAGGGACTACCGACCATCAAAATGGGTGGCCAATTCTGCTATGGACGTCTGGTATGGGAATAAAAGTATGGTGGATATCATAGCAAGAGAATTCAGTGACCTGATAAATAAAATCGTTTTGAGATCTGGTAAATATTGCTTTCTGTTCTTATGATTCTAGTTCTATTAAAATTAAAAAGAGATATATATTTGGGAACACTTTAAAAGTATAATAACGTTGAAGAAAGCAATAAAATATTAAGTTTAAAATATCAACTAAGTACCTAACAACTAAAATTCAAGTTGGTAAGATGAAAACAGATTGACAAAATGATAGTAATTTTTTAATTTGATGTTTATTATTTGTTCTGTGACTGTCAAATCTTGATTTAGATAACGAGCTATAGAAGTAGGTACTTACCAATTTAGAAAATATTGTCAATTAACTAATTAAACCTCTATTTTAAAAATAATTAATAAAATAAAATAAGTTTTGTTCACAGCTCGGGCTACAACCGTAAGTTTAAATGAAACAACCTCTGGCAACACTGAAATTATTGACTAAGAAGACGAAGCAAGAAAAATTATGTCAAATCATTTCAATGAGACTTTATTAGACTTCCAATAAAAACAAAAAATGTGCAATCGTAAGTTACATTTCATTGGTAAGTAGAGTCTGGCCAACGAAAGTTGAACATCGTAGTAATTTGATTGGCAACACTTTGTCTCTATGTGTGTCTATCTGAGGTGTCATGTCGTGTGTCAAATTGAAATTTTATCTGAGAAAACTGCGGCTGTGTGAGCGACCTGTGTTACCCTATCATGATTTTTTTAAATCGCCGCGTTTTTCCTGGTTCAGCTTTCATTGGCCAGACTCTACCGACATTATATTAAATTTTTCGTTGTTGTAAAATTTTTATTTATAAAAAAGTAGGTATTTTGAGTTTTGAAAATAGGCAGGTGTCGGCCAAAAATGAACCTTTTTATTTTTTTATTTGATTTCAATAAAGTTGGAAATCTTAAAATCATATTATTGTTTTATTATTTTCTCGTAAAAAAAACGCACAGCATGTATAGTGTCCCACTGCTGGGCAAAGGCCTCCATCATTGGAATCAAGCCATCATCGCTACTATTGATGGGCTTCATCACATTGGTTGGTGATCACAAACCCGGGCTATGCATCAAAAAATCAGAAAACACACTTTACCCGAACTGGGAATTGAACCCGGGACCTTAAGATATCGAGCCGAGCGCTTGACCACTCGGCCACCGAGGCGTAAAAAAAATATTGAAAACCACTTACAATTTAGATTTTTGACTTCTTAGCGGGAAAGTGAAGCGTCATGTCTGCAGTTTTGTATTATTTTCTATAATTTATGTTTTGTCGAATATTAATGTGAAATAATAGTGGATAATTTACTGCTAAGTGTTCGCGAACGTGCATGAGTGTTAGCAAATAAAACAAAACAGTGCAACATCACTTTTCAAATTCTCTCAAGAAGTCCGTGTGAGACCGCAATAAAGTCCCACAGCTTTATTGAGTCTCGAGGCGTTTAGGGGAAAATCATTTACAATTAAACGTTCATTATCACTCATTATCATCCACTTAATGTAAAGAAAATAATAATTACTATTAAAAACTTGACACTGGCTAAATGTGTTGATCGCACGAAGTCATTATTTAAGAGAAAAAAAATAGATGTCAACAACTACACACAATATTATAGTTTCTAAGCTTTTATGTAATCACTGTATAATACTGTTTGTACATACATACATAATAGTCATGACTATTATCCCCGAAGGGTTAGTCAGAGACTAGGCTAGCATTAGTCAGAGACGATGCGCGTTTGTCTGGCACAGACTATAGTTCGTTAGATTAGTTGTTAAGTCTTAACTACAAGTTAGTTAACTGTTATTTATTATTATTATTAGTATTGACGTCAATAAGTGCCTGTAAAGGTTTACATTTAATAAATAATTTGACTTTGACTTTGACTTTGAGGCAATGAGGACCGCAAAATGCAGACCTCTGCCATAGTTCACTTTTCACAAAATAGCGAATGCACGTGTGCTCAGCAAGACAAGTGGTCAGCCCATCGCCGCTCTATGCTCTTGGATGTATGTGCAGTCTTTAGTCCGTTAGTCGCCTTTTACGACACCCAAGGGAAGTGAGGGGGTGGGGGTATTCTTTCCCCGCTACGCGACACGGCTGTATACTGTACTGACAATAATGAAGCGGAAGCCACAAATTCTTCAAAGGACTAATAAATAATTTTCGGGCCCCCTTCGGAGTCGGGAGAAGGCGTCGGCTTTGATGTTTAAAAAGCCACTTCATAAGAGCCCACACTCTAGACACGTGATTAGAAGGCAGTTAGGGGAGCGAGCATGGGGCGACACAATAGCATATGAATCTTAAACGATGGTAGGCTTTGAAATGAAAATGGGCCGCAATGGCGGCTAGTTGGCAAGCCAAATTAAATTTAAAAAAATAATAATGAGGCATTACATTCCTTTTCCCGCCCGCTAATAGTGATAGCAAACCATCCTATCTAAATAAATCTGTGATTTTACATTTTTACACCCATTATATAATAAACAAAATAAAATACATTCTGTCAAAAAACTTTCGGGAACGGATGATTGTTTATGATTACAAATATTTTTTATTTATTTTTTGTTAGATTGGCACAACTGTTATCCATTTGGCGCGGAGTATAAGTTGCATCTGTTATTTACTTCGATCAACAATACTGTTGATCGGAGGTTATTTAGAATAAATACAGTGCTGTTTTTAGTTAGTATATATCTAGTGTGTATTGCGAATTTCATAGTAATAAAAGATCGAACAAAGAGTTTGTCTTAAATTTCGTGTTCGGAGTCACTGAAAATGTTACAGAAGGCTTACGGTGAATCGACTTTATCAAAAACACGTGCATATGAGTGGTACAGAGGTTCAAAAGCGGTCTAGATGTGATGGAAGATTTGCTTCGCTCAGGTAGGCCATCAACGTCTTCAACTGAAGTTAACATCGCAAAAGTGACGGAAATGGTGACTGAAAATCCTCATTCAAGTTTGAATGAGATAGCCGCTGAACTATCTGTGTCTCATGAGTCGATCCGTACCATTTTAAATAATCACTTGGGTATGAAACATGTTGCCGCTCGGCAAGTCCCAAAAGACCTGAATTTTCTCCAAAAACTCAATCGCATAAGAGTCGCTGAGGACATGCTAGAACGAGCCAATTCCGACCCAACATTCATGCAACGCATAGTTACTAGTAATGAGACGTGGGTTTACATGTTTGGCATGCAAACTAGTCAACAAGCTTCGAAGTGGCGCCTTCCGACTGAACCGAAACCGAAAAAACCACTCCAAAGTCGATCAAAAGTCAAAGTTATATTGACTATTTTTTTTTGACAATCGGTGTTGTGCACTCAGAATTCTTGCCGGGAGGTGAAACGGTAAATGAAGAATAATATTAGAACGTTATGCGGCGTTTAAGAGAGCAAATTCGACGAAAAAGGCCAAATGTGTGGAAAGAAAATTCTTGGATATTGCACCACAATAATGCGCCTTCGCACAAGGCCATCATTGTGAACGAATTTTTGACCAAAAACTCAACAAATACTATCGAGCAACCACCTTATTCACCAGATTTGGCTCCAGCCGACTTCTTTCTTTTTCCTAAATTCAAATTACCACTTCGTGGCAGCCGTTTTCATTCGGCAGAAGACATAAAGGGGAATTCGCGGCGAGAACTGAACTCAATTCCGGAAAAAGCGTTTAAAAATTGTTTTGATGATTGGATTATTCGTTGGCGTAAGTGTATCGTTTCTGAAGGAGCATACTTTGAAGGCGATTTGGATGAATAACTAACATTTTGTGTATTATTGATCCTTTCCCGGTACTTTCTTGACAGCGTAGATAGGTATGAATTAAACATCAATTTATTGACACTTTTCTTTTTCATACATACATATATATAATCACGACTATTATCCCCGAAGGGTTAGACAGAGACTAGGCATGTCCACTTTTCACCAAGTAACAACTGCACATGTGCTCAGCGTGATGTTGGTGAGCACATCGCCGCTCTATGTATGTGCAGTATTTAGTCCGTTAGTCGCCTTTTACGACACCCATTTACACAAAAGCTGTTTTGTTGTGTGTAGTTTACGATAGTTTTCCATAATATAAATAAAGAGATTTAATGTAAACAAACAAAAAAACCACGAAACAAATTTCTCTATCTATTTATAGTGTCAGAATTCTCCTTAATATCCACTGACCCAGATGCTCGTTCTGTTTCATTATGTATTTTGCGCATTAGAGCTTGTTAGTGTACCTACAATAGAGTTTAACAAAAGTTTTACGCAATCAAAATAAGCTTTAGAACTTTTAAAATAACATGGAACTATTGCTATAGGTAAGTTATACGTTCCTGTACAGAGTGTGAAGGTGAAAATAATACAATTACTACAACCTATAGCTGGTTCCGTGGTTACAAAAAAACTGTATGGGTCGTCCTTAAATTACATACCTACATACTACATAATATAATCACGACTATTGTCCACGCACGGACGGCGTGCAACAACTGCGCGGTGCGCGGGTTCGAGCCTTGGCCGCGCATTACCTTATATGGTCATTTTTCGATGCCGGCCACCGCGTGAATCATCAAGCCCCCCTGCCACTGCGTCCTAGCTGAGCACTACTCCGATGGCGCCACTTCCCTCCAAACCACACCACCGAACAGTTCTTGGTCTCAAATTAATAATTATTGTAATAATATTCACAATCGCATTATAATACAGTCAGCATATAAAAAACAGGTGGTGAGCCCATCGCCGCTCTATGCTGTTGGATGTATGTGCAGTCTTTAGTTCGTTAACCGCTTTTTACGACACCCAATGGAAGAGAGGGGGTGGTAGTCGACACGGTTTTTAAATTACTTCCAACATTGTTTTTTTTTGTTTATATAAATCGGCGATAGGCTCAAACCTGTCACGCTGACCACATGTGCAGGCACTATTTGGTGTAAAGTGGACTATGGTAGAGAACTACTTTTGCGGTCCTCATTGTCTAGTCTCTGACAAACCCTTTAAGGATATTAGACGTGTGTGTACGAGTATATAAGTATGTAAATGCTGATATTACTTACAATGCGCAAAATGATCCCTACAAAGCGATGCATTTCAACAACAACTATTTCTACTATCGCGATCGCGATAAAGCGTCAGCAGCTACTAAAGTAAAAAGAAAAACAAAACACTCCACTCAGATTTCGAATCCCAAATCAGTGCGGACCGAATGAATCCAAACTCGGTTCAGATATCAAAGACAACGGGCCCGTGAGCCGAGCCGCTTTGTGCCCAACAGCGCTCATTAAGGGCCGCCATCTAAAAACCCCATCGCAACGCGAACGCCCCACTCGAGTCGCGGCACTGGCTAATTAGTCCTTCAAAACTGAAATTCCTGCCGACTGTTTCGAATTATCATCTGAGAAGGGCCTTTGTGGAAAGTGACACGTGTAAATTCTTCTCTTTTTTCTATACATATATATACGTAGGTGATATAAGTACCTAATATATATTACTTATATCACGTTCACTTCCCGGAAGGGTAGACAAAGAACACAGCTATCAATTATATGATCGTGACACACTTATCTACATGTAATTTTGTTAAATAAAACTTAAATATAATGAAGTAACTACGACATCGATTCTTAAGTCTACGGAGGAAGACTTTAATTGAGCTAGGAGGAACCAGCAAGAAACTGCTGCAAATGAATTTCTTTTACAGCATCAGAAATACTGGAACTGTAACCCTTTTGTCGAAAATCTATCACAAATCAACTTTCAAATAAAAAGTGGGTGCCTATATATTTAATATGCTCTGATAAAAACGCTGAAGAATTAATTTTTGCAAATGGTTCCTACATCAGAAATGTAATTCAATCTATATAAATTATGAAGATTGTCCGTCATAAACTTAAATAAAAAGTTTATGTGACATCAAGAAAGCTGAAAGTTATGTTTCAAATGCAATAATAATACATAGTGAAAACGTCGATATTTATACTAAGATCTGGTGGTCGTACTTATAAACTTTCAAATTCCATTATTCAATACCTCGTTGATTGGGTAGTACAGTCTCTATATAAAAAAATCACAGATTTTTCAGTCCCCGCAAGAATCGGAGCATTGAAAATGAATACAAAAATTAACGAAAAAAAAATTTATTTTTAAATACTTCACAAATTACAAGTTAAATAAGTAATAAGAACATTTTATTGAGATAGGCATACTTCCTTAAAATAACACAACTCATTACTTACAAGTCATACGCATGCATAACACTGCACAACACAGAGGTACCTTTTCTTTACAATCTAAGCGAAGATTTTCGGAATTCCAACTCGAATGCACTTCTCGACTGCATCCACATCTTTTAACACTATTACCATGACGATCGGTCAATAATCATAAGGTACTGGTAGACATGCTCATTACTAGCACGAAAGCATGCCACTATTGAGCAATTGCTACTTAGTAGTATGTGTGTCAAAGCTTTGCTAGTAATTAGCATGCTTATTACGTATACGCTTGTAATAAGCATGCTAATAAGCATACTTATTTAGTAGCATGTCTATCAGTACCTATAGAGCTACATCACTTCTGTATACGGAAATACCCGTTTTTCTACAATTCCAAATCTAAAGAGACCACAATTATTAACTGATTTTTTTTAATTTTTTCTTTAACTCTTGGTACACATTTTCAATGGTAAAAAAATATTAGAAAAATAAATAATAAATCTTCCGGTACGATTTTGAATATAAACTCCGTCTGAAACGTAAGCGATTACATAACCTGTAATTGTCGGTGACTCCACTCACATAAACGACGGCAATATGATTCAGCCAGATCAACAACGTACAAACAGTCCGAGCCGCCGCGGTGTCCGTACATTTATTTGTTAAAACTTTTACTAAGTCCCTTGGCAAATATCCCTGTGAGCTGCACGGCGCAGGCACGCCGTACGTTACGTAGGGAAGGCCGCAAAAATCCCCGGTTTACGTTTGTAGTGCGTGGGACACTGCACGAGACGGCAGGCCGGCTCGAGCCGGCTTTATGTGGCTACACACTGGTAGCACTACGAGCAAACAATTCTAAATTTCATTCTTTTTTTTTTGACAATGCTATAAACATCGTTGTTATGGCGACAGACTTAGATAAGATGGTGGTAGCTAGCCAGGCGGAGTTAACAGCCCTACCACCAACCAAACCGAGCACACAAAGATGTACCCCCCGCTGGGAATCGAACCCGGGACCTCTGGGTCTGAAACCGGTAGCTTATTCACTAGACCACAGAGGCGGTTCAGATTCTAGCGGCCTTTGTCCACGCTAACTTAGAAACACTGTCATACTTCAGTTATTTTGTACAAAATGTCTACATATTATAAACAAAAAACATCTACAGATTAAATACTCCATCTATTTAAGGCGAGTCACCGAGCATATGCGGGAAAAACTGTTTTGCTACATTAAATGTTTTATGTATTTACTATTAAAATACGCTGTTATAAATAATATGTAATATTCTTAAGGATATTGCCTAAAGAATGTGCTAATTTGTTACGCGACTAGATGTAATTTACTCGATTATAAAAAAATAGGCCAAATAAGAGTCTAAGCGGATGATTTATTACATTTTTTTTTAAATTTTCAAAATAATTTTTACATGTAAATATTTATTTTGAAGTACTACGGAGAACCTGCTAATTCATTAAATCCTATAAAGGCTATAAGCATATAAAACACGCCAATTTGCGTCGCTTCGCTGTTATACCCGTCCCGTACCGTCATACCGTCGAGCGAGCGAGAGAGAAGCGCTCGATAAGACTCGCCTTAAAAAGTGAAAACCGTATAAAAATCCTCTGCGTTGTTTAGAAGACGAAAGTGGAGCCACAGGCACAAGAAAGCAGAGATTTATTTTATAATATGTATGAATAATGATGATAATGATAGGGTACTAGTCCAAAGAATATATCAACCAAAGGTAAAAGGAATCGCACTCGTTTCTGCCGGTTTATTCCACTTTGTTCACCTGGGTGAAATCACCTATATGAACAAAGTGGCATTTATAGTGTTCTCTAACTAACGGTCTCTAACTGTATCAAGCGCAGATAGTAAGCTTTACAGTTTCTAAGACTATCTACGTTTTTACATAAAACCGAACGTCTAATTTAACATTCAAACTACCGAAACCTTCAACGGTCGCAACGTCTCACTTAAAATGGAACATCTAAATAAAAATAGAAATAGCCTTACCTTCAAGCTCGCCACAATTCCCCTCACTGCGTATTTCCCTCTAACCGTATCAAGCGCAGGTGGCGCTGCTCGAGTGATGCCACAATAACACTAAAATAAACCTAAGCCATTGCACCGCCCGGCCTTCAACTGACACTGATTTTCCTCTGCTTTTGTACCGTGTTCTTTATTACAAAATGCTTTGTGGCCGTGCCACGTTGGCTATACGAAACGAATTTAACGTTTTGTACGTAGGAAATGATACAGGGATACGAAGAAGAGCTACTGATATCATTGGTTGGATGATTTAAGTAGTATCAACTGATATCTTTATTATTGAAATTTTGCATTCAGAATGCTATATTATAAATATAGGATAAAATGTTTACTAGAAAAAAATCAACCAGTCTCAGGAAGCTCGAATGGGATTCGAACCCATGACCTTTGGATTGCCGGTCCACTGCTCTAACCGCTAAGCTACCGAGACCTCAGAAGACTCGTTGAATTAATTATAGTAGTTGATGATTTACGCTGCAAGCCAGCGGTTACGTCACTGTGAATGTTTACAGACCCTCACAGTCGAAAGAAATACGATTGGAAGTGCAATCGATTAAGACGTAATTGCTTATAAATAAATCTTTATTATTGAAATTTTGCATTAACAATACTATATAGATTTAGGATAAAATGTATACTAGAAAAAATCAACCAGTTTCAGGAAGCTTGAATGGAATTCCAAAAATCATGGGTTTGAATCTATTGTTAAATACTTGCAAAAGTATTTTTTTTGACTGTGAGGGTAGGTAAACCTTCACAGTGACGTAAATCCGCTAGCTGGCAGCGTAAATCATCAACTACTAGAATTAATTTAACGAGTCTTCTGGGGTCTCGGTAGCTTAGCGGCAATCCAAAGGTCATGGGTTCGAATGGCATTCGAGCTTCCTGAGACTGGTTGATTTTATTCTAGTAAACATTTTATCCAGTATCAACTGATATCAATCATATTATGATTACTTAAGTAGCTAATACTTATCATTGATTTATTCTTTATGTTGTTTTTGGATTTTTTTAATCTAGCTTCAAAAATGGCAGATTCGATGTCGTTTAGTTTGAAGTAATTCAATTAATTGTAAAACATAAATAAATTAATATTTCATGATAAACCTTAAAAATAGGACTTCAATGTTCCTTATTTAACTTATCTTTTTAAAAAGTTCGACGCAAACTTATACATAATACATACGTACCCCGAAGGAGCAGTCCTTCGCCATAGTCCACGTTTCACCAAATAGCGACTGCACATGTGCTCAGTGTGAGTGAGCCCATCGCCGCTCTATGCTATTGCTGTCTATCGCCTATTACGACACCCAAGGGAAGGGAGGGGGTGGTCGTATTCTTTCACCGCTACGCGAAATGGTTAAACATATATACCTATATATACTCGTATATATATACCCAGGTATTTCCTTTTAGGTACCCACGATTCAGTGGATTTGCACTGGCTGTGGTCAATAGTTGACTCATTAAATCTATAACTCAGAAAATTAATAAAATTTAAAAGGATTTTTAACTTATCTCATTAGCAGCCCAGTGACTTGAATTATTTTAACAACTAACCACCAAATGCAGACGACACATTCGCATCTATTCCTGAACTCCCGCACATTCAGACATAGTTTCGGGAGTCGACACAGCGCCGCCGTGACAGATTATAAACTTTGAAAGATTGATCATTGTTCGAGTTCAAAGGGCAATCCCTGGATGTTTCCACAGCGGAACAATGGCCACCAATACAACATAAGACAATAACTCTATTCCATTGTTAGACAAATGTTGCCCCCTGTTTACATAGTTCGCGATACCCGTATTTAATTTGCTTTCACCAAGAGCTTTTAGTTTGTAATATCGTGAAAGTTAAATGATGCAAGGGTTGAAAGTAGGCTTTGTTACCGACTTTGGCGGGAATCGGTTTCTGGTGAGATTTCTTGGGCCATACGGGAGGTACTGTTGTGTTTGGCTCGGTGTGTTGGTTTATTATAAATAATGTACTCAGGGCGCTTACAAATTTGGCTATCCCTTTTGAACTCGTAAATATTAGAGGGGGCAGGTTAAATAAATAAATAGGTGCAAAGTACCTATCCGTTTGACTGATATCCAGTAACATACTTTGTTTTGTTTGCGTGATGGGTTGTTGCCTGGTTTGACTATGTGTTGTCAGGCCTTTCTTTTCAGTACAGGTACGCAATATGATAAAATATGAGTATTCCTAAACTATTGAGTATAATTTACAGCAAACAGTTTGTTTAGGTACTATTCGGTGAAAGTGTTGAAAATCATCCTCCTTCAGGATTCGAACCAGTTTCCTCTGGCCCAGTATGAGAAGGATTTTCTTTTTTTATAATTACCCAGTTTTATTTCCATATCCAGTTGTGTGCGTGGTCGCGTGTTCAATCAGTTCATTTTACAACTAATCCAAGGATTTTATTACAGTACATTACGTTGCTTTCGTTGGAAAAATACCAAATCATTAATAAATAGTGTTCCTTGGGTATTATTACAATAATTAAAAAATATCCAATCATTTGCCTGTAAATCGGATTGCTGTCGACGACGAACGATACGATGATTTCAATAAATGGTTTCAGTAACAGTTTGACTTTCAAAATGGCGAATATAATATTATGTGCGGATTTTTCTTTACAGGAAAAACGCACAGTCCCTTTGGAATATGCCCTAATTCCATGGACACCATCATTGGAAAAAGCCAGTGTTGTAAGTTCTGCTTTATAGCAGAGCCATTTGTCTTTCTGACCATTTGTTTACGTCTGAGTGAAGGCTGTATTTTACAGAGAGCTTAGACGAGTACAAAAGAGGTTACATGCGGTAGCCGTGACTTTTTTCTATAGTAATGTATGGTAGAACGTTAAAAGTTATCATTTAAAAATGTGGTGCATTGTAAGTTAAAGTCTTTAAGATTTCATAAGAATTTACACATTGAAATGAAATACACTTTCCACAGAATTTATAGCGTCCAGCTAATATTATATTAGAGGATACTCTCGTCTGTAAAAAACCAGACACAATAGTAATTCAATTTTTAGTAACCGACATCGGTTTTCTCGTAGTATCCTAATACATATTGTGTTAAAATAATACGAGTACATAATTATTTAATACTTTATTTAATGTCGTCTTATTTTCAACTACAATTACATAATTGAAAAATGCAAAGCCCACCTTTTTCGACTTAGTATTAAAAGGGTTTTTTACTTTAAGACAGCTATATCGAAGCCAACAAGTGCAATATGCAGTGTAAGATTATTTATCATTGCCGAGCTCTTAGAGTGTCGTGAATATTGGAACGGGAGCTGTTATATATCACCGTGAGGGAACAAAGCTGCAGCTCTCTCCAGCAATAATTGAAGATCACTGCTGAGTGCGGCTTCCAGGACGGATAATCACAATATACGGCGGCGAGAGGTCACAAGTCTTCCTTTAGGTATGTCCACTTTAAACCTGCTTGTGCAAATTCATTTTGTGCCGCCTAGCACTAGTAATTGTGGAAAACGATAATAATAATTTGGCGTTGGTTGTACGGAATTTTCGGATGCAACTTTATTTGCTGTTGCTTGCTCTTTTAAAAACCTTTATGTATAGTCCTCCTCATCGATTTCGACGACGGCGACCCTGAGTATAATAATTATTATATAAATTAACCTAAATTTATATCTGAATAATATGTAAGAAGAAATTATTTCGTCATGTGAGCTCTAATGTGGCTCCTAGACCGAACTTTGTCTTAAAGACTGTCGCAAGAAATACAATAGAGTTGCCCTTGGGAATTAAACGTTTATATATAGGAGGGATTTGGTCTCTCTTTTCGGATTTGGCGTTTTAGGTCGAGTGAGTTAAGACGATTTTCCTCAAAAGTTTTTATATTTTTAAAGATGGTAGAGCGCCATGAAGACCTATTAGAAGCGAGCTCTTCCCAACCTGTAGAGTCAATAGCGCAGGCGTTTAGGTGACTTTTGAAAACGTCTTTATAACGCAGATGCTGACCGCCGTGTTTCCGTTTACCCCCTGCGATCTCAGAATAAAAGACAACTTTGGGTAACCAGCGGTCATCCATGCGAAAGACGTGTCCACATCACCCGAGCTAACGCTACATGAGAAGAGCTTCCAAGCCATAAATTCCAGAGCAGAACGCAGAACCTCAGTATTTGGCACACGCTCCTGCCATTTGATATTAAGGATGGATCTAAGACATCTAAGGTGGTATGTGTCGAGTTCTTTCATGTCTTTTCTATAAAGGCACCATGTCTCTAAGCCATGTAGTAGGACAGGTAAGATTAGCGCTTTGTAGACGCTAATCTTCATCTCTAGCTTGAGATCATGAGACTTCCAGCCATGATCCATGAGTCGTCCGAAACTAGCAGCAGCGTTTGCGATGCGCGAAGGTATCTCCGAAGCTAAAGTGTTATCGTGCCGGATATTGCTACCTACATATTTCAAGTGTGATACCTTCTCTAGTGGTTAAAAACCTTTATACTAAGTAGCTAAATTACTTTTGCGTTTGATTGTATTATAATATTTTAAATGTTAATCAAATCTTACTCGAACTACTATTAGGTAAAAACATAAGACAATTATCTGAGCTGTTGGATTCTATTGATTATGCAGCATTTTAGTTCCTTACCACGACAGACCACATAAAGGTAAAAAACACTTATCAAATCTATTATTTAGAACTATTCAAATAAACAAAATAAGTTCCAGCAAGCTGCTATCTCCATCTCCTCCATCAGCAAGTTTATCATAGGAAACTGTCATTGTTTTATCAAAGACAGTCAGTCTTCATTTCCGAAATCCACACACAAACTAGGAAACAGAACAAACACTGCACACGCATTCATTAATTCAATTACACAAACAAAAACGACATACTACGAAAAACAATATTCACCTATACATTATTCAAACAAAACAATACGAAATTACGGACAACAGTGACGAAATGTGTTTACCTTTTCGGGCCCGATATAAAACCTATCAATCACAAAACCCTGTTGGAACTAGTCCGAATCAATCCGGGAGCTGTTTATCCTACACTTGTTTGCCTCACATCTAGTTTCGATGAGCAAACTTCATTTTGTACCGAACACTGGCAACAGTAAAGAGGTTTGAACTATCGAGTCTAAACCGATCTATCTAAGCCTTAAGCGATTACAGATAGGGAAAATTTGTAAGTGCTGAAGGGAATAAACGGATGTCCATTACTTACCTTGTTTTGAACGTAAACACATGTATATGAATAAAAATCAGTTGGCAGGAATGTTTGTTCGGGCATCACTGAGAACGACTGTACCTATTTAGCAATTTTTTTTGTTGTTTGTATTTGTCGAGGCAGGTTTTGATAAATTTATTGTTTTTTGGGGGTTAAAGTCTTTTTTAATGATAAAGGGGATTGCTCTTAGTCACATTCTTATCCGTAGGATTAAAAAGAGACCGTCGATCGCGATGGAGCGAGCTTGTCATTCGCGTCCGTAGGTATAGTAGGTATATACCCTTAAGACCTAAACGAGTGACATTGTCTGAGTGGTAGAGCCACGCGCGTTGCAGCACGAATTGGGCCGGCTTAATACCACGGAATCACTCTCACGCAATATCGGCGTGAAATAATGGTAACGTGCGGTAAGTAAAAGAACCGGAGGCCCATTTCTTCCCTCTCTCCCCCTCACAATTCCTACTCCTTTCTCAAAGACCCCGCTTCCTCCACTAGGTCGGCATCGCATCTGTGACTCCTCTGGTTTTGCGTGTGTCCATTTTCAAATAAAAAAGACAGTATAGGCCATAAGTATTAGTATTATTTATAGTTCACTTTACTTTTTTAGATTGTAAATAGGCAAATAAACTAAAGTAACATCTGTAATATCTGAAAATCCTTGATAATAATTATTCTACTCGGATCCATAAACTCTCTATAAAGGTCCGAACAAATTTGTATTCAAGAGTAGCATGTACTTGACTTGAGCAGTTCTTAAAATCTGGTAAGGTTAGTTCGCCCATCCTTCGAGGTTATTTCTAACAACTTACGTCAACTTGTTGTTGTACGATCATTGATCCCACTTTCGACGTAGTACTCGTATTGGTTGCGTGTGACAAATTAACAGTGCTGACGCGCCCTCCCGAAACAACGGCGCGCAAAACGCCTTCAGCAGCACTTCGAAAACATTACGCATATATTTGCGGATGGTCTGGCTGTCCCCTTAGGGTCAGAGTACATTTAAGAATCTAGATTTGTAAGAAAATCTTGTTGGGTAGTAACAGAAAATGTCATCATTATAATAAAAAAAATTATTTTTTTAAATTGACATTTATAAAAGCTCGATGGCGCGCAACTAGCGGTTACGATCTTGTTAGTTGATTTGAAATAGCAAATCCCAGATATACCTTCGCGATACCGCGTTACTAGATGAGTGATCAAAATTAAATATATATCATATCAACCCTCTCTTAGGAAGGCGAGTAAAGCCGTTCGCCACCTCGGCTGTCGTCGTAAAATGACAGTCGCTTTAGGATGCCTAATTTGATGCTTTGTATGCTGCTTAAAGATCCTTAATATGACGCTTACTACAACATGGGGCAATTATACCATAGCCCACTTTAATGGATCTAACCCCAAGTTAGTGGATGTTAACAAACGTAATCGTTCCTTCAGAAGCACGTAGGAGCTTGAATTAATAAAACAAAGCATTGTATAAGTAGCTTATCTTTTACGGTCGTCACCCGAGCAGCAATGTCGCTGCATCACCTAAGTCCTTTAATATTTTGTGCAAACAAACATAGCTTCATGCGTCATTTCAGTAAGTTGTTCTTTTGTTTCTGAGCCGGCAAACGATCATACGGCGTTGATGGAAAGCATCGCAGCCCATGGACGTGCACGACACCGAAGGCCTCACGCTCTACCTGACGACTCTGAAGATCCATTTCTAATCCCTCTTTGTTTTGTCATTTTACTGGATCTGGTAGGTACCTTCAAACTAAAACGCAGCAATGTAAACATACTACACGGCGGCAAAAATAGATATTATGGTGGTCGCCATCCAATCGGATTCGGGCAGAACCCTACCGTGCGAAATTTCGGTAAAGGTTATCTGTTGTGCCACAGCAAATATCCAGTCACGTGTGCATAAACCTTTAAACAGGGACGTACCGGCCTGTCCCAATGGAATGACATCGTCTCTCCAACACTCGCAAATTGAAACGGAAGGTGTCCAATAAATTCAGCATTCACCCCCTCCGGAATTCGGGCGAGCAAACTTCTTTGTGTATGTGAATGTTTTATCGAGGTTGTTTTAGTGAAAGGATGGAACGCAACCTGCGGGGTGAATGACTTTTCGTCCAGATTTCCTGAAAGGATGCATACCTGACTATGACATGTGCTTTACTTTTGGCCGCTACAAAATTCTTGTCGCGAATACCTTGGCCTTTTACGATGTGGTCTCTGATCTTTGACATTTCTACGTCTACGTGTAATGTCGTTCCAGGTTTGTGGCGTTTTTCCCCAGTTTCATTTTTATACGAAAATATTACAAATATAAATTACTATGAATAAGTTGCGTTTACACCGGAATATTTACGTGTGCCATTCGATAGCATTGTCTTTCGCTGGAAACGAAAAATGTTTCTAGAGATATCATTTCAAATTTTCTTTCTACAATATATATTGTAACAAAATAACCACTTATCATTGTAGTTTTTACTTAATACACTTCGATCACAGTTAATACACTACAAATTTTACCAAACGAGACCCTGATAGAAGATGAAATCTACAGCCGGTCAAATTCAATGTTTCCGTAGTTTTTTTTTTTGTAAGTTTTACTTAAGACGCAATTGTTTTTATCCGTCAATTTATTAAACACACAAAAAAAACTAAAGGCTTACAAAAAGTAGACATTAAGGATAAATGCACTCTATTAGAAGTTAGCTATTCCATTTTTGGCTGATACCTACTTATCACGAAATCATATCGCAGCGAACACGTACCCCGGTCTGTGGTCATAAAATAAAATCGCAATTCAATTTTGGCATGCCACAGTCAACTGTGACAACCCACAGCGCATACGTGGCCCTACCACGAATTCGCTCACATCTCGACCATAGGTTGTTGTTAATTTCACTGTACCTGTATCCTGATCTGATGGAAGTCGAAGAATTCAAAGCTTCGATACGAAAATGAATGCTTAGGTTAAAAAATCGTGGTGGAGTTTGAGTCATAAACCTCCTAATGTAAGTTGGTGCGTTTTAACGACTTCAATTTATCGATAGCAATCGTTATCAATTGACAACTAAAATGCCTTCACCTGTACCTTTGGTCACCCATTAGTTTAACTGTCATTCTGATAGTAGCTTAATTGAATACAAAATGGAAACCGTCCCTCCATTAACCTCTATTAATGATCCAACAATTAAATTTTACATGATTCGAAAGAACAATAACAAAACACTATCACTCAAATAAGATTTTTAAATAAAAATATTTGTAATGAAACACTTTTTACGGATTAACTCGCATTTATTAACTCGCGTCAGTCTCCCTGTGACCACGGACCCTGCAAAGGGTTCGAAACGTCAGGAAACTAAAAACTATGTAATGTAGTAAAATTAAACGCGAGTTAATCCGTAAAAAGTGTTTCATTTCAATGTGTAGTGCTCGCTTAAACCTTAAAATAAATATTTCTATGTGGCCTGTAGCCAACACGTTGTTTAACTACCAAACGATGCCGATTATTATGACGTGCCAAATATAAACGGGATACAGCTGACGAGTTCAGTCTCGTGGTACGGCCTTCGCGCACCCTAATCGTCGCTTTGCCAATCACAATGGGGTCACCAGGAAATGAATCCGCGTGTTTCGTTGCCAAACCTGACCGAGTGCGTTTGGAGAGGTTTCAAGTGTTGACACAGAGTCGGCTACCTTGCTAACCGAGTTTCAATCTTACCACCTACAGAATATGGGCTGGGATGCAGTAGGCCGGCAAACGTTACTGCAGTTAGGAATACATTGATGCTGCACTATGCTAAAAGGTTTCTGCTATGACATACAGTCGCCAAAGTTAGATATTTTGAGCATTGGATTTTCTCAGGTATATTAAATTTCGCATTTTCTACCTAAAAAAGAAAAATATTATAATACCTAAGTATTCCGTTATGAACAGAATTTAAATCAAACAACAAATGTAAGTATTACTCATTATACAACTAGACAATGTTTTAATTGACGGGATACGATTTTATGGTTTAAAACTAAGTGGGAACAATCAATTTTAGTGTCGCATAACCAAAACTTAACTAGCACTCGTACACCAAATTCACGATTATCAAGCTACATTATACGATTATTCGAATAATTAAGTCCGATTGGAGGCAATTCAGTAACGTCACTATTGTAATAACTTACGTTTAAGGAGTCGTAAAAAGGGCATAAACCATAATTTATAAATCCGTAGCCCGACAATCGTCACGGAACCTATTTGAACGTCAGATCATGCAGCGGATTATTTACGAGGTCGTTCTGTTAATGAGTTAATAAGGAATCAGCGTTAAACCTTGCCGTTAACGGTTTGCTTTGCAGCGAACCGTTTGCGGTTTACGGTTGCAAATTGGCTAGTAAATAACGTTTGTTTAGACCGTAGGTGATGAGTAATGATTATCGATATATAGGTTATACTTTAAGTTAATACTATGTCAAGACTAAATTGAAAAACATCGGGACAGGTGAAACTAAATAAAAGCTTGTAAAAACAATAATAATAAAAGACTAGGTGGCTGAGTGCTAAAGCGCTTTGCCCGATATCTTCGTCCTGGTTTCAATACCCAGGATAGGCAAAGTGTCTTTCTTATTTTCAATGCATAACCTAGGTTTGTGATTGCCAGACCGAATTAGGCAAACGTGTTGATTAATCTAAAACCCATCAGTTGTAGCGATGACTTGATTTCAATGATTCCGACAATGATAACGACTCTAGCCCCATGGAGCCCCTTGTGCAATCAATAACTTGTTCCATGAACAAGAGGAACAATGATTAGTGGCAGAATAGCTGCCACTGCCCTAAAGGGTTAAGTTTTATGTCATCAATAGTGATTATACAAACAAAAACCAATTACCCGTGAGACCCTACACGTGACCCCTGGGTGGTGCTAAATGAGTAACACTGACTTAGTGGTAGAGCCACGCTGCGTTGCAGCACGCATTGGGCCGGCTCGCCTGGCGTAATACCACCCTCTCACTAATATCCGGCGTGAAATAATGTCACTTGGTACTGTTGTGTTTCGTCCGTATTTATAACTATTATGATCATCTTGGTTGAGCATTGAGGTTGCTGCTTATAAAACCTGATGAGTTAACTTTTTATTTTTATATAAGAAGGAGGCAAACGAGCAGGCTAGTCACTTGATAGAGAGCAATCACCACCGCCCATGGACACCCGTAAAACCAGAGGAGTCGCAGATGCGTTGGCGACCTAAAGGTAGGTTTTATAAGCAGCAACCTTAATGCTCAAACAAGATGATCATAACAGTTATAAAAAAAAAGTTAAGGACTATGTACTGTCCCACAGCTAGGCAGCGGACTCCATAGCCTTCGCTACAATTGATGAGTATTTGGATTAACCATCTTACATGCCATATGCGGGTTGGTGATAACAAACTTAAGCTACCTATGTCCTAAAAAATGCGAAACTCATTTTACCCGACCTGATGGGAGTTATACTTCCTACGGATATTGGACCGAGCGCTTCTCCGACGCGTACAATAATGAGCTATCTAATAATAATATAACCACCAGTGCTCCGACTAATGGCCAAGTTAACCTGTCAACCTCAACTTAGGATTGAGAAGTTCTCGGGCCTCGCAACGAAATTGTTAAGCCGGCCTCTTTAATTATTTAAAATTAATGGATCGACATCGTCTAAACAATTACTTTACTTTTCTGGCCCTACCTACTAAACAAATTGGGCCTATCTATTGTTGGAACGATTCTCGTTATCAAGTTACGGGAAGCATTTAACGTTGTAAAGGAATAATTCTCTTGACGCCTGAACTAGCTGGGTAGATAAATTATGTCAGGTAAATAAATACAATATCAGGTTCGGAAAATGTAATATTGACTTAAATAATTATTAGAGACATGACCCTCACCCTTTAACTATTAGTGCAGATAAATTTATGAATAATATAATACATTAGTATACACACTAAAGTGTTATATTTTATGTATATAGCTCGCTTAACCGCCTGCGTAACTATCTGCCGACCAGTACCAAAACAACTTTAACAGAATCACTATCTATTATCGACTACGGTGATATTTGCTACACTGATTTGTCCGAAGAATTGCTTGATAAAATGGAGCGTTTGCAGAATATTTGTTTAAGATTTATCTTCAACCTCCGTTTTGATCACGTGTCTCACTTCCGCTCTTAAATTAACTGGCTCCTTATTTTATTTAGTTAACTATAAGAATATATTTCTGTCCTTATGTTATTTTTCCGTATTTATAGATATTTATTTATTGCTAATTCTTTCTATCTTTATATGCGCCTACTCCCCTTTTACGCTTTACTATTTCTTTACTCTTCACCCAAGGTTACCTGGAAGAGATTACTATAAAGCAATAAGGCCGCGTACTTGTACTCTCTTTTGTCCTGTTTTGTAACTGTTAATTTCTTAGTGTACAAATAAAGTCAGCCACCGCACCGGCAGTGGGGAAAGACCCAAGCTATAGGTGGCTAGGGCTGTAGAGTGAGGAACCTCCTCACAAAACGTGCCGTGTCAAGGAGTATTAATATTATTATTTTATAAAATAAATTGGATAGATAGATAAGATATATTTTATAAAAAAACGAACAGTAGATTTTTACTAAAAGTTTTTTTCTATAACTAATTAATCCTAGCCGCTTTCGTCTACTAGAAAAGATAAAACCATCATTAGAAGTTCAGGAACTCCAAATTGACTACCATTTTCTTTGTACTACTCTGTCAAGAAAGTACCGGTCAGATCCGGTCAGGTCAAAGATCAATAATACACAAAATGTTAATAATTTGTCCAAATTTATTTTATCGCCTTCAAAGTATGCACCTTTAGAAACGATACATTTACGCCAACGAATAATCCAATCATCAAAACATTTTTAAACGCTTTTTCCGGAATTGAGTTCAGTTCTAGCCGCGAATTCTCCTTTATGTCTTGTACCGAATGAAAACGGGTGCCACGAAGTGGTAATTTAAGTTTAGAAAAAGGAAGAAGTCAGCTGGAGCCATATCTGGTGAATAAAATGGTTGCTCGATGGTATTTGTTGAGATTTTGTCAACAATTCGTTCACAATGATGGCCTTGTGCAAGAGCACATTATGGTGGTGCAAAATCCAAGAATTTTCTTTCCATAAATTTGGCCTTTTTCGTCGAATTTGCTCTCTTAAACGCCGCATAACGCTCAAATAATATTCTTTATTTACCGTTTGACCTTCCGGCAACAATTCCGAGTGCATAACACCGCAATAGTCAAATAACACAGTCAAGGCTTTGACTTTTGATCGACTTTGGCGTGGTTATTTCGGTTTCGGTTCAGTCGGAAGGCGCCACTCCGAAGCTTGTTGTCTAGTTTGCATGTCAAACTCGTAAACCCACGTCTCGTCACCAGTAACAATGCGTTGCATGAATGTTGGGTCTGAATTGACTCGTTCTAGCATGTCCTCAGCGACTCTTATGCCATTGAGTTTTTGGAGAAAATTCAGGTCTTTTGGAACTAGCCGAGCGGCAACATGTTTCATACCCAAGTGATTATTTAAAATGGTACGGATCGACTCGTGAGACACAATACGTTAGCGGCTATCTCTTTAAAACTTGAATGAGGATTTTCAGTCACCATTTCCTTTACTTTTGCGATGTTAACTTCAGTTGAAGACGTTGATGGCCTACCAGACCGAAGCAAATCTTCCATCTTATCTCGACCGCTTTTGAACGCTTTGTACCACTCATAAGCACGTGTTTTTGATAAAGTCGATTCACCGTAAGCCTTCTGTAACATTTTCAGTGACTCCGAACACGAAATTCCATTGGCGACGCAAAATGTAAGACAAACTCTTTGTTCGATGTTTTTATCTATTATAAAATTCGCAATATACACTAGATATAAACTAACTAAAACAGCACTGTTTTTAATCTAAATAACAGATGCAACTAAAACTCCGCGCCAAAATGGATAATAGTTGTGCTAATCTAACAACAAAAAATTTAATTTGGAATCATAACCCCTTATATGCTACGGCCATTTTGAAAATTAAGGTACGCATGTGTCACTACTTCCTTAGTACTTCTGGTCTATTTCCGGTTACTCATTAAAATACACACAAGGGGATAACAAATCATCCGTTCCCGGAACTTTTTTGACAGAATGTATATTTAGTGTTAAAATAATTAATAAAGAATGAAAGAAAAACGATCCGCCTTGTGGAATATAGTATAATGAGGTAATTGTACTCAAGTAAACATTCTCCAATATTAAGACGATGTAAAAGCAACGCTTTTGCTGAGGTTTTTTTCATAAATGCGAAAGAAAGGACTATGGGAGATTTTGTATGAACCCTGTCCCCATCCTACAACAGTCATGGGATACGTGTCAATTTGTTCATTGGGACCCAAAGACCAGAGTTAGTTGCAAAAAGTATTGGGTTTATTTATAATTAAAAAAAAACTTTTATTGTTTTCTTGCTTTAGTTAGAGTTGCTCGAGTGTGTTATGCTCTCTCAAAGTGTCTCTGCGGTGGTGGAATGTGCATCGGGTCGTTACGTTCCCTAAAACATGGTTGAGCGAAGCGATCGCTGATTCACATGTCATGCTCTTGAACGGGTGCCGCCTGTGGAGAATGGTCTGCTCTTGCAATCTTATATTTTGTTGGAAAAAATATATATATAAAAACAATATATTTTTTAAAACCTAAATTCCTCGTATTTGAAAAACGTCGCCATAGTAAAAAAATATCTATCCTACTAGACCTTTCAAATGATACTAATTTCAAATCTGTTGGATGGTAAGGATGTTTCTTTCCATGGTCCTTTAGTCCTTATAACAACTTTATAAGCATTTAAATATATTTATTAATTTAAATTTACTTAAAAATCTTAACTCCCCGTATTAGTAACGTAAGTAGGCTTCAACGCCGTATCAAAGTCGCCTCCGCCAACCAACCTTTTGGTAAATGATCCCGTGGGAGAGGAATAGCGGGCGATATGTTACCGGGATCATCGCAGTGAGTGGACTCCGGCGATAGGACGATAAATTATGGCCGTGCACTCGGAGCTGCCGAATAAAATATGGATATGGCCTCTGCTTTATTACAGACTTTGCTTAATAACGATATCGGTAACGATTTCTGATCACCTTAGTGGTATAGTTGTTGGACCACCGATTCTTAGAAGTCCCGGGTTCGATTCACAGGTACATGTTTCTTGTCGCTTTGAATGGTGGCAGGGCGTGTTTAAAGTCCGCCTGTCTAATTACCACTGTCTTATTTAATTATGTCGCCATAACATCAATGTTAGTTGCATTGTTGAATTCCGATAGTTACTGATAAGATAGCTAGTTATTTTGTAGTTGAGGAATCTGATTGAAGTGCGTTTCCACCATCGGCCTTATCGCCACCTTACGTCCGGTGAGATGAAAGCCATAAGTGCTTGACCGTTTTAGAATTTAAAATATATAGTGGCGAACATAAATTGGACTTGGGCTGGCCACCTCTGACGACATGCCGATGAGAGATGAAGTACAACTGCGTTCTGCTGTGGAGACCAAGAACGGGAACGTGGAGCATATCGGCAGAACTTCTACTCGTTAGTCCGACGTCATTAAGGCGGTTGCAGGACCGATCTGGACCTGATGTGAACCGTGTTGGTTGGAGAAGAACTGAGGAGGTGATGTTTTGCTGAAGAAGAATGTCAATTTCTGGTTACTGTCGGAACTGAGTGTGGACGGTTAAACATTTATTTTTATTTAAAAAAAATAATGATGAATAATGAAGTAAAATTTTAAACACTGAAAAAAGACGACAACCTCAGGCGGGAATCGAACCACGCACCTTCCGCATTCCGGGCGGCTGCCTTAACCACTTGGCTACCGAGGTCTGGCTTTCAACCGTCGAAATTTGTCAGTGCTTGATGCTTACGTTTTTAGTCAACATTGCTTCATCAAATCTTAGAAATTTTCACCTCTGAGATCCGAAAGAAATATTTTTACAAATATTTAAACATTCGGTTACGATGAAGCTGCGTTTATAGATTAATGTTTTATATTTTAGCGTTTTATTAACGCTTAAATATACTCAAGTAAAATTTTAAACACTGAAAAAAGACGACAACCTCAGGCGGGAATCGAACCACGCACCTTCCGCATTCCGGGCGGCTGCCTTAACCACTTGGCTACCGAGGTCTGGCTTTCAACCGTCGAAATTTGTCAGTGCTTGATGCTTACGTTTTTAGTCAGTCGTTTTTAGTCGTAAGTTTTAGATTCCCGCCTGAGGTTGTCGTCTTTTTTCAGTGTTTAAAATTTTACTTGAGTATATTTAAGCGTTAATAAAACGCTAAAATATAAAACATTGATGAATAATGAATTGAATCAGGCGTTAGTTTTCGGAAATCGGTTATTAGATGATGATGATGATGAAGATTAGAAACTTTAAAAGTGGTATGTCAATATTATTTTTTAAAACAACTACAATTTTATTTTACTAACTCTTCCGTATTTTTTAGATCTGTAATAGGTCCACTCATTCGTATTATATGGCATTAATCAAAGCGGTTTCATTCTTAGAATATAGCTTTGATATCCCTTAAGGACATACTCATTTTTTTAAATCTCCTACCCTTGGAGACATTGCCCAAAAAGGAGACATACCTAAAGGCTAAATTCTAACAAAAACTTGAAATCCTATTTCTTTCTTATAAATGTGAAACCAATAATTCAAACTTCGTCATAAAAACCAGTGTCGACAAAAGCAATTACAAAGCAAATAATTCATTCGAACTCTTTTGTGCGAGAATCAGGGAACGGCCCAGCGTGCACGCCGAAATGTACCATATTTACAATCCCACCAAACAGTAACAGCAGCCGAGTCAGCACAGACGACCGCCAAATTCGGCTCAGCAAAAACTCTAGCGTAATGCGTTGCGGAAAATCCACCATCAGCGTTAATGTGAATTATTGTGTCGGGTATTAAAGGGTGTGCGTCATTTGTTTCATTTACAAACGTCATTTGTTTATGTTGGTACGTTCCGTTTTAGAGAACAGTGCGGTGATTTAGAGCCAGCTCCTTTTTTGGCATTATTTTTTGGAATGTTTTAAACGTAGAAATCGCTTTCATAACTAGTTCGTTTGTACTTTGTATCTCATCATCATCATCATCAGCCTATAAACGTCCCACTGCTGGGTACAGGCCTCCTACGTGAACAGTAGCATGTGAGGATATTGGGCCATAACCCACCATGCTAGCCCAATGCGGGTTGATGTGTTTTAACGACTGCCATCTTACGACAACTACCGGGAACAACGGCTTAACGTGCCTTCCGAAGCACAGAGGATCTCGAAGCTCGAGATGTTTTAATGGTCACCCGGCATTACGAAAGTTGCTTAGCGGGCAAGATCGCAAGCCGAACGCGCTAGCCGCTACGCCATCGAGCTCCTCAACTTTGTATCCGCAATGTCCAATTTAAATTAAAATTAATGAATGTTATCTGGTATTACTTATCAGTTTAAAACCATGTGTGCTTGCATGCTGTATCCAAGCTTGACAAATTGTTAGTTGAAATAACACACAAAGCTATAAGAGTAAATTAATATTTGTCGTTAATATTTTTAAAATGCCGTCTCACCAGGCAGTTTGACTAAGAGACAAACTTAGATTAAGTTTAAAAATATTGATTAGAAAATGCCAAAGTTTTGTTTAAAACTGTACACATTTCATTTTGTTTTCCAACGTAATAGCCCTTATTTCTAGTAACTACTATAACGCATGGAGGCTATTCGCGTGGCGGCGGTCCCAAGTCGGCTGTTTAACTGATACATCGGCTTTTAAAACAAATAGCTTCGGCTTGCAATATATTCCGACGGCTAGTGCACATTATTTTTATGTTCATGCTCTATGGATCTATTGCGGTGCTTTCCAATATTGTTAAAAGTCTGGCTAACGAAAGTTGAACCAGTAAAAACGCGGCAAATTAAAAAAAATCATGACTGGGTAACACAGGGTCACACACACAGCTGCAAATTTCTGAGAAAAATTTCAATTTGACATATGACTTGTTAGTGAAATGATGTTTTCAATTATGTTTCGTAAAGTGAACAGTTACATATTGAACATTATTTATAGGCATAATATACGTCCCATTGCTGGTCGTAGGCACCCCTATATGAAAAGCACTCAAAAAGTTAGGTTTAAAAAAATCAAATACAGATAAGAAGTTGGTGATGATAAAAGGCCGCTCCGGTGGGAACGCACATCACCTGGATTCCTCGACCACGGAGTAACTGGCCATTATAACTGTAGGATCACAATAATACACACATATCACGACTATTATCCCCAAAGGGTTACTCAGAGACTAGGCAATGAGGACCACAAAAGCAGTCATCTACCTTAGTCCACTTTTCACCATAGTGAATGCACATGTGCTCAGCGTGACAGCTGGTAAACCCATCGCCGCTCTATGCTGTTGGATGTATGTGCAGTCTTAAGTTTGTTAGTCGCTTTTTACGACACCGTAAAAGGCGACTTTTTCACAATAATTCTTCTTACATTGATGTTATGGTAACGTAAGGTAATAATATGGTGGTAGCTAGCCAGGTGGGAGCCAGGTGGGATAAAAACAAGTTATACCAACGGAACTGAGTATAATCATGTACCCTTCGCTGTAAATTGAATCCGGGACCTCTGATTTAAATTCAGTAGCTTAGCGAATTATATCTTAGATCCTAAAGAATCAACCGTATATAGCGGTAAAAGAATACTACCACCCTCTCTCTTCCCTTGGGTATCGTAAAAGGCGAATAACGGACCAAAGACACAATCCAACAGCATAAAGCAGCGATGCTCACAACCTGTCACGCTGAGCACATGTGCAGTCGCTATTTAGTCAAAAGTGGATTATGGTAGAAGACTACTTTTGCAGTCCTCATTGCTTAGTCTCTGACTAACCCTACGGGGATAATAGTCGTAATTATGTATGTTTTTTTATAGTGACTCGTCATAGTGACCGCATCCTGCCTGATGGTAAGCAGCCGATGCAGTCCAAAATAATGAGAGCGCTCCCTACCGTGGAACAAGCACGGTAAAAAGCGCACCTATTCATGACGGCCTGCAAACGCACCCATTCATGACGACCTGCAAAAAAATATATGTTGTTATTTGCCGAGATTCAGTGTTTCATCTTCATCGGTCTATAAACATACCATTGCTGCTAGAAACAGGCCTTCAAACATGATGCATAAGACTACAGCATATAGGGAAATTAGATCATGACCCACCATGCACGACAAATGCTGGTTGATGGATTCAGGATTTGTCTCAGCCTAAATGATAAGTTTTGCTCCGGTTTGTTTTTGGATTAATGTAGAGACGTGTATCATTTTCAATTAAAAGGCTCCTTATACAAAGCAGCTGAAGTTTGCCAAAATATTCAAAGCAACATTGTAGGCATAAAGTAAGAAACATTTAAGTGCAAACCCTTTAACGACCGAACTTGTAAGTATAAAGGAAATAAATTATATAATGCTGTCGTCAACATCCCTCGCAGCCGCTGCCGCTGCAAAGGACTTTTCCATTTTAATTAGTTTTATTTTGCGAATCCCAATTACAATCTTATAAATCGTTGTGGTTGAACAATTTTAATGAAAGCCGTTGGCTCTTCAATTCGGACCGCTTGTTCTATTTGAGATTTAAAGTTGAAACGCTTACTAGTCCGTTTTGGAGAAGGAATCTGAATTAATCGACTAAAATTTGCTGGTCCATTTTCGTAGAATTTATTATCCTGCTGAGGACTCAATGGTGAAATCCAGTCATTGCTAGAATGTGAATTTGCCTAAATTAACCTCTTACTCTTGGAATCGAAATGTCTAAAAATTTTGACAGAAGGTGCGAATTTAAATTTGCGGAAATGGAAAAGAAAAAGAAAATTGAACGCTGTTCATGTTAAATTTTGCGTTCACGATGCACAAAATGTACCACAGAACCGAAATAATCAACCTTGTTCATACTAAAGTAGTCTCTTATCAAAACACGGTACTAAGTCAAGTGGAGGGCGCGGCCATATATGGCCGCTTGGAGTCTGACGGAATATCGAGTTTTTTTAGGTGCGGCTACATTGTGCCGCTTGGGGCTTGAGCAAATGCGGGGTGATGATCATAGAGGCCAGGCTATGCGTCGAGCGCTGTTTGTCTAAATGTCTGACCTATGAATTAAAACTTTTTATTTCGGGCCTATCCTTCTTTAACTCGACTCGATAATAAAATAGCCTATATATACATACATATAATCACGACTATTATCCCCTAGGGGGTAGTCATAGACTAGGCACACTTTTCACCAAATAGTGACTGCACATGTGCTAAGCATGACAGGTGGTGTGACCATCGCCGCTCTATGCTGTTGGAAGTATGTGCAGTATTAAGTCCGTTAGTCACTTTTTAGGACACCCAAGGGAAAACAGGGGGTGGTAGTATTCTTTCACCGCCACGCGACACGGCTAATAAAGTTAAACCATTTTTTTTCAACTGGTCTTATGGCCTATG